>OY728165.1:1788975271-1790175271 GCA_963277665.1 Viscum album | reverse complement strand
TCTTTTACGGAGATGCGTTTGAGGCCATGTGGCCAACCGAGCTCGGGGCACCATAGGTTCCATCCAGGTCTGAGACATTTCAAAGTGGTATAAAAGTCTTTTTTCTAGGTTGACATAATATTTCGTGAAATTAGACAGGTATAGAATGTAAATTGAGTTTTGTTAATAAAATGTGCCTGATAGTAGCTACCCTGTGTATAGGGAAAAGACAAATTTCCATGAATTGAGTTTTGATTTTTGGGATTTTGATTATTATAGTTGATTCTATTTCAACATTGGGTGATGCACTTGATTTCATCTATTATTATTGATGAAATTATGGGTTCTATTTCCATTGCAACCGTATGAGATAAGGGTGTTCTGTCTTATGAATCATCTACACACTTGTTAGAATCACATGTCATGCATTATGCCATGCCATCTAGGATACATTTGATATTTCATGTTGTTGTGATAGTTATACAAGATTTTGCGTTAGTTGTGTGAATTTGATAAAGGAATTCATATTTTAAATCATAAAGAGTATGGGCCCTTATGAATTGAGAAATGATGCACCAGTGAATTGTAAATGTTAAATTAACTTGATATGTATGAATTGAATGGGAGAAATGTTTTTTGTTCATGAGGTTTTATGGGCCCTCATGGATTTGGTAATTGGTAAACCTTTTGTGGAATTTAATGAGAAATGAATGTTAAATGGAAATGGAACATGAAATGATGAATAGAGACTTGACATAGAACCAGATTTTTATTGGGAAAGAGGCATAGTTTCTAGTAGTTCGATGGATATTATTTATATTGTTCTAGATTTAGGATCATGTTGTGTTTTTTAATTTGTTTTTAGGAGGGGTTTGACTTTTCCATAACCATGAGATGTGTGATTTGATGTTCTTATTTCTTGAGGCATGTGTTATTCATTTTAGAGACATGCCAGAATGACGACCTCTAGTGGTACACTAAGAGTGAGGTTATGAAAATACTTTTGAGACGGTGGACCACGAACTACCGGTTGATCCTCTAATAGTGTCAGCTGTGGCACCTGAGGTTTCTCCAGACACAGGTGATGAGGTACAGTTCTGTGAGGGATTTTTTGATATATGAAAGCAATCTAGAGACTACAACTTCTAGCCTTGACTATGGTAGATCTCACACAGGTGTTTTAGAAAAGTATTGCTCATATGTTTTTAGGGCATGTTGTGCCATAGGCTGATGAGCTATGGATTGAGACTACGTAAGTGATTTTTCAGCAATTGGAGATTCATCTAGAGTGGAAGGTCAATATCACTACTTACATGCTATGTGGAGAAGAAAAACGCGGGTGTGCCATTTTGAACTAGGCTGATGGGCTACAGAATAATGGTCGGTATGAATTCCAAACTCACATTTACAATAGCTTTTACCTCAACAATCTGCAAGTAGAGTGGGCTAGTGAGTTCATTCATCTGAAGAAAGGTCCAATGACAGTTATGGAATACTCAACATTCTTTACAAAGTTGCATAATTTTTCACTAATGTATCTTACTGATGATTTTTCAAGGGAGAGACACTTTGAAGAAGGTCTTAGACAGACTATCAAATCACAGGTCAATGTGTTTTGGATTCCTTATATCACTGAGATTGTGAATAAGGCACTGATTATAGAGCACAAACTGAGGGAAGCTAGGGGTACAAAACATGGTAGTTCTATTTATTATCCCATTCTATCTACATCATTAGGAAAGAAGCACCATTTTTAGGATTCCTCCGATGTGAGTTCTAGTCAGGATGTCAGTGCTGGAACTTAGTGTTTTTTCATTAGTGTGGTAGGCAAGGCCAGGAAAAAAAATCAGTGCGCCTGTGACCCAGTTGAGTGTCGATCTTGCGGTTGGATGGGGAACATGTAGTGGTTTTGGAGGACCTTCCCTCTAGCTGTGAGTGGTAGGGGGTCATCTCGGACATGGGTTTTAGGAGTAGGTTATTCTGCTTTGTGCCAGGATGGGTGCTGGAGTATTGTAGGCCTGTAAGGCTAGGGTAGTGGTGGTTGTGGTTGTGGTAGCTAGACACTGGGTTCTCAGAGGCACAGGGTGGATCAGCTCAAGGTAGCCAAGTAGGGTCACAGGGACATGGTACAATCCAGACTTATATAGTGCAACATACCCAATAGGAGTAGGTTCCCTAAATATCTACGGTGAGAGGTACGATCTTTGTATCTTCTACTACTTCATCTTCTATTTTTGTTATAGGTTCCTCACACAATTTTATCTCTACAAAAGTGGTAAAAATCCTGCGACTGGTGTTTTTTATTTTTGAGGGAATTTTGATGCTATATACACCATTGGGAGTTAGAACGGGTTATGTGTGCCAGTGTATGCAGTGTCCCCTTGAGGTTGGAGGGTGTCACTTCATCTGGGATATTAAATTTTTCAAGATGGCAGGGTTTGACTTTAATCTCAAAATGGACTTTCTCATGGATTATTGAGTGTCATTGACTACTATTACCGAAGGGTGACTATCAAATCACCAGATGGTGTAGTGATTATTCAAAAGGGTGAATGGGATGTCTAGGTGAGCATAGATAGACCCAAGCATTGGGGGCTGGGTGGGATGATAGAACATATTTCAAGTTTGCTTCAGAGAAATTTTTCCAATGCCTTTTCTAGTTTACCTCATAATAGAGAGGTGAAGTTCTATATTGAGCTAGTTTCAGATGTTGATCCAATATACTTTCCTAATTACATGATGGTTATGAAGAAGTTTCAGGTTCTCAAGAGGCAGCTAGAGGATTTGGAGGAAAAAGGGTTTATCAAACCCAGTACATCTCTATAGGGTTCACCAAACCATTTTTTAAAATAGGCATATATAACTTTTAGGATATGTAGGGATTATCAAGGACTAAACCAGCTGACGGTTAAAACCTGATATTATTTTCCACAAATATATGACTTGTTTTATCATCTTTGATAAGATTGAGTTTTCAAGAATATCTACTTGATATCAGGATATCACCAGGTGCATGATCGACCTTCAGACATAACTTATACAACCATTCATAGTAGGTATGAGTTATATGAGTATCTGGTTATATTTCTATAAACAAAATATCATTATTTTTTTGTTCTTTGATTAATTTTTAATTTAACCATTACATCAAGGAGTGAATGTCTATAAATTCACATTGATTCATAAATCACTAAAACACACTTATAACAGATCTTAAGTTCCATAAAAGAATGAAAAATATAAATATTTATCTCTAACTATTCTTTAAAATCAATATGCACTAATATATAAACATAAAAATTAACACTAATAATTCATCATTTATATTTATTGATAAAAAATAATTATACATTAACCCATACATTTTGTAGGCCAGTGGTAGGTGTAAAACACTTATCGGCCCTCGGTCATGGGTTCAAGACAGAAAACATTTCTAGTCTTGATTGGTTACCACCTGAAATACAAACCTATTTTTCCTAAATTAAACTAATATAATTTCTAAAATATGATGTAAATCCTTGAGATAATGTTAATCACTAAATACCCTTTTAAAAATGTTGTTTTGATGACAAATTAACACATAAATACTTCATCCAATGTTCAAATCAAAATTTTCATGAATGGTTATCCTTACAACCCTTCCGAATGATGAAAATCCAAAACAGTATAAAGAAGGTAACAAAATCACCTTAATGTTGATCCCCCACATATAACATAGTGTCTCATAGATCTCACATTCTAGAAATGTGAATAACCTGATCATATATTCTCTTTAAACATAGCAAAAAACTGAATTACCATAAATAATTTTAGAAAACATGTATGCTTCTTTATTTCAAAGGTCATTGGATAAATTCCTTAAACCCCAGAAGTTATAAACGTTTTCCATGATAACATTGAATATTTTTTAAACATATCCTTTATGATTTTTGAGGTAATAAATATCATCCAATTTATATGTTCAACTACTTAATTATGGTTCATGTAGAGTTTTTGAATTCACAAGGCAAATCCCCTGAGTGTGTCAAACTAGGTGTGCAACAATTTCAATTGGTGTGTACCATATTACCTAGAGTTAGGCACAAAACATCTCATCAGAGTTATTTCCCCTAGGTAAATCTATAACAGAGTGACATCCAATTTTAGTATCCAAGTAGATATTTATTTATAATATACCACTTACTATATCCTTTACCAATACTCTCGAACACATTCCTGAACATTAACTCATCCTTATAATTATCCATAAATTCATCCATGAGCACATTCTTAGAAATATACCTAGGGATCTCACTAAATTATTCTCATCATTTTTTTCAAAGGTTAACTAATTAATCACTCTGATACCAACCATAAAAACCCAATATTAACATACATATAAATTAAATAACTTTTTTGGAATACATTAAATAATATAGAAATAGATTCCCAATGACCATACTACTGTAGTGCCTTTGGAAACATGGAAACATAAAAACTGATACATAAAAGATATAAATCATCTCCCACTAGGTTTTTTCTTGACTATAACTCTTCTTAGAAACATAAAACATAATACATATCTTTATAACGTAGGGGGAGTAAACATTAAAAGGTGTTAGCTCAGATGCTCATTAAGAGAAAACAAAAGAGACATGTCAGCATAATTCTGAGCATAAGGGTTTGAGAATATGATCAAGAAAATATATGATAATACATTGCATATAAAATATCATAAACATGAATCATAGAATAAATCTTGGTAATTCATAAGATATGAATCATAAGGAAATAAATAATTTGAGGCATAAATCTTAACTTTGGTATAAAACATGGAAATGTGGGAGACACAAAAACACATAGGATTATTTCCCTAGTGGTCAATTCATCTATTCCAATTCCATATTAGATTAAAATGTCCTTTAATAAACCAGGTCCAGCCCTCCTACCCTCCCAGTATTATTGAATAGATCTTACTCTTCATTCCATCATTTTAATACAAAATCCAGTTCACTCATCGTTCCATCCATGTCTATCTAATGAGATATAAATATTTACCCTATGCATTAGAGGGAGATATAGGTCCCACCCATTTCACAATAAAATCATAAATACATGTTCCATAAGATCTTAAACAATCATATCATAACCCATGAAATGAAGAGGGTATTATATAGATGTAACCATATCATAGCCTATAGAAAAAGTCTGGTTTTATAATCATTTCATAAAAAATGTAATCCATGAAAATAAGTGGGTTTCGAAAGAATATAACCTGTCAAAGAGAAACAGGTTTTATAATAAATTATTAAATCAAATCCTGGTCAATTTATAGAAATAAAATAAATAAAAACAATTCATCATTCCCCCAAAAAGGCATGAGTTACCCCAACAGATGACATATGACATGGGAAATAAATTTGAACGACCTTTTAAAAACATTTATTAAGGAAAATATCCCTTATTCATTGGAAAATGATTTAAAAAAACATTTTTAGAACTATTTTATTGAAAATAAACATGAAAAATTATAACTAAAGCATGATTTTTTTAAACCATTTTCGTTAAGAACATATAAAAAAATAACTAAAACATTTTGAAAACCATTTATTTTAAAATAATTTGAAAACTAATAAATAATGCTTTTAAATATTTTAAAAACCATTTATTTTAAAATAAAATGAAAAATTATATATATATCTTGAATTTTTTTTAAAAACAATTTATTTTAATGTACATTGAAAATTTATAAACAAATCCTTAAAACTTTTTGAAATCCATTTCATTGAAAATATTTTTGAAACTTATAAACAAAGCTTAACAACATTTTGAAAACCATTTTTTTAAAGATATTTTTAAAATTCATAAATGAATCCTTGAATATCATAAAACATTTTTAAAATAATTTTTACATGAAAATTATAATCAATTATAACATAAAAACATTTTTGAAAACATGATTATTCAAAATAAAACATATTTACAACCAAAGAGAAATATACTGTCATATTTTTTAAAAAGAATTTTAAAAATTATCTTAAGTAGAATCGAGTCAAAAATGGTAATAATACATGTAGTTATGTTGAATAAATATAGGATAATGGAACTCATGAGAGTTCTTTATATATGTATCACATGATTTCTTCCAAGTATTATTAATCATTAAAATTCTCTAAAAGTGATGAGATTATATCAATAAACTCTTACTACTTGGTAACATGGGATCATACTCCCCATTTAAGAAAAGGAAATAAAAATAATGTTATAATATAATTAAAATAAGTTAGTAACGTTATAACATTTCAAATGGATTTATATACATCGTGAAAAAATAATGTAGGTGCATAACAAAATATGTGTCTTAAAGAAGGCAGATAGAGATGAAACTATCTTACCGATTTGATAACTTTTGAAATATAAAACCCATGAAAGAAATATAATATAATGGTCATGTAAATAACAATGAATTTTTTTTACAAAGAATCATTGAATACATCCATGTTTATTATACAAACCACACAAATGAAATCGGCGGTGAATAAAACATTTATCTCATGAAAAGAAAAATTTATAGGAAATCCCCTTACATTGTGTCTTGAATCTCTTCGTACTCATAAAATCTTCTTGTATAAGAAATATATGTTTATAGTAAATATTTAAAGATTTATATTATTATATCTAATACCATACATCATTTTATTATTACCATATACTACCCTCTTTTTAACAATTCCATGTTAAGGTTTCACTTCGGGTAATATCTGCTTTTTTTACATGTGTCTTAATTTGTTATATCGTTGGTCCATATACATATATAATGATTTCAAGATTGTGAAACATGATATATATATCATTTATATTCATTATATCTTTACTATAAGCATCTATATAATATATCAATATGAATTGGAATACACTGTTAATGAGGACGGTAATTCGTACGTACACATGAACATTGTTTCTTATTATTATTTTCGTATTGAAAGAAAGAAATTAAATAAAATATATTCATATATATATATATATATAATTTAATTATGTAGAAATATTATATTTTATATTTTATATATGTTCAAATAATATATTCTTAATATATTCTACTTAAGATAATTATGTACATGGAACTTCAACTTGACACATGGATACAATAACATTATTGAAAACTTCCTTAACATGTTCTAAAAATTCCAAAGTTATTCTAAAAATACACATGATAACCTAGGGATATATATAAGAAATTGGTGAGCTATAACGACCATTAATAGAATAAAAAAATTATAATATAAGTTAATGTAGTACATGTGATCCAATAGAAATATCATGGTTAAAAAAACAGAGATTAGAATCATAATATTGAAAGTGTGGAGGGAGAATGACATAAATGGAATCATAGACCAAGGGAGAAGAACAAACATACACTACCACAAAACAGGGAAGGGGAAGCACTGCCCTTTATCAGTGCTAAGTAAAAAAGTGATGATAAAGGTGTGGGCCTTTATCAGCACTAGCTAAAAGCGCTGATAAATGTTCCCTTTATTAGTGCTAAAACAAGAACTGATAAAGGGTAAATTTATCAACGCTATTATTAGAACTGATAGAAGTTAATATTATTATTTTATTTTATATTATTATATTTATATTTAAAAATTAATTTTTATTAGAAAACATTAAATAAATAAATGTTTATAATTAATATCTACTTATTAATAATTCATATATATATATATATATAATGTTTTAATTGAACAAATTATTTATAAGATTATAATAATATATATTTATATATTATTATATAATTATAATATTATAATAAATTACATTAAATAATAAATATATTTAGTAGATTTATTATATTTATTATATTTATTATAGATTTATTAGATTTATTAGATTAATTCATTGTATTTATTATATTTGTTATATTTAATATATTTAATATATTTATTTTATTTATAAATATATAATACTTTTTAATATATATATTTATAATTATAATTATTGAATAAATGTCTATTTTCCAATGAATTTGGTCAACAAATATATGTGTATATGTTATATATCATATTCATGAGTGTTCATTTGTACATTACATGATGTGGTATATTGATTAATTCATAATGATACTCGTATGAAATTTATAGGTTCTCAAATTGTACTTAAAAATTACATTAAATATATTTAAATAATAAATACATTTTATTATATTTTTAGTGATATATATAAATACTGTTCAAATAAATTTGTAACTAAAATTATATTAATATAAATATATTAACAATTATATTCCAATATTAATAAATATATGATATTTATAGTTATAATTATTAATATATATATTTATATTTATATATTTATCTTTTATATGATTTAACATAAATATAAAATAATATAAATAAATTATTAAAATTATACCTTTATCAGTGCTATAATTTTAGCGCTGACTTTTTGATAACTGATAAAAATATCCCTTTATCAGCACAAAAAAGTGGTTCTAAAGTACCTATTTATCAGTGCTAAAAAGAATTGATAAAGGTATGTTTTATTAGTGATATTATTTTAGCACTGATAAAATATACTTTTATCAGAGCTTTTAACTAGCACTGGTAAAGGTTCCGGAAGTTTTCATAAATGAACCATAATAGGCCCCTCCTCCCTCACACACATTCAATCCTTCACGGATGTTGAACCCTCCGCCGTGAACCCTCCACCACCGCGACCCCTCATCATCCTCCTCTGTCGCTGCTACCTTGTCCTCCTCCTCCATTATGACCATACTCCTCCTCCTATGTCGTTGATTCCTTCTCCTCCTCCTCTTTTGCGATCCCTCCTCCGACGTAACCTTGCTTCTACTCCTTCTCTATTGTCCCTGCATCTTCCTACTCCTCCTATGTCCGCTGACTCAACCTCCACCATCGCGGAAACCTCCTCTTCTCCCTCCTCCTCCACCTCCTTCTCCTCATCTTCATTGCAAGGTCCCCTTGTCCACGTGACTTTCTCCGGCTTTCCCTCCTCATCTAATGACCATCCCGGTATCCTCCTCTACAACCCATGGATTCCCCTTGATGAGTCTCTTATGTAATAAATTTTTACGCTTCAGTATTATAAAGACAGTTGGTGTGCAAAGCTAGGTCTAATGGACCCTATAGCGGTATTGGTTCAAGTTATTAATTACTAATACCCTAGGTTGAAACTGTATGAATGAGATTTTGATCAATCATGTTGTAAGGGTTGTGGGTGGAGGTTTCTATGAGAGAATAAATATGGTAAACACCTGGAAAGGGTCTTTATATGGATTGTTATTTGGGGTAGAGTGATAGTGATGTGAACATTATTGGTAAAGACCATGCCTTTACTAGATATTTGGTTATCCTGATGTAAAAAAAAATATTTTTTCATGTAAATTTTGTTTGTAGTTATATGGAATTATTATGAGTCTGCGAAAACTGACGGCGTGTGATTCTGAGGCCCGGTGTTCCCAAAATAAATTTCTTATCCTTCTTTAAGGTAGGTTCAATAAAATCACCCTCTGCTATTTCTATCTTTTGAACCGGTACTAGGATTAAAAACCTGGGGGCACTATTTAATCTGTAGCACCGGGATTCACCTAGGGGAGGTTTCACTGCGACCACAGTAAGTCTGGAGAAAAAGTTAGATTTTGGACTTTTTAAAAGAATAATAAAATAACATCATTATTCTATTTTTTTATATTTTCCTCCAATTGTCATGTGCGGTGGTGAGACCAAGTACGTGTCAAGAAATTAATTATCTTGACTCCTCAAATCATTTGTATCAGTTCTGTTGGAATTAGGATGGTTCCTATTAAATGAACCCCCATTAATTCCATGGGTGTTACTGACCCTCCCCCTCTCCTATTTAAATGGAGCATGGAGAGGAGTATTGGCATGACCTCACCAAGAGATGAATTCTTGATAAAGTGTTGTGACACCAACCACTTAGAGAACATGACCGATTCCAGCGAGTGGGGACGGGTGACAGTGAATCCCGAACTGAAGAACGTTGAGTGTGCGATATCATTGGTGGCTTGATGTAAGGATGACGAACACCAAATCTTCTTCAATTTTGGGTGCTCTCCATTGATCATGAGGTATGATTTTATCTCATTTATTTTCATGAGATTGTTGAATTAAATATCCCCTTTCTTGATAAGATAATAACACGAAGGGCGCGAGCCAAAAGAATAAGGAATTTACCCTCCTCCATTTATTTTACCTTTTTGTTATCTGTGGAAGAAAGTTGTTGCGGCACCAGAAAATGGAACGGATATATGATGGTGGTGGCTGGACCGTCTGGTTGTGATGGAGGTGGTGCACCATCGCGCGCTGCTGGAGTAGGCCACGACGCTATGCCACATTTATCAACATAGTGGCTATCAAAATCCAGTAGTGGAGGTGATGCGACGTGCCATCGCGCGTCACCTTCAGAGATGGGCCGCAGCTTTTCAGCCGCGGTGGTTGAGCAGGGCGGCCGGCACCAGCCAGCTGTAAGAGGCAGAGTGGCGTGCAATGACGTACCAATGGTGGAGACGGTCGCGGAAGATGGGACCCGCACCCTTCAGGTCCCCCTGGGAGACCATGTTGTTCTATGTGGCATCACCTCTTCACAAGATGAAAGGTCGCTTGGCCATTCTTGAAAACTGGGGGGACTCCCCCCCCCCCACCCATGTTGACTAGGGCAGGCCCCGCTCCAGTGTGCTGTGTGTGCCTAGAAGACCGCGCCACTATGGGTCGGGCCGGGCCTGCCCACCGGGCCATGCCTCCACGAGCCGGGCCAAGCGAGCCCTTTGGACCATGCCTTCACGGGTTAAGCCACACAATCCTAGTGGGATGCGCCTCCGCGGGCCTGGTCACGTGAGCCCAGCGGGCTACGCCCTTGTCGGTGGGGCCCCGCCCCCTACAGGTCGGGCCGGACCGCGGCCCAGTGGAACGAGCCTAATTTGTCCCCACCCAGTCAGGTCGGACTCGGACCAGGTCGGGTCAACCCAACCAGGTCAGGTCGGCCCAGACCGGGTTGGGCTAGACTCAGGTTCCTCTTAGCTAGTTTCACCTAAGTGACCATAACATGAAATCCTGATGTCCGTTTGATGAACCGTCTATGGCGCTGGAATCCTTGTAGAAAGATGTTTCTTTTTGTATACTCCTCTTGAGTTTTGGAGAAATTTTGTTAATGTCTAGGTTGGATCTAATATTAATCCAATCGGGCCCTCATAATTAGAACACTTATAAGTCACATGTCGGGTGTCCGATTGATGCGTCGTGTTTTGCGTTGGAACCCTTACGACATGGAGGTTCTTTGGGATAATTCTTCATTGAGATTCTTGGTGGTTGAGGTATGAACAATGGATTAAGGGGATGTTCTCCTATAATCATGTGTACTATGAGTGAGAATCCAGTGGCTGGCAGTGAGGAGCCGAATAGAGACAGATCATACAGAGGTTTGTACCGAGAGATCCTGTGTGGGTCAACACTAATCCTATGTGGGTCATATCATGTGTGGGTTAGTGTTCAGAAATCTTGTGTCGATCATCACATAACGATCCTATGTGGGTCAGATCCTATGTGGGTCAATGCTTAGCGATCCTGTGTGGGTTAGCGCATACCAATCCTATGTGGGTCAGATCCTATGTGGGTCAATGTGGGGGTTAGTACCAATTGTCTTTTGGTGGGTAGGATCCTGTGTGTATCATTGCAGGGGTTAGAACCTATCCATCCTGTATGGGTCAGACTCTATATAATCAACAGAAATGTGTCTCAATAGAATAAGATGATCAAGATTCTTGAATAATTATATGCACTTCTGTAATTTACCTATATACCTAGTGTGATTTGTGTCTTTTATCCTCATGGTGATACCTATGTGGTACCTTCACCTTCATGGTGTTATCTTCATGTTGATAACTATGTGGTACCGTCACATTTGTGGTGTTATCTTTGTGGTGATACATGTGTGGTACCTTCACCATCGTAGTGTTATCATCATGGTGATACCTGTGTGGTACTTTTACTATTGTGTTGTTACATGTGTGGTACTTTTACCTTCAGGGTGTTACCTTTGTGGTGTTATCATTGTGATATTCTTCCCTCATGTATGAGAAAAGTATATCTTGATATCATAGGTATATGTATGGGAATATACCTAAGTAGAGTTGTTGACTGCTTTATACTTTGTGGTTGAGGTCTTCCTTTGTGGTTATTTCTTTGTAGAACTCTAAGAGACCTTCGAGAGTCTCGGGGTACCTACTGAGTATCGTTATACTCACCCCTGCACATGCAACTCCCGAACCTCATTTATTCTTGTGAAGATGACGAAAAATATTGATTGAGGCTGAGGGAGCTAGGATGGGATGGTGCTCAAAGGTGGACCTTTGATGTGACGTGCTGCAGTGACTACTGATCGTGAGCTATACCTACCATTCAGGTAGGATATTCAGTAGACAATCCAGGAGTTGTTTTTCTCTTTTAAGTTGTACTTGTACATTCCAGTTGGTCTTGTATTACATCCCATTTACTTTTAGCACACTTTTTACTACAAAATTTTACATCATGGTTTCCTATTTTTGTACTCGTGGATTGTGTGTTTGTACAGGATTAATGGAAATGCCTTCCCGTTAAAAGATATACCTTTCTGGTGCTAGTCACTAGCTTCTGGCCTATGGAAGGTGGGTTTGGGGTAGTCGTGGCATGGGCTCCAGGGAATGGGTCTTGACACTTGTGTTATTGGCCTTTGTTGTAGTAACACATAGTGTGATTGGGGGGATGCCTTGGTGTGTACTAGTAATGAAATTACAAGTGGGTCGGTTTTTGTGAGAGATATATAGAGGATTATTTTAAATCTTATATCATGTTGAGTACATGGTTTGAATTGATTATCCCACAGAAAATTTTTATCATGGATATATGAAATCATGACATCTCCACTAGAACCCTTATAGGTACAGTACATGGAAATGGGTTGACTATGTTGTTAGTGTAAATAATAATGTGAATTCCTTATGACCTTATGGGTTGGGAAATCCACACATGGGGTGGTGTAGGTTGGTAACTAAATATGAATAAAGGGATTTTTTGTCGATATATTATTACCAATAGGTCGTGGAATAATCCTGATATATCTTTTAACTATAGGATATACTAGTTAAGGATACATTTAGTGAGACTACTTAGGATGGGTCATGTATGAGCTTCTTATGTAATAATCCCTTGCTCGATGCTAGGTATCAATCATTTTCTAGCTAAGTTATAGGATGAGGCTTATATTCCATGATTGTTCACTATATCTTAATAATTATTATATATCTATGATGAGGATGAGTCCTAAAGACCATGGGATTACAATGTAGAGATACTCTACCAAGGTTAACATTCTTTCAAAATTTTTAAAGTTTATGTTTGGATATACATAAAAGAGTATATGCAGTTTTCCACAAGACATAAATTAGTATAGTGATATGGATTGTGTTGAAGGATAGATATGTTATACCCTCCCTAGGATTTGATTTATGTATGATCATTTATCAAATGGATCTTTCTTACCGTGGTAGTTCTTATCAAGTAGTATGTTGTCTCTTTTATGACCTTCTCACAATATGCTTCTAGTATATCTTATTAGCCACATAGAATACTCTGTATTAGTGATTTATATTATGTTTGAGGATTGATTGGTTATTCATCTTTAGGAACTCCTTTATATATGTTAGTTTATCCATGGGACCCGATTTATGTTAATGGTTCAGATCATGTGGGATGTTGGCTATGTCATACCCTCAATACAATTTTTATTGGGGGTGGCTGTTATTCCATGAGGCATATAGTCACATCACAATTCATGATCAATATATAATGGTTCTTCCTAGGGGATGAGTGTTGTAGTGTATACCTTTTGGTAATTCAATAGTTTGACATCATAGGGTGCACTATGCAATAGACTCTTAGGCTACACCATAATGTACCCTATTCTTGAAATGAAAAGAGATTTCGTAGTCTTTTTAATGAGGTTCACATATTCCTTATTAGCCACCTGACTCCATCACCCAAATCCATATTCCCCATAATTTTACCCTCTCATAATTCAACCTTTAGGATCCCTAATGTTCAGTTCATAGTAGAAAACCCACCCACCCTGGATAGCCCACACCTCCTGACACCCCTACAGCCCCCACCCCCAGAACAACCCCACCACCCCACCTGGGCAGCCCAGACCCCCTCCCAGGAGAACCCACACACCCTCCCCACACCCCTACAACCCCCTACCCCATGACAGCCAACCCTATTCCACTTTGATCCTTTATGTTTTTTTAGATTTTCCCCATTTCTCATCCAGAACCCCTCTGTGCTACGCCACCCTCCCGCTCCTCTCCTTTTGGTTGGTTATCCCTCACCTGGTGTTTCTTTCATCATTCATCACTTGTATTTGAGATCCTAGAAAAATTTTAACTCTATTATTCCTTATATATATTGGGGTCTAACCCCCCAAATCCTATATTTAAATGGAAATGGGTCAATTACAATTGGAAATGTAATGATACAGACCAGGTTGGTAACATAACCAACAACTGACCTAACATTAAACTAACCTGAGAGGCGTTCATGATCTCTATGGGACAGAAACTATCTCTAAGAAAAAAGATACAGTTAATTTGGAATATTATACCCCTAAATTAGAGTTAATTAAAAATGATATTTTTCCTGAAAATAAGACATGTCCCATTCATAAGTAGAACATCTAGGAAAATTGTAGATGGAAAAAAAATAAATAAATAGGTAGAAGATATCATAGATGGAAAATAAAATACCACTATTGAGAAATAAAATAGTTTAACCCAACATGTACCACTCATAAATATCACTTTACCTATTTTGGATAGGTATAACATATGAGTTTTCATTTTATGTTTTCTTTTTAGTTGGAAATATCCTCTACCGCATGCCTCTCCTTTATCGCGAATGCTTCTCTGTCGCACGTTTAATGACACCTTGCGGTGAGTTTTCCCCTATTACTCATTGGTTTCCACTTTTCCTAATGTTATTACTATTTGATATTGATGGTTAGGTTATGAAATGTACGGGCTAAACGCCCCGCTGAAAACCCTGGTTGTTGGTGGTCCTTATTTTCACACTAGATGAATTACTTGTTGGTTGGTTCCTATTGAACATTTGAATATAAAAATTGCTAATTTACGGATACTTGAATAATGAATGAATACCCCAGGATGTTAATAATTATTTGATAACCCCTGAATTAACAAATATAATTGAATAAGGGATGCTTTGTGAAATCTGAAGTTTGGATTGTTGGGTATGTATGGTGTTGCTATTTTGAGAATGATTGTGTCTTTGTATGGTGTTGCGGTTGTTGGTTTGATTGGTTTTCCATTTGATTTCTATGTTCTAGATCTTCCACAATCTAATATCAATCCAAACATTACCAATTTAAATGGCACCAAAACCTTTTTACTCATGTAATTCCACTGAAAATCATACCATCTATTAGTTTCGTACCATAGTTCTTGACTAGAGACATTATGTTTCTAGAGAAACACTAAAACCCATGTTTACATCAATTCATATAGATCACATGTGGGATACTAAAACATTCAAGTGCAAGTTCTTCTCATAGCTAGTTCTATTGATTATGTGGTTTGAAAGATGGGTGTGATCTTCTTTGGTCCTGAGTATGCATAGAGAGGTAAGGTTATTGTTTACCATAAATAGTTCCATTGAATATAGTTGAATGGTAACCCTAGTTGAACATATTTTGTGCACTTATTTTTTTAAATGTTAATATTACTCTATCAAATGGATTGAATATGAATAAAGAATGGATGAATTCCAATTGGTTGATAAAAGAGTATGAAGATAGTGTGAAATATTTTATCAAGTTTTCAAAAGATCAGGCATATGACACTTATAAAATCCTTTTTCTGGTTTTACACTGTTGTTATTTAAGACAAATTAGTCTACTAGAGTTATAAGAACACCGAATCTGTCACAAAATAGATTGAAGTTATACTTTTTGGAATAAAATGGGGATAAAATGAATGAATGTAGTAGCATGGATAACACTGTGTTTTATGGATCATCTGCTATGATTAAAAAGAATGAACGATGAAGATGATCATATGGAGTATGTGATTACAGAAGTGCATGGAAATGAATATATTATTGAGAAAATGATAAAAATAGTTGAATATTAACTTCATTATTGTCCAAAATTGTTTGATAAGTTAAATAGTTGTGCAAAGATGTCATTGTATGCATGTTGCACTAAATATACAACAATTTCATCTATGTTGAAGCTGTATAATTTGAATGTATGTAATGGGTGGAGTAACTCCAGTTTTATAGAACTACTTTATCTCATGAATGACATGCTTGAAGAAGATAATGAGCTCCTGATCCAAACATACGATGCCAAACCAATGCTATGCTCAATGGGTATGATCTCTGAAAGAATAAACGCCTTCATTAATGACTATATATTGTTTCTCAATGACTATTAATCACATAAATAATTCCAAAAGTGTGGTTTTTCATGATACAAGAAATATGAATCCATTTATACAAAATTTTTATGTTACTTTCAAATCATTCCAAGGTTTCAGTGCCTATATTGAAGTGAGGAGACTACAAGACAATTGATATGGAATGCAGATACAGGAATAAAAATATGGGAAACTACGTCACCCAATAGAATCTCCTTAATAGCAGAGAATTGATTGTTAGTATCCTTAATTTGGAAATAAGGTGAGAAACCTTCATCTAGCATTATCTACAGATGGGGTGAATCCTTTTGGTTTTCAAAGTAGCGTTCACAGTACATGGCTGGTTATGTTGGTAAATTATAACTTACCACTAATGTTATGCATGAAAGGAAAAAAATCATGTTATCAATGCCTATATCTTGACCAAAACAACCAGGTAATAATATTGATGTTTATTTGGCTCCATCGATCTAGAATTTGAAATTATTGTGGGATTCAGCTGTAACATTGTATGATGCTTACAAAATTGAATATTTCACTTTGAGATCCATATTGTATGGGATGATAAATGAATTGACAACTTATTGAAATTTGTTAGGATATATCATTAATGGAACTCAAGGGTGTCCCATATGCGAATAAGGTAGACAAATAATTTGGATGAAACATTCATTAAAAATCATGTTTCTAGGACTTTGAATATTTATACCCCGATGGCATATATAACGATCTTGTACGACACCATTCGATGGAAGTTCATAAGAACTTACAATACCATCTATAATAATAGGTGACCAATTGATTGAGAAAGTAAAATATGTAGACAATACTTTTGGTAATTGTTTTCAAAAAAACCATATGAAAACTAATTGGAAAAAGAGGTTAGTTTATTTGAATTACCATACTAGAATTTTCTATATGTAAAAAAATTTCATGATGTTATACATATTGAAAAAAATGTGATGGTGTCATCAGCATGTTGTTAAATGAACCCAACAAGACAAAGTATGGAATCAAGGCTATATTGGACATGGTTGAGATAGGAATACGAAAATATTTGGCCTTGGTGAATGGTGAAAAACAAACATTTATTCCTCCTATTGATTACACTATTTCCAGAAAGGAGAGATCTCAGTTTTGAAACTTCTTGAATGACATAAAAGTTCTAGAGGGGTATTCATCAAATATCAAGAAAATCATATCAATGAGATATTTAATGTTAAAGGTTCTGAAATCACATGACTTCCATTTTTTAATGCAATATCTAATTCATATAGCTTTATGATGTCATAATACACTCTATATATTTATATCATATTTAATTTTTACTGAAAAGGTCAACTACCTCAAAAAAATTGAAAAAATAACTTTTGGATATTTTAAACATTATTAAGTCAAGAAAAAAATTATTTTATCCAAATATTCTCTAACTATGATAATTTAAACTAGTAAATAAAAATCCACATTTATTGAGAAATATTTGTTTTTTTTTGAAAATAACCATTTTATGAACCATATAAAATTTATTTTTTGACGTCAAAAAATTATATTATCATATATATATAGTAAATATTATTTAATAAATAATTTAAGAAGCTGTCATTTTTTAAAAAAAAGATTTCCTTTAAAATTGTTTTAATTGAAACTATATATTCCCCAAAACCCGATTTTTGTTTCATCATATAAAAATATAGTTTTTATCAAAATAAATTATTGAAACATTTAAATCATAAAAAAAATAAATATGTTCATTTATTTATTTAAAATTAAATATAAAAATTAATACTGTTAGGGTTAACATACATAACCCCATAATATAACTATAAATTCCTTAATGGTAATGTGCGTAATGGTGAGATTTTCATGGTGTGTTTCAGTGAACAAGGTCTGCACCATGATCTTAATGATCTTGAACTTATCTCATAAATAGTTATAATCATTCTTTAGTTTTTCAATATCGAATTGGTATTGTTCTAGGTAAAATACCACTGACTCGATCTCCCATATAAGCTCTTATAAATGGGATTCATAGGGTACAATACTACTATTCGAGGCCATCACATTTTCCATCCATGTCAATTGGACTTTATCATAACCCTTTGTATATACATGTCATTCTATCATTGTTCATAGTATATATTATCAATATTCATGGTAATTAATGGTGTTTAAAATTTAATAGGATATAACTTATATTCGTTTAAAATAACCAAAGTAGTGAATGTGTTTTATATAACCACATTATGTATTAGAAAATTTCATTTAATCACAATGAAAATTTCATTTATACATGTTGAGGTCATTACATTCTTCGCACATTTAGAAATTTATCACATGAAATTATTATTTGATAAACTGAAGAATATGAGGATACTTCTATTTCATCACCTCTTCTAGTTCCAAATTTTCTTCCACAAAATTTTGGTTCTTCCACAACACTTTTACCAGGTGAGTTGACTTGTTTCATAAAACATTGTATCTAGTATCTAAGATCTTCAATGTATACTCCTCATATGAATGATAAGTATCAAATGGAAGCACCTCTAATGTCATTACATGTGAGGGGTCTTGTATGTACATTCTCAAGAGGGATACTTGGAACACATCATGTACATGATATTGGTTAGGTGGGAGTGGTAGTCAATAAGCCACTACTCTGGTTTGATCACATATCTCAAATGTGATGATTTATCATGGAAAAATATTTCACATCTTCCAAGACCCCATGAGTTTATTCAATGGTGATATATAAAGGAAAAATGTAACTCTAACTTCATACTTGAGATCATGTTGATGGTTGTATTCATATAATTTCTATCGACATTTTGTGAATTTCATATAATGGGAATGGTTTAAAAATTCTATTTTATATATTTTATAGGATTATATCTCATCATATTTTGCTCTCCAATTTCATCCCATCATGTTAGAGCATGATTCCTCCTCCCATAATGAGCCTCATAAGGTGAAATTTGAATTATAGAATAGAAAATGTTTTTATATGAAAACTCTGCAATGGGAGGTGTTTGTCCAAACATCATTGGAAATCCATTGAACATGATCTCAATATATCCTCTAGTGATTTAATGGTTATTTCATGATTAGAATCCATTTAAGAGTGATTAGTTGTGCTAAATCTCATTTCTACATTCAATTCTTTTTGATGTTTTCTCCATAACCTCGAATTAAACCTCGGATCACAATTATACTTACCATACATATTTTATTTCTAATAGTTTTTCATTATAACATTTAAATGCTCCTCATATTCCTATTTTATTTCAGAGTGGATGAGATTATCATCTATAAATACTACCAAAAAAATTTCAATGTAATATTTAAAGACATTATTGATCAATGCCATAAATATTTATAGAGCATTAGTGAGTCCAAATGGAATCTCTATAAACTCACATATCACATACCCTGTATGAAAGAGAAATCATGGGGTTATACACCTTCTTTACCATTATAAGATAGTATCTTAGCCAAAGATCAACATTAGATAAATAATGGGCTCCACATAGTTGATCAAACATTCCGTAAATCTATGAAAGAGGGTACTTGTTCTTTACTGTGATATTTTCAGTTCACAAAAATCTATAGATAGGTGCATTGACACATTATTATTCTTAACGAAGTGGGTCAATTCACCCCATGGAGATGCAATTGGACAAATAAACCCTTTATCCATATTATCCTTTAGTCTATTGTTTATCACCTTGAGTTCAATAATGAACATTATATACGGATTTTTGGATTTTGTAAAATATTTGGGTATAAGTTCAATTGATAACTTGACCACTCAGCTAAAAGGAAGATTAATAAATTATCTAGGAAACACATCAACATATTCCCTCAAAATGGTAATGTCTTTAAGGGTAATATTTTCCTTAGTCTCCATAATTTGATCTAGGTGCACTTTATTATAGGGAGATAATATCCATACTTGAGATGATGATTCCATAGGATATCCAACATCCTCCTTGCACTTGTATTGAATTAGAGGGTGATTTCCTTCCCTATGTATTTTATATTGCCTCTATATATGGAAATATAATCCATCCCCAGAATTAAATCAAATTATGCTTATGGAAGTACCATAATGTTCTCTAAGAAATTTATTCCCCAAATATTAATGGGGGGACAAGGAGGGGGTTATATAATTGGGATAGAATAATTTTCCTAGTTACCATTTTTATAAATATAACTACTTCTATTCTTTTTAGTGGTGTTTGAATAGTTCTACTAAACATGTTTGATACAAAATAATGTGTACAACCAAAATCTAAAATTACATTTGTTATTCTTGAGTTAATAACTAGTGTAACTATCACCACTTCTTTTTTCGAGATCCACCTCTATAGTAGTGATGAAATAAGCTCACCCTTACTTCCTTGGAGGTTGTTGGCATTGGTTTTCCCTGAAAAACCTCATCTTATGGAATTAGTTTGCATAATGAAAGTGTTCCTTAGAAATGAAACATTATACTACTATTTGAGAGATGACTGTTTAATTCCTTTATTTCGTCACATTGGTTGGTCTCTCTTATTAGTAATCTTCATCTAGGTGTCATTCCTAATGTATTTACGCACTCAATCCTAGAAAATCTTGGGATACTTCTTCCCACACTTTTAACAAGTGGGATATTAATATGTCATTCCACAATTACATATCTCCACAGTGAAGCTAGAATAAAACTTCAATTTACAATTATTTTCCCCATGATAACCCTAAGACTCACCAATAAACATTTTGACATTAAGGGAACATCAGAAAATTTCTTCAGAGTTGTCAATGTTCTGAATCACTAACACTTTCTATAGCCTCATCTTCATGCCAAAAAAGAGTATTTCAACTTTAAATTAGATGGTAATGACAAAGATATGGTGGTATTGTACAATTATGTTGACTTTTTATCTGTACAACCCAATGGATTAGTCACTGTTTTTTCATGGGGATAAGGAAGTATGAATCCATTTTATGTTGAAGAGTGCAAGGAAAATATTTATCAAAAAACATTTTATAGAGTTCCTTCCACTTCATCGATTTAATCTACTCATTAGGTTTCATATTCATGACCAATTTCAACCATTGATCAACATCTACTTCTATTGAATAAATACATAGTAAAAATTTCTCATTCTTAATGTATTGCAAGATAGAGAAGATATTTTCAATGGAATTGATCAATTTTTCCATGATTAAGGGATATGAAGATCCACAAAAAATAGAGTCCTTTGTTTTATAAAAGTATAAATTGAATCTTTACCTTTATTTTGGGGGTTTGTAAATTCATACTAATTCATTTTTTATTTCAAAACCGAAGTCAATTGAGAAATTATGGCCATGAAGTTCATTTTTCCCCTCCCAGTCAGTTGGGCATCTCATTTGGAAATTCATCCCATTGCCTCTCACATTGGTTGTTGACTCATTTTCTCATATTTACAACCATTGAATATAATAAAATAAAAATTAGGGAGGAGTATTTTTAAAATAGTAAACACATATATGGTAAACCATAAACATTAAATGGGAAAATCATAAACAATATATATTCCTTTCCCTATGAATTTTTAGGTTTATGTATAAGTTATCCATTATCTATTTCCTGAAACAAAAAAGTAATTGGAATTTTTTCCTACATAATTTTTTGTAAAGAGATTTTGAATTTTCCCAATCATATCCTACATGAGTGTTAACCTACATATGCAATAAGGCCCATTTTCATGAAATAGGTAATGATATAGCCAATCTTAATGAACTATTTCTGGGGTTGTCACCCCTGGGTAGCTTTATTCCAAATCCATATCCCCTTAAAGTATCCAAAAAGAGATATATTTCATTTGAAACAAATTAATAGATAATTTACAAGAATATCTGGATTTATTATTTTTTATATACATATCCCTAAAGTTTTCACTAGGTTTTTCTGATCATAATCCCAAAAATAACTAGAATTTACATTGATACCAACTATGACAACCCCTATCTTTAATACACATTATTTCATTATTTATTAATAAAGGTACACATAAAACAATCCCATGAGAATTTAAAGCCTAGTGTTTTTAGGAAATTAGGTACATGGAACATCACCTTGACACTTGGATACAATAACATTATTGAAAACTTCATTAACATGTTCTAAAATTTTCAAAGTTATTCTAAAAATACACAGGATAACCTAGGGATATATAAAAGAAATTGGTCAGCTATAATGACCATTAATAGAATAAAAATATTATAATATAAGTTAAAGTAATACATCTGATCTAATAGAAACATCATGGTTAAAAAAGAGAGGTGAGAATCATAATCTTGAAAGTGTGGAGGGAGAATGACATAAAAGGCATCATAGACCAAGGGAGAAGAACAGACATACACTACCACAAAATAGGGCAGGGGAAGTGCTTCCCTTTATCAGTGCTAAGTAGAAAGCGCTGATAATGTGTTGGGCCTTTATCAGCACTATCTAAAAGCACTGATAAATGTTCCCTTTATCACTGCTAAAATAAGCACTGATAAAGGGTACATTTATCAATGCTATTATTAGAACTGATAGAGGTTATTATTATTATTTTATTTTAAATTATTATATTTATATTTAAAAAATATTTTTTATTTGAAAACATTAAATAAAAAAAATGTTTATAATTAATATCTATTTATTAATAATTAAAAAAATTATATATAATGTTTTAATTGAAAAAATTATTTATAAGGTTATAATAATATATATTTATATAATTATATGATTATAATAAATTACATTAAATAATAAATATATTTAGTAGATTTATTATATTTATTATAGATTTATTATATTTATTAGATTAATTCATTGTATTTATTTTATTTGTTATATTTAATATATTTAATATATTTATTTTATTTATAAATATATAATAATTTTCAATATATATATTTATAATTAAAATTATTGAATAAATGTCTCTTTTACAATGAATTTGGTCAACAAATATATGTGTATATGTTATGTATCATATTCATGAGTGTTTATTTGTACATTACATGATGTTGTATATTGATTAATTCATAATGTTACTTGTATGAACTTTATATGTTCTAAAATTGTACTAAAAAAATTACATTAAATATATTTAAATAATAAATATATTTTATTATATTTTTAGGGATATAAATAAATACTTTTCCAATACATTTGTAATTATAATTTTGTAAATATTAATATATTAACAATTATATACCAATATTAATAAATATATGATATTTATAGTTATAATTATTAATATATATATATATATATATTTATCCTTTATATCATTTAACATAAATATATAATAATATAAATAAATTATTAGAATAATACCTTTATCCGTGCTATAATTTTAGGGCTGATAAATAGGTGTTTTACCAACACTTTTTGAGAACTGATCAAAATATCCCTTTATCAGCACAAAAAAGCGCTTCTAAAGTACTTATTTATCAGTGCTAAAAAAGTATTGATAAATGTATGTTTTATTATTGATATTATTTTAGCACTGATAAAATATACCTTTATCAGTGCTTTTAACTAGAACTGATAAAGGTTTCAGCGGTTTTCATAAATGAACCATAACAGGCCCCTCCTCCCTCACACACATTCAAGCCTTCACAGATGTTGAACCCTCCGTCGTGACCCCTCCACCACAGTGACCCCTCATCCTCCTCCTCTATCGCTGCTACCTTGTCCTCTGCCTCCATTGCGATTGTCCTCCTCGTCCTCTGTCGTTGATGCCTTCTCCTCCTCCTCCGTTGTGATCCATCCTCCGACGTGACCTTGCTTCTACTCCTTCTCTGTTTTCACCACATCTTCCTCCTCCTCCTCTGGACGCCAACTCAACCTCCTCCATTGCGGCCGCCTCCTCCTCCCCCTCATCCTCCACCTCCTTCTCCTCATCTTCCTTGCATGGTCCCCTTGTCCACGGGACATTCTCTGGCATTCCCTCCTCATATGATGACCATCCCGGTAGCCTCCTCTACCACCCATGGATTCTCCTTGATGAGTCTCTTATGTAATGAATTTCTACGCTTCAGCATTAGAAAGGAAGTTGGTGTGTAGATCTAGGTCTAATGGACCCTATAGCGGTATTGGTTCATGTTATTAATTACTAATACCCTAGGTTGAAACTGTATGACTGATATTTTGATCAATCATGTTTGTAAGGGTCATGGGTGGAGGTTTTTATGGGAGAAGAATTGTGGTAAACACCTGGAAAGGGTCTTTATATGGATTGTTAATTGGGGTAGAGTGTTAGTGATGTGACCTTTATTGGTAAAGACCATGCCTTTACTAGACATTTGGTTATCCTGATGTAAAAACCCATATTTTTTCATGTAAATTTTGTTTTTAATTATATGGAATTTTTATGAGTCTGAGAAAACTGACGACGCGTGATTCCGAGGCCCGGTGTGCCCAAAATAAATTTCTTATCTTTCTTTACGGTACATTCAGTAAAATCACCCTCTGATTTTTCTATCGTTTGAACCTGTACTAAGATTAAAAACCTGGGGGCACTATTTAATCTGCAGCACCAGGATTCACTTTGGGGAGGTTTCACTTCGACTACAGTAAGTCTGGAGAAAAAGTTAGATTTTGGACTTTTTAAAAGAATAATAAAATAACTTCATTATTTTATTTCATTCTTTCTTTTCTTCCAACAGTCAAGGGCAGTGGCGGGACCAAGGATGTGTCAACAAATTAAATTTCTTGACTCCTCAAATCCTTTGTAACAGTGATATTGGAATTAGGATGGTTCCTATTATGTGAACCCCCATTAATTCCAAGGGTGTTACTCACCCTCCCCCTCTCCTATTTAAATGGAGCATGGAGAGGAGTATTGACATGACCTCACCAAGAGATGAATTTATGATAATGTGCTGTGACGCCAACCACATAGAGGACATGACCGGTTCCAGCAAGTGGGGACGGGTGACACCGAATCCCAAACTGAAGAATGGTGATTGAGCGATATAATTGGCGGCTTGTTGTCAGGATGAAGAACACTGAATTTTCCTTAATCGTGGGTTCTCTCCATTGATCATGAGGTAGGGTTTTATCTCATTTATTTTCATGATATTGTTGAACCACATATACTCTTTCTTGATAAGATAATAACATGAAGGGAGCGATCCAAACGAACAAGGCATGTACCCTCTGCAATTTTTTATACCATTGTGTTCTTTGTGGAAGAATGTTGGTGCGACACTAGAAACCAGCACCATTAGAGAATGGCGGCGGCTAGCCCGTCTGACTGCGATGGAGGCGGCACACCATCGCACGCCGCAGGAGGAGGACACGACGCTATGCCGCATCGATTAGCATATTGCCTGTCACTTTCCAGTAGCGGAGGTGGTGTAGTGCGCCATCATGTGTCACCTTCAGAGATGGGCCATGGATTTTCAGCCGTGGTGGTTGATCAGGACGGCCAAAACCAGCCATCTGTAAGAGGAAGCGTGGCGCGCAATGATGTACCGCTAGTGGAGAAGGTCGTAGAAGTAGGGACCGGCACCCTACGGTTTCCACTGGGAGACCATGCTGTGCCCTGTGGCATCACCGCATCACAAGATGAAAGGTCTCTTGGCCATTCAAGAAAACTGGGGGGACTCCCCCCCCCATGTCGACTAGGGCGGGCCCCGCTCTAGTGGGCTGCGTATGCCCAGAAGACTGGGCCACTGTGGGTTGGGTCGGGCCTGCCTACCGGGCCATGCAAGCCCTATGGACCATGCCAGCGTGGGTCATGCCACACGATCCTAGTGGGATGCACCTCCGTGGGCCTTGCCGTGCGAGCCCAGTGTGCTACGCCCTTGTGGGTGGGGCCATGCCCCCTGCAGGTCGGGCCAGACAGTGGCCTACTGGAATGATCCCAATGTGGCCTCACCTAGTCAAGTCAGACTCAGACCCGGTCGGGCCGACCCAAACGGGGTTGGGTCGACCCAGACCGGGTTGGGCTGGACTCAGGCCCTTCTATGCTAGTTTCACCTAAGTGACCATAACATGAAATCCTAGTGTCTGTTTGATGAACCATCTATGGCGCTGGAACCCTTGGAGCAAAATGTTTTTTTGTATACTCCTCTTGAGTTTTGGAGAAATTTTTAGTATGTCTAGGTTGGATCTAATATGAATCCAATCGGGCCCTCATAATTATAACGCTTATAAGTCACATGTCGGACTTCTGATTGATGCGTCTTCTTCCACATTGGAACCCTTACGACATGGAGGTCCTTTGGTATAATTATTCATGGAGATTCTTGGTGGTTGAGGTATGAATGATGGATTAAGGGGCGGTTCTCCCAGAATCAGGAGTACTATGAGTGAGAATCTAGTGGCTTGCTGTGAGGAGTAGGTTGGAGATAGATCATACAGAGGGTAGTACTGAGAGATCCTATGTGGGTCAACAATAATCCTATGTGGGTCAGATGATGTGTGGGTTAGTGCTCAGAAATATGTTGTGGGTCATCACATAATGATCCTGTGTGGGTCAGATCATGTGTGGGTCATTGCTTAGCGATCCTATGTGGGTCAGCACATACCAATCCTATGTGGGTCAGATCCTATGTGGGTCAATGTGGGGGTTAGTACCAATTGACTTCGGGTGGGTCGGATCCTGTGTGTATCATTGCAGGGGTTAGAACCTATCGATCCTATATGAGTCAGACTCTGTATAATCAACAGAAGTGCATCTCGATAGAATAAGATGATCAATATTCTTGAATAATTATATGTACTTTTGTACATTACCTATATACCTAGTGTGTGTTGTGTCTTTTATCTTCATGGTGATACCTATGTGGTACCTTCACCTTCGTGGTGTAATCATCATGTTGATACCAATGTGGTACCATCGACTTTGTGGTGTTATCTTTGTGGTGATACATGTGTGGTACCTTCACCATTGTGGTGTTATCATCATGGTGATACCTGTGTGTTTCTTTTACCTGCGTGGTGTTACATGTGTGGTAATTTTACCTTCAGGGTGTTACCTTTGTGGTGTTATCTTTGTGTTATTCTTCCCTCATGTATGAGAAGTGTATTTATTTATAGCATAGGTATATGTATGGGTATATAACTAAGTAGAGTTGTTGACTTATTTATGCTTTGTGGTTGAGGTCTTCCTTTGTGGTTATTTCTTTTTGGAAATCTAGGAGACCTTCGGGGGTCTCGGGGTACCTACTGAGTGTCGTTATACTCACCCCTGCACAGGCTACACCCGAACCTAGTTGTGTCTTGTGCAGATGACAAATAATATTGATCGAGGATGTGGGAGCTATGATGGGATGGTGCTCGAAGGTGGACCTTTGACATGACATGCTTCAGTGACTACTTATTGTGAGCTATACCTACCATTCAGGTAAGATCACCAGTGGATGATCCAGGAGTTGTTTTTCTCTTTTTAGTTGTACATGTACTTTCCATTTGGTATTGTATTACAGCCCATTTACTTTTAGCTCACTTTTTACTGCAACAGTTTACTTCATGGTTGCCTATTTTTGTAGTCTTGGATTGTGTGTTTATACAGTATTAAAGGAAATGCTTTCCCATTAAGGGATATACCTTTCCGGTGCTAGTCACTAGCCTCTGGCCTATGGAAGGCGGGCTTAGGGTAGTCGAGGAACGGGCCCCAAGGTATGTTTCTTGACACTTGAGTTGTTGGCCTTTGTGGTAGTACTACATAGTGTGATTGGGGGGATGCCATTTGTGTACTAGTAATGGAATTACCAGTGGGTAGGTTGTCATGTGAGATATATCGAGGATTATTGTAAATCTTATATCATATTGAATACATGGTTTGTATTGATTATCCCATAGAAAATATTTATCATGGATATATGAAATCATGAAATCTCCCTTAGAACCCTTGTAGGTAAGGTGCATGGAAATGGGTTGATTATATTGTTAGTAGAAATAATAATGTGAATTCCTTATGACCTTATGGGTTGGGAAATCCATACATGGGGTGGTGTAGGTTGGTAACTAAATATGAATAAAAGGATTTTCTGTCGATATATTGTTACCTATAGTTCTTGGAATCATCCTGATATATCTTTTAACTATAGGATATGCTAGTTATGGATACCTTTAGTGATACTTCTTAGGATGGGTCATGTATGAGATTCTTATGTAACAACCCCTTGCTCGATGCTAGGTATCAATCATTTTCTAGCTATGTTATAGGATGAGGCTTATCTTCCATTCTTGTTCATTATATCCAAATAATTATTATATATCTATGATGAGGATCATTCCTAGAGACCATGGGATTATAATGTGGAGATACTCATCCAAGGTGAACATTCTTTAAAAAAATTAAAGTTTATGTTTGGATATACATCATGTAGTATATGCAGTTTTCCACAAGACATAAATTATTTTAGTGGTTTGGATTGTGTTGAAGGATAGATATGTTATACCCTCCCTAGGATTTGATTTATGTATGATCATTTATCAAATGGATCTTTCTTACCTTGGTAGTTCTTATCGAGTAATATGTTGTCTCTTTTATGACCTTTTCACAATCTACTTCTTGTATATCTTCTTAGCCACACAGAATACATTGTATTAGTGATTTATATTATGTTAGAGGATATATTGGTTATTCATCTTTAGGACCTACTTTATGTATGTGAGTTTATCCATGGGACCCGCTTTATGTTAATGGTTCCGATCATGTGGGTGGTTGGATATGTCATAACCTCCATACTATTTTTTTAGGGGTGGCTATTTTTCCATGAGGCATATAGTCACATCACAATTCATGATCAAGATTTAATGGTTCTTCCTAGGGGATGAGTGCTGTAGTGTATACCTTGTGGTAATTCAATAGTATGACATCATAGGGTGCACTATGCAATATACTCTTAGGCTACACCATAATGTACCCTATTTTTGAAATGAAAAGAGAATTCGTAGTCTTTTTAATGAGGTTACCCTATTCCTTATTAGCCACTCGACTCCATAACCAAACCCCATATTCCCCATAATTTTACCCTCTCATAATTCACCCTTTATGACCCCTAATGTTCAGTTCATAGTAGAAAACCCACCCACACTTGATAGCCCACACCCCTCTTGACACCTCTACAACCCCCGCCCCAAGAACAGCCCCACCACCCCACCTGGGCTGCCCAGCCCCCCTCCCTGGACAACCCACACACCCTCCCCACACCCCTACAAACCCCTACCCCCTGACAGCCATCCTATTCCCCTTTGATCTTTTATGTTTTTATATATTTTCCCCTTTTCACATCTAGAACCCATATATGCTATGACACCCTCCCCCTCATCTCCTTTTAGTTGGTTATCCATCACCCGGTGTTTCTTTCATCATTCATCACTTTTATTGGAGAGCCTAGGAAAAATTTTACCTCTCTTATTCCTTTTATATATTAGGGTCTAACCCCCCCCCCCCAAATCCTATATTTAAATGGACATGGGTTAATTAAATTTGGAAATGTAATGATACAGACCAGGTTGGTATCATAACCAAAAACTGACCTAACATTCCACTAACATAAGAGGCGTTCATGATCTCTATGGGATAGAAACTATCTCTTAGAAAATAGATACAATTAATTTTGAATATTATACCCCTAAATTATAGTAGATTAAAAATTATCTTTCTCCTGAAAATAAGACATGTCCAATTCATAAGTAGAACATCTAGAAAAATTATAGATAGACAAAAAATAAATAAATAGGAAGATGATATCATTGATGGAAAATAAAATACCACTATTAAGAAATAAAATAGTTCAACTTGACATGTACCATTCATAAATATCCCTGTACCTATTTTGGATAGGTATAACATCTGAGTTCTCATTCTATGTTTTCTTTTTAGTTGGAAATATCCTCTACTGCATGCATCTCCTCTACTGCGAATGTACCTCTGTCACACGTTGAATGACACATTACGGTGAGTTTTCTCCCCTTACTCATTGGTTTCAACGTTTTCTCATGTTATTACTATTTGATATTGATGGTTAGGTTGTAAAATGTATGGGCTAAACGCCCCGCTGAAAACCCTAGTTGTTGGTGGTCGTTGTTTTAATACTAAATGAATTACTTGTTGGTTGGTTCCTATTGAACATTTGAATATAAAAATTGGTAATTTAAGGATGCTTGACTAATGAATGAATACCCTAGGATGTTAAAAATTATGTGATAACCCCTGAATTAACAAACAGAATTAAATAAGGTATGATTTTTGAAATCTGAAATTTTGATTGTAGGGTTTGTATGGGGTTGCTATTGTGAGCATGATTGTGTGTTTGTATGGTGTTGCGGTTGTTGGTGTGATTGGTTTTCCATTTTTTTCTATGTTGTAGTTCTTCCACCATCTAATATCAATCCAAACATTACCAATTTCAATGGCACCAAAACATTTTTACTCTTGTAATTCCACTGAAAATCATACTATCTATTAGTTTTGTACCATAGTTCTTGACTAGAGACATTATGTTTCTAGAGAAACACTAAAAACCCAGTTTACAACAATGAATATAGATCACATGTGGGATACTAAAACATTCAAGTGGAAGTTCTTCTCATAGCTAGTTCTACTGATCATGTGGTTTGAAAGATGGGTGTGATCTTCTTTGGTCCTGAGTATGCATCGAGAGGTAAGGTTGTTTTATACCATAACTTAGTTCCACTTATTATAGTTTAATGGTAACCCTAGTTGAACATATTTTGTGCACTTTTTTTAAATATTAATATTACTCTATCAAATAGATTGAATATGAATAAATAATGGATGAATTCAAATCGGTTGATAAAAGAGTATGAAGATAGTGTGAAATAGTTTATCAAGATTTCAAAAGATCAACCATTTGACTCAAATAAAATCCTTTCTCTTTGTTTACACTGTTTTTATTTAAGACAAATTAGTCTAATGGAGTTATAATAACACCTAATCTTTCACGTAATAGATGGAAGTTATACTTTTTGGAATAAACATGGGGATAAAATGAATGTAGGTAGTAGCTGGGATAACACTGTGTTTTATGGATCATCTGATATGATTACAAGCATGAACAATGAAGATGATCATATGGAGGATGTGATTACAGAAGTGAATGTAAATGAAGATATTATTGAGAAAATGATACGAATAACTTAATATGAATGTCATGATTTTCAAAAATTGTTTGATAAGTTAAAAAGTTGTGAAAAGATGTCATTGTATGAAGGTTGCACTAAATATACAACATTTTCATCTATGCTGAAGCAGTATTATTTGAATGCAGGCAATGGGTGGAGTGACTCCAGTTTTATAAAACCAATTTATCTCCTGAATGATATGCTCGCAGAATATAATGAGCTCTTGATCCAAATATATGATGCCTAACCAATGCTACGCTCAATGGGTATGATCTCTGAAAGAATACATGCCTTATTTAATGATTGTATATTGTTTCTCAATGACCATTAATCACTTAAATAATTACAAAAGTGTGGTGCTTCTCGATACAAGAAATATGAATCAATTCCTACAAAAGTTGTATGGTACATTCCACTCATTCCAAGGTTTTGGTTCCTATATTGAAGTGAGAAGACTACAAGACAATTGATATGGAATGCAGATACATGAATTAAATATGGGAAATTACGTCACCCTATAGACTCTCCTTAGTAGCAGATAATTGATCATTAGTATCCTGAATTTGGAAACATGGTGAGAAACCTTCATCATGCATTATCTACAAATGGGGTGAATCCTTTTGATTTTCAAAGTAGCAGTCACAGTACATGGCCGGTTATTTTAGTAAATTATAACTTGCCACCATGGTTAGGCATGAAACGAAAAAACAATAATGTTATGAATGCTTATATCATGACCAAAACAACCAGGTAATGATATTGATGTTTATTTGGATCCATTGATTGAGACTTTGATATTATTATGGGATTCGGGTGTAACATTTTATGATGCATACAAAATTGAATATTTCACTTTTAGAGCCATATTGTATGGGACAATAAATAACATGACAACTAATGGAAATTTGTTAGGATATATCATTAATGGAACTCAAGGGTGTCCCGTATTCGAACAAGGTAGACAATCAATTTGGATGAAACATTCATTGAAAATCATGTTTCTAGGGCATTGAAGATTTATACCCTGATGGAATATATAATGATCTTGTACGACACCATTCGATAGAAGTTCATAAGAACTTATAACACCATCTCCAATACTAGGTGGCCAATTGTTTGAGAAAGTAAAAGATGTAGGCAATACTTTTGGTAACCATTTTCAAAAAACTATATGAAAACCGGTTGGAAAAAGAGATTAGTTTTTTTTGAATTACCATACTAGAATTTTTTATATGTCAAAAAATTTCTTGATGTTATGCATATTGAAAAAAAATTTGATGGTGTCATCAGAATGTTGTTAAATGAAACCAACAAACAAAGGATGGAATCAAGGCTATATTGGACATGGTTGAGATGGGAATACGAGAAGAGTTGGAACTGGTGAATGGTGAAATAAACATTTATTCCTCATATTTCTTACACTATTTACAAGAAGGAGATATATCAGTTTTGAAACTTCTTTAATGACATAAAAGTTCCTGAGGGGTATTCATCAAATATCAAGAACATCATGTCATGAGAGATTTAATGTTAAATGTTCTGAAATCACATGAATACCTTTTTTTGATGCAATATCTAATTCTTATAGCTTTACATTTCATTTTCCCAAAAAAAAATTCCCATACATTAACAACGAATTTTTTCTTCAATGCTGTATGCAACAAAGATATAGACCCAGCAGAATTTCCAACTATAGAAAGAGAAATTGATGTCATTTTTTGTGTATTGGAAATGTTCTTCCTACACATATTTTTGGATATGATGGTTCATTTTGTGATAGATATTTGACTACGTGGTTCGAAACATTATAGACGGATGTACCCTAATGAACTATATATTAAGAATTAAAAAGGGTATATTAAAAAATCGAAGTTGGCCATAGAGTTCTATTACAGAGTAATATATTGTTGAGGAAGTCATTGAATTCTATACCGAATACCTATCTTGTGTGTCAAACATTAACCTACCTAAATCTCATCACACTGGGAGACTTCAGGGTGAATTAATTTCTAGAAGAGTGGTTTTTACAATAAATATTATAGATCAGGAGTAGGCCCACCATTACATTTTTCAAAACAGTTTCGACGTTGGCACAAATGGTCAAACCCAAAAACATCATAGGTATTTGAATCTATCAAGAGATGAAAAATGGAAATCAGATACACATAATAATCAATATATAAGATGGTTTTAGGACTGTATCATTAAGAAGTTAGATAAAAACATGGACTCAATTTCAGAACGACTTCGACACCTAGTCAGAGGAGAAATTGTATATGTATTATCTTACAAAGCTTATGTAGTTAATGGTTATACATTCTATACTAATTAACATGATGAAGATAGTATCATGAAGAATAATGGTGTTACAATTGTGGTAGAATCGGTTCTTGTTTCTAGATCTAAAGACAGAAATCCAATTTATGTGAATATGTCATATTTTGGAATCATCAAAAAAATATGGGATCTGGATTATACGAAATTTCAAGTGTTGAATTTGCAATGAAAGTGGGTTTATAATAGGAGTGTTTATAAAATAGATGAATTGGGATTCAATAAAGTTGATTTTAGTAAGGAAGGGGTGAAATAAGAACCAATTATAATGGCGTCACAGGTTGTACAAGTATTTTATGTTCCAGATCCCGTAAATCGAAATTGTTAAATTGTTCTTTTATCAACCAAAACAGCTGAAGGGTTAGATGAAATTTCAATAGAGGATTCCCCTTTCACTAGGACTTCACAATCATTTGGCATTGGTCCCAATGTAGAAGGTGTATTTTATGTCTGAGGAGACCAAAATGAAGGGATTTACATAGTCGAGAGAGGGGTCAAATATATTCGGCCTTAAAAAAAGGAAATTCAATTATCATGTTATCTATTTATTATAATAGACATTTTGTTACATTATATTATTATCTGTTCATTATTTCTTTTATATAAAATAAATTAAATGTAAAACCATATTTGTATATAATGACATCTTCACCTACTGATGTGCCTAATCCCAAGTCACAATGGGTCTTTCAACCTACTTCTGATGGACCCAGTGTAGAGAAAGAATAGGTTTCTAAAACTGTTGTTTTAGCTCCTAATACTGAGTTATAATAGGTTTCTCAACCTATTTCTTATGTTCCTAGTGTAGATGATATTGTTTCAGAGGAACATAAAAATGATACATCTAAGGAAATTGTAGGAAATTAAACCCTAACAACGTAAAAAAACATGGGCACCATTGTTTGTCCGTGTTAGCCAAAATACTAAAGACAAAATAAAAATGTAAAAAAATTTAGGGGGGTGGAATAAACGATGCCACCATATTAACCCAAAAAAATCCTTCTTTAGTAGCTAAATTGGAATCGTCACTCAGAAATATGTGTTAATTGATGTATAGTTGTGGCACCATGTTGTCACCGGGCTTAAGAAACTAATATGTGAAGAGATTATAGAAACTTTATTATATCATTTCACTAATTTATTAAAATAAAATAAAATACTAAAACATTTACTTACTCTTAATCATCTATTATAGAGTGCATTTCTAGTAGATTTCTCACACAAGGAATATGTATTAAGAGTTTCATGAAGGATTCATAGAGGCTTCCACACAATTTTAATGAAATATTATATTAAAGATGTTGATGGGAAAATCAAGCTGCACTGACCTCCTCTTTATGCACACTTGATATCCCAAGGATCATTGGATGAATTTAGCAACAGTCGTGTGAATAAGACTTTTCAAGTACATTGTGTCTGGTAATACATTGTTTGATGTTCCTTGTATTCATCACTTTTATTGAAATTTTATTATTTATGAAACAACAATTGAGTATTTAAAATAAAGAACAAGCAAAAAAACCATCATACCCCTACCATAAAGCAAGGATTGGGTACGCTTCCCTTGAGAACAAATTGTTAGTTATTTTAAATGTATTGTAATACTTTTATGTTACATAAAAAAACACCATAACCATGTTCCTCTATTTATAAACAGAGTGATAAATCGAATTAGAAATTCCCTTCCATCTCACACCATGTGCTATAGAAGGAGGCTCGTGTAAATAAAGAGGGGACACTGATAGATGAAAACACAAAAATAGTGGGGGAAACATGTGTAATAATGACATAATATAAATTTTATTTAAATCGCTATTACATTACAATAACTAATTATTTTACTATATTTTCTATTAGACATAGTTAGAGGAATCAACAACACCTGCACCTGAGGAAGATATTCATTCAACTACCTTGAAGCAGTAAGAACAATGTGGTCTTTTCAGAGGTGTGGGTTTGGGGGTGACACTGCGAACATATTTTCAAAAAGAAAAACAAGGGGAGGATCAAATTAATGAAATGAAAAAGATGAGAGAAACAATATCTATGATTCAAGAATAATTACAATACCAGAGAGAGATTATAGAAAGTATTTTGGGGGGAGTAAATGATAAGAAAAAAATCAATAACAACCCGTGCATAAAGATCCCACCCCACCCCCACCAACATTGAGGCGAGCCATTCCCCTAAAAAATATGACTTAGATGAGGTATTAAATGTGTAAATAATAATTTCTATGAAATTTGAATCACATATACACTGACACATTCCCTATACTAATATTCTAAAGGGTGAAAAAGACTATGATTTATATCTATCAACTCCCAACTATAACCTTGTAGGGAGGGATACTGTGTTCAATATGTAGAACGACATGATACACAATGGAAAAATTGAAACTAATCATGTCCGAGTTTATATTAACATATCAAATGAGTTTTGCGCCAAGCTACCTATTCTAAATGAATGTTAAAGACATTAATACAATCGAAAAATCTCTTAGAACATTCATTTCATGGTCATCAATTCTTGTAAAAAACATGTCGACAACAAGGTATCAATTTGCAATTTATTTTTCAATTTAAACCTTTAACATTTAATGAAAAAAGGTCTAAACTGAGGAATTCTTTTACAAAACAACCAAGAGAAGGTGTGAAATGAAATATCAGCTCAAAACTATCTTAAGGATAAACCAATAGGTTGAAATGATCTAATGAGAGCACCTTTACCCCACTCGTTCTATATCCACTTTTAATATCATTGTAGGCTCATGTGGATTCAATGTTGATAGACTAAAATTCTCACACAGTTAATTTTGAAAAAAATATGTACAGAGTGGAAAAATCAAATTACATTAGTGCTGAAAATGTAAATGAAATCCACAAGTATGAATGTCTAGGGACCTCAATTGTAAATGAATACATGATGTATGTTTTCATGATTTTATTTTACAAAAGATGATATACTATGATAATTATGACTAAATAAATTTCGTATTTATCATAGGTATATATCTGAAAAACAATTGAAGGGATTTTCCCATGAAAAAAATGGACTCTTTATTTATCACATCAGATATTAAAAAGAATAAATAAATTAGGATAAAGATTCTAAAATAATGTCATCCCTACTCAAATCATTTGAAAAATAAATTACATATAAAATAATATTTTTAATAACAATGATGAAGGGGTAAAAATATACAATTTAATCTTATTAACTGTATTTTCATTTTGTTAATTACTTATTCCTTTTTATGTTTTTAGGAAGTATTGGATACTAATTGCAGTAAATTTAGATACGCCAATGATTTATTTTATGGGTTCAATTCATGGATATGGAACAAACCGACTACACATGATGGCGTTTGTCAATCTATAATACACTAGATCTAACATTTTATAACTAAACATATAGTTATATAATTTATATAATTTTTTAATGAGGATTATTTTATGATAGGGTGGTACATCAATATCGTCTACTTCATGGAATGAATCTAGGGCCTAAGGACAAGAACAGCTATATGATCTACAAATAGAAAAGTATAATGGTATATATAATAACATTACACTATCCAAACACATATCAAAACAAATTACTAATTTTTCTTAATATTTTTGCAGTGTCCAAAACAAACAAATGAAAAGGACTGTGGTTATTATGTTTGTAAATTTATGAAAGAGATCGTATTTCATCAACAAACTAGCATCCCTGAAGAGGTATTTTCAAAAATAATTTTGAGGTCATTTAAAATATTTAGTAATCCTTTGGGTATTTATATTTTTTCAGTACAACTATGACTGTCACAAAAACTCATATTCACAAGATGATATAGATGTGTTTAGAAATGAATGGGCAACATACTTGATGGAATATTGTACACAAATAGGATGAAGTTGAATTCCTACTACTTATGTTATCCTTATATGATCGTTAATATCTCCCTTGTTTACACTTATTAAGCATATATGATCACCCTTTATTATGTTTTATATTTTTAGATTATGAATAATTGTTTAAGAAATTATCTGTCTTTCTAGTAAATCATAAATTAATGAAAGACTCTTATGAACTAGTTAATTTGTGTTTCCATGTTTCCAAAATCACTAGACCTAAACTATTATTGTAGGGATCATTTATATTCTGTATTTGGGTCATTTATGCATCTATTTCTACTGATTTAGTGTGTTGGAAGAATATTGGTTGTGCAATACTCACAAATTTAACAATAAAACTAAGTATTATTTACTACTGTTGGTTAACTACCACTTTGTATAACATATGATCTTAACATCCGATATGGAGTCCCATATGACACCATCTCTATGGTATCATCATTCTAGATTCACTTTTACTTATCTTCCTACACCCATTTAATAGGTAAATGGGTGCAGGAAGTGAAGGAAAAGTGAAATATGAATTATTATAGCATAGAGATGGTGTTCGATGAGAGCATCATGGGGACACTGAATCGGAAGTTCAAATCACATTCTATGCTAAACGTTAGTTAACAATCAGTATTAAAGTGCACAAAGAATAATTAGTTTTGTTATTAGATTATATCTGGACCAAAGAAACCCATTGGAATGATGTAAAAATAATTTAACGATATAATATGTCTATTTTAACAAGAAATTATATAATGAAATGTTGATTTGATTTCCATTATTCCTTGTAGGGTTCGTTTATTTTAGATGATTTCTATCCCTGTGACATGCCTTTATAGGAAGAAGAACAACACTATGTCTGCTCAATCACAATGGTAATCTTGATGTTTTCAAAGTAAAATCATTGTCCATAGATCTCGCATCTCAACAATTTCTCAAATAAACCCGCATCATATATATATATTCATGCCCATCAAAATCTGGGTGCCTACGCACATCATATAGAACATGCATCACATCAATGCCCATATGCATACACACCTCACATAGAAATTATAGAAGAAGAAAAAAGGACATTGTTATATGGAAGTGAATACCTCATTAATTCCCTTGTGCTTCTATTTTTCTTTTAGTATTCTAAGATACTCTTGGTAATCTATAAAATTTCTTATATATAGGAGAGTTATGGGAAATATATTTCACTAATGAATCAATATTTCATAGATCTAGGAGAAATATTATGTTTTTTCTCTACTTCACATAAGAAACTTCATGTGATCATGTCACATAATCTTTTTTGTATGAATTCTTCATTTGAACAGATCGTGTGATCTCATAACATGATAAAATTACATAAATAAATCACATAATCCATTGTGGTATTTCACTTGAATAATGATTCACATATTCTTTCCTTATTTACATGATTGTATAATGCTTCAAGTGTCATGTAATCGTATAAATCTCCCAGGTTTATTTTATCACATGATCCTATTAGGGTTATGTGATCACATGACTTTGAAAAATTCATGCACTTAATATGATATTTCTAATGATTCTTGTTCCCCTTTCTTACTCATGTCCATTTTTAACCCAAAATCCTACATTTTCATAATTAATCTAAATTTCCTTTTTCTTATGATAAAAATGAAATCAAGAATTGAAGCTTTGGAGGCTATAGTTCATTGGACTATAATAGTCGATAGTGTGGAAGTCGACCAGTGCATAGTCATTCAGTCCACTCACGAGCATCTTAAAATCATAATGGGAACCAATATCTTGGATTTTAAATTTTCTAATTAGTTTCCATTATATGGGTTTATTATTTTAAATGACATTATGATCTCTCCACCTCATGAAGGTATCATGAGACCCTCTTACATAATTAAGACTAATAATATGTTCAGGGAGAACATCTCATATGTGGGTAATTTCATCTCGAAAGAATGCATCTCTAAAGATTAATTTTGAATCCTATGTGGAATGATTTTAAAGTTTTCTAACATGATTTAGAGATTAAAACCCATATTTATAGATAAAAAATGTATAATTCTATATAAAATTTGAATCTTGGGTAGTTATTTGGCTAGGTTATTCGATCAGGTGGAAACTGTGGGAAGAACCAGGTTTGTCCCTTTTTGGTTCGGTGTACTACCACATAGTTTGTGGTTGAGCTGAAAAAGATAGGATTTTATGAGTCTATTTAGGCTTACCAAACCCTTAATTATTGCATCAAAATTCATATGGTATACTTGTTCAGTTTATAGATTCAATATATGAACACATGTCATTTTATGTATGGGGATTCCGACATCAGTATCTGGGACATTATGATGGTCTATAGCGCGTAGATTTTAAGTTAGAATCATGATGAGTTAATTCATCCCCCATATAATTTGGATGACATGGAATAGAATCCTCCCATTATTAAGGATCTCATCAATCTGGCTAGAACATCTCTTGGGAAGGACCAATATCCAGGAGATGACATCCCCTTCAAGAAGTGGGATGACTTATTCATCAAGAAGACTCAGCATGAGTGTCTGAATAATAATCCAAAGGCATGGACATCATGAGAATCCTATGGGGTAGAGGGTTATCACATTAAAATAGTTTAAGAGTTTCAATTCAATGACAAGGGATGGTCAGTCACTTCCCAAGATAATCACCTTCTTCATCTAGAAACTTCTTAGCAATGTACCTAAGCGGGTACTTATTCATAATGTAGAAAAAATGTGGAGTTATGGTCTCCAATTTAATTATGGTAGAGGTTATTGTAGGTGGTATGATTATCATCTTTTTTGTTCACATGTTGGCTAAGTTATATTTCCAACATCACCACATCTATAAGGGTATTCCCCATTCAAAATATTCATGCCCTTCCAACTGCGGTGGGGTTGGATGGGGACCCACATTGGTGGATATGAGTTACTTAATACTCATAACATTCCATGTTACCAGTTCAAAAAATTTATATAATGTATTCGTGGGGTCTTGCTAATCACACTAAAGAACTAGGAGATCAAGATAAAAGTGACCTTGTATGATCAATTATTTCAAAACCATACAGAGCACCAACATATTATATTTAAAATAATGTAAAGAGTGATCTTGTAGCCTAAGAAAATATTTTATCCATATGTGAAAGTGTTTTATCCACTTGGATTAACTGAAAGATATTATACGAGTGGTATGAATCATACCACTTTTGAAGATAGTTAAATGAATTCAAATGAAATTACCCACTCCTCCCCACATCTGTTTTTAAATGAATTCCATGGTGGCGCACAAATTGTGGATAATGTTCACCTGGTAGGAAACGTAAGTTCGGGATACCTTCCCTTTGGAAAGTGTATGTTTTGGTCACTCTAAGACTTATGTCCATACCTTGGTCCGATCATACTAAAATGGTCAGGTGGATCTACTAGTGATAAAGCACATAGATCTTCTTATAGTGGATGAGGAGGAGGACACATGGGCTCTGGAATCATCAAAAAATTTAATTCTAGACAAAAAATCATATTCTAGAATACCCAAAGCTCTCTATATGTTTTTGAAAGAAATGAGGCACTTAGATCCAACACCATCAAAAAGGAGGGTGGCAACAGATTTAGTAACAATGTATGGGGTTCCCATAAAATAAGTTACAGTTGGTGGGGGATATTATCTAATTATGGTGGTGTTTCCCATCGCATTCCAATACTGGGAAAACTAGAAGAGGAATAAATTGATTATAGAGTTCTGTAGAGTGTTGTGTCAAGTGGAAATAGAGCTAGAGGGGTTTGGGAGTGTGATCGCTCCCAAATGAATCTTCTATGAACAACAACCCATTGAAGTCAAATCACTTCTCTATGAAAATAGTTTGGTGATTTATTCAGTCAAAGTCCATGTCCATTACATACCCCTATCTTAGAGAGTGATAATTCCTAGGAAAATGGTATCTAGTGAAGATACGGGAGACTAGGATGGCTCTAGTGAAGATGTAAGATATGTTTTATCTTCACATTCATATATTTGTTGATATTGTTTGGAGTATTGGTAAAATTATTTTATTATTAACATTTCAAGAGGCTGGTAAAATTTGGTCGTCTCCCACCTCTCTAGATTACTTTCCTAGGGACATGGTGGCCAAAGTTGGTTCAAAAAGTGACTGAGAGGCTGATGATAAGGTCTCTCCAAGTCAAATGGAGCTCATGGATGTGGTTGTTTCTAATCCAAAGGAAACACCATTTGTGACTCCATCAACACCACCTTTGGCACCTATAGTTATCTTTTAAGTTTACTACCTCTAAGAGGATTAAGAAGAGAAAGTGGGAAAGTACATACACTATGAAACCTCTAAAAATCATTAATTGTTTTAATTTGTGGACTTTTTTCCTTTTCATTAATCTAGTAACCTATCAGGGCCTATCTAATTGTGTAATTTATCATCAGGACCTCTCTAAAACTGATAAATACATTCCTTAAATACCTTCAACAGGACCTTAGATATTGTATGGGGTCTATAGAGAGGCTTATGTGGTAATGTTCCAAGCAGGGTTGGACCCGATGACCGATGTGGATGCGCAATCACTCATTACCTTTGACCTGGAATGGGAGAGTACACTCTTAGAGGCTCCTGATATGTGTAACTCTTATATTTATAACCTATCTTCGATGGTGGTATCACTAGGAATGTTTTAAAATTTATTATAAAATTGAATTCTCCTATGAAATTGAATAAACCTTCATGTATGTGTCATATCGTATAACCTCTATTTACACTTGTAGAACATCAAGGTGAAGAATAAATAGTATTGATAGAAGCAATATTATATGTGACTCGGGGTTATGTTTTATAGGAATATTTCATTATCACCAATCAATTCAACGTTAAGTTGATGGAAGTGTCTAATAATGTGGCTCATAGTGGAATGTTCTCAATTATTATCATGAATTTTGATTTTATGATGGAATTATTTTTATATTGACTAATAATATTTATATGATTTATCAGAGTAACTCCACCTTAGGGTTCATATGTTATAGACCATTCCACTTTTTATCTCTCCCCACTATAATAACTGGGGCACAAGTCTTTCCTTTTTCATGGACATAAAGGGATGTAAGTATGAGTCCCTCACATAGAAACTTGGTCTTAGAGTATATTTTTATATCTGTACTAGTACTGAGTAGAGTTTTGGAACACACATCATTTCATCAACAGTTTCAGTGACAAGTGTGGGGTATATTTAGAATATAATCATGGTAGGAACCTTCTAAGAGATAAAATACAAGTCTGGAAACATCATTTACATGTTCACAACCCTTGGTTATAGTGAGTGATATTTTCAAGAACTCCATGCTAGAGTGAAAGAGGTGGTCACCATGAGGGAGAAAATGAGGTTCATCCACCTGTTTCAATTGGTTGTTATCACTACCCTTTATATATACTAGTCATACGATAAATATTCAATGAATATATTATCAACATTTATGATTCATAATGGTCTTTTAAATATATCTTGATATAACTTATAGTATTTTAAAATAACCAATATAGTGTTTTTTCTATAACCACATTACATAATATAGAATTTAATTTATTAAAAAGGGAAATTCGTTTATAAATGTTTGGGTCATTGATTAGTCACTGAAAGTGGCTAATATTAATTGTTAATATCTTTATATTCATTGTTCCAAAGTCCATAAACATTGTTTTTAGTGCATTACATAAATAGAACTTCATTTCTCATCAAAAATGCAATTTTTGTTTAAAATGCAAATTTGGGCCCAATCATTCATTTGTTTGTTGACAATATTATATTCATTTTCTGAATTTGAAATTTTGGGATATGATTGATCACTTTTTTTGGAACATTTTATCTTTTAGGTCCGCTGGATGAATCTCAAAGGAAGATGGAGAATTTTGCATCTGAAGGCAGAAACTTGCTGGAAAAAGAATAATGGGCCTAAGGCCCATCAAACAAATGTGGGGCCCAGAAACCAAGCCCAATGAAGCTCAAATTTATACAGTAGAAAGATAAAAATATGAGGATCATTTTATTCAACTGTGGCCGGAGCGAATTCCGATTTTTTCATGATGATAAAGGGATCTGAAGTTGAGATTTAAATGGTGGACTCGTCATTAATGCACAGAAATCCGTCCCACCATTTCGACCATAACATCCAAACGGATGAGCCAAATGTCTTGAAATTTTTCTAGCTTCTAGAAGACACATGAACGAAGACATTACTCTTCTACAACCCCTCCGGATTCGGCATTCTTCAATTTCTAATTCACACGTCAATATGGTGGACGAATCTGGACAGTTTTCCGGGTCAAATTCGAAACATCAATTTCCTTTTTATTATTCACCCTCCATTTGACTCTATTAATTGGTGGGGGATGAATTAATTGTTGGGGGATGTACCTAAGGCTCCTAATATGCCTATATAATGATCTATTGGTGAAGAGAATGGGGGTGGATATTTTTCATATCATCTTGGATGTTTTGTTCAATTGTAATGTTATGCTGCATTTTTGTCGCCTCAATTTCGTCTTTCACATGTAGGATTGTTCAATTCACATTAGTTTCTTAATAAAAGTTCTTATTATAATCTTATTCTGTTGTTCTTAATATCACTTTGATACCGTTGGATCAAGGTGTGAATTTATTCACACCAACCTTTGTGAAATTATTCACACAACGGTGGAGTGATCATTTTATTTTTGTTGTTTTCTTTACTTCTCCATTTTCCTCCCTCATGAGTCTACTTTCCACTTCCATTGAAACCATGGGATCAATGGAGGGCTAACCCACTTATGGGTTGATCCAAGGGAGTATCAAGGGGCTGGATTGGATGTTATTTATCACCTAATTAATGTATAATCACTTCTATAATTGGGATTTTTATTTGATGATTTTTAAACTTCACCATCCTTGTTGAATTTAAGGCCACACACATCAAGTACTAATACGATCCATTACCTTGAAGTGCTCAAAACTTTGATCCTTCAAGTGTATAGGTGATTAGTATTAGAGGGTGTAGGCATTAAACCAGTAAGTGATGATGTTGTTTTATCTCCTTAAATGAACCCATCTCAACTTTAAGAAATTGAAATCATTAAAAAGAAAATACGTCCAATCCACCCCGAGCGATAACCTAAGATCAAATCATTTCTTTTAAATTGAATCCACTTAAAAATTTTAGATATCTTTAAAACCCATCCAAAATCAATCCAAGTTGGCCACTTCATAGCCAAAAATCCATCCCTTAGGTTGTGTATCTTAGGTATCTTCTTAGGTCTCTGTGGAATCGACAACCCAAGCTACACTACAAGGACCGTTCTACCCTTATTCTCTTGGGTAAATTTGGGCGTGAACCAAATTTTGGCGCCATTTCCGGGGACCCAAGTAAGTACCTTAGACACTCATCTTTTTTTCTCACCCCAAATTCTCTATTCTCACCCTAATTTATCTTCTCTATTCCCATTTCTATTTCTGCGTGTCCAATGAATCCAAAAAACAACTTTCAATCAACTCCAATGGATTATCTTCAACATTACCCATTAATATACCAAGGCTATAATCAACTGGAAAATCAATATTTTGAATCCCCTCACATAGAAAATTTCATTGACCAAACCAGGATTGAGTACACCACACCAGATGAGATGTACAATCAATGGGATGCTAATTGTTTAAAGGATCAATTTCCATACCTCTCGAGGATGATTGAAGAGATCAAACATAATGAAGTTCATGATGTCCAAACATCTATAAATCCTAATTCTGAAAAAATTCTTGAACAATTGTGTGAAAAAATGGATAAAATGAATTCAGAGGTTTCATCTTTAAGTGTAGAACTACAAAGCATTGAAATGGTTGTGGAACCCATTCCCACTCAAGTTATCTCTTCGTCATTACTAATACAAGAATCTTGTCTCCCACAAACCTCACAAGAATTTATTGAAGAACCAACCATTGAATTTGGGATAGTTGAAGATAATCAAGGAATTGTTGATGGGTGCTTAAATCAAGAGGAAACTGATTTTTTGAATTCAAAAGATAATAACATGACATCATGGATTAAGTTTCCTAAACATGGCTCCATTAGTGAATTTTTAGGACCACCAATCACTGAAAAATTGGGAGAAATACCAAACATTGATCCCATACATACTTCTGATATTCAACTGGACAATTTTCAGGATGAATCTTATTTTCAAAATGAACCAATTCTTTCTAAATGTTTTGGAGAAGAAACTGATTTTGATTTAATTTGTCAATCTCCTTTAGGAACCCGAGCTCAAAATTATTTTACTTTCTTCTGAACTCAAGAATCCCACTATAGGAGATAAGAAAAACCTTGTATTTGTAGTTCATTCTTCTCAAGAAACCAATAATTTTGGAATGGTCATTGATGTCTTAGGAAAGACTAGAAATTCAACCGAATCAACCATTACCAAATTTCCTTGGACTTCCACACTAATTATTGACCATGGGATTTCACATGAAACATATTTCAAACAAATAATCAATCTCAATCTTGTTGAAGTGGAGAAAGATGGGTTAATTAAAATTTTGAAAGTTGGAATTGGATAAGTTGGGGGGTTCAAGTCGAGCTAACGACGTTAAACAAAAGCGCTGCATGGGAGGCAACCCATGGTTTTCATGTTTTCTAATCATTTTCAAACATTTTCTTTTTCATATAATAAATTACCATAGACTGTTGACCTGTTCTTATTTTATGAGTAAGGATGGGTATGAAAGGGGAGCGCCATATTCATCCGTGTCACGTGGCGTGATCTCTGAGTAATACCTTACCCAGAAAATATAAAGAAGACAATGTATCATCAGTTTATTTTGTTTTGTTTTATTTTTATGTTTTTATAGGTTTAAAAAAAATAAAAGGACATGTCGTAAACCATAAGGAAAATCCATTCACCATCATCCAAGCCGCTGAGACTCAAATCCAGGATTGAAGGGAGACTATGGCATGCGCTATCATCATCAACCACCAGGTGACTTCATTCCATTATTTTCATTTAAAATTTCTTCTTTGAACTCCTCTCCTACCCCCTTCTATCTTTTCTTTTCATTAAACACTGGGGACAGTGTTATTCTAAGTTGGGGGGGCAATAAAAAATGATTTTTATTTTGAATAAGAACATGCATGAAAAAAAAATTCCATTAACCATAAACATGATAAAGACACATTGCAAACTCTAAAATTGGATATCAAATAAATTTTTCATGCCTTGATTCTGATTTTAATGCAAGTTTATGTTCATGAGCATAGTTTTTGGAAAGTGCGGTTGTCCGTTGTGATTTTTCAAAGTTTACATTTTCATCCTCTTAATAAAAATGCCACAATGCACGTCTTTTGGATTGTGGGTGTAAATTTGAGTTCTTGGGTCCCTTTCATTATAGCATAGGGTTCTGGGGTCACTTTTAGTTTAATTTGAGTATCCAAAAAAACAAAAAAAAACAAAACATAACAACAAAAACAACAAAAAAAGACCACATAGAGAAATTTTTTGTCCAAATGCGTGGCGTCCGGCACTTGGGGATCGTGACTCCATAGTTTTCTTGCCTAGAGTTAGGCTTTATATCTCTATTGTAGAGCATGAAATTGACAAAATGTGTGGCGTCCGGCACTTGGAGATCGTGACTCCATAGTTGTCTTGCCCAGAGTTAGTCTTTTCATATCTATTGTGGTTAAAAAAAATGGATACTCATCTTAAGGTTTAATGTGATTCCCACCTAGCGCTTCCATTTTTTCCCTTTGAACAATAAAATTGGCCCTATATCTTTTATGATTCACAACACTTTATCATGCTTAATTGAAATTGGATGAAATGTGGCGATGAATTTGAATAAAAGAATGGGCTTGGGCTTGGGATATGCTTATGGACCTAGCATGTTTTAAATTATTTTGATGGGTTTTCATAATTGTTTTGGAATTAGATATTTGGGTGAGTAGTGTGTATTAAAATGTTTTTGGAAAAGGGGATTTGGATTTTATATTTGAAATTTATTTTGCTCGGGACTAGAAAAACTCAAGTTGGGGGGTGTGATTAGTCACTGAAATTGGCTAATATTAATTGTTAATATCTTTATATTCATTGTTCCAAAGTCCATAAACATTGTTTTTAGTGCATTACATAAATAGAACTTCATTTCTCATCAAAAATGCAATTCTTGTTTAAAATGAAAATTTGGGCCCAATCATTCATTTGTTTGTTGACAATATTACATTCTTTTTCTGAATTTGAAATTTTGGGATATGATTGATCACTGTTTTTGGAACATTTTATCTTTTAGGTCCGCTGGATGAATCTCAAAGGAAGATGAAGAATTTTGCGTCTGAAGGCAGAAACTTGCTGGAAAAAGCATAATGGGCCTAAGGCCCATCAAACAAATGTGGGGCCCAGAAACCAAGCCCAATGAAGCTCAAATTTATACAGTAGAAAGATAAAAACATGAGGATCATTTTATTCAACTGTGGCCGGAGCGAATTCTGATGTTTTCATGATGATAAAGGGATCTGAAGTTGAGATTTAAATGGTGGACTCGTCATTAATGCACAGAAATCCGTCCCACCATTTCGACCATAACATCCAAACGGATGAGCCAAATGTCCTGAAATTTTGCGAGCTTATAGAAGACACATTAACGAAGACATTACTTTTCTACAAACCCTCCGGATTCGGCTTTCTTCAATTTCTAATTCACACGTCAATATGGTGGACGAATCTGGACAGTTTTCCGGGTCAAATTCGAAACATCAATTTCCTTTTTATTATTCACCCTCCATTTGACTCTATTAATTGTTGGGGGGTGAATTAATTGTTGGGGGATGTACCTAAGGCTCCTAATATGCCTATATAAGGAGCTATTGGTGAAGGGAATGGGGTTGGATATTTTTCATATCATCTTGGATGTTTTGTTCAATTGTAATGTAATGCTGCATTTTTGTCGCCTCAATTTTGTCTTTCACATGTAAGATTGTTCAATTCACATTAGTTTCTTAATAAAAGTTCTTATTATAATATTATTCTGTTGTTCTTAATATCACTTTGATACCGTTGGATCAAGGTGTAATTTATTCACACCAAACCTTGTGAAATAATTCACTCAACGGTGGAGTGATCATTTTATTTTTGTTGTTTTCTTTACTTCTCCATTTTCCTCCCTCATGAGTCTACTTTCCGCTTTCATTGAAACCATGGGATCAATGGAGGGCTAACCCACTTATGGGTTGATCCAAGGGAGTACCAAGGGGCTGGATTGGATGTTAATTATCACCTAATTAATGTATAATCACTTCTTTAATTGGGATTTTTATTTGATGATTTTTAAACTTCATCGTCCTTGTTGAATTTAAGGCCACACACATCAAGTACTAATACGATCCTTTACCTTGAAGTGCTCAAAACTTTGATCCTTCAAGTGTATAGGTGATTAGTATTAGAGGGTGTAGGCATTAAACCAGTAAGTGATGATGTTGTTTTATCTCCTTAAATGAACCCATCTCAAATTTAAGAAATTGAAATCATTAAAAAGAAAATACGTCCAATCCACCCCGAGCGATAACCTAGGATCAACTCATTTCTTTTAAATTGATTCCACTTAAAAATTTTAGAGATCTTTAAAACCCATCCAAAATCAATCCATGTTGGCCACTTCATAGCCAAAAATCCATCCCATAGGTTGTGTATCTTAGGTATCTTCTTAGGTCTCTGTGGAATCGACAACCCAAGCTACACTACAAGAACCGTTCTACCCTTCTTCTCTTGGGTAAATTTGGGCGTGAACCAGTCATTAAATATTCCATTTCTATAATCTCTATTTAAATATAAAAAGAAGAAAAACAAACAATAAATTCCAAAAATCTAACAAGATTAGTGAAACAAATGGAAAGAACCCTAAAAGGGTGGATTCACCCAAAAATTAATGGAAGATCCACATAGAAAACTGATTAAAGATGAACATGTATGGGAAATCCCATTAAGGTCAAACAAAGGAAGAAAAATTTAAAAAATATATTCAAAAAAAGAATGATCCACTATGAATCATTAAAAACAAGATTGAAATTTCAAACATTCTATTGAGAGGTTTTATTTTAAAAAAATAAAAAATTTGATTGCTAGAAATAAATAGGGTAACAAAAAATCAATATGAAATCTGGAATAATACATGAAGGATCGACTAAGAATCATTAAAACATGTTTTGAGATATATAACTACAAATTTAAGGTTCAATTTGTATAAACAAAATGACTTTGGATACTATAGAGGATCAGCTTTGTGAGAGTTTGAATGTGGTGGGGGTGAAGTGGTTTGTGAGGATTCGTTTTAAAAACGATGAAGGTATTTATTAGGGCTCACTGAAAACAACTAAAAAATTCCCATTTTATCACCAATAAAAATATAATTGCTCATAAATGACTCTTTTGTCAATTATTTATTTGTGATCCAAAACAATAACTTTTATCAGCACTAATAAGGCATTGATAAAAGTGATATTTTGAAGCTCATAATTTTCATCACTAGAAAAATACACTTTTATCAAGGCTTATAAAGCATTGAAAAAATGTAAAAAATTTGAATAAAATGATTAAATAAATAATCCAAATTATATGAATAATAAAATTATTAAAAACTACTCATAGTAGCTATTTAAATTACAAAAATATTACAACATACATTAAAATAAATAAATTATATAAATTATAAACATACTAAAAAAACAAAAAAATAAGAAAAAATATCTATAAATATATATTATAAATTAATAATTCCTGAAATAATTAAAAATTAAAAACTATTAAAATTTAATAATTATTATTGAATGAATGAATATTAAAAATGAAGAAATAAATTTGAATAAATTAAAAAGATATTTAAAAAAGTGAATTCAAAATATTATTTACATAAATTAAAAGCATATGAAAATGAAGAGAAAAAAATTAATGGAAAATATTAATTATATTAAAAAATTGTAAAAAAATATATTAACTAATTAAATTACAAAAATATCAATAAATACATTTAAATATATAAATTATATAAATTTCAAATATATTAAAAAATTTGAAACATAGTAAAAAAATGAATAAAATATTAATCATATTGATTACAAACATATTGAAAATTATAAAACATAGTACATAAATATATTGAATTAAATATTATAAATTAATCACATTCTAAAAAAATAATAAATAACTAATATTAAAAATGAATAAATTATATAAATAAAAGAATATAAAAAATCAATAAATAGAATTTAATAAATTACAAAACAAATTAAAACATTGAATGCTAAAAATTAATTACATGAACTTTAAACATATAACAAATGATGAAAAATGAATATATAAATACTATAATTGATATAAATAAGAAAATTTAAAAAAAAAATTTATTAAACTATTTAAATGACACAAATATTAAATAATGTGTTTAAATAAATAAATTAGATCCATATCAAAATAATAAAAAAATAATAAATAATAAGAAAAATGAATAAATACTAAGAAGATAAATTAAAAGCATATTGAAAATATTAAATCATTTTAAATATATAATTTTAAATAAATATCCAAAAATGAATTAGTTCCTAAAATATTAAAAATAAATGAATATTATAAACGATTAACAAATATTTAATGAAAAACTATTATAAATGAGTAATTAAAATTTATTATACTAAAAATATATTTCACAAAGTGAATTTGCAACATCAATTAAATGAATTAAAAACCCTAAAAGATACTTCAAATAGAACAATTAAATATTAAATATTATGTTAATAAAATATTAAAAAAAGGATTTATATTTACTATTCAAGAATGTTAAAACTAAAATGAATTTAAAAAAATTAATTATACTAATATTTAAACTTATTAGAAATAATGAAACAGAATAAATAATCATGAATAAATATTAGTCATATAAATTTAAAACATAATGAAAATATTAAAACATTCTAAATAAATTTGTAATTTTTTATAAAATATGAATAGATAAATAAATAAAGAAAAATTTAATAAATATGAAAATTAAGAGAAAAAATATCTTAAATGAATGAATATTAAAAAAGAATAAATAAAATTGAATAAATATAACAAATACTTTTTAAGAACTGAATTCACAAAATTAGTTAAATGAATTAAAAACACAAAAAATTGAATAAATAAATAACAATAATATTGATAATTATTTATGTATTTATTTTATTGATTGTAAATAAAAAATATAATTAATTATTAGAATTTGTAATTTTTATTAAAAATTAAAAAAATTGTATTTAATTAATGATTTTAAATATTGAAAAAATGTATAAATAACATTTAAGATTAAATATATTACAAAAAAAATCAATGAATAAACACTAAAAATAAAAAAATATTATAAATGATTAAAATATATAAAAATTTTATAATAGAGAAATATAAAAAATGGATAAATAATATTAAATGTGTAAATAAACATACACATTACATATATACATATACGCATATAAATGCGCACAAACATACACATTCAAATACATACACATACGTATACACATACAAATACACATACACATAAACATACACAAACACATATACGTACTCATACACATACACATACACATACATCCTTATACGAATACATACTCATACACGCATAGACACATACATGCATGTACACACATGAATACACATACACATTCATATAATTACAAACATGTGCATACACATACATATTCACGCATAAACATACTACATAAACATACAAAAGGTACATAAACATACACTTACATACACATATAAAAACATATAGGTACAAACACATACATACACACATACACATCCACATATATATACACATACATCCACATGCATACACATACATACAGATACATATGCACATACATACATACATTTAAACATAAACATACACATAAAAATCCAGCTATGTAAACATAATCACATACACACACAACACATATATGAACTTATAATAATTAAAATCACATACAAACACATATAAATTGGAACATACAGAACCACACAATTATCCATATACATACACCTTCATACTCATATAAACAAATATATTTCTGTGTTTTAAATTATTTAATATGAGTATAAATATATAAATTCAAATATGAACTATTTAAATAAATATATATTCACAAACAGATTTACATAAGTGTTTAAATAAAATATAAATATATTATATTTATATAATATTTTTTCTAAACTAAATAATTGTACTATTAAACATATTTATTTGTTAATCTAGAGTTGATATTTTTTATATATAATATTTATTCAAATAAGAGTGAAAAAATCCTAAATAACATTAGTTTTTCTAAATAAAAGATGATAATGTAATCATATATTGATAGATGTATTTTTATATCATGTATACTGGTTTTTTATTATATTTAATAGTTTTTATGGACTTTATTAATAGATAAATAAATATAAATGTGGTTTATCTGAAATGTTTTACTTATTCTAGCTGATTTATTATGATCTATTTATGAAATTTACAGTATTTTAATTAAGGGAGGTTCAGAATTTATTTCATTATAAATAATTATTCAATCTATATTTCTTGTTGGATTGTTTAATCCTTATTTAATTCTCTTTTTATCAATTACTTCATACTTGATAAATGAGGTTTGTTAAAGAGTTCGGGCAATGTAATTGAAGTTATATGGAGTGGGATTAATTATTAGGCACTAACAACAAGAGGAATACCTCTCTCAATTGAAATATATTTTGAGTAAATGTGAAACAAGGTATCATTGATCATTTAACAATTTATTAGTATTTCAACCAATTCCCATAAAAAATATAATCCCTACTATAGTTATAGGGGTTTTCAATGCTTTATATATACTTCATTAATACTAAAAAGTGTTGATGTAATAAACACACATAAAATATTCCATCAATATCACTAAAAAATCACTGATACAGAGAGCCCCTTATGAGAACTATTTTTAATCTAATAGAGGTGGTAATTTATTAGCATTGTTTTAGTGTTAATAATGAGAACTTATTTCAACATTATAAATAGTATTGATAAATCCAAGTTGTCGCGACATTCTTCAAAAATTACAGCAAACTATAGTATTAAATATTGACTTTAATTTCAATTAAATTTATTTCCCCATAGAAAAAACACACTATAAACTGATTACAAACATTTCAAACATTGGTATGCACAACTAAATTAGAATGTAAAATTTATCAAAAATATCAACAAATTATAAATTATTATTCGTTTTCCTTGGGAACCCCTCTCAAAAGAGGGTGGTCATGATACCAATTTAAAAAAAAACCACCACAGCTCAAACTAACAATTTTACATATATTAGAAATAATTATAATTTTAGTTTTTCTATAATGAAATATATTTAACATAAATATGGAATAAAGCATTAGTAAAATGTCACTTTTAAAATAGAAATATACCCTTCGAGTCATATTGGTAACATCATGTGTCATATTTAAATGGTATAAATTTATTCACAACATAATTTTTTTATTTACCATTTTCCTAAAGTGTCAATAAAATATCGGCACAATTTCCCAATTGTGAATATGTGATTTGTTTTCTGAAATAAAATTCAAATTTTAAATAAAATCATACCCCTTGAGTAATACTGATATTCCATTTATCATATTTTTGAGAACCTAATTCCTAAAAAACACAAATTATTGATGGATCATTGTCCTAAAATATCAAGAAATATGAGGGCACCTTGCCTGTTTTTTGTGAGGGACACATGTTTTTGGCTAATATTTTATTTTTAAACAGAAAATATACACTTTGAGATATACCTATCACACTATGTATAATATCGATGTGTGTCCAATTACTACACATTATAAATGAATTATGAAATGTTTTATTAAATTACCAAGCCCATACATGTTTGTTTTCTGAGTTACTAGTGTTTGAAAATTGTTTTTAATTAAATGTCACATTTAAACAAAAAAACACATTATGATACTTACTGATTACATTGTATTTCAGATCAAGGTTCAGTTTATTCCTACACATCAAAAATGAATTATGAATAATTTTTCTACATTATTTACAATAATTTGAACATGTTTCGTAGGTTTTGAGTATGTGAAATGTGTTTTGAAATAAAATTAAATTTTTAAATAAAAACACTAACTTTATGTCATATTAACTACATTATGTGTTTTATTGATGTTAAGTTGATTCCTATACATCAAAGATGACTTATGGATCATTTTCCCCACATATTGGTACAATTTGAGTGTGTTTGTGTTTTTAGTGAGTGATAAAAGTTTTTAACTAAAATTCCATTTTTAAACTAAAAACGTATGCTTTATGTCAAACCCATGACATCGTGTGTTGAATTTATGTGTGGATAATTTCTACTCATCACAAATGATTTATGGATCTCTATTCTAAAATATCAAGAAAATATGAGTGTGTTTTATACCATGGTTTAATTAATACTTAACAACAATAGTTTCACAACATGAGTACTTATATGTTTATTGTATTTGATACTATAAACAGACAAACACTTATTTTATATGTTGTTAACATCTATCTATAAACTAAACCTACTAATAATAAATCTAGGTGATATAATCATCTTCAAACCCTAGGGAAGGAAAAACATAATAAGGGATGATATCAAACACTCTGTAGTGGATAACATATCAAAGACAAAAATGGTTAAATCCTAAACATGTGGGAAATAATAAATAAGGCAAAAATAAATGATTTAGGAAAACTATATCAATAAGTTTTTACCATAAGAATAAATGATAGACATATCCTCTCAAATGATAATTTTTTTCCATGGAATGATAAAATAAAATATGAATCAAATAACATGATTCATGGAACATATGAAATAAAGTGACACAATCATAATCACAATCATTCTTATCACGGTGAACCTGGCTACCTACCAACAAATTTACCCATAAAATTGTGAGTTGAGCTAACTGCCATCACACTAACCCCTTTTAATCCTTGATACTCAATATCACATTCACATAATATTTATATCATATAATATATAAGAATTTAACCAACTCATTGGAGGGATATATTGGTTCCAATCATATCATAATCCATAAATTTATATTCCACATGATAATAATCATGATATTATAAAATAACACATAGAGTTAAAATGGGTTTCATGTTATTTCCAAATCATCATATCATAGAAAAACCATGGAAATAAAATGAGTTTACCAAAATTATCAAATGGTATCTTATAAAATAACTTCAAAAGTAATATTAATTGATACTGGGACATTAGAGTGTTCTAACTCTCAGAATTACATTTTGATGCTTAGTTTTTTGAAATTATCTTGTCCACCAAATGAAAAACTCAAATTCCATTGAAAATATAAACCCGTCTAAAATCAAGGATATTACAACAGGTATGTGTAACAGTTACATAATCCCTTTAGGATTTTTTTTTCAATTCTCATCAACATACTAACATTCCAAGAATCATGATATATACTCGTTGACATCTCTCTTCATTTTATCCCACTAGAATATATTTTTTAAGATATCTATACAAATTTATACCTCAATGATGGATATAGAAGAATGCACTATGGGAAAAATAAAAAATCCAATTCATCAGTGTTGATACATATTGAAAACATATTATATTTCCAAACATTATAATACATTATTTATCAAATTATATCTCTAGAATATTCTCTACCATATTTTATATCTCCATACCATCCTTCCAGGCTTCTTTGATCCTTACATGAATAATGGGTTTAGCAGAAACATTATAAAGGTTATATTTATCCCCTTACATAATTATTAAAGGAATAAACCTTTTTATATCCACGTGTATTTGGTTCTTTTGAATCCTAATCAGGGATATTATATAATGGTCGTTTATACTTGGAGCATCAGGCACATTGTTTTCCTTAACATGGGATAATATACTAAGAAATTATAATATTTTTTTATCTCTAACCATATCATGAAATACTTATTTATATACCTTTGATTTATTTTATAATTCATGATCTTATGAACATTTTATATATCCACCTTCCTACTAAAAAGGTAATTTCACCAAATTTTCATTGCTAAGATCACCACATATATTTCTAAGCCTTTCATCTGGTAATTATCATCTTGAGTAATTAATTAGTGTGAGGCATAGGAAATACATTTTCATTTTTCATGATGATTAATCCAAATACTTTTAATGATTCATCACTATAAATTTAAAACCCTTCACCACTACAGGTTAATGTAAGTACATGTGTAGTGACCCTTTTTTACTTAAGATCCTTGAGACTTTCTTTATAATATTATGTCAACAAGAACATGACTTATATCTATGTTAACATGGTCAATGATTAGATAGTCAATGTAAATTTCTCAAAAAGAAACAATAATATCAAAATAACCCAATAAAACAATGAATTTTATTCATAGTGGTTAGTATGTTCTATTTCTCAACAAACCTAACCTTTGACGGAGAGACATACAAACACTCACTTGTGATGAAAAAAAATTAAAAAATGGTTCCTTTTGTTTCCAAAATTTACATTTTGGGTGTTATGTGTACAATACATACAACCTCGAGGTCTTCAACACAGTCCTTATGTGAACTTCATTCTCTTCATTGAATTTATAACATATAAAGATATAATCTCTAATGCATATCCCAAATCGATCATGGAAATATATAAAGATTCTATTCAGATGATGAATTAAGATATTAGTGGAATTAGTAAGTCCAAATAGAATCTCTATAACATCATAGAATCTAGACCTTGTAAAAAATGTTGTCTTCGGAATTTCAAACCTTTTTAAACTCAATTGATGATATCCATATAAAAGGTCATTTTTAGATAAATTAATCCCTATTAGGTTATCAGATAGATCATCAATATGAGGAAAATGACACTTTTTTTATTTTTAATTGGTTTAGCTTGTGATAATTGACGTAAAAACACATTTATCCATCATAATTTTTTACAAATAGGTTGGGTTAAGCACATGGAGAAGAATTAGAGAATATAAAACACTTATCATGAATCTCTTGTAATTTCTCTATCAATTCCTATAATTTAATAGAATCCATTATTCAAATATTATTTGATATTGGAAATGATCTCAGGATAAGATTGATTATATACTCAACCTCAAATTCTTTGGGAAGATGAGAAAATTCCTCAAGAAATAATTTAGTATATTGCCACACAAAAGGAATGATCTCAAAGTTAACATCATCCTTAATAATATGATCTTTTTACTTATTATTTTCGGGTATCTAGACCCATATTATATAATTTTCTTATGAAGTGGGTACATGATAATCCTTATATTGATACTTAATAACATGATTATTGAGGATATGAAGGGATATTTTTATTTTTTGGAAATTGATACTAGTTTTATATAAGGAAAGTTATTCTATACCTAAAAATATTTCAAATTCAACTATGAGAAAAAGATCCATATTTTCTAGAAGAATATATCCACAAAAATCAACTAAAGAAGATTTGTACATCTTGTTTTCATAGATATTTTGATATTTTAATTTTTGAGGTGGTGAATTAATATTCTTAGAAAAATTATAATATATAAAATAATTTGAGGAACTAGAATAAAATAAAGTAATCATGGTTATATAAGGGATGATGAGTGTTAATTTCACAATTTTTTTTTCTACCTATAGAATAGTGATTTCATATTCCATCCCTTTTTCTTTTGGATTAGGAGGCTATTATTTCTTATTCCCTTCATTAACTCTAAGGTTTGAGTTCATATTCACATAATTCCCATAATCCAAGTATTTGAATAATTCAAACATGGGTGGAGAATTAATTTAGTCATTTTACCCTATGTGGTGTTATTCAAGTTATTTATTTTGATTTTTTAGTTATGATCTAGGTTCCCTTATTTACTACACATGTAACATTTTATAGAACCTCTAAGGAAATTATTTGGGTGTTTTCTCCCACATAATATTACACGTGGGTAGTTATAATTTCTTATCCCCATTAGACATTTCATTAGGAGATTTCTGATACTCTATCTTTATTTTTCATTCTCTAGAATCTCAGGTGTCTCCATATTTTATTTCATATTTTTGTACACATTAGAAAACTTCAAAATATATTATAAATTATCTTATAGATAAATTATTTTTAATACTTGTTTTATGCCACCAAAAAATAGGACATTCTTTTTTCAGGTATAGAGATAGTCTCTAAGGCATAGTTTTCAATCTTGTAAAGTTTTCCTCAAAATATACAATATAATAATCTTTATTTTTTTTAATTTAATAAATTCTCATTCTATAATATGGTGAAGATTCCAAGGAAAATATTTAGTGATGAATATTACCCAAAAATTCTCCCTCCATAAAGAATATAATTTCTCCATTTTTATATATTTCTAATTAGATTCAATCATTGGTCATCCTCACCTTCTATATGATATAAAACCAAAACTACATTCTCATTCTCCAGGATTTTAATGGAAAAAATATATTTTCCATCACATTGATCCATATCTCTGTAATATCTTGGAAGGCCCATTAAAGGATGGTTGACGTTGATTAATAAAGGATTCAATAACAAGATTATATATTCTTAGTGTGTTTTAGTGATCCATATTATTCATGTTATTATTCATAACATGCGGTTTTTAAGTGATCTTTTCGATGATATTTTGACCTATAGTTCTTGTGTCATTTGGAAAGTCACTACATTGTACATTTCATCCACTATTAGATTGGATCCTTTTAGTTCCCACCATATCCTTGATATGAAAATGTTTGTGGCGATAATTATTAAATTAGTAAATGTATAAAGATAAGAAATATGATCATAGAAGAAATAAATAAAAAATAATGATTATATTCTACCTTAAAAACTCTCTAAATTTTAATTTACGTCATTTATGGTTAAATGTCTAACTAAATGTAGTTATATATTTAAATCCTTTACAATGTTTTATAATTATAAAGATATTAACCAAAGAATAACCCATTGGAGTGTCGGACTAGGTGTATAGTTTGGAATCATTTTCATGGACTAGGTCATGGCTGATTTAATACCCAACACACCCTCTTCATGGTTATTACCCTTATGTATATCAATTATTGAGCCCACATTCACATATATTATTTAGACATGAATTTAATTACATGTAGAACCATAAAATATATGTGTTACCTAAACATTATGATGTGATTATCTACTTAGACTCACCTTCTATACTTTTCACTATGGTTTTCACTAATGTTATCTAAACTAATCTTAAAAAATAAATAAATTCTTCTCTGATACTATTTATGTGACCCAAGATAAACATACTAATAAATACATTGATACTAGGGTTTAATTAATAAATCTCACAAAGAGTGAAAATATAAGCTCCTAATGGTTTAGTGTCTTAGATAAAATACACATAAAAACACTTATTTTACATGTTTTGATTATTTATATGTATAAGAAAAATCCTATTATACATTCTATGCGGATTAATAATCATTAAATCATATGTAAGAGAAAAAATAATAAGGGGAGAGATCAAATGATCTATAAAGGACACCATATCATAGATTATAATGGATGGATTTTAAAAATGTTTGAAATCTAGAAAAAAAAACCGATTTTAAAAGATTTATAAATCCATAAGTTTTAAATATATGTATAAATTATATTCATATCATCTCAAACGATAACATTTTTACCATTTAATGAGAAAATAAAACATAATTAATATAAAATCCATAAAATGTTGGAAATAAATTTAATCAATTATAAATATATTATTTATTATCATTGTAAACATTGATACCTAACAACATTTTTACACATAAAATTAGAAGTATATTTAACCACTATGAAACTCACCCGTTCTAAGCCTAGATACTCACTATCCTCTTGATATAAAATTTCTATCGCATGGGATATAATCATTTACCTAATGTATTGTTGGGAACTATAGGTACCACACATATAATTATATATCCATTTTTATTCAACTTTAATATAATAATCATCTCATAAAATAATCCATTAATTAAAAATGGGTTTCATGTTATTTATAAATTAGTATATCATAAAGAAAATATGGAAAGAAAATGGGTTTGATAACATTATCAAATCGTAGCACATACAATTATACTGAAAATCATATAAAATGATACCAAAACTTGTTTAATAAAATTAAATAAATTATAATAGAGCATATAGGGTGATTCAGGAAACACAACTCTATTGAAGGTAAATATTTTAGAGACAAAGAAGAAGTGGAAATCAAAACAATAAAAAATAATTTCATTTAAAAACATGAAAAATATTTGTAAAATAGTGTTTAAAATCATTTTCATTATATTTTCCATAAATCTTCAAAGATTATTTTAAAATACTATTTAAAGAAAATAAATAATCATGAATTAATATATTTCATCTATTAGAAAAGGCGTGTTAAATGATAAAATATAAGAGCATGAATTTAAATGGCTATTATATCAAAATAAATATAGTTTTTCTAAAACCCACATCATTTAACAATATATAAAACTTTTTTTAATAAGTGGTAATGTAAAATATGAGCGTACCAAGGGATAAAAAGTAATATATTTCCAAATAAGAAATGAATATTTTATGAGAATGGGAAATAGGGTCATGAAGAAAAAAACATTAGAATGTATGAGAATTATTTTTAAAATCTCTCCCTTAAAAGAAATCATCCTAGAAGAATACCTATATATAAAACATAATTAACTATAAAATATAAATTTTTAATAACAAAATATCATCATAGTTATTATTATAACTAACTTTTAATGATGATGATAAATAAAGAAGAGTATACCTCAATGAAAGGAAATTAAGTTATCAAAGCCCTTACGTTGAGTTTCTGAAAACAGATCTTTATTATAAAATTATATATAATGAAAATAATTCACTTATCTACATAATTAAGTATTTTATTTAAATGAATTACCCATTATTAAATTTATTTATTATCTTTTATGAGAAATATATTACTTTTTAATCATTATTTTCACTAATGAATGTTAGATCGTTTGTTTGGTTGTCTCATTCAAAAATCATGGAAATAGAGTTCATTAATTACAATGTGGTTTCAAGTTTATCATTATGAGATTATTCGTGATATAATAATCATTTATTATAATTATTTCTTAAGTGTTATTTTCACTATGTGAATGATATGAATAAGGTTTTTGAAATTGGGAAATCTGATAAACTAGTTTTGACGTGCTTATGATCAAAATATGGTATAATAATAATTTTTTAAAATACTAATAAAACAATTATAGAGTCAAAAATAAATAATAAATTATTTATTATTACAATATTTCACCATTATATGACATCCCATAACATTATAACATCATTAATGTGAGTTATAAAACCAACCAAAATAATAATGTTTTATACTATTTTCATTAGTGAGGGAATCTATATAGATAATGCTAATTTGACATATTTATAAGATTAAGCATGTAATAATTATCATATTTCCTTTGTAAACCCATTCATAGTACCATAAAACAAGGATGGTGATGAAAAATAAAATTTTATTCTTGTGGAGGTGGTAGTATATAGTACACAAAAATAATGATCATATATCTCAATGAATGGAATGAATTATAGAATTTGAATATTGAGAATTTAATAATTTTATTTTTGTCATAAAAAGTGTATTTATTCATCAAATCCATCCTTTATACCTCCCTTTTTTAGTGGTGAAGAAAAAAAATCGCTTCTTAGAGGCGACATTTTGCATGTATGTAAAATTGATGTTATTATGTCTTCTTTTCTTACGGAAAATATTTAATAATTTCGGTGTAATTAATATAATGAAATTTTACTATACTAATATTAATTAATTATTTATAATAATAATAATAATATATAATTTTAAAATACTAAAAATTAATAAGGGGGCACTAAGAATAAGTGGATTCTCATGTCGGGCTCTTGAATTTTCAAAATGAATTCTTCTTTTAAATTATGATCTTATGCTTGATAATATTGACCAGTGGATTTGGAAAGTGGGAGTATGTTATATGAGGAGAAATGGTGGATATTTTAAAGGGGTAATTTTATTTTAATATGAGACTTTTGATATGTAAGTCTTTTATTTTTGTTGGTGATGAGAATGGTAGTTTTGGAAGTAACCCTTAAATTTTCAATATTTTATGTTACTGTTCATGGGTCAATGACAAAAAAATAGAATAAATGGAGGATAATGTTGGTGTTCATATAAAATCACTTTATACATTCATTATGAAACATTTTTTTTACCCATTATACTTTTTATCAAGGTAAATGTTTTTAACGATAGTAAGTATTTTTAATTGAATAATTTAAAATTGACCTTATTGCATAATTTTCACATTATTATTTAAAATTTTAAAATAAATTTACTATATTAATCTTTTACATGTTTGAAAATATAATTTTAAATTAAACACACTTAATCTCATAAAACAGTTTTAAAAAAAATCATATTCATATTTAAATTTATATATAATAAAAAATTATCATTGTTAGTGATATTAATGTAATAAATTGATTCATAATAAATAAAATAAATGGTATTTTTATTTTAATGAAATCTATAACTAAAATTTACTTTTAAAATATCTAATTCAATGAAATGATGGAAAATAAATTTTATTCAACGAACATTTTAATTTAATTCTAAAAAGGTTGGACGTAGGATTTATAAGCCTAATGATTATATATAAAAATCAATAATTATATTCCTTAAATAAGTATTTCATTACATAAATTATTTTTTAGTCCAATAGGTGTGATTTGTCGCACCGTATTTTGATTCTATGGAAAAAAAATCCCAATGTGTTTTAATATATTCATTTAAGTGATGTGAAAAAATTATGACAACCACATTAAATAAATCCTTGTTGGAACCTTCAAAATGTATTAAAGGATATTTAGAATCCTTAGAATAAGGATTAAAGATCTTAGTTGGAGCATTGAAGGAATCAATGATGTCACTTATGAAGACAAAGGACCCTGGCAGTATCTACTAGCTGATGTAGTGCCACTAGAAAAATGGTGGCATTATAAGGAGTTACCTTGTTCAACATAATCCTATTGGAATGGTTTTGGAGGAGAACCAACAATATGGTGATTAAGGGAATTAATTTATTCTCTACCGAATACCATTCCCTTACCGGTGGAGGTGTACTGGCCATCCAGTGGGAACATATAGGTCCCACCATTTTCCAAGAAGCCCATCAACTACACGGTGTAGATACTGAGTATGTCGTGGCATGAAAGAGATTAATTTTATGACCAAATTTAATGAAGTAAAAAATGAATCGAATGTTGTTTAATTAGACATAATAACCTCTAAATGATTATATAACTCCATTGAAGATTTTAAAGCTTATAAATAGGGACCTTGGGTGGTCATTGAAATCAAATCAATATTACAAGTTCTCCCTTTATCATCTGATCGAAAACCCCAATACACTAATTTTTTCTCAAAAAACACTATTTATAAATATACTCTCCCATTATAGAATGTGATAAAATTATATATATATATATATTCTCTCTTATAATATTATTATTCTCTACTAGAATTCATCATATTCTTTTAGAGAATCAAGACTAAGATACCAAGAGATTTCATCCTCGCTATCTCCTCATTTCTAATTTCTTCTAAATTTGGTGATTACTACCATTAAATAAAGGGTACATCATTTAATTTAATATTAAATTAAAAAGTAAATGGATTTTTTCTTTTGAGTTTCTAGCTTTACCGTTAAATATCTAGTTTCTATTGTATATGGGTTCTTTCTATAACCGAAAAAAAGAATGGTGTGGTTTTCATATATTTGAAACTAATGATTCCAAGGGAATAATATAATATGTCCTCAACAGATTGAGGTGGTTTACATAAGGGATATTCTTAAGTGAAATTTCCAAGATTACTTATAAAATATATTGTGTCATTTATGATTCATAATTTCATATATTTATCATATTAAATTGTTCTTTAATTTTTTAAATATGTCAATTAATGTGTAATAACTAAATAATTATTTTTCTTAAATCACATATTTATTTAAATATCTACTTTTTATTCATTGTCATTTCTTATTATTTTTTTGTTTATTCAAATCTGATTATTTATATATTTTATTATTCCTTTTAATAGTTTTTTTAAACCTGGATTTTTTAACTTTAATTTTTTGAATGGAAATTCACCGCATCTCCTTCCATTTATTCATTTCTGACCTACATTTAGTAACAAAGGTATTTTTGGATTTTTTTATTTTCATTTTTTCAAATTATTTAAATGATTATTTTTATTTTTCGAAATATTTAACTAGTTGTTAAAATAATGATCTTTTTTTAAATATATTTGTTCAAAACCCATGGTTGTTTTAAGTGAAATACTTGGGTCTGGCTCTATTTTTTATGGTTGTAATTTTGGTTCTTGGAAAACTCCCATGTCTAATTTTGTTAGACCTGTTGTATATCCTATTTATAAATTTTCTATTCAATGATATACTTATTTAACTAAAAAAATATGATAAATGAACCCCTAATGCTTTTCATGCATTTCAATTAGATAGTAAAGCTATGGATTCAATGTATTTTGAATTATACCTAAATGAATTTAATAAAATTTCTAGAAAAAAATAACTCTATAAATTTAAAAAAATTAAAAATTTACTTGTGAAGGAATTGAAAAAAGTAAATTTTATATGGTTATAAATGTTTAAAAAATATTTTGAGAGTTTCCCCACAAATCCTAGATAATATATCACTAAAATCATTACTCAATTTTGTTATATTTATAATTAGATATTTTTTTGGAAATTATATTTCTACAGAAACATTATTAACAAAAATCATTTTGGTGCGACCATGTAGTTTGGAAACTAAAGTGACCTAAATACAGGAAGCTTTATAGATTAAAAACATAGCGGTTAAGTAACTCATTAATTTTCTCATAACATATGAAATTACAATGAGAAGACAAGTTGAAAAGGTTGCTCACGAGTTCAAGTAATCTACATGAAAATTTTCATTAAACTAAAATAATGAGGAATCATTCATAAGTGACTCCAAAATTGAAAATTTTACTAATATGTTGGAAAAGTTAAATAAAATGAGTATATACACTCAAAACATTAGAAAGAAAACTAAATAATTTGAGGTAACATGGTTCATTTAAAAAAATAAGGTCTATATAAAATTATATTGACCCTTGAACAAGAAAACAAAAAAAACAAGAAGAAATGTATGAAAGCTTTAACTGTATTGATTTGGAGTGCTAGAGAGGTCCCCATTTCAATATAAACTCATGTGATGAATTTCCCAAGTTCTTAATGGAAAATGATGAGGTATGTGATTATGTAAATGTTTCGTGATATAATTCTTCCACTTCTTACTCTTGTACCTCTTCTACCACCTCTTTCAATATATTGACATTATGAATGCCAAAAATGAGAATTAATTTTTTTTGATGTTATTTCAAAATTCAAAGAACATAAAAAAGGAATTAAATCCTATTTCTTATAAGGAAAATAATAATTTAAAAAGAAAAATATGATTTTATTTATAAGTTAAAAAATAAACCATATGTTTAATATTTAGAGTTTAAAATAAATGATCTTAAAACTCTCTTTATAATTTTACCTATCCTCAATGAAATTTAAATAATATTTCGTGTTCCCAAAAACCAATTAAGAATAATTTTATTTTTGATTTTAAAAAACAATATAGTTTTCCAAAAATTTAAAAAATAAATAATTTTATAAAATGAATTTCTCAAAATTAATTTTCTAAATATTACAACAAAGTTGGTGATAAAATTTATGAATGAAATTTGTAAAAAATATATATATGTAATGCTGAAAACTATTCTCCTATCTTCTCATTTTTGAAATGGAAAAACATTCTCTAAAAAAGTTTTCATTCAACAATATTTATTATCTATATATGTGTACCCAAAACAAGGTTACCAAAAGCATTAGTTTATTAATATTTTTTAATAAAAGGCATTACCCAAGAAAGGAAATTATATATTGATAGAAGGTTATCAAGGAATAGGTGTATTATTCATTCTAATTCTAATCATCTCAATGATTTTGATGGGGGAATGCCACTTTTGGATATGATTAAAAAGTTAAAATTACCATTATCAATATTGTTGGATTATTTGACACTTATATAATTAAATATATTTTATTATTCAAAGTATTGAAGCATAATTTACAATGTATTATCACATTATGTGATAGAAATTTTAAAAATTATTTTTAAAAATATTTTTTGTAATCTTTTTAATTATAAATTAATCTTTTTTTACCACATGTAGATTTCAAAATGTGCATATTATGATTTAAATTTTATATAATCTCAAAATATTAAGGTTTATAGTTAAAAAGATAATGATTATTTTATTTGGAATCAATGACTTTTCAATTTAAATATCCATTCTCATGTCAATCTCAACTCTTACCTAGTAGTACATGATTTACCAAAATTTCCTTATAAATTTAACATTGTTTTGAACCTTTTAAACTTTTTAAGAAACAAAAATCCTCTTTCAGTAATAGAAATCTGGTTTCCTATTATAATTACTCACAACAAGTCCACCTTTACCCTTTTGATTCAACTAATGTTTCGAGTATGAGAGGTAATCATTTTAATTTTTTAGTTATCGATGAATTTATAAGATTTACATGGGTTTATTTATTTATTGGTTTGAATAAGGTTTGTATTGTATTTATCAACATTTCAAAGAAATTAAAAAATAAAAAATATTATAAATTACTTTCCTATATAAGTGACCATGGTGGATAATTTTATAACGAATACATTGATGAAATTTTTTATTCTCAAGGATATCATCAGTCAATTTTCTCTCCTAAAAACATCAAAAAATGGGGATTGTCAAAATGTGAAATAATACATTTTAAGAAAGGTTTAGGACTCTCCTAATTGAGTTTTATGTTCCACGAATATTTTGGGTCAAGGTATTCAATACCTCATTCTTTATCCTTAATTATTTCCTCATAAAATCCATATTATATAAAACCACATTTATACTTTGGAAAGTAAAGAATAAATATTATGCCTTTTTAAAATACTTAATTATAAAATAATGATCCTTAATATGAAGGAAATATTTAGATAGTTTCACCCTAAATATGATGAATGAGTTTTCCTTTGGAACATGTACTAATGTAAAGACTTTTGTGTCTTCAATAAGAGTACCAAGACCCTGGAATAGTGAAATCACAAAAACTTCTTTATGAATATTCCTAAATCACATCCATAAATTGATAATGATGTGGACTATCCTAGTTTGAACCTTCTTATAACTAAATAATCTAATGAATTTGATGATGAACTGGAATCCCCATCCCGTCCTTTACTGATGTCTTGAATCAAATATGAACATCATCCTCTTGAGAATGTTATAGAAGAATTACAATATGGATCTCATACTAGTAGGTTGGTATTAAATGATGTTGAACATAAATATTTTTATTCCCAGATTGAACCTCATTCCCTTGATGATTCTATTAATAATGAAAATTTGATACTTTCCATACAAAAGTAGTTTAACTAATTTTAATGCAACAACATTTTGATTCTAATAGAAAATCCCAATAATCCTTTGATTGTTATCACTAAGTGGGTTTTTGTAAAAAACATGATGAAATAGAAAATCTTATATTTAATAAGGTTTGACTTGTGGATAAAGGATAAAATCAAAAATAATGTATTGGTTATGGTAAAACCATTTGTACCATTTCTCAAACCCAGCCCATTAGAATCCTGTTGAAAATCACTACTTGTTTTAGTATAAAGAAATTTCAAACGTTATTTTCTATATTTCCCTATTTGAGAAACTATTATTGTACACTAAACACATAGTTTTTAAAATAAAAAATTCTCAAATTATATTTTGATGTTAACCAAAGTTCTGTTCATTTTAAAACACACCCATCATGCTTGGTATGAGAGGTTAACTAAATTTATTTTATCAAATGATTTCAAAATTGGAATAGCTGAGTCCACCAATTTTCTAAAAAATTATCAAATGATTTATTAATCAATAAAAGGTATATTTATTATATTATTTTCAGATAGACTTAAGAAACTCTTTACAATAAATTTTCTGATTTAATCAATAGAGAGATTTAAATGAGTTTTATGGGAGAACATAAATTATTCCTTAGATATAAAATTTCTCAAAATTATAATAGGACTATTTTAAACCAATTTAAATACTCTAATTAACTTTTAAATAATTTTGGAATGAATCATACTAAAAAAATTAGAAAATCCATGAGTACATCAAGTAAGCTAATATGGGATGAAGCAAGTAAATCAACTAATAAAAAGACTTATCAAACTATGATTGGATGTCTAATTTACCTTATAACAACCTATAAAGTCTTCATATTTGGAATATTCTTTTGTGATATTTTTCAATTCAATTCATCGGAATAACATTTAAAACTCATCAAAAAAAATTTTCCATTATTTGTACGGTTTTAAAAATCATAGGTTATTTTATGCTATGGAAAAATATTTTTTCCATTCTTGTTTTTTAATGATGATTTTGGAGGAATCCAATAAATGAGGAACATTACTAGTTGAAATTTTTATCAATAGTGAAAATCCCTTATCTCCTAGAGTAGTAATAATCAATATTCACATTGTTTTCTATTGTTGTAGTGAAATATATAGCGGAGGTGAGTTTTTTCTTCCAAGTTATATGGATAAAGAATAATCTTCCTGAAATTTGGAAAACAAATTATTCCTTACATATCAGTTGACAACGAACTAGTGATTTTAGTATCTCTAAAAATTATTTTCAACACTCTCACATAGTTCACATTTACTTGAGACTCCATTTTATATGATATCACTTTTAAAAATTTGATATCATTCTTGAAATTTTTTTCATTAATAATTAACTTACCAATATCTTAAACAATCCCCATCCTCTGTATCACTTTTACTTCATCAATATCATGTTGGTTATTATTATCCTATGATAATTTTCTCTTAATCACATAGAAATCTTAATATTTGTTTCTATTTAAAAACCTTCTTTAAAAAATCCCATTTTTTTTAAAAAAAATTTAAAAAATTTTAAATATTTTTTTTTAAAATTAATGAGATTATGATAATCCAAGAAAAAATACTTGTCTTTATACACAAAAATGTATGTTATTTTGGCACAAACCATCTTTGATATTTATCCTGAAATGAGTTGATTAGGTTTTTTAACCTTTCTCTATCAGGGTCATGCTGAGTAGGCCTTTAATACAAAACTAGTTTTTCACTCCTAGGTAATCTTATTTTTTTATTAATATAATATTTACTAAACCTTATTGATTATTTTTTAAAGTATAAATATATTTTTTCGTTATTTTAGTCTTACTTTAACAGAAATGAACCCTTAAACTATCTTGATGTTTCATTTGAGGGGGAACTATTCTTCTTAATATTTTAATTATCTTAGAAGATAAATTTTATCTTCTTAAAATTATATTCAAAATTAAAATTTTATTTTTGGATTTCAGAAAAAACATGATTTAAAACAAAAAATAATTATTATTTTATTTAAATTTTAAACACTTTTTCAAAATTTTGAACGTTTTTTAAACTAATTTTCAAAATAATATTTTCATCACACTCAAAATATCATTAATGATAATAAATTTAGTTCTAAAATTTTTGTCATTTATTCTCTATTAGAATTTGTAAGTATTTTTTTGATAATCTCAAAGGGGGAGAAATTATAGAATTTATTTGTTTTAATTTTTAAAAAATGTTGTCTTTCTAAAATATGGAGAGTTATATTTTTTCTAAAATGGAGATAAAATATTGGTATCCTCACTGTAGTAATTATTTAAAAATTTTAGAATGTACTCTTATTTAATTGAATTACCATTCTAGTCATCAAAAGGGGGATATTAATGTTTTTCTTAGTGTTATTTCGTTTTAATTATAAAAAAAACTCTTGATGTGTTTCAATAAATTCATTTATGGGATGTGATACTAGTTTTATAACCATGTAAATGAAATCATTGAAGGAACCTTGAACTTGTGTAAAATGATGTTTAAAAGCCTTAGAAGTACTCTTGCAAAAATTTGTCAGAGATGTGAGGGAACTGGAGATGTCACATTGTAAAGAAAAAGGACACTGGTATCATAGGATCATAGGTACAATGCCACCAACCAATTGGTGGAATGCCCAAAATTTCCACTTGTGCAGTAGTACCCCACCATCCAGCCAGTTGAGGAAAACCAACTACATGATATTGAAGTGAAATAAACTGTTTTCTCTTGGATGCCATCAAGAATCCAGTGGAATCACACCAGCTGGCTGGTGGAAATATACATAACCACAAATGTTATAGGAATCCCTACAATTATATATTAGAGCATAATTCCTACCAGGTGGCATTGATAAGACTAATCTGAGGACTATATTTAATGTAATAAAAATTCATCAAATGTGTAAATTTTTTACTCAATGACCCATGAAGGATTCTCTAACTTTACTAAAGCTGTTGGATCCCACAAATAAATTCCTTAGGTGGCCTTACAAATAAAATCAATGATACAATGGATCACTTTATCATCTGATCTTCAACGTGAACATGATAAATTAGATTCATGGATTTGTATTTCTAAATCCTCACACTCCTTATAGAGTATGTGAAAAAAATTATATCTTTTTAGTCTTGAATGAAATTCTCATTCTCTAATACATTAATCATATTCTTTGAAATAATAAAGACTAAGCTATAAATCTATTACTTCTTACTAATCTTCATATCTTTCTATTTCTTCTTAATTTGGTGATTACTACAATTAATGTAAGGGACTATTGTTTTCTTTACATTTCCTTATAACATGAAATGGGTTATTTCTATTTAGATTTCTAGATTTACCATTAAAGAGCTAGTGTATATTGTTTCTGGTTTCATTAAAAAACATAAAAATCATTGATAGTTTTTGAATCATGGCTACTAATAAATCCAAGGGACTAATAAATTTAATCATAAAGTGATTGTGGTTGTAAACATAGGTTAATTTTTAAGAGATATTTTAAAACTCAACAACCAATTGTTATGTCTCATTTACTATACAAATTTTTATTTATTTATAGCTTATAATTATTATTTAATTGTTTAATCTATTAATTAATTCATAATCACTAAATAATTTTTATTCTTAAATATATTCATGATTTAAATCACTTTTTTCTTATAATACCTATATTTCATATAATTTATTTTACTTTTAAAGATTAATTATTTTATTTATTTTATAATTTTTTAATGATTTTTTTCAAACATGGATTGTTATTAATTTGAAATTTTAAAGATAAAATCACCCCATATTACCATTTATTCATCTCCGAAATATAATTAGTCATTATTACGCAATGATAAATTTATGTAAAACCTAATTTAAAACAACCATATTGTTTGAGTAAAATTAGTTATTTTCAAAAGAAGATAAAAATTTAATACTAAATATATTTTAATATTCTGTATTCAAAAAATAATTTTATTTCATCTAATTAAAATTATAAAATTATAAAATTTATTTTAAAAATAAAATATAAAAAATATATATAACAACTTTTAAATAATACCCTTTTTAATAACAAAAAATATTAATTTTTTACCTACAATAGGTAATTGTATTAAATTTTGTAATCTTAGAGTCTATTATATATTTATTAATAATGTTATTATAATACATTGTGGTTCATCTAAATTCGATGTAGTGTGTAATGAACGCTTTAGAACATATCATCGGTTTTTCAAATTTTAAAATTTTGAGCTGTTATAGTGTGTCTGATTGACATGTGGTGGATTCATATAAGTCAAAAATGACTTTTTGATCGTTTTACTAATGCATGAAGACAATCGAAGTATGTTTTATTAGTTTTTTGTGATTAGAACATTCTTTGAACTAAAATCACATTTCTTAATATAAAAACACAGACATTGTATTATCCAGGTTTGGACAAGTATCAGATTGATATGTGGATGATTACGACACATCAAAAATGACTTTGGGATCATTGTAAAGAAGTATCAAAATCATCAAAATAAATTTTCTTGATTTTTAGTATGTGACACATGTTTTCAACTAAAATTTCTATTTTAAATAAAAAACCTGAGCATTAACTCATACTGGCTACACCATTTTCTGATTGATGCGTTTTTGATTATTACATGTGAAAAATTAATTATGGATCATTTTAATAATGTATCAAGAAAATCAATATCTATTTTCTTGGTTTTCAGGGAGGGATATATTTTTTGAAATAAAATAATATTTTTAAACTAAAAAATATTACTTTTAGTCATTCCAGTTACATAATGTATCAAATTTATTTCATAAATATTCCTACTCATAAGAAATAATTTAAAAATCAATTTCCTAAAATATAAACACAATTTGAGTGTGTTTTCTGATTTTTTATTGGGTGGAATGTTTTTAATGAAAATGACATTTTAGATTGAATTATACTAGTCACACCATGTATCAAATTGATGTTTAGATAATTTATATACATCATAAATGAAATATGGATAATTTTTATAAATTATCTAAACCATAAAATTCAATTTTTTAGTGATTGCCACACTTTTTTTACTAAAATTTATATTCTATGCATATGAGACACATTTTGAGTCATACTTGTCACATCTTGTATCATATTGAGGTGTGAATGATTCCTACATATAAAAAATGATTTATAGGTCATTTAATAATATATAAAATTAATATAAATTTATTCTCATAGTTTTGAGTATGTGAGGTGTCTTTTGAACTAAAATTTCAATTTTATATAAAAAAATTTACTTTCTGTCATATGAGTCACACCGTGTGTCCAACTGAAAAGTGTTTAATTCTTACTTTTTCAAAATTAATTATTGATTATTTCCATTAAATATAAGGAAAATATGATGGTTTTTTCCTATTTTTTGTGAATAAAACTTACTTTTAACTAAAATTTATTTTAAAAATAGAAAACATGGACTTCGAGTCATAATTGTTACACCATGTATCATATTAATGTATGTTTGATTTTTATATGTTATATATTAGGTATGGATCATTTTTCCCTGAACCGACCAAATGGGGCTCAAGGAATAAATACCCCAAGCCTGCCCTTATAGACCAGGGGCTGAATAAAATCACTGAAAGGAATATCTAACATGGGAGGCCTTTCCCTGAAGTACATGTATGCATACACCTAACCATCTCAATGAATAAATGGATAGATAGAATAATAAAAGATACAATATCTAAAGAATAAAAATTTCATCCAAAAACCACTAGGGTAAACAAGAGTATGAAAATGTAAATTGAAACATAAAGGAGAAAAATACACACCCAAATAGAAATATGTCCCAACCTAAAAAACTAGAAAAAGTAAAATGATGAGAGAGCCTAGCCCTTTTTATCTATGTTTAGACCACCATACGTCATCCAATGTACTATGTATCATTGTTATACTTTGTATTCACTACTGTCATATCCATCATCTATATAAGACATGGCACATGTGGGAAAATCCCTCATTGGGGTGAGTATATACATACCCAGTAAGACCCCCCGAAAGCTGAAGGAGGAGAATTAAGAGACACAATAAGAATAAATAATAGAAAACTAAACCCAAATAAATATAGTATAAATCCAAAAACACACACACTAACACACACACACACACACATATATATATATATATATTCTCAATCCAAATAAGCCTAAATGAGATAGAAAAGGGGGATCTCCATCTCACATCTTAATCTAGGAAAATATTTTCATCTATTTCAGAAGACCATCAAAGATTCCCAGCATTTCAAGCATCTATCCAAATATGTAACCATATGGGGGGGACCTTTCCTTGCCCCTATGCCATATAGAATAGGGGACACGATCTCCAATAAGGGGACTCATGACATAGTTTGTTATGGGTGAGCCACTCAGTGTTAGGAGGACCCAAACACTATACAATAGGGGTAAAATCACTAGATAGAGGAATTGTGCCCTATTTCCATATAGGGTAACACTTAGTATATATAGAAATCACACCATTATACAGTAGTGGGTACCACTATGTAGATATATGACTCGTTTACTAATAACATATGGGTGTACCACTTGGTAGATAGAGGACCATCACCCAGCTACATTGGGGGGGGGGGTACCATTCAGTATATAGAGGACCTATTCCATAATGCCATAGGGGGTTCTAATATATAGATAGATAGAGGACATGAACCCTCATCCATCAGAGAAGTACAACACTAAAGATCCTACCTAATCACTTTCATCATCGAACATCGCCTAAAGAAACATCAAACATGGAACATCTTCCATCATATCTCAAAATACACAATGATGGAAACCATTATGTTAAATGTGAAAAAACACTTAGGATATACAACTCACATTCCAAAATCCGAGACTAAATTAAAGATATATGAGAGGCTGATATTCCGTCAAAGGGAAAGTAGGGGTACCCGGTGTGTAGGGGGTCATCATGTTGTGTGGTCTCCCTCTGAGTCCTTGTCATTTCCCTACTAGTACATGACATACTAACTGTGTAGAACTACAAGGCATATAGGTTCGATACATGGCATGCCTCGGTCACCCAGGGTCTTTTTAATTCTCCTTGTAATGCCCATGTAAGTTTTCCTGTGTTTGTGTACCTATTTAATTGGTGTGACCTTTCACATGAAGCTTCTCCCATGTCCCCAGATATATAAATGTACATCGATACTCGGCATGTGAATGGTTATGTCTTACCACATGGGGTACTACCCTTGTTCTGTTTCACACAGATTATCCCCTTGAAATGTATTCACAACATGTAGCCTATCCACTTTCCATGTCATCCATAATTTTTACAAAACCCTAGCACCACAACCAAATGGTAACTACAAGGTATGTGTTCTTAATAATACAAAGTGTGTAGTCATGTTCTTCATAAAATCCTAGATCATCTTCTGGAATTCTTGATATGGCCGTCAATGCTTGGGAACTTACCTCTATGCAAGTCTTAATTTGTGGAAAGGCCTTTGTTCAATATTTTTTTCCACTAATATCTATAAATAAAATCCCAAATGGTTTATTAAACTCTTGTATAATCCATATGTTTCTAATTTCACCCTCAACATCTCACCCATATTTTAATCCGTGATGGAACTACCTGTATCCCAAAATTAATTCTAATTGAACAATGATTCTCCATTAATTTATAATTATGTGTATCCTCCATGAATTCAGAGGTCCAATCGGTCTTGCTCCCACTCTTCAAAGTTGAACTAATACCCTATAGGCCAATTGGTGAATATTGTGAAGAATAATTTGGAAAAAGGAACCAAAAAAAGGTGAACAATAATTTTCCAAGAGTTTTTTCCAAAGATCATGATCAAGGTTATCTAGGGTAAAAAAATTGAATAAAAAATTTAATATTAGAACACCAGAACATGAAATTTAATAAAATTTATATAGATGTAGCATTAGAGTCAATCATGATCAAACAATTTAAATTCAACACACATGCACATGACATTTCATAAAATTTATATAGATAAAGAATTAGAGTTAATCATGATCAAACAATGTAATCAACTGGGGAAGAATATATAAATTTATGATTCCTTCCTAGATTTTTAACATATGTCGATGAAGAATTTTCTCACCAATGAATTAGAGGAGTTGGTACATTTTCTGCTCGTCTATCTTCCTGGATCTGTAGTTTCATCATCTTTAGATCTTGATTCACCAATTAGAGGTGGAAGGAGAGCCTCTCAATGGTCATGAGGTTATGAAGTTAAACCTACATATCCTACCATAATATAGTATTTAAATAAAAATCTATTTAAGGTAAAATAAATTAACTAATTAATTTAGTTTAAATGCAACTTCCAATGGTCGTGATATTTGAACACCCCCCAATGACAAATTTGAGGTTTTGCTTAGGGTAAAATTCGTGTTCTAGACTCGACCGTGGTCTCAGATTTTTGATCTAATGTTCCCTTATAATTTACCCCATTTTCATTATGAAAATACACATGCATAATATAGAATATATTTTATATTTTTATGAAATTAATGTTGGGAATGTTGGGCCTTGTAAGTGCATGTCATCTCAGCTCCTAGATTATAAAATATATGTAGATGTATTCCATGGTCCTAAAAGGTAAAAAAGGGTCTCTAAATTGTTCCCTAATTCAATTTTTTCAACCCCAACAAGAAAATCTAGAAAAAAACTCATGAAACTAAGAACACATCTCGCTCTCCTTCTCTTAGGATCTCTCTTGCATGTTCGCATACTGTGACAACACACAAACTATAGGGATGGTCTGTCCATGCAGAGTCCTCTCCTACTAACCCTTATTTCCACTAGGTGATCTATGAATGTGGATCAATCCTCTATGTCTAGCTCTCTCTAGTAAATAACATTCATTGGTCATTCATTTATCTACTCATTTATGACACATGGAAGATGTTGTGCACCCTCTCTAACTGTGGGGGTAGGGTGAGATAGAAAAAAACCTCACCAACCCTATAAGGATCTTGAATAGCCTAATGAACCTTGGGTATAGCTTAATTCCCTAGATGATCCTCATTAATACTCATCATGGAGAGAATCTAAAGATAATATGGACTCACTAATCAAACTACACGGGTCCATGATTTCAATATGTGTTAGATATATGCCTACTCTAGTCTATCATCTTCCACTAATGGATGACCTAGACCTTCTCTATACACTATCTCTAGTCCTACAAGCAATCCCTATCCAGTCATTTTCCATCATTAAGGTGACCTAAATGGTCCCTAGTACATGGACTCAAAAGATTCCACGATGATAGTATAGTGTTTTCTATTGTTTTATGAAAACTCAACCAAGGGAAAGTGGTCCTAGTAGATCTAATTGAAATCTAACAAACAATCCTTCAACATATCCTCCATCATCTGGATAGTGTGATCAGTATTCCGATATTTATAGGGATGGAAGGTTGTATTCATCCTCATCTGAGTTCTAAATTCCTCTAACATGCCTCTCCACAACCGTTATGTGAACTACAAAAATGGTTAGAGATAATAGATGGGGTCACCCCATGAAGGTAAAAAATATTCTGTATGTATTTCAAACCCATAATATCCATTGAAATCTGCTCCCTGATAACAAGGAAGTGTGCCAACATCATGAGATTCTGAAATATCACCCAAATGGAATTGTGGCCTCTCATTATCTTTGGAAGCCCAGTCATGAATTCCTAGGATATTTCATCCCATTTCTAATCTGAGATCTCAGGGGATGTAATAAACCTACGGATACTTGGTACTCATCCTTTAACTACTCACATGTGAGCTTCTATGAGAAAAAATCAACCTCACTCTATCTCATGCTAGCCTACTGAAACTATTGTTGATGGTCTCTTTACTTCTACCCCACAACGGGGTATAGATCCAAAGGAGAAGATTGGAAACCGCTCATCACCTCCCACACATCTTGACTAGGACCACCGTCTATCCCAAGAAAAGAATGATTTCATTCTATTTTATTGAAATTCCATGAGGTCAATCTCTAGATAATATCTAGTCATGAAAGTCCTCACAATTTATGTCTCCCAAATAGGACTGTCTCACAAACTGTAGGGGAATAGGATTAAACACCATAAAATGAAGAAAATATGCACCCTCCTTCACAATTAGGGTCATATATAAGGAATACATCTTCTTAAAAGACTCCTGCACAAAATGAGCCAAGGATTTACTCTTAAGGGAATTTACAACTTTGATTCTCTTCCTATGATTACAGACTATCTAAAAATCATAGTCTTATATGTACTTTAATCAGAACCTCTATATTGAGTTCAAGTCTCTCTATGTGAAGATGTATAAATGACTATAATGGTCTGAGTAAACCACAATGTGCTCTCCCAGGATATAGTTCCTCCATATCCATAGAGTAAAGACCACCAAATCTAGCTATCATTCATCATTCTTGTAGTTCATCTCATTTTGTATCAAATACCTCAACCCTTATAAGATTACTTCTTACCACATCATTAATAAATAGTAGATCCCATATCCCAAGGCATCCTAATAAACTACATACTCTATGCCCTCCTGTGGTAGTCTCAACACAGGTTCTCTCATTAGCCTATGCCTTGAATCCTTGAAGACCCTTTGGTACTATTTAGTCTTTGTATATGGATACCCTTTTCATGTTAGGCAGGTCAAAGGAGAAACCATCTTAGATAATTCTACCAAAAAACTCTTATAGTACCCCTCTAAGACAAAAAAACTCTACACCTTTGGCATGCACTTGGGTTCCTACCAAGTAGAAACTGCATCAAACCTCACTAGGTCCACAACTAATCAAAGATATAAAATGGAATTACCCAAGAAAGTGAATCTCATTAATCCAAAACTAGATCCTCGAGAGCTTACCATAAAACTAGTTCTCTCGAAGGAAATATAGGACTATCCTTTGGTTCAACACATCTTCCATCTCTGATGTAGAGTATATGAGTATGTAACTGATTAAGAAAAAAAATTTGTCCAAGTACATCTTGAATAACTATTTCATAATATACATAAATACAACATGGGATTTTTCACACCAAAGGAAATAACCAAGTACTAAATGTTTCTGTTGCGACATTATAATGTCATATTTAGAATACCAACTTCATAAAATATTAACTGGTGGTAGCCAGATCAGTGATTGAACTTCAAGAACTAAATCACACCTCACAACTAATAAAAGAGTTCATAAATATTTATTAATGGGTAAATTTTCACTGTTGTGGTCTGATTCAGGCCATGATAATCAACACAAATCCACAAGATCTTTTCTACCTTTATCATGAAAAACACTAGAGCTTCCCAAGGGGACACACTGTAGTTGATAAAACCATTCTCAAAAAGTTCCTATAACTACAAACAGAGATATATAATCTTGGTAGGAGAAATCCAATATTCCATAGATGAAATAGAAGCTGTCCTCGTATACAAGTCAATAAAAAAATCCATATATCAACTTAGAGGGAGTCAAGAAATATCCTCAGGGAAGAAATCTATAAAATCATCCATGAATGAAGGAATAACGATGCCTAAAGAGACTATTATACCAAGGGATACACTCACCAACTAATGGGTAATGGGTTTCAACCTTATGTTCAAAAAACCAAATCAACATGTCATGATATCTCTCTAACTCTCATAATGGATAATCTCATCCCATCATTGTGAATTCATATGAACCATCTTCGATGATAGTGAATCTGGGATCAGACTATGGAAAACCAATCCATACCCAATATGAAATTATGATGTTTCATCTTGATAACAAAATGGTCCCACAAAAACCTATCTCCATCAAGAGATAGTTCACACTACGGGAAGATAAAATATATATAATAGGAACTCTTCGTAGGAACCTTATGACAAGGAATCTAGGCTAACAACTCAACTGGGTGCTCCCGGTCTAGCACCATGAGCATATAGATGAAGGAATGATTCATGATTGTATCTACTAATAATAATGCACAAGTAGAATAAAAACAGTTCACACTTTTTATTATCTTGTGCATTTTCGGGTCATAAGATTCTATCTCCTGCAGTTGTCTGCAACCCCAACTGCCATTTATGAGAGCATGAAGTTGGGCGCCTAGTGTTGGTTGTGGAAGGAACTTATAACATCATCCACCACCCATAGCTTATTATCCTGGAGCTGAACACACTCCTCTTCCAACTCCCACTCTCTATTGTCCTCCCGACTCTCTCATGGGAGATCCTAGATCATGGTACTACCTCATCTATGGTGTTCCATCAGCTATCATCCCATACTACGTATCACGTCAGGTTTGGAAATCATGTTCCATGTGACCTCTTCGGTCACATGCATATCACCATCCCTATCTAGGATTCCTTGGTACTTTTCATGGTATATATGCCACATGACCACATGCCTGATTCTGGTACTGGGGACGTCTCATGTACTGAGATCATGTTGACTATAACTTGATATCTATTAACGATGACTTTTCCTTCAATGTCTCACTATCACCTCTAGTGTCATAACATCCCTCCAACTGGAAGCTCCTGGACACCAGTGCCCAATCCAACACCCCAACATAGGTGGGAATTCAAAAGGGTACTACATGGAAATTAATATATCTATGTAGACCCTGATCATACATATGAGTTCGTAAGTATCTATCCCATATCATATCGAGGGAGTATCACGTAAGGTTTTTGAACCTCACTACATACTCATACACTATCATCCCTCCCTGGTGTAGCTCTATATGTTCTTGAATCTGAACGAATTTCAAGAATGAGGGGTAGTACTCCTCATATAGTATCTATTAATATTTGGCCCATGATAGTGTTGATTTATCATGAATCTATGTAACACGAATTTACCAGATCCCAGCTGCTACATGGAAAGGGTAGCTACCAGCACAAACACCTGATTAGTCGATGTCCGGATAAGCCTAAACACATGGATCACCAACTCCAGCAAATCATCCGCTGCCTATGGGTCTCTCTATCTTGGGAACCTTAGTGGCTTCTAGCACTAGAACTCATAGAGTGTGTTATGACTGTGTACATCCTTATCCTTCTCTTCTGGTATGATTTGATACACAATAGGTGAGGAGATTCTACCTAACCACCTAGAGGAAGTATCTCCCAAGATGGACCCTAAACTGAGGCCTCATCACTGATCATATCACTATTATGATTTAGAAATGGTAACCTGGATGGTTTTTTATGGAGGCATTTGGAAATTTTAATCTATATGTACCATGGTGATGTGAGTACATGAGTACAGTGGGGAGATGACTTGGGAAGGATGGTCAAAAGACTCAATACTATAAGATGTATGTACTATTAATCCCTACAACTAATTTCTTGGAATGTTGAGTCAATAATTAGGACTTCAGGGTCCTTGTGAATGAATATGTTGTTTTCCACAAAAACACTGGGTTCTTTAGCCTTAAATCTGTAGTTGAAAATCTTTGAAATTCACTACTACAAATTGGTCCTTTAACAGTCCTATTAAAAGTTCTTTATCAGTGCTATAGAATTGCAGATTATATAATCAATGTTAAAGGGTTAGCTTTAACAGTGCTAAAAAAGAGTGCTGATAAAATCCCCCTATAACAACATTTAAAAATGAACTGATAAACAGGGTCTTTATCCGCACTTTTTAGGGCTGCAAAAGGGTTCTTTAATAACAATAAAAATATTGATAAAGAGGATAATTGTTTTATTTACACCCCATATCTATGCTTCCCCCACTCCTTTATCAGTGATTTAGATAATCCCACCCTCCTGCGCATGCCCCTACCTCATGTGAGTTTCAAACCTGAGAACTTCGTCTTATACATTGGTGCCTTTCCCACTCCCCTACATTTTTTTGTTTCAAATTTTATGATATATCTATACATTTATATATTTTTTGTTACATTTTTTAACCATATAATTATATATATATGTTTATATATATCTATATATTTTAATATATATATTATGTTTGTTTTGTGTATGTGTGTGTTTATACATACTAAAAAACAAACATATAACAGTTATATATATATATTTGTGTGTGTGAATATATAAGTATAATTATATATGTTTATATTTATTTACATATATTACATATTATTATATATATATATATTAGAATTTATTAATAAATATATATATGTTTGTCAATATACACACAAATATATATATATATATATATAGTATACGTATATAAATATTCATACATTTGTATTATAAATAAAATGTATATTAGTTTTTTCATATTAGGTCTATATATTGAGAGATATATTTTATAATTAGACATGTTTAATTATTAATTTATAAAATTAAATTTTTATGTATAAATATATAAAAAAATACATGTATATTGTTATATATTTGATTATTAATAATATAAAATTGTGAAAAAATGATAAAATTTAAAATAAATAATATCAATAATAATGTAATCCCAATGAATAAATCAATTCCCCACAAAAAATTTCAAAAATACCCCCTTAAATGAGTCTAAAAATTCATTGAATGTTAAATAATATGGGTACCCCAACTAAAAAATCAGTTTTGGAGACCTTATTTTCCTTTTATCCATACAAAAAGTGATAGTGGTGTTTCCTTTTTCACCAGGGCACACAGTTCATCACATTCTTCGATTTCATATGTGGTAGTGCCCAAAAAGACACCTAGATCCATAGTTATGGCCATTTGATGTTTGAGTTATGTTTTTATCTTACCTTAGATCTTTTGTTAATTTGTTTATTTTTTAACTTAAACATGTTATTAAATGACTATTAATCTATAAAAATTAATAAATGATTAATTAAAAATTAAATTATTTTAAAATGTATTTTCAATAAATATCTTTTATATTTTGTATAAATGCCTTTTTATCCTTTTCTAAAACATATTTAGAAATATATATTATACTTATATATATATATATTTATATATTAATATATTATTTTTAATAAAAATTATTTTTCTAAAAATTCCCTTTATCGCTGCTAGTAAAACAGAAATAATAAAGACCCTCCTTTATCAAATCTTTTTTAGAAGCACTGATAAAGGCCCCCTTTTATCAATGCTTTTCTACAAGCAATATTAGGGGGGGCCCTTAAACAAAAAATTTTTAGTGCTGTTAAAGATTCCCTTTAACAATGCTAAAAATAGAGATGTAGAATGCACCATTTAGTACTAAGTTTTCATGTGCTGACAAAGGGGGGTATTTAAAAGTGATTTTAGATAGCATTGTTGAAACCCTTGCACTGAATAAACCCAATTTTTTAGTAGTTATGTTTCCCTAAATCTTAATCAAAACTACCTAAAGGGACTACTCCACAAACTATCATAGAGATCGAACCACATCAGATGCCCATTTTTAATGACCCAACTAAAAAAAGCTCAAGCCTCAACCACCCCAAGCCTACCTCCATAAGTGAGGGGCTGTTGAAAAGGGATTAAAGGAATATCTATCATAGGAGTAATATTCCTAAAGTACCTATAGGCACACACCTAACTATATCAATGTAAAAGTGATGAGGAATAACAATAAAAATATAAAATATATAAAGAATTACCATGCATTTAAAAGACCTCTATGGTGTACAAGATTAAAAAAATTTAAAAAAAAAATTAAATGGTAAAATACATGCCTAACTAGAAAGATGTTCCAACATAAAAAAAACTAGAAATGTAAAATGCTAACAGAACCATGTTCCTGATCTCCAAACTCCATCCACAAAAAATTGTCCAATACACCAGGTATCCCTATGCTCTTCTATATTCACCTCCACCGTAACTACTATTTGTATAAGATATAACACATCCATGAAAGGTAGAGTATATACATACCCATTAAGACACTCTAAAAGTTTAAGGGCGAGAAGAAAGATACATGATAACAATAGACAATAAATAGAGTAACCCAAAGCAAGAGAGTACAAATCCAACAACATGGATACTGATATATATATATATATATATATATATATATATATATATGATCAAACCAAAGAATCCCAAATGAGAGAGAAAAAGGGGATCCTCATCTCATATACCGTCCTTGAACAAGAGTTTCATCAGTTACAGAAGCCCATCAATGATGCCCTTCATATCACATGCCTTTCCAAACAATTAACTGTGTGGCGGGCCCAAACCTTTCCACTCTACTGCCAAACTATGGGGACAAGATTTGAAAGTAGAGGACTCGTTCCCTAGTGTGTTATGGGGTTTCACACAGTATACGGGAGAAATTCACCCTATAAAATATAAAGTAACTCTCAGTATATAGAGGACCCACACCCTAATTATATAAGGGGTTATCACATAGTAGATACATGACCTTCACCCTAATATGAGAGGGGGTACCACTCAGTAGATAGAATACCCATTCCCTAATTCCAAATGGGGTACCAATTAGTAAATAGAGGACTAATTCCTGGATACATCGATCGGGTACCACTTTGTATATAGAGGACCCATGGTATAATTCCATATGGGGGAACCAATCAGTAGATATATAGATGACACACACCCTAGTCCATAAGTAGGGTACCTCACTAATGATCCTCACTGATCACTTTCATCAATGAGAACTGCCTATAGAAGAATCATAATTGGAACATCTCTCATCATATCTCAAAATCCACTACGAATGACTCCATCACGTTCTAAATGAAAAAAACTCTGGTTAGTCTACTCGTGAGGCAAAATACGTGTCCAGACGAAGGCGATATGACAGGTTGAAGTTTCCTCAATAAGTAAAGTTAGGGTACATGGTATGTAAGGGACACAAATGGAATGTTTCCACACACCAATGCATTTCCATGTCTCCATAGGTATATAGATCACTAATCGTGTTTCACTACATGACGTGTTGGTGGGATACTCGGCATGCCTTAATCACTCGGGTTCATTCCCATTCTCCTAGTTGTTCCCATGTTACTTGGCCTATATCTGTGGACTTCATTACATGGCATGTCCTTCCACATGGGGTTCCACCTATGTACCTAGTCATGTTAGTGTGAATTTACACATAGAGTTTCCATGGCCATTTCCTCCCACACGGGGTCTTACCCAATGTTTTCCACCACACATCTCAGCCACTCAGGAAGCGATACACAATTTTTGGCCAAACCGCATGAATTGTAATCCAATGCATTTCATAAAACTTAGCGTTGTAGCCATTGGGTAAATACATGGTGAGTGTTCTTCAAACTACTTGACATGTAGTTAGGTTTACCATAGATTTAGAGATAAGATTTTGGAGTTCTAGATCCATCCTCCGATGCTTCTTATCTCACCTCCAGGCCTCCCAAAATCTGCAGAAAAGTCCTATTTACATTGTTTCTAACCCTCCAATGGTAGAAAATTGAATTCTGAATGGGTTTTCAACTTTTACATGTTCCATTTATATATCCCATCACCTACCATTCCTATCCGTCATTATAATTATCGATGGAACTATCCATATTAAAAAAATAATTTTAATACACGCCAAATTCATCATTTCATTCATCTGACATGGATCTGCTATGTTTTTGTGGTCCAATAGGTCTCATTTCTACACTAAAAATTAGAACTCATACCCTAGTAGACAATTTCTGAAGAAAAAAAAGAATCATTAGGGGAAAACCCCCAAAAATGGTGAATGATCATTTGAAAACCAATCATGGATAACAAACATGATCAGGGATATATAGGGTGACAAAAAATTGAATAAAAGATTTAATATCTGTAAAGGGTGCATATAATGACTTGTAATTGACACAGATCATGGAATAGAATCGATCATTCCCAAATAGTTTAATGATTTTGGATAGAATCAAAAAATTGATGAATCTTACCTTTAATTGGATTGTTTTTCAATGAAGAATATTCTCTCAAATGAAGAAAGTGGTGTAGTTGTGTTCATTATGCATCGATCATTCTAGATCTAGTGTTTCATCAATATTAGATCCTGACCCACCAATGAAAGGTGGAAGGAGAACCTCTCAATGGTCAGAGGGTTATGCGGATAACCCTAGAGACCATATAATAAATTAATATTTATAGACAAATCTGATTTAGCTCAAATAAATTAAATAATTAAATTAATCGATTAATTTTATTTAAATTCACCCACCAGTAGTTGTGATATATGAACACCATATGTTGACCAATTTTACCTCGTGATTAGGGTAGACCTCATGTTGTGGAATCAAAATTGGTACCAGATTTGGAATCTGAAATTACATTTAAATGTTTACCATTTTCTTTAAGAAACTACATGTGTGAAATATTAAATACTTTTAATATTTTTATAAAATTAATCCCGGGAGCATTGGGCCTTAGAATCACACGTCATCTGACCTCTTTTCTCAAAAAATATATCTATAAATATTATAATGTCTTAGAAGGTAATAAAAAAGTCTCTAATTTTTTTTAATATATCAAGATTATACAATTTTTTCTTGGTTTTCATTGAGTGGATCATGTTTAGAACAAAACCCTCATATTTCAACTGAAAAAAACCACTTTGAGTTATACTAGGAAAAACTTGTGTTTGATAGATGTGTGATTGATTAATACATGTCACATATAATTTATGTATTGTCTTACTAATTTATTGATAAAATATAAAAAAATTAAAATTTTCAGTGAGTGTAATGTGTGTTGAACTAAAATGAAAATTTTAAATAAAAACATGCACTTTCAATCACAATAGACCCACCATGGGTCTGATTTTGATTAGAATAATAAATAAATACCAAAAAAGACTTATGGATCTTTTAAAAAATGTATCAAGACAATCCAAGTGTGTCAATATTGTTTTCGGTCAATGTCAAGTGATTGGAACTGAAATGTCTCTATTAAATAAAAACATTCAACTTCAATCATATTATCCATACCGTGTGTTGGATTGATGTGTGGTTAATTTATATATATCAAAAATTACTTATAGATCATTTTTAAAATGTATTAGGATAATCTGAGTTCTTATTAGTTTCTAGAGAGTAACATGTGTTTAAAATTAAAAATTTACTTTTAAACTCAAAATACACTATTTTAGTTATATCTATAACACCTTGTGTCGAATAAATATGTGTTTATATTGGGAATGTCACAAATGACTTATAGATATTTTTCATAAAATATAAATTCATTCCAAGTATGTTTGATTGGTTTTTAGTAACTGATTTTCATTTTTAATAGATATTTTTTGTAATCTGAAATAACACACTTTGATTTAGTTGTAAACAAAAAACACATACTACTAAACATAAATAGATCAAATAAATAACCAATATCACTATTAAGATAATAAATAATACCATAGTGAATCATCCTTGTCAAAGACTTTGTTAATAATTGATTTGTCTCCAAGAATCTTCTTCTCATCATTGAGCACAAAATGGATGTAGAAAAATATTTTTTTGAAAATGTTACCTTTGTATAATCTATATGAAAATTAAATAAATAGGTATTGACAAAAATGATAAGAAATATAATAAAATTAGAAAAAATAATGATATGTTTTTCTAAATAAACCATAGTAAATATCCCATACATGATTTCCACATAAAATATAACACCATGTGTTATAACCACAAATTTTAGACAAATATATTTTTTCTTTTAAATGTGTGGAATTTTAATTGTGCTGGTAGTACTTAAAAAAGAAAATAAAAAATTTATTGATAAATATTTTCAATGAGATTTTAATTTTCATTGGAAGTACCAAATTATAGATTCATGTTTTTTGATAAAATAAAATATCTTTCATAAATTTTAAAATATAATAATATAATATTTTCTATTAGTTAGTTTCTAAAACTATAGAAACATACAAAAAATTAATAAAATTTTTTATATATGTTTTGATACTGAATGATTTTTATATATACCCTAATACTTATCCATTCATATAATTCCATAGATATATTATGCTCATGGACAACCCTCAAACCATGATTTTGGTGATATTTAAATACACACCTATCATAACTAAATATTCATTAAAAAATAAAAAACATATAAATTGATGTTTATTTGTAAAATTTTGAATATAGTGTATTCCAAATAGATAAATGTTTTCAATTATGGTATATTTGTTAGTAATACAAGTATTTAGTCAAAAAAATAAATCACAAGAGTATCCATATTTATTTCAATGGGAAACCAAAGATCCCTAAAAAATAAAAAGGTAATTAAAGTAATGATATTATATTTGATATGATTATATTTTATAGTTTTACCTCTATAGAATGGGAATTTATAAGATTATATCTTTTGTATTTTTATTTTCTAACATTATGGGTAGTTGTTAAACTATTCTAAAATATTAATTTTTTTTCCAATGATCATTCATCTGTAGAAGTGATGGGAGGACTAAAGAGTCCAAATTTTTATTCAAAGGGTTGTCCCTTAAAATTAATTCGATATGTTCACCTTCAAAAATATGAACAGTATTTTTCTTTTATTAACATATTATATCTACTATAAGGAAATAGATTATGAAAACACACCAGATGTATACATTTACTAATAAGACTTCTGATCATCCATAATTTAGGATTTCATATACATTCTTAAGACCAAGAAAGTCTATAATAGGGTCTTTATATAATTATTCTTCAAAATCAATGATGGTTTTATTAACAGTTTTGAACATTGTATCAATATGGACTTGTAATATTAGTAAATACAGTAGTAGAACTACTAGTGTAAAGGTACTATATAAATTCCTTTTCATTGATTGGATGATCATTTATATTATTTTGATTTGACCTTTTATTTCCTATTTCTTTTAATTTTCTATAATGAAATTCCTTAATTAGTTCATTTTTAATTAATTTTTAATGGATTTTCCTAAAAAATAAAATATAAGGGATAAAAATTATTATTTAAATTTATTTTAACATTATCGAATATACATTTTGTGAAACATATAATAATATGTTTTATCATTTAAACATATAGACCATCAAAATTAATTGATATCACAACACTTGACTCGTGAGCTCTATGAATAACTACTCTCACATGATTATTTGATAGTTGTTTATTATGTAGAATATCTCCTTAAATATTGTATGTTGTTCCCCTCATAGTAAGACAATGGGTTGGTGTTGATAGATATAAATCAATTTAACCCTGAATAATATTAGTTCAAGAAAGGTATTAGTATCATCCTTATTCATATTTCATAAAAATAGTTATAAAAAATTAAATTACCTCTGGTAATCCAGCCCATTGAGGTGAATGGATAGCCTCAATGATGGGGGTGGGATCTCAATATTGTGGTTTTTGTTGTGTTTTTTCTTCTCTTTGACTCCTTCCCATAACATTCAACAAAAAGAAATACTACCAATTTAGTTTCTCATACATGATATTTATTCATTCAAACATCTCTTCTATTTTCTTATCTTTACCCCCTTTTCATTTCTTTTGTATAAATATGTTTGAGAGAAAACTAAAAATTCCCCACCAAAGACATGGAAAAACTATTCAAGGAACTTCAAAAATAAAAGTATTCATTAATCGAGTAAATGAAATTATGAATCAATTGTCTAAATTGGATAAAAAATTTATTAAAATTATTATTCATTGTTATGTAATAAAAATTTAATTAATAAGTTTTTTCAATTACTTCATACTTACACAATATTCTCATACTATGGGTGTTTTTATCTACTGGTTTCCCATCATTATTTATGGTAGAATCCTTATATATTACATAACATGTAATAGAAGTGAATTTGGATTGTTATTCATCATATTAATATAAATATAGTAAAATAATATTATTTTTTTTGTTTCATGCCACCTAAAAGTGTTGATGTAGATTTAAAATACATAGCATTTTTTCAAATAATGTATACCTAATCCTTTCTTTATGATTGGGAAACATTGGTTCTAATGCACACTGTGTATTTTAGGCACTCAAATATTTTTTAATAAATTAATACTTTTTAATAAAAGTGATTAATACACATATTTATGATTAAATTATTACTAATCAAAATATAACTAAAATGTCTCCCCCTCACGATGGCCAATAAATGTATTCTATGTTTCTTCGATTATCATGTATGAAAATATTTGTGATGGTAATGGGTTCGCATTCCCTTTAGTATCCATAATATAATGAACCATATGAATTGTATAAAAGGATCTATGAGCCTTTCTAGTGACCATTAATATAAATTTAATTCAACATTCATCCAGTATAATTGCAATATGTAAGGGATAAATATGAGCAAATCAACATTTCACTATTGTATTTTTTTAGTAAAATAGATAGATTATATCATGATATTACCCAAATATCTTTCCAAATTAATTAATTCATAAAAATAACAACATGTTTCCACGTATAAGAATCATTCAACACATATATTCAAGTGGTGAAACAAATTTCACTAATGAGAATTGACTTATTGGGGTTAACAAGCTGGCGAAGTGCATTCCATCCAACCTCAAATTATAGGCCACTAATTTTGAACATTTTTTTCTTTATTATTACCATCACACTACAAAACTAAATTTATTTCAAAAATTTATTGTTCACCATATATGTGATTCCCTGAAAATCTGAAGTAAGAACCTTGTATTCGGTAGCATGTACGACACGTGACACTAAGCATGTAAGGTAATATAATATACAAATACTTTATTATATATATACTATTTTAAAAAGATTCTATATAATTCAAGGAACAAAACAATGATTTGGTTTTTATTACACGTAATATATACCTTTATTGATATCTTGTGTTACATGAAAGAGTGACGTCCTTTAAAGGCTTGCGTTCCATAAAAGACTGAGTTTTATTAAACGATAATATATTATAATAATATAATGAGACATAAACATGTCATAAATTCCGTGATTATGAATAGTAAAAACTATATTATAAAAAATATTTTTTATTAAAATATATAATTAATTAATAAGATACATATTAATTATAAAATAATACAAGATTCTATTGAATATAAAGTGAATATTTTTGTAGAAAACTATTTTTATGATAAAAAGTAACTTTACACAAATAGATTATATTAATTATAATTAGTTAGTATAATAAATTTAATATATATTATATATTAAATCAAATATTTTTTATATTTTTAAGATAATAACAACCCCTATTTTATACATAAAAAATATATTTTTATAATAACAATATTATTACCTTTTAATGAAGAACCCATTTTAAATATAAATTTTTTCATACTAATTGATTTAAAATGTAATAATAAACTTCATATTTGAAATAGATACATAATAATTAGTTTAGGGTGAAATTTTAATATTTTTCAGAAACATTTCCTTTTTGTAATAAATAGCTCAAAATACTGAATTTTAGTTCAAAAAATATTTTTCATATAATTTATTTATAAGGATAAATTATAATTTTACTATGTTTTAAACTTTAACCAGATAATATTTTTACCAATTAAAAAAATTTATGTCATTGGAATCAATTTCAATTTGAAATTGATTATAAAAACAAAGAAAACTTTCAGATGTTTTTACTTTAAAAACCCACATTGTTATCCCGCCCGCGGGATGAATTTTAAAATATTTTTTTACAATTTTATTATTAGAATTTGAAAAAATGGATTAAATATTTGGAATAAGGAAAATTTATAAAGTCTAATAATATGTACGTTTTTTCTAGAATGATTAGTGAAAGTAATTAAAATTTATTCCAATTATTAAGAAAACATGAAGCTTAATAAAGGACTAAACCCTTAACATAGTGGCCCAAATAACCTATAAACTTTTCTAAAAGCCAATGTATGGCCATAATTATTACATTGACATTAAATTCTTGTGTTTTTTTGTATTAATTATGATAGGTGAAAACATGTGTTCACATAACTTGTTTTCAAAATTACCAAGTGAGTCTTTTTCCTCCCTTATAAAAAGTCACCACATCTCCCCATTCCACAAACCTCTCAAAAACATAGTTTAAGAAATTATATGACCATATATATTCCCAAAATCTACCACCTAAACCTAAAATCCTCCCTTTGTTATGAAGTCCTTCCAAGGAAGCCTTTTGGTACAATGCAATAGTAGTTACCCGATTAAGAGGTAACGTCTTCTCTCAAGATTTTTAATTTTATTTCCATTATTCTAACCGACATATATTATTATTAAATTATTGTATAAAAAACATATCCTAAAAAAAATATGATTTTTTATGTTTTTTTATACATACACTTGCACACACTTCCATCTAATGAGAGATGAACATACTATTTCTTTGTACGAAGAACTACTACCTCACAAAATGATGATTGTTCAATTTTCCTTTACCACCTATAATGGTGGAAAATATGATGAAAACTATGTTTATATTTTATATATATGATATTTATTTTTTATTAATAATTATTTCAAGATTCTATAACAAATAAATTTATTACTCTCCATTTTTTGTTAATACGATAACATCGTTTGAGAAAGTGTGGACTACCACCCACTCAAATCGATGTGACTCTTTCACATGATCCATAGAATGTATAAAAATTACTATAATTAAACAAATGATACATAAAATACATATATATGATATTTATTACATAAATACCTTTCAAAAAATTTACTATATATTTATCATTTTATTTATTACCCTTTTATGCACTAAAAAGTTATAATGTTGGTCATGGGTGTGTGGACTACCGCCTCTTCAACAAGATGTGATTCCTTTTACATAAAAAGAATTATAAATATAAGTTTATATGATAAAATAACATGTTATTTATTATATAATTATTATTCTTGAAATATACGGTTTTACATACCTTTTTTCCAAAATTTCATTTAAAAATAAGAACATTACCCATGCGTATGTACGACCCCATGCGTACGTACGGCCTACCATCTATATGATTGTAACATTGATTCATTTTTCATAACTATATGTAATAATAATTTTTAAAAGTATAATTGATGTATAATTATGATAATTGTTTCATGAATATTATTCTTTATATGTTATATACTGTCCCCTTTGTCCATAGCTTACCTACCAAAGTTGTTTTTGACACATAAACTAAATTTTGTCAAAACATGAAATATAAAATTAATTGTTTAGGTTATTGTAAAAAAACATTTTAAAAAGTAATATAAATTTAATGATAATCATGATAAATTTTATCAATCAATTATACCATTAGGATAAGTTAATTATACCAGATGTTAAAGAAGTTCAACGTAAAGGAAACTCATGGAAAAAGATTCTCATCTCAATTTTTACATTTGTGAGATAAAATTCATGTTCACCACTTAAATATTTTTTAGATTGTATCTACTTCCCATTTTTATATATTATATCACAAATTACATTATCTTCATGGTATTTAAGACTTTCATATAATATTATTCCTTCATGATGTTTATTATTCAAAATTTTTCAAAGTGCTATGGGACACTTTGGAATGTTTAAATATTATTTTACTCAATAATAAATTTAATGATATTTAAATGGTATTCCCATTAAACGAAATTATATGACCACTGTTCAATAAAACCTATAATTTTCTCTCCTCTAGTAATTCATTACAATTTTCAAGTATTAGTACCATTTTCCAATATTTCTTACTCAAAATGTTTTAGAAAACATTTTTAAGAAAACCTGAATTTGTTTCTCTCTTTAGTTGAAGAATATACCTTATTCTAAAAATCATGTTTTAATAAAATGTTCTCAATTTTCTTTTAAAATTTCTTTTTAAAAAATTTAATACAATTTTCTCATTACCAATTATTTCAAAGGAATATTCTATTCACTTTCCAAAAAAAATATTTCTTATAACCTTTGACCCTATAAAAGGAATGTTCTTTTTACCTCATATAGTTTGTATGGATTTACCCACCATGATTTATTTGAAGCTTCCAATACATGTTTAAAAGGTAACATTTTATTGAAAATATATTAAAAAGTTATTTTAAAAGATTTTTTTTTTCAAATGGGTTAAAAATATACTTCCCTCAAAAAAAATTTTAAAATATATTTTTATAATTTTTCCATTCCTCAATAACAAATATTCTTAATTTTCCTAGTGATAGATATGATTGATATTTCTAAGGATAGTATTCACATTCACTTCCTAGATTACTCTGAGTCTCCTTGAAATATTCAATTTCCTATGATCATTTGACATTGAATTTCTCCTAAATATATATATCATTTCTCATGGATATGACTATTGCCTAAAACATATACCATTTTTATATGGTGTTTACATTGAAAATTATTTTATTATTTGGGAAATTATGGATAAACCCTTATCATTTATTCAATACATATAATTTATAATTTACTTTTAATTTAACTTCTTTTCACATTCACTATACGAGTTTGGGACTAGTTAATTATATCCCTATGACTTAGAGACCGGTGAATACAATCTATAGGATTTGGGGACCAGTTAATGAAATCCCCTCAATGTATCGGTTGAATCATGGGATGAATTAGTTGTAAAAACTAGAAACATGATTTCCATTAATTAGGAATTTAATATATTGAGATTATTTTTATTAGTATGCATCCATAATATTTTTCATTGACATATCTATGGATAAATTTCATTTCAATTCATTGATTAGATGGAATCTATTTCAGTTTATGACCTTTCCATATTGATTTCTCCTTATATATCTATTTGAATAGAATTTTTTTCCATTTATTACCTTGACATATTGTTCATGAAATCCATTCTCAGTTTTTTGATTATATTGTATATGTGTTATACTATTTACCCTTCCATTATTATTATTATCCTTGATTCATTATTTCTTACACTATACGTTATCCTTGCTGAGATTTTGAGCTCACCCTTTTTATGTTTCTTTCGGAAAGAATACAAGATGCGTATTATAAAAGATATTAATGGATTGACTAGATGGATTAGAGTTATCATCAAAGTCATTTATTAAAAATAAGAAAACAATATGTTGTAATTAGTGTTTTTATTTATAATACCTATTCATTTACATATCTGGTTTACCAAGACTACTAAACTCTTCAGTATTTTAGGGCTTGATTCCTTTTAATAATGTCAATTTAATTAGAAGAATACATCGACTCCGTGAGATATGGGGTCAGTTCTCTATATTTGGTATCAAAGGGAGATTTAGTAATTACCTTAGGGACTTGATTTATGAAAACATAGGTTAGATAACATAACCCTAATGTTGAATTTGAGGATAAGTATAGAAGAACCCCTCAATATTTTTTTGGTAATGTATAGATTATGTGGGTCTTCCTAGCAATAAATCACATTCAGGATTCTACATGTTGACATGGTTCTAGCTCAGATGTACCTAGGAATAAAAAATATGACAAGGTGTTCCGGGCCTGACTTGGGGTAACTTGGTACATGATAATGGGACTTATTATGAACCTAGTCTGACACTTCTGAGGGAAATTCCTATAATAATTAACATTTTCATTACAACCCACTTTAATGGATTTCGACAATGAATAACCTAGGTTAAACCTAAGGTATTTTATATTTGAAATAAGGTGTCATGGTATAGTAATCCTATGAATGACATTATTGATAAATTCTATACCAAGGAAGTACCTATATAGAAATAATTGAATGATATATTTATGTATTAAGGTTTTATTAAAACCCTTACTTAATTGAATATTTAGTTATTAACCTAAATTCAAGGATGTATATAATATTCATTTTTAAATTATTTTAATTCATTTTTAGAAAAGGACAACATGTAGGCTGGGTGAAAACCAATCAAATTCAGTAAGCCTGTGGTTCTTGAACACATGACCGAAGGAAGATAAGGTTTTCACGCCAACCACTAACCTACACAACATCCTAGTTATTTTTTTATTGTTTTTATTTAAAACATTTGTCCAATATATATTAATGATGAACTATTTTTATCAATATTTAGTATTAGAGATTAATCTATTAACCATATTTGTTTTGGAAGATATTTAAAGACAGATAGAAACACTTTTCAATATTTTATGGGCCTTATGATCTTTTAGAAATGTAATTTTTTGCTTCATGCATAAATATTAATTTTTGAGTGAACTGGAACATGATTAAAGAACCATAAATAGTTAGGATTGATCATATGAAATATAAAACTATAAATTATATATATTTTAATGTATTTTTAGGCATTAAAATAATTCCTCAACTTTAGAAAAAGTATCTATAAACAATTTGTTTCATAATACCTTAATTTCTCCTGAACTAATGGTCTCAAAAATAATCAAAGATATATGTCTTTGAGGCCCTCAACTTTTCATTGACTATTCACTTTTTTAATTGACTACCTCATTCAATCCCTATAAATACTTAATTGTTTCCTCCAAGTACATATCTTAACGTTCCAATAATTTTCTCCTACATAGAGACCTATTTAAATGGTATTCCATGTAACCCTTGTATTTTCTATTCTCTCACTTATATATGATTACTTATAATCCCTTATCATGATGTGGGATTTCAATAATAATAAGTATCAAAAAATATATCACCCTGATCAATTTTAAATTTTGAAAACACAATTTAAATGAGGTGGGGAGAATGTGATGCCTTGAAAATCTAATGTAAGAACATTTTATTTGATAGCAGGTAAGACATGCGACACAAATTTTGTAAGTTAATAAAATATATTGATAGTTTATAATATATTAACTATTTAAAATTGATTCTATATATTTTAATGAATTAAAAACTGATTTATATTATGTTACACTAAAGGGAGGTGTTCCTTGGAAGCTTGCATTAGACGAAAGAACGACCTTCTTTTATGGTTTGGGTTACATAGAATAGAGAGTTTTATTGAACAACAGTATATTATGAATATATAATGAGATATAAAATATCCATTAAATTAGTAGTTATGAATAGAAATAACTAAATTATGAAAATATTTCTTAATAAAAATATATAATAAATTAATTGGTTACATATTAATTATAAATTAATACATGAAGAAATTGAATATAAAGTGAATATTTTCGTATAAAACTATTTTTATGCTAAAAACGTTTTCTTCCCTAATAGATTAAATTAATTAAAATTAGTGATTATTATTAATGAAATATATATTTTATATTTAATAAAATATTTTTATATTAATCCATTACGTTTTATTTTCATATTATAAGAAAAACACCTATTTTACACATAAAAACCTATATTATTATAAAAATAATTTTACATCCTTTTAATGGAAACCCCATTTTGAATAATATTTTTGATACATTAATTAATTTAATATTTTGAAATAGACTTAATATTTTCAATAAAAACAAAATAATTAGGTTAGGGTGAATTATATTTCTTTTCTAAAACATTTTATTTTTTAATGAATTGTTAATAATAATAAATTTTAGTACAAAATTGTTTTTTCATATAGATTATTTATAAGGTTGAACTATAATTTTATTTTGTTTTAAAGATTAATTGTATAATATTTTAATCAATTAATTACATTTTCCTCATTGGAATCAATTTAACTTTGAAATTGACTATAAAAGCATAGCATAATTTCAAACGTTTTTACTTTAAATACCCACTTTTTCATCCCTCTTGTGGGATGAATTTTAAAATACTTTTTTCCTATTCTATGATTTTAATTTGTAAAAATGGATTCCATATTTATAATCATAGTAATTTATAATTTCTAATAAGAACAAATTTGATTATGTCCAAAATTATTAGTGAATGTAATTAAAATTAATTACAATTATTAAGGAAAAATGTAACATAATAAAGGACTAAACCTATAACTTATGGGCCCAAATGAACTATCCACTTGTAAAAAACCAATTCTATATCCATAAAAATAAAATTAACATTAAATTATTTTTTATGACGTTTTTTGGAAATAACATGTGTACACCTAACTTGTTTTAAAAAATACCAAGTGAGTCCTTTTCCTCCATTATAAAAGGCCACCACCTCACCCCATACATCCCACAACTCACACCACTAATTTTAGTAAAATATATGATCATATAGATTCCAAGAATCCCCCCCTCAACCTTGAAACCTAATATTTTTAATAAATACTTCCAAGGAATATTTTTGGTACATACCAAAAGTAGTTACCTGATTAAGAGGTAACATATTCTCTCAAGATTTTAAATTTTATTACCATTATCCAATACCTAGTATCTAATTATTATATTATTTTATAACAAAAATAGTATAATAAATATAATATTATTTTTATGTTATTTGTTTTACGTACACTTACAAACACATCCATATAATTGTAACGAACATACTACTTTTTGTACAACGAAATATTTCCTTATGAAATGATGATTGTTCATTTTTACTCTTCCACATCTCATGGTGTACATTATGATAGAATCTATATTTATATAATATATATATATATTATATTTATTATGTATTTATGATTATATAATCCTTCTATAACACATATCATTATTAATTTCTATTTTGTGTTAATAAGATAGCATCATTTAAAGAAGTGTGGACTACCACCCCCTCAAAGCGATGTGATTCATTCACACAATCCGTGGAATTTATAAAGGATAGTGATAATTTAACATATGAGACATAAAAAATATATATTATATTCATTAAATAATTAAAATTTTGTAAGTATAATATATATATATATATATATAATTTTCTTTATTATCCTTTCACACATTAAAAATTGATAATGTTAGTCTTGGACATGTGGACTACCTTCTCCTAGATAAAATGTTATTCCTTTAACATCACAAGAATTAAATATATGAGTATATATTGTGAAATAATATATTATTTATGATATAATTATCATTCTGAAAATAGATGGTGTTACTTACCCTATTTCCATAACGATCATTGAAAAATAAGAACGTTACTCATGCGTACGTACCACCTACCATCTCCAGGACTGTAACGTTGATTCATTTTTAAAACCGTATGTAATAATTGTTTCTAAAAGTATAATTGATTTATAAATATGATAATTATTTCATGATAATTATTTTTTATAAGTTATAAAATGGCCCATTTTACTATAGTTGACACACCAATATCATTTTTACAGATAAAATGAAATTTGTGAAAACACCAGACGTTAACTTTACTGTTTTGGTAGTTTTACAAAACATAGTAATAAGTGAAATAAATGTAAATATAATCATGAAAATTTTTCTAAATAAATTAAAAAATTAAAATAAGATTGTTATAAAGGAAGTTAAATGATGTCCACTCGAAATGAAACTCAAGTTTCAGGATTCTCACCTCACTTTTCATATCCATGATATAAATGTCATGCTCACCACTTACATATTTTGTGTAGTGTATCTACTTAAATTTTTAAATATTATATCATAAATTAATTTATCTTTAAGTTATTTAAGACTTTAATTAAATATTATTCCCTCATGAAATGTTTCAAAGTGTTATGGGGTACTTTGGAACATTTAAAGATTAGTTTCCTTAACAATAACTTTAATGATCATTAAATGATATTTCAATTTGGGGAAATTATAGTACCATTGTTCAATAAAACCTTTAATTTTATGTCTTATTGTTATTAATGACCATTTTCAAGTATTAGTACCATTTTCCCACACTTTGTAACTCAAAGTGATTTAGAAAATAGTTTTAAGAAAAACCAACTTCGTTTCTTTCTTTAGAAGGATAATCTATATAATTATAAAATATATGTTTCATTAAAATGTTTTCAAAAATGTTTTTAAAATGAGTTGGTAATATAATTACCCTTTTTTTCTTTTACCAATGTTTTTGAAAGAATATTCTTGTCACTTTGTGAATAATCCATTTCTCTAACCTTTAACCATGAAAAATTAATTTTTTTCCTCATAAGGACTGTACATATTTACCTACCATAATTTCATTGAATATTACATTTCATGTTTAAAAGTTTACTTTTAAATGAAAATATTTTCAAAAGTTATTTTCAAAGAAATTTTTTTTCAAAAGGGTTTTCAAAACAAAAGGATATTTTCCTCAAGAATTTTTTTAAAATATATTTTTATATTATTTCTATTATTCAATAAAAACTACCCTTTATTATAGTATACTTGGATTATATTGTATTTATAGCATCCTTAATCTTCATAGGGGTGGATTAAGATTTATTTTTCCATGTGTAGTATTAACATCCACTTCATTGATTCCTTTTAGTCCCATAAAATTATTCAATTTTCTATGATCATTTGACATTGAATTCCTGTTAAATATCCATATCATATCTCATTGATATGATTATTGCCTAAGCCATATACCATTTTTATACGGTGTTTACTTTGACATTAATTTGATTATTTTGGGAAATATTTATAAACACATATCCTTTATTCAATATTAATATTGTATAAGGAACATTGTCTATTTAAATTATTTAAATATTCCATTTATGCCTTGGGGACCAGTTAATGAAATACTTATAGGATAGATACATTTTAATGCTTGTTATATGAGTAGGGGACCGATTAATGAAATATTGTAGATACATCAGTAGTCTCACATGATGAATTAGTTGTGAAGACTATAGAATTTTAAACTATCTTTTAATGGTAAAGGTATCATATTCTTGGGAAACATGATGTCCAATAATTAAGAATTTCCTTTACTATAATTTTTTTTATTATTCATCCATGATATTTGCCCTCGACATATCTATGGGTACATTTCATTTCAATTTATTGATTTCATGGAATGTTTTTCAGTTCTTTACCTTTCAATATTGATTTTTCTTTATATAGTTATTTAAATGGAATATGTTTCCATTAATTACCTTTCTATATCGTTTATTAAAAAAATTCAAATTTTATTGACTATTTGGTATGTGTGTTATACTATTTACTATTCCCTAATTATTAATCTCATTGATTCATTATTTCTTCTACTCTAATTTAACATTACTAATCATTTGAGATAACCCTTATTATGTTTCTTTCCCCAAGAATACAATAAATGTAATATGAAAGATATGAAAGGACTTACTAGATGGATTATAGTTTCCCTCGAAGTCATTTATTTAGAAAGAAAAATAAAAATTATGTTATAATTCATGTATATATTTGTAATACAAGACCGATTTTTATCTATTTTTCCAAGACCAATTCCTTTTAATCATTGAAATATAATTAGTAGTAGATATCGAATATAGCCTATCTGGGGTCGAGTCTCTACATTATCAAATTTTTTTAGGTTCAAATTTGTCAATATCTTATTCCCTTGGATTTGTTCCATCATCATGTGAAGAAAAATTTTGATACTATAGATTGGTAATGAAAAAGAAATTGGTAGAATAGTTGTTATTTAATATTTTGGGGATCACATGTGGATAATCCATTACCTATAGAAGAAGTTGAACATTTAATTTATATTTCACATATATAGTAGTGATTTCATAATATTATGAGGTAATCCAATGCATATTATAAGAATATTAACTACACTATCAAATTCCTTTTTTCTTTAAAGGATTAATTGATTTCACTAATCTATTGAGTTTCCAAATACCCTCATTATGGTAAATTTTAATATACAATACTCCATATACATTGGGATAACTATAAAATAATGTTACATACCAAGGAAATAGTCATACTTAGATGAATTATCATACGACCATATAGTTTTTTTGGTTAATAATAAGATAATTAAGAATGTTATATTTATAGTATTTGAGATATAAAATTCTTGTACTACATTTGAGGCCACAATGAATGGTTATTCCTTATACCCTTAATTACAGAAATCCACTTTCTTAAGTCAAAAATTTATAGGTTATAACTTTAATACTCTTATCAACCCACTTTCATTTAATAATCAGAATTTGGATTGATGTATAATCCAACTTCCACATTTTTTTGATGATGCCGATGTTTGTCTCATTCTAATAAATTAGTTTTATATCCTTTTATACTAGATACATACATCACATTTTTCACAAGTGTAACTCCACTATTTTACATGGTACAATATTCATCGTAGTCCTTGGTATATAATATATAATAATAATTTTTTTGGTATAATGAGAGATTTCCCAGAAGGAAAAGTATCCTTTATTGAATAAATTCATGATTATTTTAGTTGGAATGAATATTTTTTCAATAATAATTTTTTAGAAAAGGAAAAATATCATTAGGATTGTTGTTACACCCAACCATCTTAGGATCAGTGACACCATAATTAGAAGGTATATCAACCAAATAGTTTACCTCATGATTTTTTTTAATTATTATATAATTAATGGATGAGAGAACATAAATTCATTAACTCTATATTTCAATCAATTTCCATTGTAGCTAAATGATACCATTCCTGATTTCTTGAACAACATTTGTAGAGCACACTCGAGCCACAGGTTGGAGTATACTAGTTTCTATTCAATCATCACCGTATTGATAATGCCAAATATTTCACAATCAAGGGAATTGTTGATACCACAAGTACCATAAAATCATCCCACTAATTCACCAGAATGGTTTTTGAAAATTTCAGCATAACTAGAAGGACCTGAATTTTATATTGATGCACCATCTATGTTGCATTTCATCCTACATGGAAATGGAGGAATCCACATGTCTTCTATGGTCTTAGAAGGGGGATAATAATTTCCTATATTTCTAAATTGTTGAAGCATAGGAAAATTAGGAATTGAGTTATCATAACATCCATTTTATCCATCATTTTAATATTTCACACTAAAGAAAATATGAGAAAATATTAATCGAACATTGGATGGATTTTCCGCATGAATAATTTTATTCTGACTATTCTATATGGAATGGATAACCTAAAAACTAGAATCTATAATGAGGATATGCATCTGGTGTGAAAAAGGAAGATATATACAAGCATGTAAATGATCCTAGATTTTGATTGTATTAGGAATTATGATTTGAAAGAAGTCTGCTATTTAAATAAATATCATAGAGGTAGTAAAACATCCTAACAAAAGACGATTAATTTATTCTCTACAGTGATTAAATAGTGAAAATATGGAGAAAATACTTATACCAAAACCCTATAAAAAATAATAATTAGAAATTTTTAGTATATGAGTTACATATGAAAATATAGATCGAAGAATAAAATAACTTCTCAAAGACTTGTCCAATTTTTGTATGAAATTTCATAGCCTACAGATAATATGATTTTAGCGAGAGTCTTCCATTGGAGGTAGGTTCCCAAAACAGAGTATCCTCACCTTTCATAAATTCATAGTTCATAAACAACAGCTAGATATCAAAAAGAAGTACATTCAAGGAAATTTACAAATTCTCATTGATTGACACATTTTTGTCATAAGAAGTATCATGAGAGTTAATATAGTTGAGAAGAGTGTTACCTTTCCAACTATCTAAAAAAATTGAAGAATAAATTGATAATTTCTAACCAATGAGAATTAAAAAACACTGTAGTGAAATAATTCTTGAGTGAAGTCCAAATATAAAAGTTCATAAAATTTAAGTTCCCACCATCGAGCCTATTTAAAAATATAGATCTCAAGAAATCATGAGACCCAGACATCTCATTAATAATTATACACATGAAATTATCATACACATAATCATTTAATTTTCATATATTTTGAATTCTAATCACACCCAGATTACTTGGTTTGCAACATTTATTCTAAGGAACGATCACAAGTTTTCTATTAGAATGCTTCCACTCCAGACAACATTTTTTATGGAGGTACTGATAATATTAAAAAGATTCATTATCAATATATATCATAATACATTAACACATAGTCTAAAAGCTAGAAATCAATTTTTTTCCAAAATTGAATTCATACCTATAGTTGACACCTTAAAAATATATTCTCATAACCATCATATAAATTCTCGATTATGTGTATTTAATATCTAAATTTAATTTTTGATTCATTAAAATTACTTATAATTACATTGTGGGTTTCAACATATAGAAAAACCTATAAACTAATATGTAAAATGAAATGGTGATCCTATTACCACTCTGTAATGGTAACTGAGACAACATCAATTCTAGAAATTCCTTCACCCATAATTTATATTTTTTAAAACAAATTTGGAAGATAAGTTCTCTACACATCAAACATGTAGTAAATATAAAATTAAATGTCCTAATAAATAATATATCTACACATTTTAACCTTTTATCTAACTTCTATTTCCTATATTCCCTTTTAGAATCTTCATATACTATTTAATGTGGTTAATCCATCTATAATATATAGGACCACGTAACCAGTTCTCCCTAACCATGTGAATCATTAATTGAACCATCATATAAAATAAATATAGTAGGAAGAACATCTCTAGTTCAAATAATATGAATACAATTTATGTTTTTATAGTTGGTATTTTCATGGGGTCTCTAACCTTACAACACATATATTTTAAGAATAAACAAAACATGATTAATTTATAATGAACAACTATAGAAAAAACATGATGTAAATCTATAGGAATTAAATCTTGAATCTAAATATGACTATCATTTGATTTCATGACCTTTAACATTAACCCATTCATTGATATTATATTCTTAATATTTTATGAATACCCCTCTATAAAAATTATATCATTCAAAAATTTTCAAAACTGACATATCTCTATTTGGAAAGACTGTGAGTGGTTGGGGGAAGAAAAGTCCCCATTTCACCATTCACTGGTTCTAAATCTTCCCATATCCCTATGTCATTAATGTCTAACCTGGATTTAATTCCATCTTAGTTATTTGCTAACACATTTAGTAATTTTCCAATGACACTATCAAATACATTTTCTCTATACACATGTCATCAAGAAAATTGGTGTTGTACAAACATTTTATGTATGGTAATTAAAAAAAATTCATTTCCCAATTTTTTTGACAAGGTTTTTTAAAGAATATTTAGAAATATAGGTGATCATATCATTGAAATTATAAAATACTCAATAACCTGTTATTAGATATATTGTTGTACACTCATATGATTTATCATCATTTGATGTATTCCAAATCAGTATTTATATCATCAAGGTATAAAATTTTGATGTCCAAAAATAACTATTATCATGGAATGTTTTAAGAAAACTAAGTGTGCATTATTTTAAATGTAAGACCCTTGATTTATTTTAATTATATATCCTAACATATTTTCATAAGTAGTAAATTCATTTAACATCTAGTATAACATATCTCTTAGTGTTAATTTATTTTTTATAAGTATCATCAAACATAACCAATTAATACTATATTAATTTTATATCTTGAATCAATGGATCCAAAATAAAAATCAATATTATTACCAAGTTGATATTTTATTGATATAAGTAGATAAAACATAATTTAATTTATCTTTATGCATAGCTATGGTGGAATGTTATAATTTACCAACATAACTATCCATGTACAGTGATTCATACTTTATATAGAAAAATGATTCAATCCATTTTTAGATAGTTCCATATGATTTTTTATTTAATCATTTAAAATTTCAAGATACTTGTTATTATTTTTATTCAACTGGGGAGAGTCTATTGGTTGATAAATTTTAATATATTGAATTCTTTTATTTTATTCTATGTCAATTTCCATGAAGTATCCTCAATTTAATATAGTTTCATAACACTTGGAATGATTTAAACATACCATATAACAATCCAAGGGCTTGATTCATCCTTATTATACTGAGAAACACTATAGTTTGGGTATTTGTTAAGTGATTCATGGTCATATGGTAACAATATACCATTATTAAATCATGAATTTATTCTTATAGATATCATACTCAATGAACTTAACATTCATTTATTATCATAATTTTTATAAGGAATCTCATTATATTATTCATTCATATCATTTGAGAGAGAAATTATTTTAATAAATCATTTTTCACTCCATCCATTTTTTTACTTTATATAGATTTAGTATGGTGATTGTCCTGACCCGTCCCCCAGGACCTATGTCGTGACTACCCCAATCCCGCCTTCCATAGGCTTGGGGTTGGTGACTAGAACCATAAAGGAATATCCCTAAAACAGGAAGGAATTTCTTTTAAACCTATACAAAAATACAGACTAGAATGAAACAAGATGCAACCGTGAAATAAAACAATTGTTGTAAAAGTGTGTACTGAAAGTAAGGGGTCGAAATACAAGCCCAACTGAAAAGATAAAAATACAACTGAAAATATAAAACAGATTATGAGATCATCCACCAGGAATCCTACCTGAAGGGTAGGTAAATTTGTCCCCACAGCTCTCCATATCAACGGTCACCATCTTCCACCATCAGTTCCTAGATCCCCGAGTCTCAGCCAAGGCTTCCCATCTTCTACAGTAGACACAACAATGTGTTGGCGAAGCTTGTGAAGGGTTGAGTATGAAAATACCCAGTAAGGACCCTGAGACCCCTGAAGGTATCTCAGAATTCTACAAAGGAAAACCAAAACCATGATCTCAATCACAAAGATAAAATAAAAAGACGCATCTAAAACCAAGTATAACTAACTTACAGAAGTAGATATGGTTTTTCGTAATGATAGATCATTATATTCTTTCAAGAGGCACTGCTGCTAACCCATACATGATTGATAGGTAATAACCCCTGCAATAACCGCACAAGATATATGGGTATTGATCCACATAGGCTCTCTAGGTGATAATTCACATAGAATCGTTGGGTGATGATTCACATAGAATCACATGGTGCTGATTCACATAGAATCTCTCGATGTGGATTCATAATGAATCATTGGGTGCTAATTCAAAAAACTATAATAGTGGTGATTCACACAGAATATATGGGTGCCAATTCACACAGAATCATTGGGTGCTGATTCACCTAGAATCACTTAGTGCTGATTCACACATAATCACTCTTCATTCTTCAGGTCTCAGCCATTCACAGGATTCCCACTCATAGTACTCTTATATCTGGGAAAACCACTCCTCAAGCCATCATTCTTATTTCATCTAGAAAAAATTCCCACAATTATGTTACCCAATGATCCATCATGTCATAAGGGTTCTAACGTAACAGACGGTGCATCAACCAGAAGCCTATTCAATAAGTTATTGGAATTTTAGGAATGAGGACCCGGTTGGATTCAAAGTCGATACAACCTGGACATACTCCTAAATTGTCCAAAACTATAATGGATTATCTCAAAATAAACATCTCTCTACAAGTATCACAGTTCCACAAATCGTTCTTCAAATAGACGTTTTTTTTTCATGATACGACCTTCTAAGCGCCTTTGGGCCCGATAGGGGTCCGGGTTTGGTCCGTCCTGATCCGAGTCGACCTAACCCAGCATAAACCAGCCTGGACCACCCCTATTGGGCTTGGGCATGGAGGACTCATCATGTTGGGCCACAGACCAGCTTGGCCCACCTCGACTAGGAAAGGCTGCAACGGCTCGGCATGTCGGCTGGTGTGACCCTCATGGGGGGCGCGCGGTCCGCCTGCCGAGTAGCTTAAAGGAGTAATTTGGCGACACCAGGTGGCGCCGCCTCATCACCTATAGGATCCACAGGGATAAGGTCCCCTTGCACCTCCTTCGTGGGTTTGATGCTTTGGCCCCTTGATCCAGAACGGCTCAAAGAGCCATTTGGATAATTTATTTGGTGGCTCCACGTGGCGTTGCCTACTCATCCATGGGACCCGCAGGGAGAGGGTCTCTAACTTTTCCATGGTTTTGATCTGTGGATTCTGTTACCGTGGTGCATGATGGAACACCGCTTCTCATCTCTGTGGAATGCCATTTCGGCCACCTGTCCAATTGTCGTGGCACCACCCTCCTCTACAGTCGGTGAGCACCAGCCGCCTGTTGTCGGGGCTTCCACGCCGGTGTCGCACATGTGAATCTTCCCTGAGCCACCAGGTGAGATCTAGTGGTTTATTTTCATTTCCAACCAAACCTTTGGGCCTTCCGTGATGCCGCTGTCACTGCACAGCTCCCATGTTATAGATTCTAATGAGTTTGAAGTCCACCTCTTAAAGAATGTGACATGAATGAAGTAGCGGAGGGTCTGAACCTTTTTCATTGGGATCGCTCCCTCCACATTAGAATCATAACAAGTATGAGATTATATAATTCATCAATGATAAACATTAATAAAATAAACCCCCTACCTAGAAGATCGTTGGTGGTTAATATAGATGGTGGTGGTTCCACATTTGAGGGTATTGTGGTCGAAGGAGAAGGTTTTCTTGCGTTAACATTCATCGTTCATCAACTTATAGATCGATTCCACAATGGGAATTTTCAAATCCTATGTTCTCCATTGGTGGATGGTTAACCGGTACTTTTCCAATGGTTCCTCAAAGTTGTGGAAAAATCCCATGCCCAAGATTCCATTAAATAGAGTGGAAAAGGGTGAGTAATGCACCGACGAATTAATGAGGTTCATTAATGAATGAATATATTAATTCCCATCTGTGCAGTTAAAATTAATGGAGAGTCAATCCATTAAATGGCTTGAAAACACAGCGGTCTCGCCACCGCCAATCAACCGCTATAGAAAAATAAAATAAAAATTAGATGTTATTTTATTATTATTTTAAAAGTCTAAAAAATTATCTTTTTCTCCCGACATACTGTGGTCGAATTTATGCTTCCCATAAATGAATATCAGTGATGCGAATTCAACGGTGCTATCAGATTTCAAGTCTGAGCACTGCTTCAATAGTTAGAAAACATTGTTTGTACATTTATTTAATGTAACTTAAAAAAAGATAAAAAATTCATTCTAGGAACATTGTGCCTCTGAATCCAGAACCGTTAATTTTTACAAACTCTTAATAATCCCAAATAATTTTAAAAAACATAAATAAATGGGATTTTCAGGTCTTTATACTGATGTTGTTGTATATTTATTACTACTATCATACAATGTAATATTTTCACATATCATTATCTTCCAAAATACTTTCATGATGTTTGTCATCAACTAACATTTTCATTCCTATAACATTTTCTTCATAATCATTTACACCTATAATCATTTCCTTGACACAGTATTTATAATCTTTCACACTTCTAATCCTATCATACGATCCATAAAAAATAGTGTCATCCCAATCACTATCTATATTTAGTTCTTTCTCACATTTAGTCAAACATTTATAACTTTTTATACTCCATGAAAAATCAATATTTTCTCCAACAACTCTGGACTAATTAGTATTAAATAACAACATTTTAAACAATGATAAATGATTTCAGAAGGGTAATAAAAATGATATTTTGCAAACATGATGTACTATTGAACCCCATCCTCATACTCTTTTGTCATATTATTGGAATACATATATTTTAATGTCATATCCATCCTATTTTATTCAGTAATATTCGTATTATAAAAAATAAATAAACAAACAGATGGTATGATAATAGAATCCTCAATAGTTATTATTTTTATACACAAGCATATAATTTTCATATTAAGTATAAATTTCCATTGCATCAACAACACGTTAAAACATATAAAGAACATTAATTATAATAATTTAAGGTATTATAAATCATATATTATTATTAAAAGATGTTCCGTTTCATATATAATTTTTTCCTAAATAGATTTATCAAGTGGGATAATATTGTAAACTTTTAAAATGGAGTTCTCCATTTCCAGCCAGTTTAGTTTATCAATGGTCATCATGGTCCTTTGGTTGGAGATCACCTTGAAAACTAATACATAAAAAAATTTATTTTTTCAAGTCACCATCTCCTATGGTGTGCTTTGAGTTCATATATATAGAACATTGTTAACTTTGAATACTTTTATTTCTAGGGAATAATACCAAATTAATATAAGAACATAAATCATAAATCTTCATTCGCCAAACCATATTTGATAGTTCTTTTTTATTTTAATACACCAATATATAATGAAATTTCTAAATGAGTACGCTATGATATGATGCCACACCCCCACAAATAGTTGGTAAAATATTTATATAGGTATTCACTCGCTGATTTTGGTTCTGATAATTTAATAAAATTTCAAATATTATTTCTAACATAGTTATTGGATATTTTGAATCATTTAAAAGATTTAATATTTGTTGTTAATTAGAAATGCATATTATATATACAAAAATCAGTCATAGAGGTTAAAAAATTCAAAAATAAAAATGTTTCTTGTGTACTTGTTTATCTACACACATATGTGATTTTATGAAAAAGATTATGTTTTGTAAAGAATTAAGTCTTCTCCCATGGTGTGGATTGTTTTCCTACCATGGAGTAAGTAACTTCATGAATAGTGTGATGATATAATGTGAGTATTTATTCAAGGATGTTTAAGGATTTATATAAAATATAAAATAATATTAATATATATATATATATATAAACAAATACACAAACAGATATATAAATACTCAAACACAAGTAAACAAAAATATATTTAATTTTATAATTATGCATATAAAAAATGAATCACACAGACACACATATATTTGATATCTAATATAACACCATAACAGAGATCATGTTTATATAAAAAGATAGTAATCATTCTGTTTAATAATTCTCATTTCAAATATAGTTACTAGTTTAACCCAAACCATAACCCAGTGAACAATATTGAATCAATTAATATTTACAAAGAGTACACTTATTTATTACTCTACAAACATTGGTTTGATATCTAAAAATTATCCATTATATTAATTCTCCACCTAATCAATAGAAACCATTATCTTTCACTAAACCACATTTTAATTTTAAATTAATTTCAAAAAAATTAATTATTTTGATGTCAATCCATTTATCTAGTGTACATTATTATATATAAAGAGGATGAACAGCCAACAAATCAACAAAATAAATCAATATTGTAGAACTAAAATGGATATAATGCTAAAAGGGTATATTATTAAAAAATATATATGCACAAAACAAATTATATATGAAAAAATGTAGATGTAATGTTACAGACATTTAAGGGAAGATGAACTCAAAGAAATCATGACATCTCATGATTGATCAGTTGTGATCCATTAAAAAAATGTTGGAAATATCAACATTTGGTTAAGATAATAGATTTGTCCAAAATTAATGAGTTCGGTATCTGCATATGAAAATTGGAAGAAACAATCAAGAAATTCATGTAAAACATATGAAAGATTAACTGAAAATCCTTCAAAACAAGTTTTTAATTTCATACATATGGTTTTTGAGGTTTGATCTATCCAAAAAACAACTTTGGTTGTTATAGAGGATTGATACTCTGCGAGCTTGAATGTAGTGAGGGAGAAGTGATATGTTTGGGATCATTTTGAAAAGGGAGAAGGGTTTTATCAGATCTTACAAAAAGGCACTGATAAAATACCATTTTCCATGTTAATTATATAAGTTCCAAAAATAGAGGTCTTATCAATGTTATCTTATTGGGGATAAATTAGCACTATTATAGGTGTTAAAAAAGCATTGAAAAACTTGTTTTTTATCAACGTTTATGATTTATGTTTGATAAGATACAATTTTAGCAGCACTTATAATAACACGGACAAAAATTCAATCGAAATGAATAAAAATGAATAAAGAAATAAAATTAATTATATAATTAATAATATTATTAAAAATAAATTATTAAAACTCTTTAAATTGAAAAATTATAAAAAAAATCATTTAAATAAATTGTTTATATAAATTACAAACATATTTATTATTTTAAAACTTAATAAATAAATATGTATAAATAAATATTTAAAAATTAATAAATTTTTAAAATATTAAAAATAATAAAATATTAAAAATTAATAAAAAATATTTAATGATTGAATATTAAACAAGAATAAATAAATTTTAATAAATTATAATCATATTTAAAAAAATTTGAATACAAAACATTAATTACATAAATAAAAAATAATATAAAAGATGAATAAAAATAAAAAAATAAAAATATTAAGTATATAAATAACCAGAATATTAAAAATGAATATTATTAAATTATTTTATTGTTTTTTTAAGAAAATTAATTTAAATAAATAAATTATATAAATTTGCAACATACTAAATATATTAAAACTTGATAAAAACGTTAAATAAATTTAATCATATAAATTACAAACATATAGAAAATATTAAAACTGTGTAAATAAATATATATAAAGAAATATTAAAGAAAAAATTAATTTTAAAAAATTTAAAAATAAGAAAATAATATTAAATGAAGTAATTTAACAAATTAATAAATAAAATTTAACAAATTTAAAACAAAAAATAAAAAATTAATTCATAAGATTAATTGTAAAAATTATAAACACATAAAAAAATAAAGAAAAATGATTAAATATATAATATAAATGTAACTTCTCTACCTGAATGTTTCTCAAATGTTTCTAGAACTTGGTTGTCCATGAGGCCACAAGCCCCCTCCCCCCATATGCTAGATACTATAGACTAGCAACAATGGCCTAAAGTGTATATGTGGGGAGACTATGCCATCATTACCAGAGTGGTAGATAGTGCATATGTAATATTAGGTTAATAATGAAAGAAATATAATAAATAAACAATTGGCAGTGGAAGATAAGAATAAAAATCAAAGAAAAAAAATAAAAAATTGGAAACTTAATCATATAAAAATGATATTATACATGTCATATATTTAAAAAACATGAAACTGGTATACATTGAAGCAGAAAGTAAATGTTATACAAAATAAGTAAAAAAGAATCCAAAAACTATCTAGACATGATGATCATTGGCCCAATGATTTTCTACCAAGATCCATCATAACACAAGAAATCCATATCAGGTTTCCAAAGCAGGTTGATTCCCCTTTTCAACACCTGTTTAAATATAATCATAATTGGGTACCAATGAAGGTCTAGATAGGGTGTGAGATAAATATCAGAAGGCCACCACCAACATCACCTATATCATCTAATCTATGAAATATAAACTGAATGTGTGAAGGTATATACAAATGTGAATAAATGTTATAAAGCTAATTGATACCTGCTTCAGCCTCAGATGGTAATGTCCCTAAACATGTAATAATATAATTTGTTGTGATCATGTTTATAATAAGTGATTTAATTGGATACAAGGTATGAAATATGCATATTATAACAATAACAATAATAGAGTATCCATGTTAATAACCAAGGAAACATTAATGATGATATTAATGAAGAGGATTTGAGGTGGTAACCAAGGAATCATTCACCTTAGGGGTCAATACAACTCAAAAATAACACATAGCCTTACTATAAGGTGGTCTGAGTGTAATATAAGGGAAATCACAAAAGCATTCCTCTATAATGTGATTTTAACTGAGTTCAAGGTTCTCATGGAAGGTAAAATGGGTTGATTAATGATTGGGACCATTGTGTGTATCTATGGCCCCACATGTCCAAAAATGTCAAGATAGATCCATGGAGTGTATCCAAGTCATCGTAATATCTAAAGGATAAATAAGGGATCCTACGACATCATGTTAGGGATCCACAAGTGAAAATGGACTAGCTTCCAATGTGGGTATCTCCCTTAGAAACTAGCATCCTTGAATCGAAATGGCATCCTCTTAGTGCACAAGGAATTTACTCCAGAATCCAAGGCTGAATCAAGTATGACCATTCCTATAAATATGACCATTTCCATATTCAATAGGCACCTTATAAATAAAACATTATTTAAATAAGGTCACATGATACACATGACTTTTAAAAATTCAATTGGTTTATTCCATACTAGTCATTAGATCAAAAAGGTTAAGAAAGACATGAAACTATTTAGTACTTTAATCACATAATAATTAATTAGGTTCACTCTACTACCTTCCATTAAGCATATAAATGTGTTATATGGGTGTACAACCGAGCCATTCAATTACATTCAACTAGGACAAGTGATACATATAACATAAATTTCATTTCAAATTGAGAGTCATTTATTAAACTGAAACACTTAACTTATATTTTTTAAGTGGAAAGTACATGGGCGATCCATTAACAAGTTATATTTCATTTAATTAAAGTGTGTTTACTATTAGTAGGGTCAATCCACACATCCAAACTATGTCATAGGTAAACCCACATTTGTCCCTCAGGTATAATAAAGGGATCATCATACTTGGGGTGGACAAAATTGAGGTCCTACCTACAATAGTGTGATATAAATGTATATAAAGGTCTCTAGAATGTGGGAAGAATGAATATAATCATGAAATATAAATTAACTAGGGAACACCTAATGAAATCTTAGTATCCACAATGATGGTGTCTTAGAAAAAGGATATAATTGAGGGATGATTCATAGAAAACATACCTCAAATCTATACCACTCTCTACGTCTAGTATCAACCTCTAATTTACAATGTATCAGAAAAAATCTAAAGAATGGATCAACACCCTGAAAATATGGCTTGTGATCCTACCTCAATATATAATTATCGAGGAGAATACGAAAGAAAAAACTGAGATATAGGTCGAAGATCTTACTGGGAGGAATCCAGCGAGACAAACATAAAATCAATCAAACACCAGACGACAGAATGAGATAAAAAACTAAGAGGGAACTTTGGAAGCTCCATATTATAGAAAAGGGATCTCTAATCAAATGGATTGAAAAAAGGAGAAAGAGGGTACCATATTAATTCATTAAAGGATTTTTTTATTTCACCCATGGAAAAAAGGGGTGCTTGGTTTGGTCACATGGTTGTCAATAACATATACCAAGAATGTTCATGACACTACCTTAAGGGGGACCTTGCATGGTTAGGCCATGAATATTTGAAAAACAATGCCCCAACCATGCTGGTGGATTTGATTTAATTTTTTGAGATACATGCAAGAGAGTACATCCCCAGGCATAGGGTTATGGAAAACTGTGTGAAATTCATTCTCCTCTATCTAGCCTCATATAGTTAGTGGTATCCATGTGACATGCATCACAAGGATTCGCTTATCCATACAATCAAAATATTTTTTCCAAAAAGATAGACTTCATGATTCAAAGAAGCCCTGAACACCGCCGTAACACCTGTGACCTCATTAGACATCCATATTAGGTCAAAACTAAAATATTTGACCAAAATTTAAATGACACATACCTGAGATAAAAACTATGTACCTACAGTATTCTCCCCTTAAAGTAACACATCCTTGAGTTAACCTTCCAAGGGATGTGAAACACTGTCTTAGAACAACTCTGTCTGCTGGTCACACATGTCAGTATCCCACCCTCAAGTCTCATCTTATACATGGTTATTCATCAATCGTACCCACACTAATGGAATGTAATATCCTCAAATATCCTTATTTATAGGTTCTATGATGCATATGAGATACTCCTCAAAAGAAGAATCCACATCTCACTCATCCTCTTCGGGGTCAAAATTATTGGATGGGTTGGCATGATAACGTTGAAGCTATGATTCCTAAAAGATGACGTGCATGGAATGGTACCTATGAGGTAATAGTAATTAATTGTCTATTGTCCCAACTCAATCTAGAATTTCAAACGGACTGACATAATAAGGCTATAGATTCCACTACCTAAGTATCCATCTATGCTCAGGCCTAGGTAATATCTAAAATAAAATGTGTTCCTCAACCTCAAACTCCAGAGGTCATTGATTATGATTGATATAATCTTTCTATCTAGATTAAGTAATAGATATATGCTTCTTGAATAGTTAAACCGACTCCAAAGTCTCTTGAACAGAATAAGGGCCCACTAGCCTAACCTCACCCGCCTCTAACTAGAATAGGTATGAATAGAACGACCTACCATATAGTACCATAAAAGTATCCATCTACATCACTTCCTGAAATCTATTATTATTTTAAAATATTAGGAAAGGTATATTCTTCTCCCAATAACCATCAAAATCATGTACACGTGCTTGGTGCATTTCCTCTAATACAAGTATCGTATCTTTTTATTTTCCATCAGTCTAAGGGTGAAATATTATGCTTAGAAGCACCTATGTACCCATAGAGCTCTGTAACCTATGTCAGAACTATGATGAAAAATGGGTTTCACGATATGAAATGATAGTACGAGGGACCTCATGTAGTTGTACGATCTCATATACATTTCTCATCTCATCAACTAAGAAAGTATCTCAGTTAGGAAGAAAGTGGTCTACATTAGTCGGTTGATTTATGACAACCCAAATTGCATCTATAAATCATGGAAACCTCAAAAAATTACAATAAAGTATATATAAACATCTTAAAATTTCCATTTATGGACTATAAGTGGTTGTATAAATCTATTTGGCCATTGGTGCTCTACCTTCACCTGCGGATAGGTAGAACAAAATATGATACATCCCTCTATCTAGTGTTTCATCCTAGGCCAACAATACTGGAATTACATATCTTCATACAACTTGGAGATTACTGGATGAAGTTTCCACTGTGAAGCATGTGACTCTCACATATGTTCATCTCTCATATCTATAGGAATCCAAATATGTCCATATATACATATGATGTCATGCCAATCTACATACCAATGCAGAGGAAGGTCCTCTCTTAAAATACTATATTGGAGACCCATCCCTCATGATCTAAAAACTATCTGATTATCACCATATTAAGGAAGGAATATATAGGTTTCAAGGTCGAGAGATAATAATTATCATGAATCTCACGAAACTCTTAATTAATCTCATAAAATAGAGAAATCAATTTCCATTAATCGTTGGATTCCTGTATGGTTTGTTCTAGAGTTTTCCAACTCAGTGAATCCACTACTGCATTTCCCTACCCAAGCATATAAGAAAGATCATAATCAAAATACTAAATGTATTAAAACCATATTTGTAGTTCCAGATTAAATTCACACCACATAATGATATATTGGAGGATCTCGTGGCCTTTACACACTACTAAGTGCTCATCCATCATACATTTTCTCCAAAAAAAAGGAATGGAAAACTACAGTAAGATCAAGGTCGTGCATCGGTATTTTCTCCCATGAGGCCTCAACTAATGAGATCCATACATAATGAATCTATCATCCTGCACAAAAAATTCACCCAATCTGATGCCTGTTGAATTATAGAAAACTATATAGCCTTTTATAAGCTATGGAGGAATTATAATTGGTGACGAAACATGCATTCCTTTTATCTCCTAAAAGGATTTCACACTCGCTATTGATTGTAGTATCATAACACCATTCTTTGAAAGATTGGTAAGAGGAGAACCAGGGCATGATAATTCGTGTATAAAATTCCTATAATATTCATCTAACCCCATGAAACGCTTTATATCAAGAACTTTTTTGAGATACTCCCCTGAAACCACACCACTCACCTTCTATGGGTAAAATAATACTCCTGATTCTGAGATAATATGACCTAATAACTGGAATTTTTCAAACCAGAAGCAGAACATAGAAATAATATCATAAATATGATGATCTCTTAGGGTATTCAGAATGATCTCAAGATATAGGGTATGGTAACTAAGAGTCTGAGAATACACTACAATTTTGTCCACAAAGACCATGAAAAAACCATATAGATACGGGTAGAAAACTCTATTAATCAATGAAAATAAAATGATGGGTTCATTCATGAGACCAAATGGAATAAAAAGATACTCATGAACACCATAACTACTAAAAATATATATAATAATAATGTATTAATGTTTAACTCACACCTACTGATAGCCTAATATTTGGTCGATATATGAGAAAACCCTATCTCCTCAGTGCTGGTCAAAGAGATCAACTATTCGAGGTATTGGATATTGGTTTATAACTATAAGCTAGTTCAACAATCATTAATAAACACACAAAAAAGGGTCCCATCCACCTTCTTGGAGAAAATCACAAGTGAACCCCAAGAGGATGTACTAGGGCATATAAAACCTCTGGCCTCAATATCCTACAACTATTTCATGATATCTGATAGCTTTGTAGGTTCTATCATGTATGGAGGAATGGACACTGGGGATGCTCCTAGAACAAGATCAATTGTAATCTATACCTCTCTCTTTGTAGGTTATCCAGATGAATCTTCAGGAAATAAATCCATAAAATGATCTACTATGGGAGGATAATTTATATTGTGCACACCCTATTCCTCGATGAAGAGACTTTCCATATCGGTGATCACTCCCCAAACCCATGTTTTTGTGGTCCATTTATACCATCTTGGGGATCCCACTCACCCTTGTGCAGATAACTAAAGCCCTTTGGTGACGTAAAAGACACCATTCAATAACTTCACTCCACATAGGTGAGATATGGAACCAACCAATCCATTCTATGAATGACATTGAAGATAGTCATGTTATGAATATGGAGGTCCCATGAGAAGGAATAACCTTTCACCTATAGGGGAAGTCCCTATATTACTGTATGCCCCCTGATCACACTCCCAACAATGTATCCAGGGTCATAACACCACAGTAATAAAAAATATCCAAACCAAGACTTTCCATGACCGATAAAGAAATAAAGGAGTGTAAAGTATCTCTATAAAATAAATAAGATACAATATAAGAGTTTAATAGAATATTTCCTCACCTAGTTGATGGTCATGCACTTTGATCATCATGTATCGGTCATAATGCATGGAACTGAACTGATCCATGAACTTGTGCTATTGCTAGACTACGCCAAGATGGTTTGCTATACTGAATCTAATAATCAAATGTCTGGATACCTTTTCTATAACCTCATACACATCCAGTCATATAGGATTTAATCAAACTCCCTACCTAAAGTGGCATAAAAGACCCTTCCCCTGAAGATGAAGTTGGTGTAGAGCTTCTTCCACTAGAATAAGATGTAAAGGTCCAAAATAATCTCTTAATCTATATCATATAGAAACAATCAGGGCACTCAAGAGGGTATCTAACTCACTAAGTCTTTATATACCCCTTTCATCTACACTAATGGCATATAATAGAGCTTCAATTGTAGATACTCGACCCACTATTTCTCTTATGAGAACCATGAGGCAATTATTCCTACTACAAAAATAACAAATAGCTTCTCTCATAACTCAAACTCTATCTCCATGAGTATTACCTTCCATTAGGTTTTATTAAATAATAAGACCCAAAATTATAATATCATAAAAAATAAGTATGTGAAATAACTTCATCTAATTATGTATGACATACTAGATTCAATCCTCGAGGCATTAAGCTCTCAACAACTCATCATTGGCTATAAGCCTTTAAAAACAATATAACTCTATAAAAGGCACTGAATAATATATAACTGACATATAACCCTCATCTAGCTGCATGAATAATCTAACTCGTTCATCTATTAATGTGTTAGTAAATAAAAAATCATAGAATGTTGTCTAGAAGTCAGCTCAGACCATGCCCTGACGACGACCAGCATGGGTAATCACATTGCACTAGAACTTGGGTGAATCATTCAACATGTAGGAGAAAATATTGAGCCTCATATATAGAGGAGTCTACATATTCTCAAATATAGATATTTTATCCTCCATTTAGGACTCAGCAGCTTGTGGAACTCTATCCCTCAAAAATATGAGAGGATATTGTTGTGGGAACTCGTAGGTTGGATAATCTAAAATAGGGGTCGGTCATAGAGCACCTTGCATGAACTGCATCATATGTAGGAAACCCTCATGAAGTAGGGCATAAGTTCCGAGTTCAAGCATAACAAGTAGTTACTCAAGTGGCACTATAGGAGGTATATCTAGAAGCTCAGAGCCCATCCCCTCTAGAGCATGGTTGTCACTACCATCCTGGCACATGACTCGAGTACATCATAGTGGAATAACTCTAAAAATGCAAACTATATTCCATAGAACTAGATTTAAGAGCAGATAAAAGAAATATAAAAATAAAATGAAAATAATAAGGTCTCACAAACCAATGTGCTACCCTAATTACATGCTTAGAATTCCATGTTATTGGTAAGTGTTTAAGTTTAATTTTCAGGGGTTCTAGTAAGTGAAAGGCCTAGTAACAATTCTTCTCTTTATTCACTATGCATCATATGATTTTATAAACCATGATTTACTTTTACATATTTAAGTTTCTTATTTATATATAACAAATATGATTAAATGGATATATATTCCCAATGAATAATGGACTATACACCTTATCATTGAAATTGACACCCATTAAATTTCTATTTAACCACATTTACATTCGGTATCATAATGTAATAGTTGATATGTGATGGAGATAATTTTTAAATTAACAATTTAAATCCATGAGGTCCCATATACTTCATGAATTGAAACCATAAATCACTCAATTTCATCCAAAAGGCATCTCAGGTAACCATCGGTACATAGCTGATATGTGTATAAACTAGCTATTCATGATACCACCAACAACTTATAATGGAAAAGGTTACTTAGATTGATGCTGAATGTTTAAATAACCAACTATCTACCCCGTGGAATATGGTAGCAGCACAAACATATATAAAAATCATGGATCATACAACAACCACTACAAAAATAATCATTGAAATAATTTAAATTCACCTATATGGCATGGTATCTACATGGAATGTGAATTCTATGTGCCTATTATGATGCATGTAATAATGTTTCCATTCACTAATCTAATCAAGAAAAGTATTAATATCAATAAGGCATATGAAATACCATGACTCATTTGAATCATCCAACGGTGTACGTAAACCAACTTTAATAATAATAATACAAAACATGAATTTCCTATTCCCAGAAAACATGGAATTTAACCTGAGCATTGATTACTTACTCATAGGCATGACATAAAAATAAAATTCCTCATATCCCTAATATATTATCTATATCCCCAAATTATAATAATAAATTAAAGAACAACTGCACTAATACCACTCTGTGATGTCCCGACCCGAGTGCCACATAGAGGTTCCCTTAACCCGGTTGGCCACAAGGCCTGAAGCACGCACCCCATAAGCTAGAGGCTTGTCACTATTAGTGATGGCCTAGGGTGTGTCTGTGGGGAGACTATTCCAATATTACGAAAGTGTAGCAAAATGAATATGTAATATTAGGTAAATTTAGGATGATGTATAATAAATAAACAAATGGATGTAGAAGATAAGCACAAACATCCAAGCACAAAATAATAATCAAAATCTAGAAACAGTATCCAATAAAAAATGGTGATGATACATGTAATGTCTCTATAAAACTAAAAAATGGGTATACAAGGAAGGAGGAAATATATGATATACAAAATAATCAAAACTAATCCAAAAACGATCCATGAATCCAAAGAACTATCTCGATCATCTTCTACCAGGATCTATCCTAAGACAAGAAATCAAGATCAGGTGTCCAAAGCGGGATGCTTCCCCTTGTAATTACTTGTATACATATAATCTTCTAAGGTACCAATGGAAGATCGTATAGGGTGTGAGATAAATTTCATTAGGACACCACCAATGATGTCTATACTATTAAGTCTTAGAAATATAAACTATCAATGTGCATGAGGTATATACAAATGTAAATAAATGTTATAAATCTAATTGATACATTCATCAGCCTTAGTTATGAATGTATCTAAACAAATAATCATTTAATTAATTATGTTTCAATTTATAAAAAGTCATTTAAGTGAATACATGTTATGATAATGTAATCCTATAACAATAAAAATAATATTGGATCGAAGGTAATAACCAAGGAATCCATTATGACAATAATAATAAAGAGGATCCAAGGTAGTAACAAAGGAATCCTTGACCTTAGGGGTGGACCCAACATAAAAGTAACATGTATCCTGGCTATAAGGGGGTATGAGTGTAATAAAATGGGAAGGTACCAAGGTATTCCATAATAATTTTATTCTAACTGAGTTTAAGGATCTTTTACAAGTTAAAATGGGCTAAGTAATAACTGGGCCCATTGTGTGTTTCCATGGTGCCACATGCGTGAAGATGCCAAGATGGGTCTAAGGTGTGTATCCAAGGAATCCTAGAATCTGAATGATATCGAAGGGATCCTACATTCTCATGTATTGAATCCCTATGTAGACAATGACTAGTATCCAATATGGGCATCTCCCTTAGAAACTGACATCCTTGAATCAGAATGGCATCTTGTATATGTAAAAAGAATTCCCCGCAGAATCCAAGGCTAACACAAGTCTTGTCATTCCTATAAAGATGAACAGGTCCATATAAAATATGCACCTTATACATAAATCATTATTTTTTTAAGTTCACATAATACTCATTCCTTTTAATAAGTAAATTGGTTTATTCTACACCTTTAATTAGTGTGATAAGGGTAAGAAGGACATGCAACCATCTAGTACATTAATGATTTAATCATTAATTAGGTTCACTTCATTACCTCCGATTAAAAAAGGAAAGGTGTACTAGAGACAAGAAACCAAGTCCTTCAATCGAATTTATCTAGGACAATGGATACATATAGTATAAATTCCACATACAATAGAGATTCATTTGTTATATTGAAAGACATACATTTGATGGGTCATGTGGGAACTACACAGGTGAGCAATTAGCAATTCATAATTTATTTAACTAAATAGGAATTACCATTAGTAGGGTGAACCCACACACCCAAATAGTGTCATAGGTAAATAGAAATTGGTTTACAAGGCATAATGAAAGGATAACCCTAATTATGGGGAAGGTATTGAGGTCTCACCTTTAGTGGTGTCATATACACGTATAGAAAGGGCTATAGAATACGAGCATGATGAATATTAGAATAAAAAATAAAAAAAGGCAATACTTGATGAAATCGATGTTCACGCAATAGCGGTATTTTATAAAATGGCGACACTTGAGAGATGATTTATATACTAGCTACCTCGAGGCTATAACACTCTCCTTGTACAGTATCAACCTCTAGTTTGGCCTAGATTGGAAGAAATATAAAGATCAGATCAACGCCCTGATAATATGGCATTTGATCTTTCATCAAGATAGCTTCATTGAGGAGAAGAAAAAAATAAACCAAGATTAAGGATTGAAGAGCTTACCAGGAGGAATCCAATCAGACAAACAAAGCTTCGATCATACATCGAATAATGGAACGAGATCAAAAACTAGAAGGAGGTCACTTTGGGAGCTCAAAAATGAAAAAAGGATCTCCTTTTCACTAGAATGGGAAAGGGTGGAAGAGGTTAGGATATTAAGTGATTAATGGAATTTTTTTCATTTCTCCAAATAACAATATGGGTACACAGTTTTCCAACATGGTGGACCAAACTGTGCACCAACTATGTGCATAACACTACATTAAAGGGGATCCTGCACGGTTAGCCCACATTTTATGAGAAACTGTGTGCCAACCATGTTTTTGGCTCGGCTAAATTCTGCAGGGATACACACACAGTCATCTTGAACCAGGCACACAGTTGGGGAAAATTTGGTTCCCTTCTAGCTCCTTTGTCTAGCCTCGCACTGTTAAGGGTAATGTAGGACCTACATTACAAGGTTCTCTTAATTGTGTGGCCTGTCTATTTTTCCCAAAAAAATTAGGCTTTGGGATCTAAACAATCCAAGAATACCCCCGTAATACTCGCGACCTCATTAAGAATCCGTATTATGTCCAAAATAAAGGATTAGATTTCTATTTAAAGGATGAAAACCTGAGATAAAAACCGGGTTATTACAATAAATTATGAATATAAAAAAATATTAAAAAATTATCTTAACTAATTAAATTACCAAAATATTCAAAATTCATTTAAATTAATTAACTAATTAAATTTCAAACATTTTATAAAAATTAATGCTTAATAAATATTAATCATAAAAATTATAAAAATAATTAATATTTAAAAACATAGAAAATAAATATGTATATGTAATTGTTAAAAAATATTTAAAATCAATAAACTTTTAAATTGAATGAAAAATTTAAAACAAAATTATTAAAATTGATGAAATAAAATGAATAAATTACATTTTTTTAATAAAAGGAAAATTCTTAACATTAATTACATGAATTACAAACACTAAAAAATTTGAATAACAATGGATAAATAATAAATATTAATTATATAAATAATAAATAAATTAAAAATGGATTATATTGACTATACCAAAATATTAAAATAAAAATGCATTTAAATAAATCAATTAAAAAAATTTATTATATTAAAAATATATTAAAACATATTAAATAAAAATGAATAAATAATTATCATATAAATTAAAAACATATTTAAAATATTAAAACATAGAGAATAAATATTTATAAATTTTAATAAATAATAAATAAAAAAAAACAAAAAATTTCTAAATATCAAAAATGAAAAACAAAATAGAAAATTAAATAATATTAAAAAATAAATAATGAAATTGAATAAATGAAAAAAAATTAATAATTTAATTAAAAAAATTCATTATATAAATTAAAAACACATAAAAAATTAATATATTGGAATAAATAATTAGTAATAAAATTGATAATTATTGATATATGTGTGGTATTGATTTTAAATGAAAAAATAATTAGTAAAAATTAAGTTATTTAATAATAATTGGAAATATTATTATTTAATAAAATTTATAAAATTTTTAAACTATATAAATAATTATAATAAATGAATATATTGTTGAAAAAAATTAATAAATATGAGAAATTCATAAGAATAAAAAATTAATAAATATTAAAAATGAATAATTTTCAAAAAATATAAAAATGAAGAAATATTAAAAAATAATAAATAATATTAAATGAATTAATGAACATATGTATTGCATACATACACATATAGACATACATATGCATAGACCTACCTGTACACATACATACACGTACACAAACCCATACACATACACATACACATACACATACAAATACACATATACATACACATACACATACAAATATACATACACAAACATGCATATACAGAGACATACACGTACACAAATTTATACATATACAAATACATATGCATACAAACACATTCTACAAAAGCCTACACAAGATTAATGAACACACAGATACAAACACATATACACATATACATAGATACACATACATACATATACATATAAACATACACATACACATACACATATAGATACACATACATGCGCATGAAAATTCACTTACACATTCTTGTATATACATACACATGCATACAAATCCATATTCACATGCATATGCACAAATGCACACATACACATAAACGTAAACTTATACATACATAAAAATATATCTTTATTAGTAGACACAGACAACATATATATATAAATAAAAAAATAAAAATGCATACATATAATCAAACATAAACACACACACACACACATACAAATGTACACATATATCCATACACATCCACATGTATACACATACATTAAAATATATTTGTATATTTTAAATTATTTAATATGAAAATAAATATTTAAATTCAAAGACAAACCATTTAAATAAATATAAATTCATTTATATTTTAATTTAATTATTTAACAAAAATATAAAAAAATTATAAATATATAAAAATTGTTTAGTTAATTTATGTAAATATATTATTAAACATTTTTTGGTTAATATAGATTTTATATTTTTTATATATAAATTAATGAAAATAAGATAGATTGTAATTTTTGTAGAATAACATTGTGATTTAAATCATATTTTTATACTATACATAAATTTTAATTCTTATTTTTATATGAATCATATTTAAATTTATATATATATAAATATATATTAATTTATCCACTATTCAATTTATAAGAACTTTTTCATGTTATTAAAGTATATATTTTATCATCATTAAGAAAAGTGCTTATAAAGTGGTATTTATTAATGATAAAAAAGGATATGTGAAAGGTAAAATTTTATCAGTTCTTTTTTAGCATCCATAAAGGTAAAATTTGTCAATGATTTTATCTATCAATGACAAAGCCCCCCCTCCCATCATTGAATTTTGTTGAGTACTAATAATGGTTTTCACTTAATAAACACAAATCTATAGTGGTCGAGAGTCAATAAACCATGAATATATGGTATTGATACTAACCTTTTGAGTCAACTCATTGTGATTGATTTTTGATCATATATTTTATTCATTGATCATGAATGAAGTTGGAATCAATTGATAAATGAACGATTATGTAATTAAATTGTGAAGTTTCTGATGGATTGAAAACCATCTCCAATCATTTATGAAAAAACATTGTTTTCAATTGATTATTATTTTTATCACTCTAACATAAAATAATAATTTCATGTGTATCCATTTCACATTAATATAAATTTAAAAACTTATGGAATGAAATATCGTTCGTTTTTAGTAATACATCTTGATAAATATCCTTAGAATTCCATCATATTCTGGTCCTAGTTTATTATTACTATTTTGACGGTTTTTTATTCTGTAACGAGTCTTTTATGTTGTAATAATATTCATCAAAAAAATATTATTCCATTTCTAATATCTAAAATGCGAATAAATTTTACCATTACCTAAGTAAATGTCTCGGTTAGTGAACATGGTATGTACTTATAAGTCTATATAAATGAGTTTCTCATTTGATAAGTCATTATGATTTTTTTTGCATACCCATATTCCACATTTTTTATATTAAGAATCTCTTGGTGGGATACAACTATAGTTTTTAAACATTAATAGTCTTGTACAACCACAGTAATCCCAAATTGTTGGTCATCCCTTAAAGGGGGTATCTATATCAGTAGTCTTTACCCACTTCTTTACCAATCGACTCTATGGTAAACCACTCACCAAACCCATTATTGAGTTCTTCAAAACAAATTAATTATGTCATATGAGGTTTTCTATGATAAAACCTGCTCCTTAATCATCTTGTTTAAAATTTAAAATAAATAACATAGTTCATGGTCTTTGATTATCCCATTTTAATGGAATCCCAGAAGTGAATTGATCACGAATCCAACAGTTGAATGACCTACCAAATCTTACCCATTCTTATAAACCCATGAGAGAAAAACCTAAGCCTCTCATGAAGTATCTCACACATAGATATTCTTGCAGGGTCCACAGTTTGAAGCTATCAAAAATGATTATTGGTGAACATGTTCCTAGGTGAACATAAAATCACCAAACCTAGTGATGAACATTCATTATTTTCATTATAGGCTTGATATATTTGATAAGACAATTTTAAACCCTCTTAGTCCCTGATTAGGTATCCTTTTCCAAAATTCTGTTAAATTATTAAACAAATACACAAAAAATATTTAATATATTTTTTAATATATAAGTTACCCCCTACCCCAATTAATTAAGAGTTCTATCCTCTAAAATTATTGTATGATCCACCCTTGATCATTATATATATATTAATCTACAAAATCCACCAAATTAAAAGAATTAAGGTAGAGTATTTGTAACATCCCAACTTCTCTCAAAGGTAAGGACCATTATCTTTTTTTTTTGGAATTTTTCAAATGAAACTAATTATGATGCCTAATCAAACAAAGGAGGTCAATGGTGTGTCTTGAAGATAATATCCATGAAGAGGGAAAAGCATAATGGGCTGTATGGTTTGTATGTTATTGTGGGACCTGTGGTGTATGACCATCTGAGTGCTTTAGGTTTAGGAACATTTAATTTTTTCATGGTTTGTGCATGATTACTCAAACCCTGTGAAAAACTAAGTGATGTGGCCCTTATAATAGTGAATGGCACATGGTTGGAAGACATTTCGGCCAAAAAGTTCAGCCAAATAATTCATACTGAAAAAATTGGTGAATTTCTTAAAATACTTCTTTTAAATGATTTTATACCTTTCTATATTCCTACCAACTCTTTTCCATGATTTTCTCCTCCCTCTATGAATAAATCCTCTACTCTGGGATATAAGTAGCTCCTTTATCCAGTGTCTGATTCCTTCACCATCAAAAGAAATAAAAAATCATCCATAATCTCTTTCTTATGCAATCATCTATTTCTAGATTTCTCTTCCATCCATTGTGCAATTTCTGTATGATATATTTGTTCATATTTTCTGGGAATTTAAAAAATCCTTCAATTTATTACAATTTAGGTCGAATCAAGCCTTGACAATAGAAAAGTGGAATATTATTATGTGGAGGTATGGGGTCTATGAATTTTTTTCACGTTTTGTCACATTTAAATTGGAACACCATTATATATCTTGTTGGGACGTTCTGGTGAATCTTCATTCGTGTATATTAAATTAACTGTAATGGTTTCATGTCTTTTGTGACCTAACCATGTTGAAATACTCATATTGAGGATATTTATCTTATTATAAGTCACCCCTTGGTTGTTACCTCATTAAATGAGCCTTTTTCACACTAAACTAAATCATGAACCACCCTTGTGTGTGAGTTTCACTTTAATTAAATTTTTTAATTGGTAAATTGTGTTAATATGAATTTTTAACTATGAGTTACCCCTTGTGATTTATGTCGCGTACCTTATATTTAATTCTTATTCTTGATGATATCCATTGAATTGCACACACCTTAAATTTAACTATTATTTCAAGTTTTTTGAATGCTTTTCTTTATTCAATGTAATGTTCATTATGATCTATAATAAATTTTATTCTTATTGCCTTGTTCCATAATTAATTATCATGGAATGAGTGCTATGCCTTGGGAATCTTGCTAGCTTGTGATATTGAAATTCCAATTATGGAATGTAATTATATACATGCTATTCATTATATCTTATACCTTCTGTTCATTTTCAATGATGTGATTTGTTCCTTGTTTATTTTTTGAGATTGATAACATATGTTAATGTGTGTATCCTCTTTCCCATGTTGTATATTTTTATTATGCCATGTGTTTTTCACCTTGAGCATGATACATGGTTCCATGTACTTCTTGTGTATGCCAATATTGATTTTATTGAATTTAATACAATGTTGGGAAATATTATTGGTTAATTATACGAGGTTACAAAAATGATATACCATGTTGTGATATGTGATTCGTTTCCCATGATCACTACTACGATCCTTGAGTTAACATAGGTACTGAGTTAAGGATTCCATTAATATACTTTCCATGCTTAGATGAATACTCTTTATACACTAGGTTTGATTCTTTTGCTTGTTAGGTACAATTTCACTGGGTTTATTTACTTATACTTGTGATTGAAATTGGTTACCTAGGTGAGAAACCAAGGAAATATACATTGGAAATATGGACACGTCATTTCATGCATGAATACTGGTCCTATATGTGAAATACTTAGTATGGACTCAGAGTCATAGTGTCATGAGTGATACAAGGGGCGTCGTATGGGTTACCTTGGATGGGTTTGATGAAATATGGTATGTTGGATGTTTTGTAGAAACCCTTGGGATTTTATTTATATTACCGTGGATAGGCTCAAACTGCAAAACTAAAATTGGTGGATTGTTTTTTTTCACATTTTTATATGTGATAAAACTTTTGTAATTGTCCTTAATATGAGTTCACTTTCATGTTGAAACGGAAATTGGGACCCCAATCCAAAGCACAATAATGTTGGTTTTCATTCATGGTTAACCTTGTTTAATTTGGCCCTTGTATATATATTATGCCTTTCATAGGTAAATCCTTTCAGACATACAGCTTAGGCTGAAGAAGGTGGTGTGGGTCAGGTTCTCTTTTAGGAACCTGGACCAAGGTGGTTACATTTTATTTGGTTATTACACTAATTTTATTTATTATGTAACACACTAAATTATTTATTGTATCGAATGTATGGTGCTTGACACCGTGAGTTCTGGCCTACAGAGAGTATATCTCAAACCCTTATCAGGTTTCATTTGGTACCTATGTAGACTTAGTGATTGTCGGTATGGATAAAGGGAGGTGTGATTCTTCTGATTCATGATTTACTTTCTTCATTGGATATATTTAGGGGTATAGGACAGAGCATATGCTCGAGATGCTATGTAGAAGTTTTTTGGCCTTCAAGAAGTTTTTATGTAGCATGTAGAATATGATTTTTATCCCATGTTCCCCATCTTATCCCGTATTTTTATAGACACTTGGCTCCATGATCATCATTTTTTGTCAATTATTATTCTTTATCCTCTACCAATTATTTATTTCCATTACATGGTTTATTTATGTTATCCTATTTTTTTGTCTATTTCTATTCACGTTTCCTCTATTTACTATCCATTTTTTTACCACGGTTAAAACTCTAATATATGAGGGCATATACTCCCCATGAAAACACATTACTCCCTCACTACTAGTCGAGATCCTCAGGCATTTGGGTAGGTGCACATGAGGTCATGTATCCACCGTCTTGAAGAACTGGGCAGCGGCACTCAGGGCAGAATGCTACAAAATGGTATTAGAGAACATCTTCTATTTGTCTTAATATTTGGTTTCAAAAAGGAGAATAGGACATTGGGATTTTGACATGACTTGGTGCATGGAAATAGCTAACCAATGTATAGGGGAAACCCAAATTACTTATGATAGGAAATTGTGGTTATTTATTTTTTCATTTATAGTTGATAAAACTACATTGTTGGATAAACACTTGTTTTATGGTGTCATTTAATTGATGTAATTGGAATGAGGATTTATATTGCTTTAGCACAATGAAATTAGGGAATTGCATTACATGAATCATACTAGGAATAATAGGAAATGGGTTGTATGCATTATGACATGCCTAATTAACTTTTTAATATGCATTATCTTCTTGTATGTGATTTCTAATGTTCCTTGTTCAGTTAATACTTGTAGTCCATTTTTATTTATAGAAATGTAATGGCCCGGACCCTCCTGGCCCATTACTTTGCCAAAAGTGAGGCTCCACCAAAACAGTGACACCGTGAGGGTGAGACCGTGAGGGTGGCACCGTGACGGTGGCACCGTGAGGGTTACACCGTGACGGTGACACCGTGACGGTGGCACTGTGAGGGTGACACCGTGAAGGTGGCACCGCGTCCCCTCGCCGAGTACCTGACATTTCTGCTCCCCCATCATAAGTTTTGATATAAATTAATTCTTTTACTCCTTTTAAAACCACTTAAATACCGTAATTAATTCCTGAAAATTCCGAGAAACATCCCCGATGGGGGATATTAAATAACACCTTAATATCATCATGTGTAACTTCCCAACCACGTGGTCAACCCATAACCCCCGCTCACGCGGTTTCGCGTTCATATCTCAACCATCCATGGACCTTATAAACTAAAGGATTAGGCATGGTTTCTTCTTTCCTCGATCGCAGATTCTGGTGCATCAGGAGAGATGCATCATTATCCGTGAAGTTCCACCCCTGTCCTAAGCGTCGATCGTCGATCAACAAGTAGGGAATTTCTCCTTCACCTCTCTCTTTTGTGTATCATGCGGGGTGGGTGTGAGTTTGATTCTATAGAATTGGATAAACAAAACCTAATTAAAGATAATGAACAAATTCTATAATGGATGAAGGGGGGGGGTGTGATCGTTGATGTTGTTATTTTATAATCATCATTCTAAGTTGTGCTAGCTTATGCCATCTGAAAATCGAGGCCGTTGGTGGTCATTGTTTGTGCCCTAATGAACCCTCATGGTGTTTTAAATGGCTTGTTTTGTAATTATAAACTCCTGCTATGAAACATAAATTGGTTAATCACTTATACCCAGTTGAATAAATTGAAGCACGAGGATCAACCCTTCTGTGATATCTCTTGGTTAAAACACACGGAATTTGAAATCATGGAGTGTGTTAAATCTTATAAATCTGGAAATACAGGCGTGGCCCTGATTTGTGTCGGTGGTAGTGGTTTGGTTGTTTCTTTTTTTGGGCTGATTTTTGGAGATGTGGGTGGGGATGGGATCCCCTAGTTTTATACTCTTGGTGGTTGTGAAATTGGGGATGGGATCCCCTGTTGTTATGGATTCAGTGTCTGTGAGTTTTGAGAACGGGTGGTTACGTTATTTATATCACGAATTGGGGTGGGATCCTCTGTTGATGAAAATATTTTTTGGGGAGGGGACATGGGGCAATGTCTTGGGATTGTCTAGTTCCAGGGCTACGAGGGTTCTCACTTTTCCTTTATTGTTTTGGCTTCACAAGAGAACCTGGTGTGGATGCTTAGTTGACGCTTCGCTAGTTTCTTTTCCTTGGTTATGCTTATGGTGTTAGTTGACCAGTAGTTCATAAACTTATTTGAACATTATTACTGAACATGAAAACAAGAATGGGACAAATGAGTTTTTTTGTGAGAGTTGTGACTCGGACTTGAGCGATGTTGGGATCTGTAGGCTGTCTAAAGAAAAACATAACTTTGGGTGAGTTCTTGTTACCAATATTTATATTCGTAGTTTTGTGTTTCTTATTCGCGCCCCACCCAACTTGAGCACTTAGTGCCAAACACCCCCATTTCATGGGGGAGGGTGTTTTTCCCAACATTATTATTAGTGGCTGGTTATTAGCTCCTTTTAAGCTCCCTTTCTTGGATAGCCCAAGTATCTTCGGGCAGGCTATGACGACCTAATGTCCATTATTAGCCCACGAACCTTCGGGTGGGGTAGTGTGGTGGTTGGCCCGGTGTGTGCGGCAGGTGGTTTCCCAAGTGTCATCGGGATGAGGCCCAGGTGTCTTCGGGCGTGGCAGTGGATTTTCTATCCCAGGTGTCTTCGGGTGTGGTGGTGGTTGTTGTGGCCCAGGTTTTTGTGGGCGGGATTCGGTAGTGGTACTGCATGTGGTTGTGGCCCAAGTGTGTGCGAGCGGGTGTGGAAGTGGGACTGCGGTGAGAATGGAGGGATTGGTCCGATGCGTAGGATGTCTCAATAACCAGTGGTAAAGTGGCGTAGGGTACCCAAACATCGATGTGCTCTGATTATATATATTATTTGACTTGCGTTATTTGGGTAGTGTGCCTTGGTGAGGCTTGGGTGGATAATTTACCTTGATAGGTGTTTGGTTTACTCCTTTTTCTTACAGGACTTTAGTACGTTCCCCCACATGTGCACGAGAGTCTTTGGTTTTCCCTACTATGTATACTTGTATGCTCACCCTACGTATATAAAACTGCTTTCAGGTTTCCCGGAGGACTTCGGGGATCACGCAGGACCATACTAGCTCGAACCTTTGGGGCAGTTGTAGTTGCTACTTTTCTTCTTTGTTACTTACCCTTGGAGTCACCTTTTGTACTTTGTGGCTTTTAATTTTGGAACATGTATGTGGTAATGGTCTACTTTTGGTTTTACTTTTCTTTTATCTTGGTGTTGTTGAGTTTCATCATCTTATCACCCGATCCTATAAAACAAAAAGGGGTAATGCCTTCCATTTGTGAGAAATTTCCATAACCTTGGTGCTAGTCGCCACTCCGGGACCTATTGAAGGCGGGTCTCGGGGGTCATTATCTCTCCTTCAACTTAAAGAAGGAAGGGCCTAGAAATCTACTGACCCTTGCCTCCTTTTGGTGAAGACTGGTCGTGACAGAATGGTATTAGAGGCAGGTTGATGATTGTGAGATAGGATGGAGCCTGAAGTTAGGCACAGTGAGGATTACATGGGATGGTAGGGAAACAGTGTTGGGTGACCTCAGTGTGTGAATTAGGCCAGGGAATATCGACTAGGACACAGGATTTTAGGGCCCCCTGTGATCTGACGCAAGGAATCTGGACCTATCGAACGACCAAGTGATGCCATGGTGATTTTAGGGTAGGGACTCTAGGAAAGGTACATGCATCATAATGACTTGTGTTCTCATGTTTCTGGGGTGTTTTGGGAATTAAGAATAAACGAAAAGTTTAAGAAGTTTTAAAGACAATAATCTGCACTACATGGGATTAGGCCTTCGTTGTTTACCTTGTAGCTATGGCACCTGGAAGGCCACCGCGTGTGGTATAGACGATCGAGGCCCCGCAGACTGCCTTGGTCGTTCAGCAGAGAGCTGACCGAGAAGTGGAGGACGACCAGTGGCAGATGACTCTCTGGGCCTTCCAGCGACAGACCCTCGAGAAGTATGAGTCCAGCACCTCCGACATGAAGACGAAAGGCTGGCTAGAGGAGCTATTTATAGCTTTCAGAGTGATTCAAGCCCCGACCGAGTACTGCGTTCCTCTGGCCGTCAGCCAGATGCGGGAAGCGGCGCGTCAGTGGTGGAAGCTTTACCTGGTGGAGATGAGAGAGGCTAAGGTGGCTCGGGCGGATTTTGAGAGGGAGTTCCGGGCGGAATTCCTCTCTTCAACGATGAAGGCAGAAAAGAGACACGAGCTACTCTCCCTCAAACAGGGGAGTATGTCCGTGAGGGAGCGAGGGATCAAGTTCAAGGAACTCTTACATTTTTCTCCAGACCTCTTTCCCGACGAGGAGTCTTGGGAAATATGTTTGGAGGAGGCACTCTGACCCTCCATCCCGTATGTTGTTACCCCTTTACCCTGACGACATACTTGGAAGTCCAGAAGAAGGCTGAAGTGGTGGAGGGGATTCCCTCTCTAGGAGGTCTGTCACGAGAGGGGATCCAGATGGGACCATCAAAGGGGAAGGTCATCAGCACCAGACCTCCAGCATCAAGACCCTCCCGGTTCCAACCCGCAGTGAGCAGGCCGCAGCTGTTTCAGTTTTGATCCCCGGGTCCTTGCCCTTTTTCCTCGGGCCCAAGACTGCAATGCTTCGTCTTTGGGAGCCCTGGACAGCTCCGGAGTCAGGACCCGGACCAGGTGCAGTACAGCGGTGGCAGACATCCCCAGAACCCGCCCCAGCTGTAGCTTCTAGCCAGGCCTTTCCAGCAGCAGCAGCAGGGACAGCGAGCTCCCGCTCCTCCCAGGGCAGACGTAGGTGGAGGAGGCCAACCTCAGGGAGCTCCTTAGGGACCTCAACTAGGGCGTGGTCGGGGAGGTGCCCGACAGCCGATGGGCAGAGGAGCCGGGAGTGGATAGATACACGCCGCAGAGGTGGCAGTTCCAGCAAGGCCGGAGGTTGTTTGAGGTACGATCAATTTGTTTAGCACTCTTGCTTATGCCCTGTTCGATACTAGAGCTTCGCACTCCTTTGTTGCACCTAGTCTCGCACGTGCCTTGGTTCTAGATGCCGAGAGACTTCCAGTGCCCCTAGTGTTGAGCACACCAGTTGGAGGTCAGAACGACTTGTCGTTTGTTTGTCGAGGATTTAGACTGATGATGGGGACACATCAGTTGGTTAGGGATCTACTTATGCTACAGATACAACCATACGATGTCATCCTAGGCATCTACTAGCTATTCTCTATGTGCACTGTCATTGACTGTTTCCGAAGAAGGGTCATGTTCTCAGACTTGGAAAGCCTGTGTGTTACCTTCACCAACGAGAGGAGCGGTCAGAAGGGAAGTAGGCGAGAGGAACCCCTCCTCTCCTTGTTAGCCGAGCTGTCAGTAGAGTCAGTAGATGCTGAGATGGTGGGGGTACCAGAGGTTGTCCGTGAGTTTATGGATATCTTTCTTGAGGAGGTGAAGACTCTACCCCCTCGACGTGATATCGAGTTCGGGATAGACCTGTAGCCTGGCGCTCATTCGATCTCGATGGCCCCTTACCGGATGACACCTTCAGAGCTACGAGAGTTGCGGATTCAGATTGATGATCTGATGAAGAGGGGTTATGTTCGGCCGAGTGCGTCATCGTGGGGTGCTCCAGTCTTGTTCGCAAAGAAGGAAGATGGTGGTCTCAGGTTGTGCATAGGCTATAGGAGGCTGAATCAGGTGACGATCAAGAATTTCTACCCTCTTCCGAGGATAGATGATCTTTTTGTCCTGCTGAAAGGGGCAGGATGGTTATTGAAGATCGATCTATGGTCTGGGTACCACTAGCTGAGAGTGAAGGAGAGCGACATCCCAAACACGGCCTTTAGGTGCAGATATGGAAACTCCGAGTTCGTAGTCATGCCTTTCGGTGTTACGAACGCCCCGACTGTGTTCATGGGGCTTATGAAACCCATCTTCCGGGAGTACCTGGATGGGTTCATAGTTGTGTTCATCGACGATATCCTGATCTATTCAAGATCAGAGGATGACCATGTGGAGCACATGAGGACAGTTTTGGAGGTCCTTTGACAGCACCAGCTCTATGGTAAGTTGTCAAAATGCAAGTTCTGGACATGAGAAGTGCACTTCCTCAGGCACGTGGTGTCCGAGCAGGGGGTAGTGGTGGACCCATAAAAGGTTGAGGCAGTTGTTTCGTGGGCAGCACCCAAGAATTTGGCAGAGGTTTGAAGTTTTCTCGGGCTCACAGGTTATTATCGGAGGTTCGTAGCCAACTTCTCCCGAATAGTAGCCCCTTTGACAGCCCTGACCAAGAAAGACCAGGCCTTCGTGTGGAGTGAGCAGTGCGAGTCAGCCTTCAGCTGTCTGAAGGAGAAGTTGGTTAGTGCCCCAGTGCTGAGATTACCAGAAAAAGGGGCGGCCTATGAGGTGTTCTATGATTCTTCAAGACAGGGTCTGGGATGTGTGTTGATGCAATGACAAGGGGTGATCTCTTATGGGTCCAGGAAGCTACGCCCCCATGTGCGTAAATACGCCACCCACGACCTGGATCATGTAGTGTTCGTTTTTGCAATAAAGTTATGACGGCACTACCTCATCGAAGAACACTTTGTGGTCTTCACGGATCACAAAAGCTTGAGGTATATCTTCTACCAGCGGGACTTAAACTAGTGACAGCAGAGATGGGTGGAGTTCCTCCAGTATTACAACTTCGAGATCTCTTATACTGAGGTAAAGGGAAATGTAGTGGACGATGCCTTGAGCAGGAGGACACAGAAGGATGCGGTACGAGAGTCGTCAGATGCCTGGAAAGCGATGCACGAGTTGGATACCTTACATCTGGATGCAAGGATGGATGGTGGTAGAGGTTGCCTATATCAGATCATAGTGCAGTCATCTCTATTTCAGCAAGTGGAAGAGTCTCAGTGGGGATACCCAGAGTGCGAAGTGATGTGTGACCGAGTTGACCAGGGCAATGCTCCGGAAGGATGGACAGAGGATGGTCAGAACCAGATGCTTTTCCCAGAAAGGTTGTTTGTTCCAGGAGTGATGTGCGGTAAGGTTCTCAGTGAGTTCCACAAATCACCCCTGGAAGTACACCCAAGAGTTTCCAAGATGTACCAGGGTCTGAAGAGACAGTTTTGGTGGCCCGGAGTGAAGCGAGAAGTGGCAGAGTTTGTGGCCATGTGCTTAGTGTGTCAGAAAGTGAAGGCTGAACACTGTGTTCCAGGTGGCCTACTGCAGTCTCTAGGTGTCCCCGAGTAGAAGTGGGATGAAATATTGATGGATTTCGTCACGGTACTTCTCAAATTCCAAGGGGAATATGACGCCATCTAGGTGGTAGTGGACCGGTTAACGAAATCGGCCCACTTTCTGGCGATCAGGGAGTCGAGTACTGTGGATGCTTTGGCACGAAAGTACGTGGATGAGGTGGTGCGGTTGCATGGATTCCTGCGGTCTATATTCTCGGATAGGGATGAATGGTTTACCTCACGGGTCTAGAAAGGATTGAAGCATGATTTTGGAACACAATTACACCTTAGCACTGCTCTCCATCCCCAGATAGATGTACAAACAGAGCGCACCATCCAGACCTTATAAGATATGTTGCGAGCATGTGTTCTGGACTCAGGAGGATCATGGGTGGGACAATTTCCCCTGGTAGAGTTCGCCTTCATTAATAGCAATCACTCCATCATCGGTATGTCCTCGTTTGAAGCCTTTTACGAGAGGCCCTAACGTTCACTTATGTGTTGGGATAAGTGGGAGAGGCAGGCATCCTTGTCCCGGAGGTGGTGCAGAGCACGACAGAGAAGGTTCAACTCATATGGGAAAGGATGAAGGCGGCCCAAGACCAACAGAAGTCGTATGCTGATACCAGGAGGAGGCCCTTGGAGTTTGAGGTTAGAGACCACGTGTTCTTGAAGGTCTCTCCTCGGTGTGGGCAACAGAGGGTTGGCAAGGGGAGTAATCTTTCTCTCAGGTTCATCGGACCCTTCGAAGTGTTGTGGAGGGTCGGAGAAGTGGCTTATCAGCTAGTGTTACCACCGCCGCTACTGAGGATGCATGATGTCTTTCATGTTTCCCATCTCCATCGGTATCTGCAGGACGATTCACATGTCCTTGATTGGGGTGAGCTGGACATCGAGGATGACATGAACTTTGTGGAGAGACCAGTGATAATCGAGGATCGTAAGGAGAAGGTGCTTCATGGGAGAACCATTCCCTTGGTTCGTGTGTTGTGGAGGCATGGTGGGATTGAGGAGATTACGCGGGAGAGGGAATCACATATGTGTAGCCAGTACCCCGAGTTGTTTTGAGTTTTGTTCCTTATTGTACTTGTTGTGATAGAATGTTGTGTCTTTTTTGCTATGAAATGTACCGGTTTTCTTTCGTCTGAATGTGTGTGAAAAGACATGGCTATGGGGGAGGAGAGAACCTACCCCCCTAATCAAGACGCATTAAGGTGGATGCGATTAAACCCGTGCGGGCGAGTCAGTGCTGCCCAAAGCGGATAATATCTTGACATGGGGGAGGAGACTCCCCAACCCACATGCATGGGAAGTTCGGCATGGTATGTTGCTTGGTTGTTTATAGGGAAGTGTTTTTGGTTACCATGGGTTCACTTATAAGAGGTATCTTTCTAGGTGGTTTTTCAGACACTCTCTTTCCTTCTTGGTTTGTTTTGATTCTCGAGGACGAGAATCTTTTAAGAGGTATCTAATGTAATGGCCCAAACCCTCTTGGCCCATTACTTTGCCAAAAGTGAGGGTCCACCAAAACAATGATACTATGAGGGTGAGACTGTGAGGGTGGCACCGTGAGGGTTAGACAGTGACAGTGGCACCATGAAGGCGGCACCGTGAGGGTGGCACCGTGAGGGTGACACCGTGACGGTGGCACCGTGACGATGGCACCGTGAGGGTTCCACTGTGACGGTGACACCGTGACGGTGGCTCCGTGTCCCCTCGCCGAGTACCTGACTTTTCTGCTCCCACAACGTAGGTTTTGACGTAAATTAATTCTTTTACTTATTTTAAAACCACATAATGCCCGTAATTAATTCCTGAAAATTCCGAGAAACATCCCGCATGGGGGATATTAAATAACACATTAATATCATCATGTGTAACTGCCCCAACATGTGTTTATCCCACGACCCCCGCTCACTCGGTTTCATGTTCTTATCTCAACCATCTGCGGCCCTTATAAACTAAAGGGTTAGGTATGGTTTCTTCTTTTCTCGATCGCGGTGTCTGGTGCATCGGCCAAGCCGCATCGTTATCCATGAAGTTCCACCCACGACATAAGTGTCGATCGTTGATCAACAAGTAGGGAATTTCTCTTTCACCTCTCTCTTTTGTGTATCATGCAGGGTGGGCATGATTTTGATTCTGTAGAATTGGATAAACCAGACCTAATTAAAGATAATGAACATATTATATAAAGGATGAAGGGGGGGGGGGCGTGATCGTTGATGTTGTTATTTTATATTCATCTTTTTGAGTTGTGCTGGCTTACGCATTCTGAAAATCGAGGGCATTGGTGGTTGTTGTTTGTGCACTAATGAACCCTCGTGGTGTTTTAAATGGCTTGTTTTGTAATTATAAACTCCTGCTATGAAAAGTAAATTGGTTAATCACGTATACACGGTTGAATAAATTGAAGCACCAGGATAATCCCTTCTGTGATAACTCTCAGTTAAAACACACGGAATTTGAAATCATGGAGTGTGTTAAATCTTATAAATCTGAATATACAGGCATGTCCCTGCTTTGTATCGGTGGTAGTGGTTTTCTTGTTTCCTTTTTTTGGGCTGATTGTTGGAGATGAGGGAGGGGATGTGATCCCCTATTTTTATACTCTCAGTGGTTGTGAAATTGGGGATGGGATCCCCTGTTGTTATGGATTCAGTGTTTGTGAGTTTTGAGACCGGGTGGTTACCTTATTTATATCACTAATTGGGGTGGGATACTCTGTTGATGAAAAAACATTTTGGGGGAGGGGTCACGGGGCAGTGTCTCGAGATTGTCTGGTTCCAGGACTTCGAGGGTTCTCAATTTTCCTTTGTTGGTTTGTCTTCACAAGAGAACCAGGTGTGGATGATCAGTTGACGTTTGGATGGTTTCTTTTCCTTGGATATGCTTATGGTGTTAGTTGCCCAGTATTGTATAAACTTATTTGAACATTATTACTGAACATGAAAACAATAATGGGACAATTGGGTTTTGTTGGGGAGATTTGTGACTCGAACTTGAGCGCTTTTGTGATCTGTAGGCTGTCTGAAGAAAATCCTAACTTTGGGTGAGTTCTTGTTACCTATATTTGTATTTATAGTTCTTTTGTTTCTTATTCGTGCCCCACCCAAGTTGAGCACTTAGTGCGGAACACCCCCATTTCATGGGGGAGGGTGTTTTTTCCTACACTATTATTAGTGGCTGGTTATTAGCTCATTTTCTGCTCCCTTTTCCGGATATCCCAAGTATCTTTGGGTCGGCTGTGACGGCCTGAGGTCCATTATTATCCCAAGAACCTTCGGGCAGGGTAGTGTAGTGGTTGGCCAGGTGTGTCCGGCAGGTGGTTTCCCAAGTGTCTTTGGGATGAGGCCTAGGTGTCTTCAGGCAAGGCAGTGGATTTTCTAGCCCAGGTGTCTTCGGGTGTGGTGGTGGTTGTTGTGTCCTAGGTGTTTGTGGGCGGGATTCGGCACTGGGACTACATGTGGTTGTGGCCCAGGCGTGTGTGGGCAGGTGTGGTAGTGGGACTGCGGTGAGAATGGCAGGATTGGTTCAATGCATAGGATGTCTCAATAACCAGGGGAAAGTGGCGTGGGGTACCCAAACATCGATGTGCTCTGATTATAAATATTAATTGACTTGTGTTATTTGGGGAGTGTGCCTTGGTGAGGATTGGGTGGATAATTTACCTTGATAGGTGTTTGGATTACTCCATTTTCTCACGGTACTTTAGTACGTTCCCCCACTTGTGTGCGAGAGTCTTTGGTTTTCCCTACTGAGTATACTTGTATGCTCACCCTACATATATAAAACTGCTTTCAGGTTTCCAGGAGGACTTCGAGGATCACTCATGACCATACTAGCTCAGACCTTTGGTGCAGTTGCAGTTGCTTCTTTTCTTCTTTGGTACATACCCTTGGAGTCATCTTTTGTACTTTGAGGCTTTTACTTTTGTAACATGCATGTGGGAATGGTCTACTTTTGGTTTTACTTTTCTTTTATCATGGTGTTGTTGAGTTTCATCATCTGATCTCCTAATCCTATAAAACAAAAAAGGGGTAATGCCTTCCATTTGTGATAAATTTCCATACCCTTGGTGATAGTCACCACTCCGGGACCTATTGAAGGTGGGTCTCGGGGGTCATTATCTCTCCTTCAACTTAAAGAAGGAAGGGCCTGTCAATCTGCTGACCCTTCCCTCTTTTTGGTGAAGGCGGGTCGTGACAAGAAATGTGTCAATTCACCTTGTAGGATAATGTTATAAATTAGATTAAGTGGAAATAAATTTAAATCTATAAAGTTTACATGTCCTTATAAAATGGAATGTTGACCACATAATTCAATCATTAATAAGGGGTTGAAACATGAATTAAATTGAATACCAAATTTTAAAAATTAAACTGTCATAATTCGTGTAAATTGTGAGACCTTGACCTAAACTAACCATATAAATGGTACGTAGTCTATGATTTTCATGTTCTTAAGGATCCTTTTGGTCTTGCATATCATCTAGACATGGATCATGGCATAGTTTGAGGGTTGTTTTATTTTAATGGATTCCTTGTATTGCCCTCCATTATCACTTTCCATATCTTCTTTCTTTATCTGTTTTAAAATATATCAGAGTCATGCACTTGGAAATTGATTAATTATTACACTATGAAATCCTCATGTTGTACACCAATAGAGTTTTAATGGGAATAAACTAGAGGAAATGGGTACTAACCCACCTTTTATACCTCATATAGTGACTCTAGAGGCACCACATGCCGTTCTTTCATTGGGTACTGATGCTCAGTTCTGAAAATATTTCTATTGTTTATTCAGTCAGTTCAAGGTATTCCCTAGCTTTAATAGACTATGGAAGAGCTGAAAATGTACTTCCATCATCTATATAATCCCACTATATTAGGGGATGGTTTAACTCTGAATATAGAGTCATTGTTAGAATCCATGGTTTCTATCTTCGACCATCAATCGACACCTCCATAGACGAGGTTCAACCTCACTACTTACATGATGTGTGACTCCACCAATTGTTGGTGGTATGACATTTCATAGTCGGATCCGTACCAATGTGTGATTTGGTAAGACTTCTATATGGATTTTTATGACCACTAATTTATAAAAACTTTGAGGGATGATCAGAACCAATAATTCATGCATTATTAGCATGGAACAATGACTATGCTTGAGTATTCCACTTTCTTCACCAAGATCTATCTTCTCTCTATATATGACCAGTGATTAGTTGAAGACTGTGAGGAATTTTTTGGATGAGATTGGGCATGTTGTCCTATCGAAGGTGAATGTATTTTAGTTTACAGCCATTATATAGATAGTTAAACATTCCATAACAATGGAAAAAATATCTAGGAAGTTGGTCCTAGGAGCCAAGGTAGTTTAGTTCCAAAACAGGGTAACTGTTTGTTTGGCAGTCAAAAGTATTGATTCAAGGGTGAACATGCGCGTATTCATATCCAAGTGAAATGAACTGACTTCATAGCATGTCACCAGTGTGGAAGGCCATTCCATAAGAATCCCCAGTGCATGAGAATCCCAATATAGTGTTGAGCATGTTGTAGAATGGGTAACCTTTAGAGATTATTCTATTCATTTACTTTGGAATCTAGTGGTAGGGGATTTATACCACCACCACTATCAATAACATGATCTATGAAACTGTATTTGTCTAGGAGTTGTTCTTAAACTGGCTGATCCATATAAGGAAGTAGTGGTCATGGCTAAGGTAGTGAGGCCCTAGAGTTTCAACATCAGCATAGTGGATCTCATTAAGCTTTCCAGGTAGCATCTTAGGGCTACAATTCAAGACATATGTATGTAGTGCAACCATCATCTAATTAAAAGAGTCTAGGGCTATCTACTATTATAGGAAATTTCTTGGTGACTCCTACTTTTGTTTCTTCCCTTTTCAATATAGCTGCATCACATACTTTCATATCTGCTGCTATTGTGGAAATTCATAGCATTTCTATCGAGTACATATGTGGTGTCATTTCTATTGACTTGTTGTTAGGGGCCATAATAGAGGGAATAAACCAATATTAAGAGATTACAATTGATATAGGTGGGGTCCGTTTATTCTAAATTTTCTTTTTTCCTCGAGATGAATCGCTTAAATGTCATTCTAATTATGGATTGGCTTGTGCCATATCATTCCCAAGTGGAATACTATCATCATTGAGTGTCCATCACATTGCCGGATATAAACACATATGTACACAATGAAGAATTGGATATATAGGATGATTGAGATGGACCTAAGAGAACATGACAAGAAATAGTGACAGCTCAGTTGGAAAGTGTATTTATGAGTTTTCATGAAACATAGTTAGTAGAATTCCCTATTTTTTGTAGATTGTTTTATGAACATCATACCTAAAGATTTCTCTGACTTACCTCCTGAGAGATTGGTTTAGTTTTCTATAGAGCTAGTGAATGGTACAACACTTATTTTCATTCCTCTATATAGGATGGAACCTACATAGATCTAGGAACATAAGAAGAAGCTTCAAGATCTTGAGGCTAATGGCTTTCTATGACCCAACACATATCCATGGGGTGACCCATTTGTTTCACCAATAAGCTGGGTGGTACCCTTTGATTTTTCATATATTACCACCAATTGAACCATCTTATTATGAAAAATAGGGTTCCACTTCCTCAAATTGACAACCATTTAGGTCAAATCTATGGTGTAACTGCTTTCTCCAATATCTATTTGATGTTGGGATACCATCACGTTCAGGTAAGGCCCTCAGATATACCATGTAGAACATTTTTGAGTAGGTATGTCCTGTACGAGTATTTAGTTATTCCATTTGGTCAGATTAACATGGAGATGGCCACCATGGCTATGATGAATCAGGTTTTCTGCCATTGTCTCCATTCTATTGTGGTAGTATTCATTGAAGAAACCTTAGTGTAATTGTGCACTATAAATGACCATGAAATAAACATTGAGATCTTTTTGGGTACACTAATAGAGAACTAACTACATGAAAAGATTAGAAATTGACACTTTTGTATCAATAAGGTTCACATCATGTGTCATGTGAAATCATAGGTAGGCATATATTTTGACCAAGAGATGGTGAGTGACATGGATTACTAGGATAATCCCAGGAATTGTTTCAATATATGATGATTTGTTTGGGTAGCTGGCTATTATAGGAGATTCATTAAGGACTTCTCTTGACTATATGTTCCATTTATGGCCATGTCTAAGAAGGGTGTGTAGTTATTATAGTTTGAAGCTTGTGAAATATAATTTTAGGACATCAAGGGAAGACCCAGATCTGCTCTAATTCATGTTCTACCTTAGATGGTTAGAAGTTATATAGTGTATTTTGATGCTTCAGGAATTAGGTTAAGTGTGGTTTTGGTGAAGGTTGATTAGGGCGTTATGTATGGATCTCACCATCCATGGCCTCATGTGTAGAACAGCCCTAAAGATAACCTTTATCTAGAATATATTATTCATTATATATATTATTGGTGGATTTATCTATTGGGTGATCAATGTTTTCTCTAAAAAAATCATAAAACTCTCAAATACATATCTACATAGTGAGACTTGAATTTGAGACATCCCAAGTGGGTTGAATACCATCATTTCTTCGACATTAATATTTCTTATGAACCTATTAAGGGTATTTTGTGGTGGATTCTTTGATCCAGAAATCTCATACGCAAGTCATCAGTGTGGGGAAAAGTTTGTGGATGTTTATGGGAATGTTTTCAATGATTCATCTTGATGTTCTGGAGAAACACAAAAAACCAGTTCTATAAGCTCTAGCAGTGACTTACTCTCTCCTAGAACAAGATCAGATGTGGATTTTATTGGATTCCAGGGGTCTCATTTTAAGGGAGAGAATCTCGTTAGAAAACCCACCTTATATTTGTATTTTTGATGGTAGTGAGACACTAATATTATGATTCCATGTATGGGTGCCTTCTGATATACATGAAACAATGGTTAGGGATTCACATGCCTCTGTATGGGAAGTTTACCCTGATCTTACCAAGATGTGTCATGATATACATCGTCGGTATTGCTATCCATGAATTAAGAGGCTGATTGAAAGCTTTATTACTCAGTGATCCACCTATCAATTGGTTAAGGAAGATCACTAGTGACCAACTAGACTTCTATATCCCCTCTCTATTCCTGAATGGAAATGGAATTACATCCCCATCGATTTCATGACAGTATTTCTCAGATCTCTTTGAGGAAATGATGTGATATGAGTGATTATCCACAAGTTGAGAAATGTTTTACACTTATTATTGATCTAAGACACCTTCTCTGTCAATTAGTTATGAAGGATATATGTCTGGGAGATAATAAAACTTCATGGAGTACCTCATTCTATCATTTTGTACGTAGATTCTCGATTCACATCATAGTTCTAGAAAGGTTTGAAAAGGCACTGGTTTCGCTGGTTCTCTTGAGCCTTAAATATCACCCATAGACTAATGGGTAGTCCAATTAAAACATAAATGTGTTATATGATATGCTATGGGCATGTATTCTTGATTTTGGAGATTTTTGGGAAAATAATATTTCATTGGGTGAGTTTTCCTACAACAATAATTTATGGGAAATAAATCAAATAGATTAACATGAGGATATCTATGGTAGACCGTGTAATTCACCTCTGTGATGGATAGACATAAGATATATAACTCTACCAGATAATCATCTTGTGTAGTAGACTTTAAATAAATTCTAGCTGATTTAGAATCATATAAAAATAGCTCAGTCCAATAAGAAGTCATATACAAATCCCTACCACTGACCCCTGAAGTTTTAGGTGGGAAACTGAGTCTTTTTACATGTTTCTTTTAGATTGGGTCTGAGATGAATTAAATGATAGGGAATGTTATTGCCTTTTTATTCATGGAATTTATAGATAGTGGTAAGAGTAAGGATTGTAGCCTATCGGTTTCAGTTAACTCATCTGTATTATTCCATGCATGATGTATTCTATATATCTCATCTTTAACATTATTATGAAAACCCATCTAATTTGGTTGACCCCAAGGATATTGAGATGAAGGATGATGCATCATTCTAGAAGAATCCAGTACAATTTATTGATCGTATCATCCAGGTCCTCTAAGGTAGGTCAGTTCCTCTAGTCCGAGTGTTATGGTAGCATAGACACGTACAAGAAAAAACCTAGGAGAGAGAGGTCAAAGTATGAAAACATTATCTAAAACTCTTTTCTGATGATGTTCTACTACCCTCAGAAGGTAAAATCGAGGACGAGTTGTCTTATGGAGGGGAGGTTGTGACATTCAAGATTTTATCAAAGGTATAAATTATTAATTTTTTGTTTGAATTATTTTAAATAGCCCTAATTATGATTCATAATCTATCCAAGGAGTTTTCAAGTGTTTATGAGGTTCATTAGGAGATCATATCCCTGAAGTTAGAATAATAGTCTAGGATGCACGATTTTTCTAGAACAGTGTGAACTAGGGTTCATGACTGTTTGAGTGTTGTAGGTTATGAAATAATGATGGTTTTCATGGTTTTCACATGGTTAGTCAATCTGTGTAGAAAACCATGTGATTTTATTCTTATTTAAGTCAATAGTGAATTTTTTGTGCTCAATTTCGCCAAACCATGCGGCCAAATTTTACAGTGTAAAAATTGGTGAAAATCCTTAAATTGCCCTTATAAATGTTTTTAATACTGTCTCTCTTCCTCACCTCCCATTATCATGATTTTCTATACCATCATGGTACCTGAAGCTCCTCCCTTCCACTACCTAGGGATCAATGTAGCTCCTCCATCTGGTTTCTAATTCCTTTTTCATATGAAGAAACCTAAATCCCCCGATAATATATTCCTTCTGAACACATCTAAATCTAGTTTTCTCTTCCATGAATTATTCTAGTTTGGTGTTCCTAATTTTCCCATAGTTTTAGGGCATTAGAAAAATCCTTCAAATTATTTTGTAATAGTTTGATTTAAGCCTCAACTGTGGATGATTGGAGTGTTGCAACATTGAGGTATGGGTTCTATTAATTTTCTTCTTGTTTCATCACATTTTAATTGTCATGTCGTTGTACAGCTTATCAGACTCTTCTAGAGAAGCTTCACTATTTGATAGTAAATTAATTAGAATGGATTTTCATGTCTCTTGAGACCATATCTTGTGGTGAAACACATTCTTGGGATATTCCCCTTGTCATTAGTCACTCCTTGGGTGTGTCCTCGTGAAATGAACATTTTCCCACTACTCTAAATTTTGAATCACACTTCTGTGTGATTTTAACATTCATTAAAGACATTAACTCATAAATTGAGTTAATAAAAATTTTGAATCATGAGTTATACCTTGTGTTATAGGCCATATACCCTATATTGAATTATCATTCATGATGTTACATATTGAATTACACATTCCATACATTTAAATGATATTGATAGTTTGTTGAATGATTTGATTTATACCATTACAGGTTTATTGTGCTCTTTACCACATTTAATGCTTATTTCCTTGTTCCATAATTAATTGGCTTGGGTTGATTTTTATTATTTAGTAAGCATGATAACTTGTGATATTAAAATTCCAATTATGATATTTAATTTTATACATGATATTTCTTGTATCTTATATGATATGTTCATTTTTTATAATGTGACTTATTTGTTTATTGAGCTTCATGCCTTATGTGAATTCTTAAAGCCCCTTTCACATGTTTTATACTTTTTCCATCCCATGTGTTTTCCACCTTGATCAAGATACTAGGTTCTTTTTACTTATTGAGTTTTCCATTATTGATTGGATTCAATTAAATACTATATTGGGATAGCTTATTGGTTGATGACATGAGTTTACATAAATGTTATACCATATTGTGAGATGTGATTTCTTTTCCATGCTCACTGCTATGGGCCAGGACTGAGCATGGTCCATGGGATATGGATTATAAGGATAGACTAGTCATTATAGGTTGGATAGACTTGATGCACCTGGAATGATTCTTTGGATTTCTAGGTACAGGCTAACCGGGTGGATTTACTTATACTCATGAGTGACAGAAGTTCCATAGGGCATAAACTTAGAATGGATCCATTGGAAAGATGGATATTCCATCCCAGGGGTGATACGGAGTCCCCTATGTGATATAATTGGTATGGATTCATGTTCATCATGTTATGAGAGATACAAGGGACGTTGTAGGGTTTTACATGGATGGGCTTGATGACATTGGTTATATTGGATGTTATGTAGAGACCTTTGGGATTCTGTTTAGATTTCCTTGTATGGGCTCGGACTCAACAACTATAATTTATGGATTATTTATTGGAAATTTTCTTACGTGATTAAATTTTTTTTATTATCATTATTGTGAGTTTAATTACTATGTGACATGAAAATCGAGACCCCAAGCCAATTCACAATCTCGAGTCTTTTCCTAGTTTGGTTTTCTTGTTTAATTTGGCCCTGGTATACATATTATGGCATGCACAGGTACTTATTTTTAAACATCTAGCTTTGTCCAAAGTTGGGGGTACAGTTTGAGTATCCTTTAAAGAACCCAAATTGAGGCGGTTACTTTTTATTTGGTTATTTCACTAGTTTTAATTATTTTTTAATGGTTTCATTTATTTATTGGAATGGATTGACCTAGAAACCATGGGTACTAGCCTAATTAAAGTATATCTTAAATCCTACTTGGGCCTTATTTGGTACCCAAGTGGAGTTTATGATCATGGGTATAGATAATGGGAAGTTTGATAATTTTGATTCCCGATTTACTTACTTATGAGGATAGAGATGGGGGGAATATGACCGAGAATATGATCAAGAAGTTTTTAGAAGGTTTTTGGACTTTTTTTAGTTTTTGTGTATCATGCATTATATTCATTGTATCCACTATTACCCTATGCTACATTTTTTGTATAGAAACTTGACATCATGATAACCAGTTATTTTATTTATTACTATTTTTCATTTTCTTCCAATTATTTATTTCTATTCCATGGTTTATTTAAGTTATCATCTGCTAATTTATTCTTCTATTCATGTTTATACTATTTATTATCCATTTTTAACCATCGTGCATTCTTAGATATATAAGGGAATAGTCTCCCTATAGACACACCATTAGACCTCAGTTCTAGTCACCAGATTGTTTGATTTCATGTATAATATTTTTATATATAAAACTAGAGATACCATTCAGATAGTTTTAATTGTAAACCTTTATGTTTTCCTATTTTATGTTTTTTTTTGATTTTTTGTGATTGATTACATTCTAAGGATTAAAAGTTATATCTTTTAACCATAATGTTGAATAAATTTTATGTACGAACTTTTTAATTAAGATCATATGATAAAATATTTACTTGGGGATATACCTACATGCCATTGAAAAACATGCAGATGATGTCATATTGATGAATTTTTCTTTTATTCAGATATAAAAAAAATAATCTATATGAGAAAACATGTTACCATCAACTTGATTAGTCAAATAAGATTTGGTGATTATAACTTTATGTTACACGAGATTAATTATACCAATACACCTATCACATTATTTTGAAAATGAAGAGTTTTTCTGACTAAATTGTTTGGTTAATAATATCCTTTTAAGAGTTTTATATTTTTATCTAGAACATTGTGTGATGTTTTTATATTATTCTGCTATTTATTGATTGTATTAATTAAATTAATAAAATTATTTAGCGTATGATTTATTATTTTCCACTACATATACATTAAACTGCTATTATAAAATTTCCCATAAAAATAGTCACTAAATTTGAACTCGTCTCCATGATTTAAAAATTCATATCTATTTCCATTTTCTTTCTACAACATAGACAAGTTTTCTTATACTAACTATGTTGTAGAGAAAACTATTTCATTTAATTATGGAAGGTTTGATATTAGTATGAATCATAAAAAATAAGGTAATCTTAGAAATAATTTTTTTTTAAAATTAATAATTATTTATTTTATAAATTACATTTCAAAATATCATTATAGAAAATTTATATAATTTTTAGATCAAAATGAAAGTGTTTTAATTAATTAAATTTTTTTTCATGTGTTACAAGATGTTTTTTATTTTCATGTTTTTAAATTTTAAAATTTAAATTGATACAATTTAATTAATTTTTGAAATAATAATTTTAAAATAATATTAAGAAACATTTTTGGGATTTTTTTTTGTAATTGTTTAATTTTTGTGAATAGTGAAGAATACAGATTTTACTCTTACTGTAATTTTAATAAAATTATCATGATATAATAATAAATTAAAATTTTATAAAACCTTTTTAGATGATGAAATATAAATTTTTTAATTAATATAATTCATTTAAAAATATAATATTAAACTTATAATCCTCTATTGACATTTTATAATTCTATGTTATGTTTTTTTAAAATAAAAATTATTTTTGGTTATTCTCCTTTAATCAAGTATTAAAAATGTTCCTTTCCATTATAATTAGGTTTTAAATTAATATAAGCCTCATCTGATTAAATATAATGAAATAATTTCCACGAGAATCAATAATATAATTTTTTTATATAATATGAATTTTATTCTTAAAGTGGAATATTTATAAAAACTATTTACTAATATGTTATGCATGCTTGTTTCGAAATTACATTTTACTGCATATAGAAATTAAATATTAGAAAATAGATTCAATATTTGATATCATAATTTTATAATTATCTTAGGATTTCATTTTCATTTTGATTCATAATGAATATTTACCATGGAGAAACCTTATCACTACTATAATGGTTAAAAGTGTTTAAGAGGTGGGGGTGTTAAACTAACGGATAAGGATTCAAATATCTAAACATAATATCATTAATTGTACTGTTTGAGATATTTTAACTCACATTATCCTATATTATTACTGGTACAATATTGAAGTCACATTCCATGATAAATTCATTTATTATTTTTTAAATCTTTTAATATTTACAAGGGTGATTCCCATTTCACTTATAAAAGGTAACCTTCTCTCCTATATTATACAGACATATTGATCTTTATATATCATCCAAGATGTTACCAAATCCCTATTAAACTGTCATAAAAACATTTTAGATTTCATGGTACCCCCAAAATTCCAATCCTAGAAGTCTAAATCTACAACCCCAAAGAAGATATCCAAGAATGCGGTACAAGTCATAACCGAATTTTTTCAGTTTAATATCTTCTTATACCTCTTTAAAATATATTATAACAATAAAAATATAATTTAATATATAATTAAATTTTCATATGTTTATGGAACAACTCTTTTCTCTATTTTTTTTATTCTATAGAAAATTATAACAGTAATTGTTCATACATGAAGACTACCACCTCAACAAATTGATGTAATTCATTTTTCTTCACTATATCACATGTATATTCATAAGGATCGATTTGAATGAGTAAATATGATATTTATAATATTATTATGATTCTTCATATTTAAACATTAATCTACTTTATTTTCTTTTTCATCAATTAGAAAGGAAAAAATTTCCCCCATACGTATGCACGAACTATCACCTCCATGAATGACATATCTCATTATTAACCATTTCCATAAAAGGATGGATTTAAAAGTATATTTAATTTATAAAATAATGATTATTACATGATTACTTTTATAGAACCAATAAACCTTTGAATTTGTCAATCATATCAAAGTTGTTTTAAAGGTTACAGACCAAAGAACCACAAAATGAATGATGTGAACTTAACGAATTTACTAACTAAAATAGAACATGGTAATAATTGGAATGAATGTTCTAAAAATATCCAAGTTGATGTAAAATAGTTTTTAATAAAGTAAATATTTAATATATTTTTTTTATACCGACGAAATAGAATGTATGAAGAAATACACGACTCAAGGAATTATTTTTTTCTATTAAACCTTGTTTTAAGGTATTCCTTCTATCTCTTTTCCCACCATGTATCTATTCATAAAAATGTTTCATGAATTCTATTATCTATACTAAAATTATTTATTAAATCCAATTTCAAAAAAATTCTTATTTTATTATAAATATTTTCAGAATGATTTTTTATTGTTTTTTATATAGGTCATTTGGATATTCATTAGAGTGAAAAAATAATGTTTTCAATGTTTATAGTATAAAAAAGTTTCCCACCATCAAAACCATTATTTATTATCAATATTACTCTATATTTTTTATAGCTCTTCAAGTAATGTCTTATTCCTATTATTCTAGGATTTTTTAGTTTTTAAGAGTTCTGAAAAGAAAAGGATATTTCTCCTTATTTTTCTATAGAAAAATATTTGATTTTTCTTATGAGTTAAAATGTGTTTTTCCTGGATTTTATGATGAAAATATAAAATCATATATATGTTTAATTCAGGATAAATTTTTTTTAATTATATATGATTGTGGTTTGAGACTAATATATAACTCTAAAACTTGTTTTGTAATTATTTTGTCTTCAAATAAAAAAATGTTAAAGATAACCTATTAGGTTGCTCATATTGACAAGTTTCTATTAAAGAGATATAATGGGATATAAATAATATTTCTATATTACATAATGGTTTATCTATGATATATAGGGGTTATATAGGTTTACTTTAATAATGGATGTTTTCACATGTGTTTATTTATTTATTTATATGCTCATTGTTTATTGTGAAAAAATTTAACATTTTTATGGGTTTTAATATTTTTCACTAGAATAATGGATTTCCATCATTTATATATCCATTATTGAGAATTTTTTACCACAAAAATATATTAAATTAATTAACTAGGATCTATATATGTGTATAAACTGTAGAAACATAAATAATTTTTCTATATTCAATTATTTTAAATATAAAAAATGTTTCTTGGATGAAACAGGTGTGTCAATTAAAGAAAATTGTTTTATGGAAAAAATATAAAAACTATAAAAATGCCCATTTTTTAAAATGGTCTTCATAATTATATGAAACTCAAATCCAAAACATTAATTGGAATATATGGATGTAAAATACTTGTTAATAAACTCATAATTCTAGTTTATTTATGATATGGTTTTTATAGATGGTATGAGAGAAACGTTTTAGATAACATTATAGGTTAGAATAATGATATATTAATATTTTAAGGGATACTAATTTATTATTAGCATGTTATTTCTTTTAATGTGTTTTCATGTTTCTTTTTATAATCCAAGTTAATTAAAAATGGTTTTCTATTGAGGAAATATATAATGTAAGGTATGCTGGAATCCAGACTATAATATACTTATAAACTAGTAATGCGAAATAGTTTGCGTAAGAGTTTAGTTTTTTGTAGTTTATTTTAAATACATTAACATGTGCTATAAATGTTGTTACCCATGAAAGAGAGAAACCAAATTCCTTGTAGAGGAAAATGTTGATTGTAGAGAAACTCATGAAATATGACTCTTCACCATTAAGTGGATCTTTAAACAATGTGAAATATAAAAAATGGATAAATATAATAGAAAATATATTTTATGTTTAAGGTTGAATAATAATTAAAAGTTAAATCTTCTACTGTTCAATTTTGAAGGTGAATCTGATTAGTGGTGTTTTTCAATAAAGAATATAAATGAGAAAATTTGAATTAAATTAATGGATGGATGGTATTTAAGGATCTTTTTCATGAGGAATATTTATCAAAATTAATTAATATTAGAATGGAATGGAAATTTTATAAATTCATGTTAATTAAAGGGGACATAGTTTTCTGTTATGAGGAAAATTTTACTAGACTAACTAGGTATGCAATAAGATTCAATCTGAAACATGAGAGTGAAGTTTATATATTTTACACAAGTTTGAAACCTTATTTCTGAAGATCACACTACTACAAAAAATTGGATTTATTATTGCTCAAAAAGGGCCTTAACAGTGCTAAAAATGTTTTGTAAAATCAGTGTTGATAAGGGGGGTCCCCTTTATCAGTTCTAAAAAAGTTCTGATAAATTCCATGCATGTTGTAACATTAAATTATACAGCAGTACTCCCAAACAAGACCTACATAAAAAATAATCATATCATACAAGCAGTTCACACTGATAAAATATGTAGTGGATGTCAATTTGGGATAAAACAATGATAAAAATCCATAATTAATGTGATGTACTAATAATTCATTATGATTATAAAAAGGTACCATTAAATACTTTCTCCTTCAAATGATATCATACATTGAATTAGATAAAATATATAGAAGGCGTTCAATGTCAGAACCTTAAAAAATTGATTACGACATGCGTGCGAGTTATTCATCATGTTTATTGTAGTTAAGATTCATGTCAATCTAGGATATGGAATTTGTTAATAGATTTTGATTTCGTTTTGGGATATGTTTCCTTAGGACTTAGAGAGTTTCCCTTGTAGATTCTTCATGGTAGATGGATTTGGGTGATTCTTGGGACACTTAAGGAAATGTGTTCTTATCGATTATGCATTTACCTTATGGCGTATTGTCTTCTTTTCAGGCCATTTATAGAATTTATAAATGACAGGGAGACATATTCTTATTCTTTTTCCATCCGAGAATCTTGATTAGTAGTCATGTAGTGATTTTATTAGGGGATGTGATTTAGAAGAACCCATGTGGGTACACTTTTATGTGGACATTTCCTATTCATTTGGAACGTTTATTATTTTTCATACATAGGAAAAGGATGGGTTGTATGACTCAAATTAAAAACCATGCAACTTACCTTTATTAGGGAGTTGTTAGGAACATGGATTTTTCACAGTTAAGAGAAACCATGTGGTATGGATCAATAGTTTAAACAAGTCATTTTGAACGATTAGAACACAATTAGTTAACTTTTTTTTCCAAACTATGCCGAAGAGGGTTTCTTATCCAATGGATCCCAAAAGGTTGCTGAATAGTTTGGAAAATTTTCCAACCATTCCATGAAGATTGTTGATGATATGGCATAATTTAAGGGATTTAAACCTATTTACTCATATCCCCTTCTATAAACTTAGTCTATGATCCCTTTATCTTGAAAATTTATCCAAATTAAATCCTCTATTATTTTTTCTTTCCCTTTCGTTCTTCTCCCCCTCCCTTTCCTCTTTATTTTTATCCATCACCATGAACATTAGGGATTAAGGTTTATATTTAGGGTGTGTGATGAATTATTAATGGGGGTTTATTTTATAAGGACTAATTAAAACATTATGAGTCTTTTCTATGTGTCTTATGTCATAGGTAATGAATTTTGGATTGTTTTCCGTACATGAGATGTTGTTTTCACTTAAAAATTACATCCATTAAAAAAAAGAAACTTTGAGTGATACCAGCCAAATCATGCCTTGGATTGAGGTGGGGTTGACTAATACACATCAAAAATTACCCATGAATCATTCTCCTAAAGTATCAACACAATCTGAATGTGTTTGGTCATTTTTTTGTATGACAGTTGTTGTTTTCACTTAAAATTATGTCCATTTTAAACAAAAGAGAGGCAATTTGAGTGATACTGGCCACACCATGCCTCAGATTGAGGTGGGGTTGACTCGTACATATCACACAAGACCCATGTATAGTTTTCCAAAAGTATCAACACAATCCGAATGTGTTTGGTCGGTTTTCCATATGTCAGTTGTTGTTTTCACTTACAATTCTGTCCATTAAAAAAAAGACACTTTTAGTGATATCAGTCATATCATGCCTCGGATAGAGGCAAGGATGACTTTCACACATCACAAATGACTCATGAATCATTCTCATAAATTACCAACACAATCCAAATTCATTTGGTAATTTTTTCGTATATTAGTTGTTGTTTTCACTTAAAATTATGTCCATTTAAAAAAAAAGAGACACATTAAGTGATACCGGACACACCATTACTCAGATTGAGGTGGGGTTGAATCTTACAAATCACACATGACCCATGGATCATTGGAATAATTTATCGACACAATCAGAATGTGTTTGGTCAGTTTTACGTATGTCAGTTGTTGTTTTCACTTAAAATTCTGACAATTTTAAACAAAAGAGATACACTATGAGTGATACCAATCACATCGTGCCTTGTATTGAGGCTCTTATGACTTGTACAAGTTTAAAATTACTCATGGATAGTTATCCTAAAGTATCTACATAATCCAAATGTGTTTGGTCAGTTTTCCTTATGTCAGTTGTTGTTTTCCCTTAATATTCTGTCCATTTTAAACAAAACAGAAACACTTTGAGTGATTTCGGTCACACCATGCCTCAGATCGAGGCAGGGTTTAATTTTAAACGTCCCAAATGAGCCATGTATCATTCTTCTAAATTATCAACACAATCCAAATGCATTTGGTTGGTTTTATATACGACAATTGTTGTTTTCACTTAAAATTTTGTCCATTTTAAACAAAAGAGAGACACTTTGAGTGATACCGACCACACCATGCCTCAGATTGAGGATGGGTTGAATCTTACACATAAAAAATGACTCATTGATCGTTTTTCTAAATTATAAACCCAATATGAATGTGTTTGGTCTGTTTTCCGTATGTCAGTTGTTGTTTTCACTTAAAATTCTGTCCATTTTAAAGAAAAGAGAGACACTTTGAGTGATATCGGTCACACCGTGACTCAGATTGAGACGGGGTTGACTCATACACATAAAAAATTACCCATGTATTATTATCCTAAAATATAAGCATAATATGAAGTAATTTGGTCAGTTTTCTGTATGCGAGTTGTTGCTTTCACTTAAAATTCTTTCCATTTTAAACATAAGTGAGACACTTTGAGTGATACTGGCCAAATCATACCATGGATTAATATAAGATTGACTTTAACATGTAATAAATGACTCTTGTATAAATGTCCTAATGTATAAATATAATCCTAATGCGTTTTGTAGGTTTCCGTATGATAATTATTGTTTTCACTTAAAATTGTGTTCATTTTAAACAAAAGAGAGACACTTTGAGTGATACTAGTCACATTGTGCCTTGTATTTAGGTGGGGTTGACTCTTAAACATAAAAATTGACCCGTGGATCGTTCTCATAATTTATAAACACAATACTAATGCATTTGGTCCATTTTCAATACGTTAGTTGTTGTTTTCACTTAAAATTCTGTCCATTTTAACCAAGAGAGAAACACTTTGAGTGATACCGGTCATGTTGTACCTCAGATTGAGGTGGGGTTGACCTGTACAGATCCAAAATGACCCATGGATTGTTTTACTAAAATATCAACACAATATGAATGTGTTTGGTCAGTTTTCCATACATCATTTGTTGTTTTCACTAAAAATTCTGTCTATTTTAAACAAAAGAGAGGCACTTTGAGTGATATTGACCAAACCACGCCTCATATTGATGAAATGTTGACTTTTACACCTCAAATAAGACCCATGGATTTTTTTCCTAATGTATAAACATAATCCGAATGCATTTGGTCAGTTTTCCGTATGTTAGTTGTTGTTTTCACTTAAAATTCTATCCATTTTACACAAAGGCGAGACACTTTGAGTGATACCGGTCACACCATTCCTTAAATTGAGGATATATTGACAAATACATGTCACAAATTACCCATGTATAATTACCCTAAAGTATAAACATAATCCTACTTCATTTGTTTGGTTTTCCATATGTGAGTTGTTTTCACATAAAATTATGTCTATTTTAAACAAAAGAGAGACACTTTGAGAGATATCAATCACACTATGCCTCATATTGAGTCTAGGTTGACTCATAAATTTCTCAAATGACCCATGGATCATTGGCCTAAAGTATCAACACAATATGAATGTGTTTGGTTGGTTTTATGTATGTCAGTTTTTGTTTTCACTTAAAATTTTGTCAATTTTAAACAAAAGAGAGACACTTTGAGTGATACTGGTCACACTGAGCCTCGGACAGATACTGTGTTGACTCTTACACATTACAAATTAACCATAGATCGTTCTCCTAAATTATCAACAAAATATGAATTTTTTTGGTCCGTTTTCTGTAAGTTAGTTGATGTTTTTACTTAAAATTCGGTCCATTTTAAACAAAAGAGAGACACTTTGAGTATTACTAGTCACACTGTTCCTCAAATTGTGGTGTGGTTTACTCATACATGACATAAATTACTCATGTATCTTTCTCCTAATGTATAAAAATAATCCAAATGTGTTTGGTCAGTTTTCCTTACGTCAGTTGTTGTTTTCACTTAAAATGATGTCCATTTTAATCAAAAGAGAGATGCATTGAGTGATACCGATCACACCGCACCTCAGATTGAGGTTGGATTGACTCGTATGCATAAAACATGACCCATGGATCATTGGACTAAAGTATCAACACAAATCAAATGTGTTAGATTAGTTTTATTATGTTAGTTGTTGTTTTCACTTATAATTATGTCCATTTTAATGAAAAGAGAGGCACTTTGAGTGATACCAGCCACACCATGCCTCAGATTTAGGCAGGGTTGACTCCTACATGTCTTGAATGATCCATGGATCATTCTTATAAAGTATCAACCAAATCCTAATTCATTTTGGTCATTTTTATGTCAGATTTTTTTTCATCTAACTCTTTAAAAATATGGTCTAGAAACCATCATATAAACTAGTGATTATGTGTATTTGATTTCTATTTTTCATCCCTTGATTGATTAAACTAACTAATAATTTTTTTAGGGTTTTAATATATGGAGAAACCTAACAAATATTATGAAAAACATAAAGGTGGGCCTACTCCCAATCTGTAACATTGATTGTCACAACATATCTTCCAGAAATTCCCTCACCCTCAATGCGTCCAGTCTAATGATATTCCGGGAGACCGATGATTTCCAAATCAGATAGGTATTCTGTACAGAATTTAATGGCTTCATAAACAATGTATCATTCCTCAATACAATCCTTTGGCCAACTCCAATTTTTCACATACCCTTTCAAAATCTTCATATACTGTTCAATGGGTTACATCCATCTATAGTACACAGGACCACAAAGTCGAATCTCTCTCACCACTTGAACCACCAAAAGAACCATCATATCAATTAATTATGGTGGGAAGAATATATCTAATTCACATAATATGTTGAAAATTTCTCTTTCCATAGTTGGAAATTTCACCAGGTCTAAAACTTTGCAGTATATAACTTTGAAAAAAAAATTGGTTAACGTATGATGAACATTCTTGTAAAAAATGAAATGTAAAGTTATAGGCTTTAAATCTTGCATCAAAACATGAAAGTCCTGTGATTTCAGACCATTTGACATTAAATAAATCATTGACACAATGTTCTTGATATTGTATTAATAACCCTCTAGAACCTTTAAATCATTGAATAAGTTGTAAATCTAATATCTCTCGTCCCCAGAAAGAGTGTAAGTAGGTGGAGGAAGGAACATTAAATTTTGACCCTTCATGGGAGCCAAATCTTCTCATCTTCCCATGTCAACCATGTCATGCCTTTCCTTAATTTCATTCATTTTTTCTATGGAAATTTAGTAACATTATGGATAACACTTTCAAATACATTTTTTCCAGATGCATCACATCAAGAAAATGTCTGACGTACAAACAATTCTATTATGGTAATTCAAAAAAGCTGATCTCCTTTTCCAACCAATTTTTATATGATTTTTCGAAAATGATTTACTAAAAACAATGTTCACATCTTTTACATTCTCAAATAGTTGATCACCTGTTAGTGGGGATGGTGTTGTCTATTGTTCCAAAATTCAATTGAATGATGTCGTCCAAGATCGGTACTTATGCCGATGGGGTAGAAATATACAATGTCCTAGAAACATAGATTTCAATGAATTTTTCAACCAAATTGATTCTGTATCTTCTTCTCACGTGATACACCCTTGAGTTCCTTTATTTTTATATCCTGAAAAAAATTCCATAATAAAGGAAATCATTTATCATCCCATACAACATCGCTCTCAACGTGAAGTATTCAATTTTACAAGTATCATACAACATAACAGATGAATCCCACAATAACATCAAATCCTCGACCATAGGAGCCAACTAAACATCAATATCATTACCTAGTTATTTGGGTCCTGATATAAGCATAGATAACATGATGAATTTGTGTTTAATGCAAAACCAGGGTGGCAAGTTATAATTTACCAACTTAACATGCAATGTACTGTGAGTGATGGTTTGAAAACCAAAAAGAATCACTCCATTTGTAGATAACACAAGACGAAGGTTTCTCAGCTCATTTCCAAATTCAGGATAATCATGATCAATTCTCTTCCATTGAGGAGAGTCATTCGAGTGACGTAATTTCCCATCTTTTTTTCTTTTATCTACATGCCACAACAATTTTTTGGAAGTTTCTTCACTTCCATGTAGACGCCTAATACTTGGAATGATTGGAAAGTATCATACAACTTTCGTAGGACTAGATTCATCTTTCTTATATCAAGAATCACCACACTTTGGGTATTCTGTAACTGATTTGTTCTCCTTGAGAAAAAATATATAGTCTATTTGGCAGGCACGTATTCTTTCAGAAATCATACCCATCAAGTGTTGCATTCATGTAGCTTCATAGGATCGTCTTGGGAGCTCATTATCTTTCTGGAAATTTCATTCAAGAGAGAAAGTAGTTCCGTAAAACTGACATCACTTCATCTATTTCCTACATTCAATTTATAAAAATTTAGTACAACTGACAATGATGTATATTTAGTGCAACCAGCATACAATGGCCTCTTTTCACAACACATTAACTTCTTAAACTATTTTGGGAAATCAGGGAGTTCATCTTCAATTGTCCTTGTCATTTCCTCAATACGATATTCATCATCATTGACATATGTAATCAAATCCTCCATACAGTCTTCTTAATTATCCATATTTGTAATCATATATGATTATCCATAAAATATAGTTTTATCCTAGCCAGTAGCTACATTCACTTTTTCTCCATGTTTATTTCAACATTTATAACTCTGATCTATTCCGTGATATATCAAATGTTATTCCAACTCCTTTGGAGTAGTTATTCTAGAATAAAAACAATGTAAACATGGACAAATGATATGAGAAGGATCCTTTGTGTGATCGTTTTCAATCTTGATGAACTCTTTTACTCCATTCTCATACTCTATTGTTAAACGAATAGAATCCATCGAATCTTTACTCATTTCCATTCTATTTGAATCTCAAATATTATTATTTATGATTTCCATACCCAAAACAAGACTTACAAATATAGTATAAGAGAACCCCTTTCTTATAAAAATAGAGATTAATAGAGACTAACACTTTCCAATGAAAACATATCCAAGACATCATTTAAATAATTTTCCATTCTCATTGAAATATGAAACAATCCAAAGAAGGCTCCATGAACCCAACTCCTCTACAAATCAATGCCTATAATTTCAAGGAAATATCCATTTTCCATAAAACAAACAATTTTATATTTTTACTCACACCAAAACCCATTTCAACTATATTTTCCATTACCCACACATTTGAAAAATTCCATTTTTATGAAGAAGAAGTATTAAATTACAACACATACAAAACATAAAAGTATTAAATTACAACACATACAAAACATATTCATTTCCTTTATTAAAATTCATTTCAAACACGTATGCATGCAAAATAATAGAACCCAAAACACCAAAATAGGTAAATTATCCACCCTAAAACTCACCAAGTCACATTCACAAAATAATGCATTCCAAGTAATATTATATAAATAGATGAATATCGATAAAGGGTACCCCACACCACTTTCTTGCTGGTATGACAGTCTCACTCGCAAACGTCAAACATCCTAGTGCTATTATCTCTTTCATATACCACATTGACCCACAAGCACGGTAACATCACATCTCGCCTGTAGACACCAGGGCCATCAAATCACAATCACTATAATAACCAATGTAGTAGGGTATTGTGAACATGTATGACATAAACGTTTTTCCCTCTTCCTACCATGAACAGACCCCACCTAAATCCTCCCCATAAGAACAATCATAGCACACCTTTCCAAAAAAAAACTTGGGCCACTGCCCCACATCCATGGTCACATTTCGTCTAAAAAAACATGGGCCACCACCCCAAAATCAGGGTCACGTGTCCCCCGAAATAACATGGGATACCACAACCACCATCTAATGAACTAAAAAACCTTCATCCATCACAGCCTGTGAAATACCTACCTTTCCTTGAAGAGAGAGTGGGAAAGAGTGGGTACCCAAACACCTGTCCTCCTCGTTGGATGTCAGGAAAAACACCGATCATGTGACTATTTAGGTTTCAAAACATAGTTCTTGACCTGGGAAGGGTGTATACAAAAATCATTAATAATATAAAAGTATATACATATAGCCACACACACAAGCCCAACCTATAGGTTTACAACCAAATGCTAACCAACTCGTAACATTGCCACTATTTTTCCACCTCTAAATGCATACCACTACACAATAATCCACAATCCTCATTTCACATTTCCAAAAACAATCACATTATCCAACCAATTCATTTAATTAATTTTCATCAACCACATTTAACCTCACAACCAACCATTTAATTAATTATCAGTTGATTCTATCCCATTAACCAATCCAACCCATTCCATTTAAATAATTATTTAAAAATTATTAATCCCATAAATACCTAATCATTTAGCATAATGAAACCATAACCTCACCACCTCAAAAAGCACGGCCAAACATGCTACCTTACTGCCCAAAAATCACACCAACAAACCACCTCACTTTCCCAAAATCACAGACAACAACCATCATCCACACATATACCAACCACACATTTCCACCCCACAAGCATGGCCACACATCACAATAAATCAATATCATTTTATAGATATAAAAAGGGTCTTTGATCACATTCCACATTATTTTTTATGTTCTTTACCAAACAAACCATAATCCAAGGGAAACCATTTTATTATCCAAATGAAATGGTTAGATAATTTTCATATTAGGGTAATTTAATAATAATCACATCAAAAGAAGCAATCACATATCATATCATTGAGTGTAAATAAATCCCCCAATGGACATAATTTTTAGTGGAGCAACTATCATGTGCAATAATAATATCATAAATATTAATAAAGATGTAAAAACTAAAAAATAAAACCCCTTAACCCTTTAATTTCAATTTGTAAATCCCTTATATTTTATTAATCCATCACAATCATATTCTATAGATTAACATGAGAAGAAACCCATCCCACATGATACACAATAAAGAGAAATTATGGATTCCATACCTCAATGAAGCATTACAAATCATTTCACACCACACGGTGAATAATAAATGTCCTCCAACCACAACCGCACCATGAGAAACCATTAATCATCCTACTGAACCAAATAATCCTAAAAAATTATCCTGAACACACAACATAGCCAAAACCAAACTAAACCAAAATATGAAATATTAGACTAAGAACAAAAGGAAACAGATGAGGATGAGAAGAGAAACAAACAAAGAACAAATATTGGAAGCCTAGAATCAAACTTTGTCGAAAAGAATCCCAAAAACTTGAAGTAGGGTATGTGGCCGGGAGTAGGGTACAGCGGCAAGGCAGAGAAGTAGGGTTCATAGGGAGGAGGATCCACAGAAGGGGTTCAAGGGGGAGGATAAGAAGTAGGGTTCATGGCGGAGTAGGTCTAGTCGCAGAGTAGGGATAGCAGTGGTGGTCCAGAAAAGAGAAGATCTGGGGGGAGGGAAGTTGTCGTAGGGGTACAGTATAGTGAAATCTTCAGGGCACAATAAAAAGAGGGTAATATGCACTCTATTTTATAAAATGGGACTATGGTTTTATTAGAACAATAAAATCGCTGATAATTGGATCCTTTATCAGTGCTTTTAATTAGAATTAAAATAGAATTACCTTTATCAGTGCTTTTTTCTTAGTGCTGATAAAAGGTGGCGCTTCCCTTGCCAATTTCTTTAGTAGTGTCATTTGACTCTCATAAATAAAAATCTATGAAGATGCCATAATATGTGATGATAAATTACACAGAGAGTTTTCATAACTAATATACTTCATTAAAATAATAATAAAAAGTGGTCAATGTGGTAATAAATAGAGAAGATTTCAAGAATTACATATCAGGGTAAGCCTCCAACATGATCGAAATATAGAAATATATATTTTATGGAATGTTTGATTAGATTAGTAAACTATTACAGGAGTTTTAAATGTGGTCATTTAGCTTATGAATGAAAGTAAAAGAGTTATAATTAGACCATAAATGAGAGAATTGAAAGTCAATGAACATGAAAATGTTTAAATTGAAATGATATGGGTCATTAGACAAATGAATTTATGAATTTAGTTACCCCTGGTGGGGATCATTCAGATAAAAAACAACAAGGTGTGGAAAATAATTTTTATACTTCTATGGAATATAGTGAACCAACTAATGAAGTGGTTACTAGTATATTACTTATTTACTCAAATTAAAAAAATTTATTTTCTTTATTTGATATCTACTCATTATTGTATTTTTTCAATGTTTTCAAGTAAAATAGAAATATCACCTCGAGAAATAGAGACATAAAATATAGAAAAAACACAAGGGGTAATAAATAATTAATAATTTATAATAATATTCCTATTATCATAAATTTTATGGTTTTTTCTAAAATAATTGTTGTGTTACCCATATTATAGTTTGATGTTATTATAGGTATTGATTTGGTTTCATTTAATCATTCTAAAATAGACTTTCAAGCTAAGGAGTAATATTAATTTTTTTAAGTGAGACTCATTATGTATATAAGAATGAGTTTATTCCTTAATTAAAATATCAAGAAACTATGAAATTGACTAAATAATGTAGTGAAAGTTATCTACAAAATATCACTAAAAATAAGGGAACATTTCACATTAGTGGTTTGATCATATTAAATGAATATATGGATGTTTTTCTAAATTTTTGGGTGATTTTTCGTTTAGGTGGTTTAATTTACTATTGAATTATTACATGATTCTAATCCAATTTCAAAACCCACTTATCATAAGGATTAAATATAGTTTAATGAATTGAAGTAGAAATTATAATTATATCTTGATAAGGGATTCATTCATCCTTGAACATCACCTTGGTGTAATACATTTTTTTATAAAATAAGGATAATCCCATTATAACTTTAATTGAGTATAGAGAACTCTATAATATTAATTTTAAGACAAATTATTTTTTTTCATTATATTGATGAATTGTTTGATCATCACAAGTGTGTTCAATATTTTTTTGGAAGACTGAATTCAGATCTGAATACCACTAGCTAAAAGTAAATAAAGAAGATATTCTGAGGATGTTGTTTCATACTAGGCATAGACATTATAAGATAATGGTTATGTATTTGGTGTTAAAAATTCACCCACATTATTTATGGAAATTATAAATGGATATTTTTATGAGTACTGAGATAATTTGTTTTTGGTAATAATAAATTATATTCTAGTATAGTCTAATGTTTATGAAGATAATGAAAATAATGCAAGGATTATTCTATAGATTATGATATAAAACAATTATGCAAAAATTTATTGAATGGTATTTTGGTTTAAGAAAGGGTTCATTCCATGAAAATATTTTCAATAAAGATGGTATAATGGCAAATCCTGTTAAAACTAAAGTTGTGGAAGTGTGGAAAAGACCTAAAAATGTCACTAAAATTCATTTTTTCTTACACTAGTGGGTTAATAAGTATTGTTTTGAATAATATTTCTATCTAGCTGACCTAATGACATTGATAACTTTAAATGGATTTGAATTAAATTTTTCAGTAGAGCGTGATGAATATTTTTAGGAATTAAAAAAAATATCAGTTAACCCTAGAATGTCATATATTACATAAGTAAATGGGAAATTTTTCATTTATATTGATGATTTATTTAAGGGACATGGGTTTTTCTACTAAATGATTTGGTAATTTAATATTCATCATTTCAATTAAAACCGTGTGACTAGAATTATCCTACACATGACCTTGAGTTTCCTAAAATAGTTTTTATTCATAAATATGGGAGCATCATATATATATGGGTAGAAATGTGAAATATATATTCAAATTAATTTTTAACGTATAAATTCATTTAAAAAGATGTCAATATGAGGTAGTGAATCGCACGGCCGATTGTCGCCTATTGACCGGTCAATGTTCTGGTGCTCTGCTAATGTGAATAGCAGCACTCGGGTCGAATCCTCGGCGATGATACTTTGTAATAGTCGTTTGTTTTTAGTTGATTGAATTTTGATTAGGTGGGTTTGTTTGCAGTGAATAATTGAAATGATTGATTGACTATAATTAATTTATCAAATTGATAAATATTGGGGTGAGTACATTATTAGGGAGTTAATCTTGTGATATCCTTGAGCTTTGATTTATATTGCATTTAAATTAATACCCACTTCACAAGTTGACGTCGATTAAAATTCCTAAGTGTTAAAGATTTAATCCAAGCCTTAAATTAACTAGGATTCTAAACTCAATCAGTACTTGTTTATGGTAGGGTATTTATGGTTCCAATAATCCATGGAAACCACATTCTAAAAAAAATATGTCATTAATCCATGACATATTATGTCCAACATACACAATGTTAAATTAACGAATACTCATCGAGAAAATACTCTCTATCACTTAACATCCCAAAATTTTGACTCACCCCAATGAGATATTTACTCAGAAATTTAAATTATTAATAATCTGGTATATTATGTTTGAGGTGATGAATTACAAAGAGAAGAAAAAGAAAGGGCTAAGAAAAGAGTTGTGCGCCGAACACACACATGAACGATGATGAGAGTAAAAAAACCAGACTTTTTATTGAATAGTAAAGTAAAAGAAGATGATGGATTTCCGATTGATTTAATCTACAATAAGAACATTAATATTTAACTACAGAAGGTGGATGATAATAAGAAATTAAGAATAAGAAAATTGTATTAAAACAGGATTACAAAGAAAAACACTTGCAAAATTACAACAAAGAAAAATGCAAAAGTAAATGAAAACAAAGAGAGGAGGAAGGGATTATCAAGTGAAAACATGAGTTTGGAAGATCCTCCCAAGCCTTTTTCAGGGCCTTGGTATGGCCAATCAATCCTATTTTCCTCTGAAATGCCAACCCTTTTGATAGGAGAGGAGGGGATGTATTTATAGCCAAAAGTGGTGGACTGTTTACATTCTAGAAATACCCCTCCACTTGGCTCGTAGATATGGACATCAAGACAGCCGAATCTAGAGCAATATCCTTCTTCAAAGTTGTAGATAATAACGTTTGCCGACTAATCTCAATATTTGGAGGCATTTGAACTTATGTATCAAAAGTTATTTCCGATTGATTAAAAAAAGTAAAAATGGCCATTTCAATCCAGTCTTTTTGTAGTCCAGAATGTGAAAGGGTTTTTGAATATTAAGATACATTCAAATCTGAATGGGTTCTTCAACAACATTGGCCGCCTATATCACCTCTTTCACACTGAAAATGATCAGCTCTATTTGATGCTTACATCATGAGATATGTAATGCATACTATACTGATTTTAATTCTCAGACAGAACGGTGGGCTGTATTTGAAAGCTTCATTTTGGCCCTTTGTTATTAGATTTGGTCCATGAAATTTTTATCCAAGATGACATGTAGTGTCCCCCGAATTATGGTGGAGAGTTAATGTTTTTGGACATTTGGATTGATCCCAGTAAATCAATATTCAAAGCTGGTCCAGTTTGTTCACAGATTCATTGGTTTTGTTTGTGAGGACCATATGACCCTTCCAATGGCAGAATTGGAACATGGTACCTTCTAATGAAATGTTTTATATTGAAAGGAGAATCCTACAAAACAAAAACCGCACAATTTGGATTAGTATTGTGATAGTTATTATTAAAAAATTAAACTTACTCAATTGGACTACTTCTAAAAATGCTCAAAAATTATACTTAATATTAAAACATTAATATTTCACAAAAATTATGCACATTTCATATAAAATCAGTAAAGAGGGAATATAATAAGCCATTTAAATATTAATAACATCAAATCCCCCACACATATCTTTGTGCATGTCCTCATTTTCAACAAATATAAAAAATTTACAAAATCATTTTTACCCACCAACATATTTTAAAATTTTGTTTTCTCCAATCAGGGGTGGTTTAGACTATTTCACTCATACATTTTGAATTCCACCACAAGTTGTCACAAAAATAATGTTTCAAATATAATTCATTTTTTTCATGCTCAAATTTAGAAATGTAAAATGTGGTCACTCAAAACGCACACCTCTCAAGATGGTAAAATTTATTTGTGGAGGTTCACTCTTTCACCAACCAAAAGTGAAAATCTTAGAGTTTGAAAAGTGCTATCAGCTTACAATCCCTATCAAAAGTGCACAAGAATAAAAAGGTATTTTTAAGTTGATTTTCTGTGGCTAGGGGACGGTAGGAATATAATGTCCAAATCAGATAAGAAGAGGGTTAAAATACCAACATAGAAAAAGAAATGCACATTTTTTTGAAATAAAACATGGAAGAAAATGAAAACACATATTTACAAGGGAATGATTGTGTGAAGAAAGACACAATAGAGGAAGAAAATATGAAGGTAATGAGAAGGTGAAATATTTACAAAACACAGAACTTCTCCCAACAAGAATATAATGCAAGTGTTAATTTTTTTCTCCTTTTTTTCTCTTTGTTTTTTCGAAAGTTGAACTTGGAAAAGATCTCACACTCATAACCTAACCCATGATTGATCTCCTCACGAAAATAATTATAATAGTTATAAAAAGATCAAAGGTTTAGGAAGGGTGATTTTTTACCTACCCAAGACACAACCCATTTATTCATTTTTTTTGATTTTTTTTTTTGATTTTTTTTTGAATTTTTTTGAAAACTTTTCAATATCATTTTTACAATACATTCCCAAATCCCACTGAGTGACAACCTCCCCCCACACTAAAATGGATGCCTGCCCTCAAGCAGATGATAACTAACCGGAAATTAATGAAATGATACCCAAAAATGAAATCCATTCCCCCCCACACTTAAATTTCAAAAAATTATGCAATGAAAATCCATGTTGATATTGGGTGGGAAAAATATATTGGGATTGTAATGTTGCTATCAAAGAAAAGGTTTTCATAGGCTTGAAGGGGCTTTCAAAAGGAGGATTAATGTAAGGTATATGGGAGGCTATTTGGCTATTGTGATTCTCATGTGTTTCAGAAAATGCCTCTATCATATTAATGCACACTAAGGTAGAAAATTCAGCTCGAAGGTCCACAAACTCAAGACTCACAAATGTGGATGAATACACACATTTTGAAAAGATGGCCATAGGTGGACTTGGCATGAAAGCAAATGTTTGTTCTCACGGGTAGGGAAAATCATTTTACAAATCAAAAATTGAACATTCAAATTGTGTTGGTTTTGGAACAAAATTCTTTATCCAAAGTCATAATGAAAATATAATTTTTTTTTATGAAAATAGGTCTGTTAACTCCCCAAAATGGTTAGACAAAATTTCAAAACATGATGGTGAGTATGCATGACTCTTTTTTTTTATTTGTTTAAGTGATTGTGTTTTTTGGTTTTTTTAGTTTTTAAGGTTTTTTTAAAATACACACCCACGCAATAAAGAAAAAAAATGGTTTGATGAAAAAAGTGGTAAAAAAATGAAAGAGAGAGGAAGAAGAAGAAAGAGGTAGAGAGAGGAAGAGATAGAGAGAGAGTTAAAGGGAAAGTGGTTCCCCCTGTTTTAGATTTGGTGGGTCGTCGTCTCCATTCGGTGGTGGGTTGACTGGAGAATTTGGGTATCCAATGGAAGTAGATGATGATCCAGGATTGTGTGTCCTCTCATAGTGATGCTTTAACCGATGTCCATTAACCGTGAATGTCCTTTTGGAAGAGGGGTCTTGGACTTGCACTACACCAAATGGGTAAACATTATTAATAACAAAAGGGCCTTCCCAATGAGAATTAAGCTTACCTGGGTGAAGTTGGAATCGAGAATTGAAGATAATTACCTTTTCACCTTCATCAAATACCTTTCTCAGGATGTGTCTGTCATGGAGTACCTTAGCCTTCTCTTTGTACATGTTGGAATTCTAATAGGATTCAAGTCGAAGATCCTCCAGTTCAGCCAGTTGCAACAATCTTTCTTCACCAGATTTTTCACAATCAAAATTACAAGTTTTCATATCCCAAAAATACTTATGTTGGATTTCAACTGGTAAGTGAAAAACTTTACCAAAAACTAGCCTAAAAGGAGATATCCCAATGGGTGTTTTATTGGCAGTTCGATATGCCCAAAGGGCTTCACCAAGTCTCTCAGGCCAGTCTTTTCTGGTGGGCTTAACAATTCTCTCACGTACCCTTTGCACTTCTATATTAGATTGGTCAGCCATGCCATTTGTTTGAGGGTGATATGCAGTTGATGTTTTATGTACAACCCCATTCTTTTCAGAAGAGCTTCCATGGTTCTATTACAAAAATGGGTTCCTAAGTCACTGATCAAGGCACGTGGTGTGCCAAATCATTGGATGATGCGGGTCTTTAGGAACTCACTAACAGTATGAGAATCATTCTTCCTAGTGGGTTTGGCCTCAACCCACCTTGAAACATAATCGACTGCAAGAAGAATGTATGAGAATCCATTGGGAGGGGGAAATGATCCCATGAAATCGATGCCCCACACATCAAAGATATCAAAAAAAATTAAAGGCTTTTGGGGAATTTCATTTATCTTGGAAATTGTGCAAAACATTTGCCAAGTGGGACATGATTGAAAAAACTCATGTGAGTCCATGAAGAGTGAAGGCCAGAAGAATCCAGAGTCTAGGACCTTTCGGGAGGTCCTTTGTGGTCCAATGTGGCCACCTCCGGGAAGTGAGTGACAGAATTCTAAGATGGAAGAATGCTCATTTTCTTCAACACATCTCTTAATTACCATGTCTGTCCCAGTTTTCCATAATTTATTTTCTTCCCAAAAATATTATTTTGAATCACTTTGCAACTTCATTTTCTGTGCTTTTGAAAAATTTTCAGGAAAAACACCAGAAACCAAATAATTTACAATTGGGGCATACCATGGTATTTTTGGAGTGAGAGATGAAAGTTTCTTAGTGTGGAATTCAGGATCAATGATTTCTGAATGAGAATAATTAGAAATTCTACTCAAGTGATAAGCCAGAGTTTTTTCTTTTCCTGATCTATCTTTTATTTCAAGGTCAAATTATTGGAGCATTAGGATCCATCTTATTAGCCTTGGTTTGGAATCACTTTTCATGAGTAAGAACTTTATAGAAGAATGGTCTGTGAAGATGACGATTTTGGCACATAAGAGATAGGACCGAAATTTATCTAAGGGAAAAAACACTTCTAGAAGTTCCTTTTCAGTGACAGTGTAGTGAGATTGAGTTTCATCCAATGTTTTTGAGGCATAATAGATGACATGAGGAATTATTTCTCTTCTTTGACCAAGAACAACCCCAACAGCTCTATCAGAAGCATCCCACATTAACTCAAAGGGTAAGGACCAATATGGGGGTTGGATTATTGGGGAAGATGTTAGAGCAGTTTTGATTTCAACAAAGGTTCCCTTGCAAACCTCAACGAAATGGAAAGTGACATCATTTTGGAGAAAACGAGTGAGTGGGAGGGAAATTTTACTGAAGTTATGGATGAATCTTCGATATAAACCTGCATTACCAAGAAATGAACGGATGTCTCGAACAGAGTTGGGTTCATGAATTGATTGGATCACTTCAATTTTGGCAGGATCGACTTCAATACCATCTTTTGAAACTATGTGCCCTAGAACAATACCATTTGCAACCATGAAGTGACATTTTTCAAAATTTGACACAAGGTTACACTTGACACACTTTTGAAGGACTAGAGAGAGTGAATGTAAGAACGACGAAAATGACTCACCATAAATGGTGAAGTCATCCATAATGACTTCCATGCAGTGTTCAATGAATTCTGAAAAGATACTCATGATACACCTTTGGAATGTTGCATGAGCATTGCAAAGTCCAAAAGGCATTCTTCTATATGCATATGGTCTAAAGGGTCATGTGAAAGTAGTCTTTTCTTGATCTTGAGGTGCAATTGAGATTTGAAAATAGCCGGTGTATCCATCAAGAAAGAAATAGTGTGACTTTCCGGCCAATCTTTCTAGAATTTGATCAAGGAATGGAAGAGTATAGTGATCTTTTCAGGTTTCATCATTCAATTTCCTATAGTCGATGCACACACATCATTTTTTCTTCACTCGAGTTGTGACTACCTCTCCACGATCATTTGTGACAACAGTTATCCCACCCTTCTTAGGTACAACTTGAATTGGACTAACCCATTCACTATCAGAAATTGGGTAGATAATACCAGCTTGAAGAAGTTTTGTGATCTCTTCCCTAACTACCTCAAGGATGAGTGGATTGAGTTTTCTTTGTGGTTGTCTAATTGGTTTGGATGAATCCTCCAGATGGATGTGATGCATGAAAAGGGCAGTGTTGATTCCTGGTATGTCATCTAGGGTCCAACCTAAGGCTTTTTTTTCCTCTAACACTTGAACAAGTTTAGACTCCTCGGTTTCAGTATGTGTGGCAGAGATAATGACAGGATATGAGTGATCATGGAAGTGGAATGCATATTTCAGGTGTGCAGGAAGAGGTTTCATATTAGTATCATCTTTTATTTTTGGGATAGTCATCTCAGGAATGGATAAAGGGATTTCAGTTGCTTCAGATTCATTCTCCTTAATACTGTCCAAAGTGGAGCAGTAGATATCAGAGTTGATGTGGGATTCAAGAGAGTTTTCAAGTTCTTCTAGATTGATGGAGTCTATGAATGAGAGATCCACATCAACATCACCATTTATGACTTGGTTAACCCTAGTGAAGATTTCACAAGATCCATTGTCATTAGAACATGAAGAACATGGTGGATTGGGGTTTAATTGAATATTAGAAGTGTCCACAGAAGCATGGATTGAGAATGTAGAGTGATCCTCAGATGGGTATCACATGGCTTGGAAAAGGTGGAACTTGACCAGTTGGTCACCAAATTCCATGGATAAGATGCCTGAATGGACATAAATCTTGGTTCTTGCAGTCATGAGGAATGGTCTTCCTAGAATTATGGGATATAGAGAAGAGTTTGTCTCACCTTCCATGTCAAGGACATAGAAATCAGCAGGGAAGATAAGATCATTGACTCAGACCAGGACATCCTCAATTATTCCCTCAGGACTGGCTGTGCTTCGATTGGCTAATTGAATGACAACACCCATTGGGTGCAAGGGACCTAGACCAAGGTTGGAGAATATGGATTTGGGCATGACATTAATTGAGTCTCCTAGGTCTATGAGTGCTTCATAAAAGTTGGAACTTCCAATTTGGCATGGAACCGTAAAGGTACCTGGATCTTTTCACTTAATGGGTATGGACTGCTTGGGGGAAACATTTTCAAAGGTCCTATGTTGCCTCTTGTGGGTACACAACTCCTTGAGAAACATGTCATACTGAGGAATTTGTTTTATTGAATCTAAGAGGGGAATGTTGACTTCAACACGTCTAAACATGTCAAGCATTTCAGGATCAGGTTCAAAGGACTTCCTTTTTTTAAAGACAACTTGAGGAAATGGAATTGGGTTCCTAAGTGGAATGGAAGTAGGTGATGGAATGGATTCAGATTCCATTTCAATTTTCTTTTTCTTTTCATTTTCTAAGTCAACATTCAAAGGAGGGTTTGAGGATTTATCTTGAGGCATATCAAGTTTCTTTCCGAATCTAAGTGCAATTGACCTTATATTACCCTTGGGGTTGGGTAATGGTTGAGCTGGGAGTTGGGAAGATTTTGATTGTTGTTGCTGGCTCAGGTGGGATGCAAGTTGACCTATTTGAGTTTTAATGTTTTTATGGCTATAACGGGTGAAGGAGGAAAGATCTTCCACTACACATTCCCATGGTTTCTTGGAAGAAGAGGCTTGTCCCTGGTTGGGATTGCCTTGATTTTGGTTCTTGGGAAATCTATTGTAATGGTTTTGGAATTGGGAAGGCTCATGAGGATAATGGAATCCAGGAGGAGGATTGTTCCTTTGAGGTTTAGGAACAAAAGAATAAGGTTGATGGAAGTTACCACCACCTTGACCATATTGAATCTGGTTTGGGTTTTGAGGAGGGAATTGAGGGGGATGAGATATGGGATTACCATACCTAAGGCCTTGGTTATAGGAAGAAGAGAAGGGCTTAGAGTGAGGTTGGTTGAAGTTTCTAACAAACTGACTTGATAGTTGAGGGTTGGTGTTCCGTTGAGCATATGCTACATTGAGCTCCATAGGTCCAAGTGAATCGGATTGATCCTCTTGAAGTTGTGGACATGTGCCAGTTGGATGAGATAGAGAGTTGCAGATTCCACAGTTTTTGACTGGTCCGGGAAACATTGATTGTGGAGAAGATGAGGTTGGGGATTTGGTGGCCACAGCTAGTTGTCGCACAAGACCTGTAAGTTAACTCATCCACTCGGTCATCTTTTTTGGCTCAATTGTTTGATTATCTTGGGCTTTCTTTACTTGAGAATGTTCTCAAGTATGTAATTTTTGTTTGTTTGCAGCCATGTTACTTATGAGATCTCTTGATGCTGCATGAGTTTTTTCAACCAGAGCACCACCACTTGCAGCATCAATGAGAGTTCTCTCCATAGCCAATAACCCCTCATAGAAGTATTGGATCAAGATTTGGACAGGAATTTTGTGGTGTGGGCATGTTGCAACAATCTTTTTGAACCTCTCCTAGTAATCATGGGGTGATTCACTTGGAAATTTACATATACCACTTATTTCCATTTGGATAGAAGCAGTACGAGAAGCAGGATTGAATTTTTCTAAGAAAAGTAGCTTCATGTCATTCCATGTGGTTATAGAACCAGGAGGAAGGTAGTAGAGCCATGACTTAGCAGTGTCAGCTAGGGAGAAAGGGAATGCTCAAAGTTTGATTTGTTCTTCAGAAACCCCTTGAGGCTTCATGGTAGAGCACACTACTTTGAACTCTTTAAGGTGGAGATGTGGATCCTCACCGGCTAGCCCGTGGAAATGAGGAAGAAGATGAATCAAACCTGATTTGAGTTAGAAGTCAGCCTCTATTTTTGGATATTGAATACCAAGGGGTTGGTAATTCATATCAGGGGCAGCGAGTTCTTTAAGGGTTTGTTCCCTAGGATTGATCATTTCAATTTCAACTAGCTGGATGAGGAATGGTTCTTGAATTATTTGAGTATCTCTGATGTTCCTCCTAAGTTGGTGAAGTGTTCGCTCAATTTCAGGTTCAAACAAATCCAAGGGATTGTTTGGAAGTCTATGGGGCATTGAGAGAGATTTTGGAAAAAAGAGGAAGATGGGTTTTTCTTTGTATTTCTTCAGTTTATGATTTTTAAGAGGAAGATGAGTTTTTCATTGTGTTTTTTCAATTTCTTTATAAAATTTTGTTTTTTTGGTTTTTTATTAAAATAACCAGAAAATAATGAATAATTAAAGTACCATCCCCAGAAACAGCGCCATTTGATACACATGGCTGATTCTCTCCAATCAACCGTTCAATGTTCTGGTGCTCTGCTAATGTCTATAGTATCACTCTGTTCGAATCCTCGACAATGATACTTTGTAATAGTCGTTTGTTTTTAGTTGATTGTATTTTGATTAGGGGGGTTTGTTTGCAGAGCTTAATTGAAATGATTGATTGACTATAATTGGTTTAACAAATTGATAAATATTGGGGTGAGTTCATTATTAGGTAGTTAAGCTTGTGATATCCTTGAGATTTGCTTTATATTGCATTTAAATTAACACACACTTCACATGTTGACGTCGATTAGAATTTATAAGTGTTAACACTTTAATCCAAGACTTAACATATCTAGGATTCTAAAATCAATCAGTAATTGTTTACGGTAGTGTATTTATGGTTCCAATAATCCATGGAAACCACATTCTAAACAAAATATGTCATTAATCCATGACATATTAAGTCCAACATACACAATGTTAAATTAACAAATACTCATCGAGAAAATACTCTCAATCACTGAACATCCCTAAATTTTGACTCACCCCAATGAGATATTTACTCAACCATTTAATTTATTAGTAATCTGGTCTATTATGTTTGAGTTGATTAATTACAAAGAGAATAAAAAGAAAAGGATAAGAAAAGAGTTGTCCGTCGAACACACACACAAACGATGATGAGAGTAAAAAAACTGTACTTTTTATTGAATAATAATGTAAAAGAAGATGATGGATTTCAGATTTATTTATTCTAAAATAAGAACATTAATATATAACTACAGAAGGTGGATGAGAATAAGAAATTTAGAATAAGAAAATTGCATTAAAACAGAATTACAAAGACAAACACTTGTAAAATTACAACAAAGAAAAATGAAAAAGTAAATGAAAACAAAGAGAGGAGGAAGGGATTATCAAGAGAAAACTTGAGTTTGGGAGATCCTACAAAGCCTTTGGCAGGGCCTTGGTACTGCCAATCAATCCTCCTTTTCTCTGAAATGCCAACCCTTTTGAAAGGAGAGGAGGGGATGTATTTATAGCCTAAAGTGGTGGATTGTTTACATTCCAGAAATACCCTCTGTAATTGGCTCACATATATGGACATCAAGAAAGCCAAATATAGAGAAATAACCTTCTTAAAAGTTGTAGATAATAAATTTTTCCGACTACTATCAAAATTTGGAGTCATTTGGACTTAAGGATCAAACGTTATGGCCGGTTTCTTAAACAAAGTAAAACTGTCCATTTCAATCCAGTCTTTTTGAAGTCCAGAATGTGAAAGGGTGTTTAAATATTAAGATATCTTCAAATATGAATGAGTTCTTCAACAAAGTCGGCCGCCTATATCTCCTCTTTCATACTGAAAACCCGAAGCTCTATTTGATTCTTACGTCATGAGATATGTCATGCATACTATAATGATTTTATTTGTCAGACAGAATGGTGGGACGGATTTCAAACTTCATATGGGCCTCTTGTTCATAGATTTGGGCCCTGAAATTTTTATCCAATATGAAATGTAGTGTCACCCGAATTATGGTGGAGAGTTGATGTTTTTAGACTTCTAGATTGAGCCCAGTAAATCAATCTTCAAGGCTGATCTAGTTTGTTCATAGATTCTTTGGTCTTGTTTGTGAGGACCATATGGCCCTTCAAATGGCAGAATTGGCTCATTGTACCTGCTAATTAAATGTTGTATATTAAATTAAGAATCCTACAAAACAAAAACCACACAATCTGGATTAGTATAGTGATAGTTAGTATTAAAACATTAAACTGGCTCAATTGTACTAGTTCTAAAAATGCTCAAAAATTATACTTAATATTAAAACATTAATATTTCACAAAAATTATGCATATTTCATATAAAATCAGTAAAGAGGGAATATAATAAGTCATGAAAATATTAATAACATCAGGTAGATAATATGGATATTACTAATAATGTTATATGATTTCATGATTTACTATCATATAATTAAATCATACATGGTAGTAGATGCCTTGAGTAGAAAATATAATGTATCATTTACAATGTTATGCTTCGAAAATAATCCCATATTTATTCATTTAATGAATCATGAATTGGAATTCAGGTATCTAGAAACATATTCTATATTGGATCATGTATCAATATAATAATCTTTATAAGAATGAATTAAGAATACTCAAAAAAAATATTGCGGCTTCTATGAAATGAGATATCTGTTTATGAATTTTATGTTTCATATGTTTAATGTTGACAAACAATATTTCACAAGGTTTGGAAAAATATTATGTGTACATAAAGATTTTAAATTGAAGAACCAATTATTGAGTGAGGATCAAAAATCTTTTTTCTTAATTGTGCTGGTAGAAATATGATGTATTGTGACCTTATGAGATATTACTTGTGGGATGGAATATAGAAATATATTGTAAATTTTAAGATGAAATATTTGAATTTTCCATATTTAATTGTTGAATGAAAACTTGGGAAGGGAGAACTTCATTATATATAGATACCAAATGGAAATAGAAGAATATATCCATGAATTTCAAGATGGTAATTCCAAAATAAATCATGAGGTAGTAGTGTGAGTTTGATTAATATTTATTAATTAAATAAATATACATATTCTTCAAATTTGAGATAATGTGTCTTTAGATCCAATTTATAGAAATTATCTTAAAGTGGTAGTTATGTTACATGGAGTCCCTAACATTATTTTATCTAATCAAGACCATTGATTTGCATCTAATTTTTAGTAAGGTCATTTGAATTTTTTGGGTATTGAATTAAATTAAAATATATATTTTCATCCTCAATATGATGGATATTCAGATTAAAAAATTCATTATATAGAAGATATGAATTAATATTTCTCATTACATTTTCTGGGATATTGGGATTGACAACATTCATTAATGTAATTTTCTTATAATAAAAATTTTCTTTCCAGTATACCAATGACACCATTTGAGGAATTACAAGGAAAGTGATGTAAAACTTCAACATGTTGAGACTAATTTAGTGAGAGAATGTTATTTTATTTTGAATTTTTAGGTGAAATAGATAAAAAATAATATTTTCTTTAGAATTATGTGTGGGAAGATTAGAGAATGAAGAAGAGTTGTGCTAAAAACTAGAGGATCTTTTATTTGAGATAGGAGATTATGCCTTTATTAAAATATCACCTTGAAAGTGTATAATGTGTTTGAATAAGAAGTAAATTTTTAGCATTTTGTTATTGATCTATATAAAATTTTAGATAATTATTATTCCTTCCATTACAAGTGGCTATACCTCTGATTTTATCTCTAGTACATGATGTGTTCCATGTTTAATTGTTAAAAAATTTATACCAGAGGCATATAATGTTTTTAGATATTATGTGGAACCGTTAAAGGATGAAAGGTTTTATGAGGAAAAACTATTGTATAATCACGATCATAGAGAGGATGTATTGCAGAATATGGTAACTCATCTGGTTAAGTTTTTTTGGAAGAAGAACATGATTTAATAAGAAATATGCTTATTAGAAAAATATTTGAGGGGAAAATACAACCCAACTTTTATGTCATGAATAAAATTTTGAAGAAAAAATTTCTTTAAGGGTGAATAATATAAAAACTCAAGTTACCTTAGACATAAATCAATTTAATGATTAATAATTATTCATTATATATATTTATATTCGTCATTTTTGGTAAATAATTTTATATAATTTTTCATCCAATAAAGGAATACAATTATTTCAAAAAATTATTTTAGAACTATTTATTTATAAGTTACATTTATTTATTCAAAAATATGGAATTGATATAAATAATTTCAATGTTTACATCACCATGTCAAAATAAAATTAAGATAAATTTTATGGAATTTTCTCTAATATTTGACTTTTAGATGAATAGTGAAAATATCGATTTTAAAAATACTATAACTTTTATAACATCATCATAAAATAATAATAAATGGTGTAATGTCCTTTCTTATTTTCAGGTACTCTTAAACCCCTATTTGTACCATGATTAGGTTGGGTTTCATTTTGGGGTGTTTTGGGTAAAATTTTAAAGGGATTTGGTGTTGTGCACTATTGCAGCATGATTTTCCCAAATCATGGACCTTTCTAGTGAAAATTTTGAAAACCTAGAGAGTTAGGGTTTTCAAGGTTGAGGAACAATTTGAAAAACTATGTTCCCATTGTAGAGAAACTATGAAATCCACATCAATATGGGTGCATGGTTAGGGTGCATGGGTTGTCTAACCATGCATCCCAACCCATAAAACCTTTTGTGAAACATTTATTTAATCCAAATATTTCTAAAAAATACCCTAACATCCAATTTATACCTCCACTCATGCAAAATTTTACATATTACATTTTTTTCCTCCATCAAAACTGATGATATGTGTTTTTGGATCTTCTACACCACTCTGAAAGGTAATCAAAGCTAGGTGAACAACGTTCGATCTTCTCCATGTAAGTTTTCTCTTTCCATTCTCAATATCTTATTCAATTATTCTCTTATAAATAGGGTTTATTTATATCTCTATATTGTTTTTTATCTATTCCCCATTGTTTTTTATCTTGAATGTAAGTTTTATTCTCGGGTTTTCATTATCAAAATTATTCATTGGAGCCTCATATTTAAGACTCTGTGTTTTGTGATCCTTTGATCTCTAGGTTGGTGGTTCAATGTATGATTGGATAATTTGATTGTCTATAAATTTCATAATTTAAATTAAATTTTTTGACATAAATTTGACTTTTTTAAATTGTTTTATTAAAAACCCTATTTCATTGAGTTGTGGATTTGAATGGGATTTGGAATGAAAATTTGGGAAAACCCCCATTTCCCTTGAATTGGAGTGTGTTGTGTATATGGATAAAAAATTATGAAAATTAAATTGAGTAATTCATTTGTGAAATTTAAATATACGAAAATGATTTTGGGAAACGATTTCAAATTTTTATTTGATAAAAAAGTCTTAAATTGTTTTGAAAAAAACCAATTCATTTTACCCTAGAAAAAAGGAATGATTTGAATAGAAACCCAATTTTGGATATTTATTGAGAATTGGAATATTAAAAGTTAAATATTGGGTAAAATATATTTCAAATAGTTTTAAAGTAAATTTCACCTCATTGATTTTTGTTAGAACACATGCAACCCAATTGAGTTAAAGAGTTATTAGAGACAACACTATATTGATGATTTAAAACACTACCAAAACATATATAGAAGGTCACATCCCTGATCAGATAATGATGGGTCCTCTTTGACCAGTTTCATAGGGATGTGTGTACAAATATTTTAATGAGAAACATTTGGGTGTGAAGGAGTCCCATATCTTGGATCTATCATACCATTTCGAAGAAGACCATGTTTCTCATTTTTTAATTTTTTAATATATATTACATTGATTGTAAACTATTTTCAAATTTTTTTATAAATTTATATATACTATTTAAAATAGAATATTTAATTAAGTAATTTTTTTAGAAATGATTTCATCATTTGAAATGTAATTCATGATTTTTTTAAATATGATTTTGATATTCCATTACTATTTATTTAAAATTTGGAAGCTTTATTTTCTTAATTAATTATTAAATATTGTTATAGAATCTCTGGTGAGACCCTATTGGGATATTAGCTCACACCCTACCTTTTCCTTTGGATGTTTTTAGATTATATCCATCTAGGTTCGAGAAAGGGTAAATCTCTACCTGTAGATGGTTCTTGTTGCTAATTCATGGGATTGGAAAGTTGTGCCCTCTAGGACTTGGGTTGTTATCCAATTATTTTGGAATGTTTATATTTTACCTTTCGGTTTTTTTAACTTTTTGACTTTTGGTATGGTTCTCCCTATGGATTTTCTTAGTTTATACTGAATTTTGTCTCTTTATCTTGTTATGTTTGATGAAAATTATTTCCCACCTTATTTTATTATGATTCTAAGTGCTATTCGCCAACCCGTGGGGATGAGGAATGACCATCATGCTATTTTAGTTTTAGATTAGATATTAAGGTACCAAGGTATTTTATATATTTCATGACAAATTGGTATTATATATATAGGTTGAACTTATTTTTTGATGTTAGTATGTAATTGTATAATTTTTTCAGGACATTAGGGCTTGTTGAGATAGAGTGCCTAGCCGTCTCTCAATGTAGCGAACTTTAAGTCAACAATAGTGGTTTGGGAAGACATATTGAGGATCAGTTTTAGTATTTTTACCTCCTTTATATTTTCATATATTTAAATAAAAATATGGTTTATATATCTATTATGATTAATTACCTCTACTATATCTATTTGAGTGTCAATCAGAAGTCTTCAATATTGACTACTGATGTTGTGTAGCATTATACCTTTATGAAGACATGTTAATAAAATCCAGGATAAAGTTATTGATGAACCACAATGAGAAAAACCTCTAATGGTCCTATGTGTTGTTGAGGTGATAGTGAGTACTATCCAAGATATAGGACATGCACCTTCACTCTCTCACATTCAGGTACCAACTGTGGATCCTCAGTGGATATTCTCTAGAATCATCATCACAAGTTCCTTCAACAAATGACACAATCATTAACTGATCTAATAATCCTCAAAATACTAAGTAATGGTTAATCAGGAATGAATTATTTTTTGAGTTCTTAGAGAAACCTAATGAAATCAAGGTGAAGTGTTCCACCTTCATGTTGGAGGTACCAAGAAGGAGATGGTGGTAAATGATGGTGATAACAAATAATCATTAGGGATTAGAGTGTAAAGACATTAAGTAACTTATAAGAAAATAGTTATACCTATAGTCAATGGTATTGGTCAATTAAATTGAGTTTTTCAAACTTGAGAAGGATAACATGACAATGATGGAATATGCAAACCATTTTGCAGAGCTTATGGAGTTTTCACCTAATATTATTTTGAATGAGAATACAAATACATGTCCCTTTAAGATGGGACTTAGATATGATATTCATTATATGTTTTTCTTAGAGAATATTCCTTTTTATAATAATGTGTTGGATATAGTGTTGATGGTTGAAATGGACCTGGTCGGTGTGTCAGTGTCGACCAACGTTTATTTTTCTCCCAGTAGTGGTGCAATTTCAATTAAAGGAAAGAGGAAGTGTAATGACTCTCAAGGTAGTTGTCAACATAAGGGTTTTCAATACCTAATAATGTTTTTGTAAGAATCCATTTGATTTTTTACCAATATGGAAATCTAGGGCACTCAAAGATGGTTTTCACTAAGGCACTCAATGTATGTGGTTCTTGAAGATGATCAGGTCACATTCAGAAGTTCTATCATATCTATTCCACTCTGCGTAGTGGTGAAAGGTCATAAAAACCTTGTAAAGAATCTATGAAACGATTTTATTGATGAAAAAAGGAGTTCCATCCAAATTCATGTGAAAACATATTCTTCATGTAATGGAAGAGTCTTCAATGGAAGCAAATATGGGTCTATGGATTGTGAGAGGTACCATCACTATAGCACTATCATTACTGAATGCATTATTTTATAATGGTGCATCTTCTTAATTTTTTTCTACCCATATTTTCAATATGACTTATCATCATATGGATCATTTATCTTATGTAGTGTACATTACTACACCCGTTTGAATAAAGATAGAGTAGGGTCTCCATAGTCCTACTTGTGTTCTTTCATTACCAGATATCAATCATTCTAGAAGTTTTTTTTATTCTAAACATGAAACCACTTGACATAATATCCATGATAGATTGGATAGTTTAAAATTAAATCCTATATTTATTCTGGTTTTTATAGGTCTCATTTACTACACCAAATGGGGTGTTTTGTATCTTTCAAGGAGAATGGGACCCAAGGTTGAGTAGGGCCGGAATTTCTTATATAGAGTTGACTAAAGTATTATTAGTGTATTATTTTGATCTATAGTGAGAAAATTTGAGTGGTGATCACCCTCCAGTTTTCATTGAGTTTCTTGTTGGTTTTCATTCAGACTACTCTTGTTTTAAATTTCTAAAGGATATAGTCTTTTTTATCAATTTAGGGAATAATAATCGACCAGTATATATTCCTTCCTTCCACATGGAACTAACTAAAATAAAATAGCGGAAGACTTGGTTTCATGATATAATAGAGAAATAAATTATATACATAAGAGTGTCACCTTGGAAAACACTGGTTCTATTTTCTATGAAGGCTGATAATTCCCTTCTCCCTTTTCTGGATTAAAAAAACCAATTGACTTACTGTAAAGAAAGAGTATCTATTTACATGGACTGGTGATCTATTTGTCTAATTTAAAGGGGATAAGTGTTTCTCAAAGACCGATCTTAGGCCTTGTTACCATCACATAAGGATAAAATAATCTGATATTCAGAAAACATCCTTTCAGAGTAGGTATGACCAGTATGAGTGCCCTGTCATGCATTTGGTCAAACTAGTTCTTCATCAATCATTATGGATTCAATGAAAATGGTTTTCCATGAGTAAGTTTATACCTTTTTAAGGTATTTTTGGATTAAATAATTGTATACTCTATGTATAAGTAGAATCATGTGTTTCATCTAAGATCATTTCTAGAATTTTTGAAAAATAACTCACTTTATGATAAGCTTTATAAAAGTGATTTCTATATTTAAAATGTGAAATTATTAGGAAACATGGTATTTTAGTTGATCTAGAAAAGGTGAAGGTTGTTATAAAATGGGAAAAACCACAAATTGTTTTTAAAGATTTAGATATTCTTAGGTTTATCTAGGTATTATCCCTGGTTCATAAAAGACTTGTAAAACTTCGAGTCTATGATGACTGCCCAAACTCAAAAGGGAGTAATGTTTGTATGGGTTGAGAAATGATAGAATTATCTTATTTATTTGAAATGAGTTTTGAATATTGTACCTATTTTGACTCCTCTAAAGGCAGGACAAGGTTATGTGGTCTTCTATGATTTATCTGGTTTGGTTTTGGACTGTGTTCTTATACAGGGTGGTCATGTCATTGTTAACAACTCTCAGAATTTTCGGACACACAAGAAGAATAATCTGACCCATTACCTTTATTTCATTATTGTGATTCACATGCTTATGATTTAGAAGCACTAACTTTAACGAGAATGGTTTATCATGTATTCTGATCACAAAATATCGGTAAATGTATTCTCTCAAAAATAATTAAACCATTTCAAGACCTATTGGGTGGAATTACTGAAATATTTTTATTTTGACGTCACATATACTCTAGAGGAAGGGAATGTCTTTTTGAATGCTTGGAGAAGGAATATTTTGGATCAATTCATGAAAGAATCATCAGAATAGGGGAACTTGATTTCTCTCTTTACATAGTTGTATATCGGAGTTTGAGAATTAGGTAACGAGGTTTATTTGAATATTTTTTGGTTCACCTCCTCTCTTTCTGTGATGATTCTTCAGAAAAAAAATATTGATGATGAGTTATGTGGAATTTGATACTCTCTATATAGTGGATATACCATTACTAGTTGTTAATTATTCTAAGGGGAAATTTGGTGTTTTAAGAAATGGTACATTGTACTTTATTCATTGTGGATAGATATTTTAAAGGATTTCCATAATTCCTAGTGGGAAGTGAACCCAAGAACCAAGACGATGTTTTATTCCATGTGGCATTGATTCTGGAGGCTAGGTATAACAAAGGGAATTGTTGAAATTTTCTATCGTAGTTATATGTGCCAATATGTCATGTATTTTTATATACATTCATGATTCAACCAAAGTTGAAGAGCCAGAAAAACTCTATGTTAAATAATGTTTCCTTTTACAAAAAGTTCCATCTATTATGGTCTCTCATAGGGATCCTCGATTTACTTATTTCTTTTATAGATGACTTTATAAAACATTGATATATCAGGTTCTTCTGAGTATGGAATACCTTATATAGTCAGATGTCTAGATAGAAATATCAATTCAGATTTGCGAGGATATACATTGTTCCTAAATTCTAGACATTGTTGAGGAATGGGATGTCTATATAGGGCTATTTGAGTTTTCTTCTATTAATAGTTACCAGTCCATGATTAGAATCGTTTATTTTGAGGCCTTGTATGGATGGCCTTGCAGATCCCCATTCTCTTTGTCATAGATTGGTGAAAGTTCATTTGAGGGAAAAATATTGGTTCAAGAGATAACAATAAATATTTAGTTGATTCTTTATAGAATTTTGAAGGCATAGAGCGGGTTTAAATCTAATGTTTATCATCGTCTCAGACCATTGTAATTTTTATTTTGTGATCTGGTGTTTTTGAAAGTTTCAACTCATCTATCTCATTGATGGCGTCTGAAGTAAGGGAAGCTTTCTCATCATTTTTTGGACCTTAATAGGTTGTTGGTATTGTGTAGAATGTCTCTTATCATTTAATAGTACCACCATAGCTAATGTCAATAAATAACATGTTTCATATATCTCAGTTATGGAAGAATCTATCTGATCTATCTCGTGTAATGAGATGCTCAAATCTTGGCATGAAGATTGATTTATATATCACAGAACATCCAGTTAGGATAGTTGTTTCTAAAAACAAGGTGCTTCATCGAAGGATGATACCTTTAGTTTGTGTTTTATAGATGCATGGTTTTGATACACAAGAGACATGGGAGAGGGAGTAACTGATGAGGGAGTAATGGCCATATCTTTTTTATAGGATTCTTTTTCACAATATTTCTAGGAAAAGAATGTTTCTATGGTGGGGAGTTTGAAACATCATTTTATTGTTTCTATATACACCTAATCCCCTATTTTGATCATCATTTCATAGGGTTTCATTTAGAGGTGTTTTAGGAAAAAATTTAAAAATTTTAAAGGGATTTTGAGTTGTGCACGGTTGGTGTACAATTTTCCCAAACTGTGCACCATGTTAGTGAAAATTTTGAAAAACCAAATAATAGGGGTTTTCACGGTTGGATCACGATTTGAAAAACCATGCATTCTCTATGGATAAACTATGAAACCCCATTAGTTGGGGAACACTCTTAAGGTTTATGGTTTTTCTAACCATGTGGGCCTTACCAGGAAACTATGCATGCAACTTTTAAATAATCTAAATATTTAAAAAATACCAAAAACCCACTCTATTTAGATACCCTGTCAGGCCTAATTTTAACTTTTACATTTTATTCTTCCTTGTAAGCTCCCAAAAGGTTGTTTTTTCCCTTCTATACCCCTCCAAAAGCGAATTGAAGATAGTAAAATGACATTCAATCTCCCCTGGTAAGTTTCCTCTTCTCCTTTTGTATCTCTCTCTCTCTTCATCTCTCATCCCTAGTATTTATTCATATCCCCATGTTGTTAGAGGATATAATACCCATTTCTTGATCTTGAATCTTGGTTTGATTCTCATATATTCATTTTTTATGTTCTTCATCGAATTTTACCAATTTGATATTTGTGTTTCATGATCGTTTGATCCCAAGGTAGGTGGTTCTATTTATGATTGGCTGATTTGATTAACCGAAAATTGATTGATTCATATGTAATTGTTTAATATAAGTATAATTTCATTCAATTTCTTATTAAAAAACTAATTCCATTTATTTGGGGATTTAAATGGGATTTAGCATGAAAATTGGCGAACACCCCCAATTCCATTAAATTGGGGTGTGCTGTGAAGTTAGATGGACGATTGTGAAAAATAAATTGTGTATTTTAATTATGGAATTTATATTTGTGAAATAGATTTTTGGACCTGATTTCAAGTTTTTATTTGACAAAAATAATTTATATTGTTTTTAATGAAACCCATTAGTTTTATCCTGGATAAATTATGACTTAATTTAAAATCTTGTATTGGTCTTTAAATAAAATTTGGAATATTAAAAGGGAAATATGGGTGGAATTTTATTTTAAATAGTTTTAAAGTAAATTGTCCATTATTTATTATTATTATTATATAAAATTAAATTCTAGATATTCAGTGATTTATTCGAGACAACAGTCAATTAGCCTTACAAGAATAACAATACATATGCAGTTGGTCACATCTCTGATGGGATGGTGATGGGGCCTCTTTCCCCCATGTGATAGGGATGCGTGTACACATATTATTGTGGGAAATAGTTGAGTTGGAGGGAGTCAAATATCCTTAAACTATCAAACATTTTTTAGATATCCATATTTATCATTTTAAATATTTTGATATATATTCCATTGTCTTCTAAATAATTTACAATTTCAAAGTAAATTTATATAAACTCTTTATATAATTTTTTGTAATCTATTGTATAGAAATGTTTCCATAATTTAAATGTAAAGAATGATTTTTCTGAAATATTATTTTTAAATACCAATCCTTTTTATTTAAAAATTAAAATCTTTATATGGTTAATTAATTGTTTCATTTAATTATATAATCCTTGGTGAGACCCTACTGGCCTTTTAGCTAAAACACTACCTATGACTTAAGATGTTTGTAAATTATCTTCTTATAGGCTCAAGAAAGGGTAAAGTTCCATTTTGAGGTTGTTCTGGTTGCTAATTTTTGGCTTGGAGATTTGTGTTTGCTGGGACATGGGTTGTTATCTTATTTTTCAGGTACATTGTTGTTGTAGCATTGGGTTTGTTTACTTGACTAAATTATAGTATAGTTATTCCTATGGGGTTTTATTTAGTGAATAATGATTTTTTCACTAGATTTTTTATTTTTGTGTAAAATTCATTCTCATCTTCTTTTTTATGATTGAAGGTGCTAGTATCCAACCTGTGGGGATCGGGAATTCTCTTTGGGCTATGTTAGTGTTGGCTCGTGTATCAGGGTACGAGGGTATCTGGGCTAGTTCATGATAAATTAAAAGTTCATAAAACATCTGTGATATAAAAAATATATTTATGAAGTTATATAATTCATCTAAAAATATAATTTTGAACATAAAATTCAATGTTTAACATTTTGGAAATCAATGTAATGTTTTTATTCATATAAAAACTATTTTTTGTACTTCATTTTTAATAATTTATTCATATAGTATAATTTGGATAAGTTTTAGTGAAAAAGTTAAATAATACTTGTTTTGATTAATTGAATCCAACTAATTCAATGGGAGAAAACATTATATATAATGTTTTATTAAATCAAGTTTATGTTAAAAATGGAATTTTTTTTAAACTATATTTTTTTGGTGTCACATGTATTTGTTTTATTTTTATTCCATCACTAGAAATTGAATATTAAATAACGGATTCCTTATTAGGTATCACCATGTTATAATATTTTGTGATTTTAATTTAATTTTTAATTATATTGAATATTTACAATGGGAAACATTTGTCACCATTGTATAGGTTAAAATGGTTAATTAGGGGGTTAAACTTAATGATAAGGATTAAACACTATCAAAATTATATCATTAATATCATTGGGCGATTGGATTTTTACCTTAAAAACTCTATCGATTAAATTGGACTATATTAAAGATATTTTCCCTAGTAAATACATTTATTATATTTTTATGTTCTTAATATTTACAATGTTTCCACTCCTCCCACTTGTAAAAAAACATTATATTTTAACTACAATGTAATGTTTGAGTACCCAATTTCAAAAATTGTATACCCAAATCAACCTTAAATATCCTCCACATGTCCTAGAAGTTTTTTTCTCATAAAAATTCATATTTTATAAGGATTAAGGTGTAATCTAAAGGAAGACATCCAAAGATGAGGTATAAGTCTTAACGAAATTATATCATGTTTTTTCCTTATTATGCCTCCTTCATATCTATTATAACCATTATAATATAATTAAATCTTTATAATTAATATAAAAAATTATTATGTTTTTGGAACATATATTTTCTACATATTTTCTATCTTATGTACAATTGAAATGTCACTCATGCATTTGTGCAGGCAAACACCTACATGAAGTAATGTAATTAATTTTTCATAACCACCTAACATAGATATTCATAGGGATGGATTTTAGTGAATCAATATGATATTTATAGTATTATTATAAATATTTAATTTAAACTAATTTTCTACATTATTTCTTTTTCAACTATTAGAAAAATGAAAACTTCATTCGTGCATACATGTAGACCACTGCCTCTATGAATGACATATCACATTTTTCATCACCAACATACATGGATAGTTCTAAAGTATATTTAATGTATACACATAATAATTATTAAATTATTAATATTCTATAACCATGAAACATATGACTTTTTCCAACCAACCAAATCTCTTTTAAAGGTTATTAAGAAAACAACCTCAAAGCCTATGATGCGAACTTAACTGATTTAATAAGTAAAATGGAACATGGTAATAAATAAAAAATAGAATAATAATAAGGGAATGAACATAAATAATTAATAAATCATTTACATGATTAATATACTTCTATTATTTTGGATTTAAATATCATTTTAAGTAAGATGGTACTCAAAGTAAGTGATTTTTCATAAAAATATTGATTTAATGTTTTATTTCCATCTCTTTCTCCTCTAGATCCATGTTATTAAAAATGCTTCATGAAAGTTCCTATATAAAGAATTTTTTTTTCTAAATTCATATGAAAATTTATATTTATTTAATTAGAAAAATTAAAAAATGAATCCTTTTATGGTATTTTGTATAGGTCTTTTGATTTTTTTTAGAAAAGTTAAAAAAGACTTTTTTTAAATATTTATCACTTGATAGATTTTTCCTTCCATAATAGCCATTATTACTTTTTAATATTACTCTATATGTTTTCATATTATTCATATAATACCCTATTCCCATTATTCTAGTATTTCTTTATGATTTTTTGAAAATAAATTGATATTTCTTCTTATATTTATATGAAAATGGAATGTTCTTTTTTTATTTTTTTAAATGATTTTTTAAGGATTTTATAATGAAATAATGAATGATTATAATTTTTTTGTCATTATATTGTACATAGAAATTGTATATGAGGACGAGTAATCCTAATATATTATTATATAACACGTTAGATAATAATTTATTCTTTTAAGATAAAATGTTGTAGATAACTTATTATATTACTCTTATTGAAAGGGTTCTATGAACGAGGTAACAAATATTATTAATATGATGCCTAAATATTATTTAAAAATTATTCTATGCTTTCTATGAGATGAAGCACGTTTTTTATAATGGGTTTATTTTCACATATTGTTATGATTTATTTATATGCCTAATAATCACTGTGAAAAGGAAAACATTATTATTGATTTTCACTTTTTTACATAGAATAAAAAGTTTACATTATTTTCGGTATCACTTATTTATATTTTTTTACTTTTACTGCATGTTAATTTTTTTCACATTATCAATGAATTTTCAAGAACTATGTCAATTTCAATCATTCTTTTATAGTAAATTGTCTAAAATGAAGAAAATTAATCATAAAGGAAACATGGGCTGAAATTTGAGAAGCAATTGTTTTTAAAAATAAGGTCATTGTGTGGAAATATTTACTTTTGGTGTAATGTTTTTCCTATTAATTTAAAACTATAAACCTAGAAGATAATGTTAATGTAAAATTTTCGAATCATTTTTTTACTCATAATTATGAGTTTGTTATGAAAAAATTTCTATAGAATACTATAAATAATTTAAATCCAAATAGGCTACCCATATTTGATGAAGCATAATAGGAGTGTTTTCATGATCCAATGGAAACATATATGATCGAGACTAAAGTTGATAATTACATAATGTTGATCAGAAATTAAAAGATTCTATACAATGAAGTTCATACCAGAAATGAAGAAGAGAATTTGGAATTTAAATCGATATTCTAAGATAGAAATACTCTATTATTGTATATTCAAAGAAATATATATAGTGGTGTTTCATATTTTTGAATGAGTTTTAGTATATGTAATACATTATAATTCACTCAATTAGGAACTTCAAAGGCTCTCGAAAAAATTAGAGGGATGTTAACATTATATTACCATTCATTTTACTTTCAATTGAATAAATTAGTTTTCTAGATGAACCATAGGATTATAAAAATTTAGAAAAACTTATTATATCATAGAGAGAAAGAGTTATGAGATGATTTATTTTTGATTAAGATCATATACATTTTTCCATAAAAGTGGAAATCAAAGAGAAAAATGATTGAAGACACAAAGAATATCACAAACCATATCTTTGATCAATTTAATGGAAATTTTTTGCATTATGAAAGTAGTTTATACAGTTATAATAAGAAGGAGAGGAATAAAAATGACATTTTATTTGTATCTACTTATAGGTATTTAACATATAGAGTGAATAAATAAATGTCAAATACATCCATGGGGAATTTGAGAAGGAATTTTAATATTACTTATTCAAAACATAGATAAAGTGATATTACTCTATATTTTATGATAATTAACCGACATATAGAAAATGAATTAATAAAATAAAATTGAAAGGATAGGAAAGAAAAATAAAAAAATATATATGAAAGGAAGGTACATAAAATTTTATTTTCAATGAATGCAAAGAAGTTAAGTCACATCAAACATGATTTTAATCAACTAAAAAGGAAGGATAAGGAGATTAAGAGATCAAAAAATATAATATAATGAAATTAATTTATAGTTATGATTAAAATAAATAGTTCATATGAAGAAAAATATTTATTTGGATAAATTTTAATGTAAAGTTATAATATCTACAAGATAACATAATTTTACTCCTATGTTATTAAAAGTGCATTATTCTTGGATGATATATCAAATTTATCCTTTAGGGGGGATTCCCCATTTTTATTGGATAATGATGACACTGAACCTGAAACTCTATAACCTGAAGAGATGGCTAGAAATGGGACTAGTCTAGAGAAATAAGATAAAAAGGATGAGGAGGAATGTGATAAAGCTAATATATATATTTTTAAACTCCCAAAGAAGTAATAAAAATAGAAATTAAAAGATTAATAGATGAAATACGGTCTTCATAAGTCTATAAGTTATCTTCCTAAAATAAAAAATGTGGTTACTCTATCAAAAGATAAGATTTACATATTAAATTATCCACAAAATGTGAATTATACTCTTATTAATATTTAATATGATATAAATAAAGTAGTTAAAATAATTTTTTATGTTTAAACCCCAGGAAAATTACTTTCAATCTTCACTACTAGAAGTAATTTTTTTTAAAAAAATAATATATAGTAGAGACGAAAGAGGAAAACTTCCAAACATGGGAGTATATCTACTCGAAGGAGTCGTTTTTAGTAATATTTATTTATTCCATCAATTGAACCATTATGCACAAATTGAAAACAGTGTGGAAAATAAAAGAAAATGTGTTTTCTATATATGTTAATCTTTTAGAACTCACTGAGCTTATATATCAAATGATATTATAGTATATGAATAGATATGAATTTAAAATATTTATGGACAAAGGTTAGATTTTGGAATATAACCTAACAAAAGAATTTCCCATTGACAAGGATTTAATTTCCATTCAAGGATAGATATTAGATAATGTTGGTTAAATTTCAATATCTGGTACAAGGTAACATTTTACATTTTTTCTTTCAATTTTGTAATATTACATTTTAATTTCATCCTTTATTATTTTTATAGTACATCAAGATTTATAACTCTTATGCATTGTTTATTTAATATTTCATTTTCATTTAATTATTCTTAAATAAGTTTTTTATTTTCATTATATATTTTTTTATTCATAGAAACTTATGTTTCTTAAATTAACTCTTTTTTATGGATAATTTCTTTTTTCAATAACATTCATGAATTTTTTATCTATCATTAGATTCAATGGAATATAGGAATGTGGTTTTTTAATGAATTTTGAAACATTACTAAATTGAAAAAATTAATGGAACAATTCGAGAAGATATGTTTCATGGGGTTTATTTATTATTATTCTTATCGTATAAATATTGTTTTATCACATGTGTTTATTTTTACTTTTCATAAATTGATAATTTTTAATCTATTCATTCTTTTATTTAAAGAAATTTTTCTATCAGAATGTAGGAGATTTTTTTTTTAAATTATAATTTTATAATTTTATAATATTTGATATTATCTATTTAGAATGAAATATTATAAAACATTAGATTAATGTAAAAATAATAGCTAAGAGAATCTCTTATATTGGGTCATGTGGACCGAGTGTTAATTTTGTTCATTTATTATGAAGCTTTGAATATTTGAATTATCAACTTTTTAATTAACTTCTATGTAATTTGTTATACTAAAATGGAATCATCTTGGGATATCTTTGCTAGAGAGATTAGTTATGAAACATCTATTTAATTTTAATGGTTTTCCCATCATAAACCCTTATATAAAAGAGTAATCTAGTTTAAAGGATGGGAAAGTGTAACTTTTCCTTATGAAGTATATTAGTAATTTATTTCTTATATCATTGATTAATTATATTCAAATTAAATTTTTATTAATAATATTGTTTGAAGAAGATAAATTTGAATGTTTTGAAGCATTATTTTACACCCACAGTATATTATTTTTCAAAAATGGGTAGACTACAACATAGAGGGGATGTAATGTTCATCTCTCAAAAACTAAAAAAAGTTTATGGATGTTTTATCAAAGAAATATCTATAGGGACCCTATTCATTTTATGTGAAAAAGAATAATGAAAAAATAATATAGATCTATAATTAAGGATCATATTCTATTGAATATAATGTTTTTCCCTTTTAAGGAAGTGGAAAAGGACACTATTAATATTCTGGATATAAATTTCCTAGATTTCCTTTGCAACATGTTGTAATTCAATATCTTGATTTTTATTTAGGACTAAATAAAATTCATCTATTCAATAATTGTGATGATGAAGATCCATGATTATTTATATATTTTGAAGAATCCCATAATGAAAATATTAGAGAAAGTTGACATTACGGGAGAAGGGTTTTCAAAAAGGTAAATGAAACCCATCTAAATTATGAAATGATAGTGATGAAAAAGAGGGTGTATCATTAAGCTCAAAAACTTTATTGAATGACACCACCACAAAACATAGCAAAGAATGTGTTTCTCTTTCTCAGTGATAAGAAAAAAGTGCTAAAAAGGGTTGGGTCTTTATTAGTACTAGCTAAATGCACTGATAAATGTTCCCTTTATCAATGCTAAAACAAGGGCTAATAAAGGTTTACCCTTTATCAGTGATTTTTCTGCTGATAAAAGGGTACATTTATGAGCGTAATTATAAGTGCTTATAAAAGTTTTTATTATTAATTTATTTAAAATTATTATATTTATATTCAGAAATAATGTTTATTTGTATACATTAAATAAAATACAAATGTTTATAATTAATATATATTTTAATAATTCAAAAATATATATAATGTTTGAATTGAAAAATGTATTTCTAAGATTATAAATATATATATATATATATAATTAAATAATTATAATATTATTATAAATTACATTAAATAATAAATATATTTATTTTATTTATTATATATATTAGAGATTTATTAGATTTATTATATTAATTCATTGTATTTATTATATTTTTTATATTTAATATATTTAATATATTTATAAATATATAATACTTTTAAATATATATTTACAATTAAAATTATTGAATATATGTGTGTTTTCTAATGAATCTGGTCAACGAATATATGTGTATATGTTATGTATCATATGAATGAGTGTTCATTTGTACATTACATGATGCGGTATATTGATTAATTAATAATTTTCCCATATGAACTATATATGTTAAAAAATGTACATATAAAATCACATTAAATATATTTAAATAATAAATACATTTTATTATATTTAAAATGATTTATATAAATACTTTTCAGAAACATTTTTAATTATAATTTTATTAATATAAATATATTAACAATTATATAGCAATATTTATAAATATATACTATTTATAGTTATAATTATTAATAATTAAATATTTTTATCCAATATTTCATTTTAAATAAATATATAATAATATAAATAAATTATTAAAATTATACCTATAACAGCACAATATTTTTAGCACAGTTAAAAATATCCCTTTATCAACGCTAAAAAAGCAGTGATTAAATTCCAAATTAACAGCACAAAAAAAGTGTTCTTAATGGTACAATTTATCAGAGATTTTATTTTAGCGATTATAAAATATAAATTTATCAGTGCATTTAACTAGCACTGATAAAGGTTCTAACAGTTTTCATAAAAGAACCCTAACAAGCCTCTCCTCCCTTGCAACCATTCGAGCTTTCATGGAAGATGAACCCTCCATCGCAACCCCTCCTCTACTGCAACCCCCCCTCCACCTCTGACACAGCCTTTCCCTCCTACTTTGCCACAACTGTCTTCCTCCTCCACCATCGTCACTGCCTTCTCCTCCTCCTCCTCCATCATGTTCCCTCCTCTGCCACGACCCTAATTCTCCTCATTCGTCGCTATCGCTGCCTCCTCCTCCCCCCTCCCCCTCCTTCTCCTCCTCTTCCTTGCGCGATCCCCTTGGCCACATTACAAGTTCGGTTGCGTTCTCATCACCAGATGACTGTCCTGACACCCATTTCTATAGCCTATAGATTCCCCCTAATGAGTCTCTTATGTAATTTGTTCTTACTCTTATTTGTTAGAAAGATAATTGGTGTGCATAATTAGGTCTAATTGACCCTATAGTGGTATTTTTTCATGATATTAATTAATAATAGCTTAGGTTGAGACTGTATGAATGACATTCTGAACAATCATGTGGTAAAGGTAATGGGTGGGGGTTTCTATGAGGAAATAATTATGTTAATCTCATTGAAAGGGTCTTTTTATGGATTGTTAATTAGCGTAGAGTGATAATGATATGAACTTTATTGGTGAATACCTTGCATTTACAAGATATTTGGTTATCCTGAGCTGTGGGCCTTTGTGGTAGTACTGCATAGTGTGATTGGGGGGATTCCTTGGTGGGCACAAGTGATGGAATAACTAGTGGGTAGGTTGTTGTGTGAGATATATCAATGATTATTTTAAATATTATATCATGTTGAGTACATGGTTTATATTAATTATCCCACAGAAAAAATTTATCATGGATATATGAAATTGTGATGTTAGTGGAAATGATAATGTGGATTCCTTATGACCTTAAGGGTAGGGAAATACACACATGGTGTGTTATAGGTTGGTAACTAAATATGAATAAAGAGATTTTTTGTTGATATATTTTTACATATAGGTCTTGGTATCATAATTATATATTTTTAAACTATTGGATATGCTAATCATAGATATGTTTAGTGAGGCTGCTTAGGATGGGTCATGTATGATCTTCTTATGTAATAGCCTCTTGCTCGATGCTAGGTAGCAATCATTGGCTTGCTAAGATCTAGGATGAGGCTTATCTTCCATGCTTCTTCATTATATCTAAATCATTATTATATATCTATGATGAGGATGAGGCCTAGAGACCTTTGGATTTCAATGTAGAGATACTCCACCAAGGTGAACAATCATTCAAATTTTTTAAAGTTTATGTTTGGCTATACATCATGGGGTACATGTGGGTTTCCATAAAACATAAATTATTTTAGTGGTTCGTATTGTGTTGATGGTTAGATATGTTATACCCTCCCTACTATTTTCTTTATGTATGTTCATTTAGCCAAGGGATCTGTCTTACATTGATAATCATTCTCAGGCAGTAAGTTGGCTCTTTTATGAACTTCTCACGATCTTCTTCTAGTATATCTTATTAGCCATGTGGAATATTTTGTATTAGTGATTTATATTGTGTTAGAGGTTATATTGGTTATTCCACTTTAGGCACTCCTTTTTGTATGTGAGTTTATCCATGGGACTCGCCTTATGTTAATGGTTTGGATCATGTGGGAGGTTGGCTATGTTATGCCATCCGTACTATTTTTTGGGGGTGGATGTCATTCCATGAGGCATATAGTCACATCACAATTCATGATCAATATTTAATGGTTCTTCCAAGGGGGTCATAGTTATAGTGTATACCATGTGGTAATTCAACAATGTGACATCATAGGTTACACTATGAAATAGACACTTAGGCTACACCATAATGTACTCTATTCATGAAATGAAAAGAGATTTTTTGGTCCTTTTAATGAGGCTCCCCTATTATTTATTAGCCACTCGACCCCATCACACAAACCCCTCTTCCCCATTATTTTCTCATCTCATTATTATTTATTTAGGATCCCAAATGGTCATTTGATAGTGGACATTCCCTCCTCCACTCCCGGGACATGCCACACCACCTTCCCCCACACCCCTGTTTCCCCCCCGGACAGCTCACCCCCACCTGGATAGCCCACCCCCACCCCACCCCACCTGGTCAGCCCAGCCCCCCCATCCCTGGACATCCCACACCCCCGGACCCACACCCCTAAAACCCCAACCCCCCTGGATAGCACACACCTTCCCCTTTGAACCTTTTAGGTTTTACTGGATTTTCCCCTTTTCTCATCTAGAACCCCTCCATGCTACGCCACCCTCCCCCTCCTCTCTTCTAGGGCAGTTCTCCCTCACTCGGTGTATGTTTCATCTTTCGTCACTTGTATTGGAGATCCCAGGATAATTTGGACTTCTCTTATTTTTTTTTATATTAGTATATGACACCCCCAATACAATATTTAAATGGACATGGTTCAATTAAAATTGAAAATGTGATGATATGGTCCAGGCTGGTATCATAAACAACAACTGACCTATCTTTCCACTAACATAAGAGGCATTCATGATCCCTACGGGATAAAAACAATCCCCTGAGAAAAAATATACATTTAATTTAGAAACATTTACCCCTAAACTAGAGTAAATTAAAAATTATCATTCACTTCGAAAGCAGACATGGCCCATTCATAAGTAGAACATATAGGAAAATAGTAGATATGAAAAAAATAAACTGAAACCAGATATCATAGATGGAAAATAAAATCCCACTATTGACCAATAAAATTGTTTAACAAGACATGTCCCATTCTTAAATATAATTGGACCTTTTTTTGATTGGTATAACATATGGGTTCTCATTTTATGTATTCTTTTTAGTTGGAAATATCTTCTATCTCGCGCATCTCCTCTATCACGAACGCACCTCTGTCGTGGTCTGAATGACAACTGCACTATGATTTTTCTCCTCTTACTCATTAGTTTCCTCTTTTTCTCATGTTATTACTATTTTATATTGATGGTAATGTTATGAAATATATGGGTCAAGTTCCCCAATAAAAATCATGGCTATTGGTGGTCCTTGTTTGTGTACTAAATTAAATTCATGTTGTTTGGTTCCTGTTGAACATTTAATTATAAAAATTGATAATTTAGATATACATGACTAATTAATGATTGCCTCAGAATGATAAAACATTTGTGATAACCCCTGAATTAACAAAAGGAATTGAATAAGGGATGATTTTTAAAATCTGAAATTCTTATTTTTTGGTTTTATGGTGTTGCGATTGTGAGCATGATTGTGTGTTTTTATGGTTTTGCGGTTGTTGTCATGATTGGTATGACATTAATTTTCCATGTTGTAGTTCTTCCACCATTTAATATCAATCCAAACATTACCCATTTCAATGGCACAACCACTTTGTTACTAATTCAATTCCACTAAAAATCATACTATCTATTAGTTTAGTACCATAGATCTTTACTAGAGACATTATGTTCCTAGAGAAACAATAAAATACCAGATTAAAATAATTCATATAGATCACATGTGGGATACGAAAACATTATAGTTCAAGGGATTATCATAGCTAGTTCCATTGATCAGGTGGTTGGGAAGATGGGTGTGGTCTACTTTGGTTCTTAGTATGTATGGAGAGGTAATGGTATTGCTTACCATAGATAGTTCCATTTATTATAGTTAGATGATGACCCTATTTTAACATATATTGGGTAATTATTTTGTTAAATATTAATTTTACTCTACCAAATAGTAATAATATGAAAAAAATAATTGATGAATTCCAATCGGTTCACAAAAGAGTATGAATATGGCGTGAAAGTGTTTATCATGTTTGAAATATATCATGCATATGAACCTTCTCAAATCCTTTGTCTATTTTGGCGTTGTTTTTATTCCAGACTAATTAGTCCAGAGGATTTGGAATATATTCTAATTTTTCACAGAATAGATCGAAGTTATACATGTTGTAATAAACACAGGGAAAAATTAATGTAGGCAGTGTTCAGGATAACACTTCATTTTATGGATCACCTAATATTATTATATTCATGAATGATGAAGATGATTGTATGGATGATGTGATTACAGATGTGAATGATGATGAATATTATTTTGAGTAAATGAAAATAATAGTTGAGGATTAACTTCATGATTGCCCAAAATTGTTTGAAAAGTAAAAGAGTTGTACAAAGACGCCATTGTATGCTGTTTTCACAAAATATACAACATTTTTATCCATACTAAAGTTGTATAATTTGAACATAGGAAATGGGTGGAGTGATGCTAGTTTTACTGAATAACTTTCACTCCTGAATGACATGCTCCCAGCAGATAATGAGCTCTCGAGAAAAAAATATGATTCCAAAAGAATGATACGCTCGATGGGTATGATATTTAAAAGAATACATGCCTTACCGAATGAATATATATTGTTTTTCAAGGACCAAAAATCACTTAAATAATGAACAAAGTGTGGTGATTATCGATACAAGAAAGATGAATCAAATCCTAAAAAAAGTTGTATGGTACTTTCGAATCATTCCAAGGTTTAGGCGCCTTTATTGAAGTGAGGAGAATAAAAGACAATTGATATGGCATGTAGATACCATAATTAATCATGGGAAAATTCGTCAACCAGAAGACTCTCCTCAATGGAAGAGAATTGATCATGAGTATCCTGAATTTGTAAATGACCCAATAAACCTTTGTCTTGCTTTATCTATAGATTGGGGTGAATCCTTTTGGTTTTCAAACCATCATTCACAGTACATGGCCAGTTATGTTGGATAATTATAACATACCATTGTGGTTATTCATGAAATGAAAATACATCATGTTATCCATGCTTATATCAAACCAAAAAAAACTAGCTAATGATATTGATGTTTATTTGGCTCCATTGATCGAGGATTTGAAATTATTGTGGGATTCAGGTGTTACGTTGTATGATGCTTACAAAAATGAAGATTTCACATTAAGAGCCACGTTATACGAGACGGTAAATGACTTTCCTAATTATGAAAATTTGTCTGGATAGACCATAAAGGAACTCCAGGGTGTCCCATTTGTGAACAAGGTACACATTAAATTGGGTTGAAACATTCATCTTAAAACATGTTTCTAGGACATCACCGATTTCTATCCTAACAGAATAAGTACCGATATTGGAAGACATCATTAGATGGATGTTCAAAAGAACGCATGACTCTGTCTCCACTAATAGGTGATCAATTGTTGGAGAAAGTAAAATATTTGGACACTAATTTTGGTAAACTATTTTCAAAAAACCATACAAAAACCGGTTGGAAAAAGAGATTAGTTTTATTTAATTACCATATTGGAATTGTATGTATGTGAGAATTTTTTTTGATGTTATGCATGTTGAAAAACATGTATGTGATAGTTTCATCGGCACGTTGCTAAATGCACTTGAATAACAATGTATGGAATCAAGGATAGATTGGACATGGTTGAGATGAGAATACGAGAAGAGTTGGCACCAGTGAAGGGTGAATAATGAAAATTTCATTCTGCTACTGATTTAAATCTTTCTAGTCATGAGAGATATAAGATTTTAAACTTCTCCAATGACATAAAGGTTCCAGAGGGGTATTCATCAAATATCAAGAACATCATTTCAATGATAGATTAAAAGTTAAGGGTCTAAAATCACATGACTACCATGTTTTGATGCAAGATCTAATTCCTATAGATTTACGTTTCATTTTTCCTATGAATTTCCGCCATACATTAATAATGCTTTGTTTCTTATTTAAATCTATATGCAACAATGTTATAGATACAGAAAAATTTCCAACTATGGAAAGAGAAATTGTCATCTTTTTATGTGAATTGGAAATGTTCTTCTTGCCAACATTCTCTGATATGATGGTCCATTTGTTGAGAGAGATTCGACTATGTAGTCCTATACATTATATATGGATGTACCCAATTGAATGGTATATGTTGATTTTAAAAGGGTATGTCAAAAATTGAAGTCATCCGGAGGTTTGTATTACGGAGAAATATATTGTTGATGAAGCCGTTGAATTCTATACTGAATACCTTTCTGTTGTGGAAAACATTGGCTGAAAAAAATCTCATCACACTGGGCAGTTTGAGGGTGAAGGAATTTATTGAAGAGAGGTTTTCACGATAAATATTACAGATCGAGAGCAGTCCCACCATTACATTTTATATAACAGTTTTGACATTGACCCATATGTTCAAACCCACAATGAAATTCTTATGCATTTGAAAACATCTAGGGATGAAAATGTATATCAGATACACATAATTGAAAATTTATAGGGTGATTTCAGAACCATATTATTAAGAAGTTAGATGAAAATAAAGACTCAATTTCAGAATAAAAACTAAGGATAGCTAGAAGAGAAAGTGTGTATGTATTATTTTACAATACTTATGTAGTTAATGGTTATACATTATATACTAATAAACATGATGAATAAAGTACCATGTATAATAGTGGGGTTACACTTATAGCTGAAGCAATTCATGTTTCTAGTGCTACGGACAAAAATCCAATTTATGCGAATATTTCATACTTGGGAATCATCAAACAAATATGGGAGTTAGATTATACGGAATTTCATGCTATGATTTTTATATGAATGTGGGTTGGTAACAAGAGTTTTTTTAAATAGTTGAATTAGGATTCGTGAAAGTTTGTTTCAGTAAGGATGGGGAGAAAGGCAAACCATTTATAATCTCATCACAGGATATACAATAATTTTATGTTCTAAATCCCAAAAATCAAAACAGGTCAATTATTATGTTATCGAACAAAACAATTGAAGGGTCAGATGAAAGTTCAATAGAGGATGACCCTTTCATTTGGACTTCTCAATCATTTATAGCGGTCCCAATGTAGATGGAATTTTTTTGGAAGAAGAGACAACAATGAAAGGATTTACATAGTCGATAGAGGGGTCAAATCTCTTCACCCTTAAAAAAGAGAATTTAATAATCAGGTTATTTTTTTATTGTAATACAAATTGTGTTACGTTATGTTTTTATCTGTTCACTGACACTTTTAGATAATGTAAATTAAATGTTAAACCACTTCTTCAGATAATGAAATTTTCACTTAATGACTTGGCCAGTCTCGAGGAACAATAGGTCTCTCAACCTGATACTAGTGGTCCCAGTACAGAGCAACAACAGGTTTCTCTACCTGCTGTTGTTGGTCCTAGTGATGTGGTACAACATGTTTCTCAACCTGTTGATTCTTGTCCAAGTGTCTATGCTAGTTCTCGAGAGAAACATAATAATAAATTATATGAGGAAATGGTAGGAAATGAAACCCTGACGATGAAAAAATACCAAGAGCGCCATAGTTTGACGGTGTTAGCCAAAATCCTTAATAAAAATGCAAAAGGCATCAAATTTGTGGTGGAATGGAATAATCAAGGCCAACATGTTAACCCTAACAAATTCATCTTTAGTAGCTATATTGTAATCCTCACTTCAAAATGTGTACCAATAAATGAACAGTTGTGGCACCATTTTTCACCAGGCTTAAGACACTAATATGGAAAGAGAATATGGTAACATTATGATATCATTTCATTAATTTATTAAAATAAAATAAAATACAAAAACATTGACTTACTCTTCATAATCCATTTCAAAGTTCATTTGTAGTAGAATCCTCACACAAGGAATATGTATTAAGAGTTTCAGAAAGTATTCATAGAGTCTTCTGCAAACTTTTAATGAAATATCATCTTAAAGATGCTAAAGGGAAAATCAAGCTACACCCATCTTCTCTTTATGCACACTTGATATCCCGAGGAGTGTGGGATGCATTTAGAAACCGTCGTGCGGAGAATACTTTTTAGGTACATGGTGTCTAGTAATAGGTTGGTTGACATTGCCTATATTCATCACTTTGATTTATAGTTTTTTATTTACAAAACAACAACTGAGTGATGAAAATAAAAAACAGGTAACAAAACTAGCATACCCCTATTGTAATGTAAGGATGTGGTACACATTACTTTAGAAAAAATTGGTACGAATTTTAAATCTATCATAATACTTTTATGTGATATAAAAAAACACCATAACCATGTTATTCTATTTATATGTAGATTTATGAATCGAAATCTAAATCCACTTTCATCCCATGAAATGTGATATGGAAGGAGGCTAGTGTAAATAAATAAGGGATACTGATAGATGAAAACACACAAAAAGTGTGTGAAACATGTGTAAGTATGACATTATATAAATTTGATTTAAATCGATATTACATAATAATGACTACATATTTATCTATATTTTCTATCTGAAATGGTCATAAGATTCAAAAACACTTGAACTAGATGCATAAATAATTTCAACAGCCATGAAGTAGCCAGAAAAGTATGGCTACATCAGAGGTGCGGGTTTTGGGGTGACACCATGAACATATTTTCATAAAGAAAAGCAAGGGGAGGATCAAAATGAATAAATGAATAATATAAGAGAAACAATAGCTATGTTTCATGAATAATTACAATACCAGAGATAGATGATATCATGTTTGATGGGGGGAGGCAAAGAGAAGAAACAACTCAACAACAACCCATGTGTAAAGATCTCATCCCACCCCCACCATCTTTGAGGCATCCATTTCCCTTAAAAACCTGACTTACCTGAGGTAATAAATGATAAAATAATTGTTTCTATGAAATTTGAGTCACATTTTCATCGATATATTTCCTCTACTAATAATCTACAGGGTGAAAATGACTATGATTTATATCTATCAACTCCCACCTATCGCCTTGTAGCATGGGATATAGTGTTCAATATGAAGAACAACATGCTACACAACAGACAACATCAAACATATCATGTGAGAGTGTTGATTAATGTAGCTAATGAGCCATGTTTGGAGCTACATATTCCAAATAATGAGGAAGACATTAATAGTCGAACAAGATATTGGAACATTCATTGCATGGCCGTAAATTCTTGTAGAAAAACATATCGACAAGGATGTATCCATTTATAATTTATTTTTCAAGATGAACCATTAAAATTTAATGAAAAAAGGTATGAACCGATGAAGTTGATAGACAGCAATGCTCATGTGGATATAAACATGACAGACAGTAATTCCCACATAGTTTAGTTTGAAAAAAATATATATTGAGAGGAAAAATTAGATTACATTAGTTCAAAAAATGTAAATGAAATCCTCAAGTATGAATGGCTAGGCACCTCATTTGTAAATTTATACATGAGGTATATTTTCATGATTTTATTTTACAATTTTTTCCCCATGAACAAAAAATTTGGACTTGTTAGTCCTCACATATCTTCTTCAAAAGATGAAATAAATTCTGATAAAGAGGCAGAAATAATGTCATCCCTACTCAAAAAAATTGAAAACAAAATTACAAATGATAGACTCTTTTTAATTCCAATGATGCATGGCTAAATATCTATAATTTAATAATATAAACTATATTTTCATTTATTTTTCTACTTATTCATTTTTATGTTTCAGGTAGCATTAGATGCTGACTGCAGTCAATTTGGATACTCCAAAAATTTATTTTTTTGGATTTAATGCATGGATATGAAACAAAATGACCACACATGATTGAATTTTTCAATTTTTAATAAACTATATCCAACATTTTAGAAGTAAAAAATCAAGTTATATAATTTATATTATAATTTAATTAGTATTATGTTATGATAGGGCACTGTATCAATATCGTCTACTTAATGGAAGGAATGCAGGGCCTAAGGACATGAACACCTACAAGATCTAAAACTGGACAAGTATCCTGGTATATATAATAAGATTACACTATAAAAACACATATCAAAACCAATTACATATTTATCTCAATGTTTCTATAGTTTCAAAAACAAACAAACAAAAAGTACTTTAGTTATTATGTTAGTAAATTTATAAAGAAGATCATATTTCATCAACAAACTAGCTTCCTGAAGAGGTATTTTCAAAAATAATTACGAGTTCATTTTAAATATTTATTAATATTTTGTGTACTTATATATTTTCAGTAATACTATTACTGTCACAAAAAACTCATATTCATAAAATGATATAGATGTATTTAAAAATGAATGGGAAGCATACATGATGGAAAATTGTACACAAATAGTATGAAGGTAAATTCCGACTACTTATGTTATCCTTGTATGCTCATTGATATATACCATGTTTACATTTATTGAGAATATATGGTCACCCTTTATTATGTTTTATATCCTTAGGTTATAAAGAATGGTTTTAGAAATGATTTTTATTTCTTGTAAATCATAACTTAATGATAGAATCTTATGAACAAGTTCTTTGTGTTTCAATGTTTCCAAAATAACTAGACCTAAACTATTATAGGATGGATGATTTATATTCTTTATTTTGGTCATTTATGTAGTTGTTTTAAAAATTTAGTGTTTTGAAAGAATATTGGTTGTGAAGCACAAACAAATTTAATAAAAAAACTAAGGATTCTTCACTACTGTTGGTTAACTAACGCTTAGCATAACATCTGATCTAAACATATGATCTCGCGTCCTCATGATGCTCTTATCCCAAACCATCTCTATGGTATCATCATTCATTATTCACTTTTCCTTCTCTTCATACATCCATTTACTAGGTAAATGGGTACAGGAAGAGACGGAAAAGTGAATGTCGAATGATGATATCATAAGGATGGTGTCGGATGAGGGCATCATGGGGATTCTAGATCAGAAGTTCGTGTCTGATTCTATGTCAAGTCATAGTAAAGAAACAGTAGTAAAGTTCCCAAAGAATCATTATTTTTGTTATTAGCTTTTATCTGGACCAAATAAACCCTTTGTAAAGATGTAAACGAAATGTTACGATATAATATGTCTATTTTAATGAAAAAATATATAATGAAATGTTGATTTTATTTTCATTATTCCTTATAGGGGTTTTTTTTATTTTAGAAGATCTCTATCCACGTGACATGCCTTTGTATGAAGAGAAAAGATGTTGTTTCTTCTCAATCACAGAGATAATATTGATGTTTTCACAGTAAAATCATTGTCCAGAGATCTTTCATCACAACAATTGCTCAAATAAACCTGCATCGTATATACATATGCATGCCCATCCAAATTTTGGTGCCTACACACCTCATATAGAACATGTATCATATCAATTCCCAAATACAAACACACCTCACATACAAATTCCAGAAGTAGAAAAAGGACATTGTTATAAAGAAGTGCATAACTGACTGATTCCCTTGGGATTCTATTTTTATTTTAGTATTCTATGATACTCTTTATATTCCATGAAATTTCCTATAGATAGGAGAGTAATGGGAAATCTATTTCACTAACGAATCAATATTCCATAGCTCTATGAGAACTATTTGGTTTTTTCTCTACTTCACATAATACTCTTCATGTGATTGTGTCATATAATCTCCTTTGTATTAATACTTCATGTGAACTGATCTGGTGATTTCATCACATGATCAAATCACATGAACAAATCACACAATAAATCAAGGTAATTCACTTAAACCATGATTCGTGTGTTCTTGTATTATTTAAATGATCACATAAAGATTCAAGGGTCATGTAATCGTATAAACCTCCAAAGTTCATTTTATCAAGTGATCCTATTATGGTCATGTGATCACATGACTTTTAACAATTCATGCACTTAATATGATATTTCTAATTTGTCATGTGCCCCTTTCTTACTCAAGTCCATTTTTTAACACAAAATCTTACATTTTCTTAATTAATCAAAATTTATTATTTCTTATTATACAAATGAATTCAATAATTTAAGATAAGGAGTCTATTGTTCATTGTACTACAATGGTTGATAGTGTGATAGTCGACCAGTACATAGTCATTTTGTCCACTCATGGACATCTTAAAAGCATTTTGGGAACCAATATCATGGATTTTCGATTTTTTAATTAGATTCCCTTATAAGGGTTTGTCATTATAAATGATACTATGATATGTCCACCTTATAGAGGGATCATGCCTCCCTCCTACATCCATAATAATAACAATATGTTTAGGGAGAACATCTCATATGTGGGTAATTTCATCTCCAATGAAGAAATCTCAAATGATTAATTTTGAAGCCTATGTTGATTAATTTTAAATGGTTATAACATAATTTGGAGCTTAAACCCCATATTTATAGATCTAAAATGTATAATTATATATCAAATTGGATTTTTGGGTGGTTATTTGGCTGGGTTATTCGATCAGGTGGATGTTTTGGGATAAACTTGGATTTTCCCTTCTTGGTTCAATGTACTACCATAGAGTTTATGGTTAAGCTAAAAAATATAGGATTTTATGAATCTATTTAGGCTTACCAAACACTTACTTATTTCAATAAAATTCTTATGGTATAATTTTTTAGTTTATAGAGTCAATACATGAACACATTTCATTTTATGTATGGTGAGTTTGACATAAGTATATGGGACATTAACATGATCTATGGTGTGTGGATTTTAGGAGACAAGTATGTTGAGTAAATCCATCCCCCGTATACTCAGGATATCATGGAATACAATCCCCCCATTATGAATGATCTCATCAATCTAGACAGAACATCCCTTGGGAAGGACCCATATCTAGGGGTTCACATCCCCTTCAAGAGGTGGACTAACTTGTTCATCAGGAAGTCTCGGCATGAGATCTTGAATAAGAATCCCAAGGATTTTACATAATAATAATCCTATGGAGAATAGGGTTATCACTTTAAAATAGTTTAGGAGTTTCAATTCAATGACTAGGGATAGTCAGTCACCTCACACCACCATCACCTTCTTCATCTAGTAAGCTTCTTAGCAATGTACCTAATTGGGTAAAAATTGACAATGCAGAAAAAAGTGGAGTTATGGTATCCACCTTAATGATGGTAAAGGTGATTTTAGGTGGTAAAATTATCATCTTTTTTATTCCCATGATGGAAAAGTTATATTTTCAACATCACCACATCTATAGGGGTATGCCCCATTCAGAATATTCATCCCCTTCCAGCTGTGGTGGGGATGGATGGGACCCCAAATTAGTGCATATGAGTTGCATAATAGTCATAACATTCCATGTTACCCGTTTAGGAAATTTCTACAATGAATCAGTGGGTTCTATCTAATCACACTAAAGAAATTTGACATCAATAGAAATGTGAACTGGTATGATCTGTTTTTTATACCATATAGAGCACCAAACTGTGAAATTACCAATAATGTAAAGGGTTATCCTATAACCTAAGACTATATTTTAGCCATATTTGAGGATGTTTTATTCACTAGGATTAACTAAAAGATATTCTATACGTACAACATACCACTTTGGGAGATAGTTCAGTGCATTCAAATTAAATTCCCCACTCCTCACCACATCCGTTCAGAATTGCATCCCTTGGTGGATCACAAATTGTAGATAATGTTCACCTGATAGGAAGATTAGGTTCTGGGGATCTTCTCCTTGTATATTTTGGGTTTTGGACTCTCTTTGGATTATGTCGATACCTTGGTCTGATCATACCCAAATGGCCAGTTGGTTCTATTGGTGATAAAGCACATAGATCCTATAATAGTGGATGAGGAAGAGGACACTGGGGATCTAGCATCACCAAAAACATAGATTCTAGACAAAAAAAATATTCCATAAGACCCACAGATCATTGTATGTCTTAGAATAAAATGAGGCACTTAGATCCAACACCATCAACAAGGAAGGTGCCAACTGATTTGGTAACTATGAATGGGGTTCGCGTGAAATAAGTTCCAGTCGGTGGTGGATCTGCTCTAATTATGGTGGTTTTTCCCATCACATTTCAATAATGGGACAACTAGAAGTGTAATACACTGAACATAGATGTCAGGAGAGTTTTGTGTTAAGTAGAAATAGATCAAGAGGGATTTTGGAGTGTGATAACTCCCAAAGGAATATTCTATGAAAAATAGCCCATTGAAGTCAAGTTACTTCTCCAAGAACATAGTTTGGTGATTCATTCTGTTAATGTCTAGGTGCATTACACACCACTAGCTTAGAGAGTGATAATTCCTAGCACAATCGTAACTAGTAAAGACAAGGGAGACTTAGATAGCTCTAGTGAAGAGGTAAGATAAGTTTTTTCATCAATTTCATATATTCGTTCACATTGTTAGGAATATGGTTAAATTTATTTTCTCTTGGATATTTCATGAGTCTGGTAAAATTTGGTCACCTCCCACCTCTCTAGTTTACATTCCCAGGGACATAATGGCCAAAGTTTGTTCAAAAAGTGACTGAGAGGCTGATGATCAGGGATATCCAATTCAAATGGACTCATGGATGTGGTTGTTTCTGATCCAAAGAAAACACCTTTTTTTCCTCCATCAGCACCACCTTTGGAACCTCATGTGATTTTTGGATGTTCCTTCCCTTAAGAAGACTAATAAGTAAAAATGGTCAAGTACATACACTAATAAACCTCTAAAAATCATTAATTATTGTACTTCGTGGACTATTTTCCTTTTCATTACTCTAGTAACTTATCATGGCCTATCTAATTGTGTATGACCTCATCAGCCCCTTTATGAAACTAAGAAATAAATTCCTTCAATACCTTCAAAGTGACCTTAGATATTGTATGGGGTCCATGGATAGGCATAAGTGGTCAGGGTCCAAGTAGGGTTGGAACATATATCTGATGTGGACTCACAAGCACTCATTCCATTTGACATGACATGGGAGAGTTCCCAAATAGAGGCTCCAGATATATGTATCTATTATATTTATAACCAATATAAGATGTTGGTATCACTAGGAAAGTGTTAGAATTTATTCTAAAATTTTATACTCCAATGAAATTGAATACACTATCATGTATGTGTCATTTTGTATAACCTCTATTTACACTTGTAGCACATGGAGGTGGAGAATAGTTATTATTGATATAAGGGACCTTATATTTGACTCATGGTCATTTTTATAGGAATATTTCATTATCATCAATCAATTTAATGTTGAGGTTATGGAAGTGGCTAATAATATGGCTGATAGAGGTATGTTTTCAATTATTATCTTGAATGTTTATTTTCTGATGGAATTATTTTTCTATTGACTAATAATATTAAGGCTTTATCAGAGTAACTCCACCTTAGAGGTCAAAAGTCCCAGACCATTCCACTTTTTATCTCTCCCCACTATAATAACTTGGGCACAAGTCTTTCCTTTTTCAAGCACATAAAGGGATGTGAGTATGATTCTCTCACTTAGAAACTTGGTCCTAGAGTATATTCTTATTTTTGGCTTATTATTTAGTTGAGTTATAGAACACACACTATTTCATCCATAGTTTCGGTGACAAGGCTTGGGGATATTTGTAATATAATAATGGAGGGAGCCTTCAATGAGCTATAATACTAGTTTGGACACCTCCGGTACATGTTCACAACCCTTTGTTATAGTGAGTTATATTATCAATAACTCCATGAAAGTGTGAAGGATGTGATCACCATGAGGGATCAAAATATGTTCATCGAGCTAAGAGTATCGATGGTGGAGGAATAAAATTCAGACATTCAACATCATAACGAGGACTTGAATGAGCATCCATGTGTACAATAGAATTATAAGCTCATAAAAAATTTATTCATTTATGGGAGTTATGAGATAGATAGCTTCTAAAATGAATTGTATCACATATATTAAAAGATCAATGTTGAAGGGAATGTAGTCATAGAGCAGCATAATATTATCAATGTGGCATAAAAGTATAGATTTAACGCTACTAGTAGGGAAGAGGCTCTAAAATAGGTTGTATATGTGGAAACTAAATCATTTTATCATTTTTGCTAATCCGTAGATACTCTATATAATTATCTAGAAGAGAATGAAAGGGTATTCCGAGTGCATACAATTTTGAGTATTCTAACTTTATTCAACCCCCCATATTTGGGGAGTTATGGGAGAGACTCTAGACTACAGAGATTCCTCCCTTTTTTATTATCAATAAATGAAATCTTTTGGATTCAATGTTGGTGTGGAAATTTCATCATCTTCTTTTCTCATCCATGAAATCTTAGAAAAAATATTTATATGTCAATGAATCATGTTGAGCCTCATCTAAAATATTAATTCAATTCAAGGAAATATGGACTTGTAAAGGTTGTAAGAAGTGACACATCTTATGATAGTCAAACTGATATATCATTGTATATATACAAATATTGACAATATAAAATGTTGTAATAGGTAACACATATCATGACCCTTACACTCCCTTACCGAACCATGTCACACAACATATGGACTCAAGTAAGCTTGTCTACCCATATCAAGATTAGGTATCTAGTATCATCTAGTCTTATAGACCCCTATCGACCCAAATGTGATTATTTTATTAAAAATTTACATTTTATTAATTTATTCGTTCATTTTAATGGTTAATTTATTTCATTATTGTATTACTAGAATAATATTTATTTTCATATATAGGTGGAATTTTTTTCTTGATTTTATATGATTTTTTCGGTAGGTAATACCATGGATGACAATTTTTGAGAGGGGATCACAGATGTAAGAAGGATAAAACATTACTTTTTTTAACTGTCTGTTGGATAATTGTAATTGTAACTATATAAAACATTGTTTGAAATATATTTAGAAGTGTATTTTATCTATTCATGATTTCAAGTAAATGTTTATATCATTGTTTGAGAAACTCTTATGTGTTTTATTTTATTCTTCAATGCTTTGTTTGTGTGTAGTTTTTGTTTTGACAAGCTATTTTGTGTGCAGGTTCTATTTTCTGTTGTGTGTGAAAGTGTAGTTTGTGTGTAGGTGTGCAGGTGTGCAGGTGATGGGTGAGCTGTTATATGAACAACACATCATTGGAAACATGGCCTTTCTCAGTGCTCAAAATTACACTGATAAATTGGGCCTTTATCAGCACTCAAAATAGCGCTGATAATGGTGACCCTTTATCAGCACTTTTTTAGCACTGTTAAAGGGGACCCCATATCTTCTCTGTGATTAAAAGCACTTTTCTAGCAATGTTAAAGGTTATTTATTGCACTTTTAAAATCCCTAGTTGTGTGAATATAATTTAAACATCCATTTATAGATAAGATTATATAAAATAGGAAGGATATTGAGAAGAAATGAAATACATAACTATTAGATCCCATAAATTAATAAGTGATGAAGAATAAAAATGTATATGAAAACCATGATGATAAATATTAATGTCTCATAGATAAATGTGGTTATTTTTTAACAAAAATACTAAAAAAAGTTATTGAATATTGGAATAATGAAAAAAAATTATTTCATAATAAATGTAAAATTTAATGATTTAAGAGAATTTAATTTTCAATAGATAGTGCAAAGAATATGAAAATTATTAAAATCATAATTATTTATAGTTTCTTAACCCATGATGACTATTGGAAATCCACGTGAAAAAATTAAAAGGATAATGTAGAGGAGATTAAAATTCATGGAAGATAAACCTGGTAACTGAAATTGAATATTAACATAATTTGGAAATAAATATTCATCTGTAGTCACTTTATACACAAAAAATGAAATTGAAGAACCATATTATATTATAGAAGAAGTAAAATCAATGATTGAAGCCACTTTTATAGATCCACCAGTAAGAAAAGTATAACTTTCATCATCGACTAAATGTTATCAAAATTAATAATTTGAATTAATCTTCAAAAATTCATTTTAAGATAAATCTCACGAGTCTAATGTGTAAATATAATTAGAAAATTTATAGTCTTATTTTAATGATTCACCTGACTAATTAATGAAAATTAAGATGTTAATAGATAAGAAATAAAAAACTCAATAATTTTTTTCATCAGAATGGAATCAATGTTAACAAATTGGGAGAAACTAAAATCTATCACCATTTTGATATCTTGAACATAACAACTATGGAGAAAAAATATCTTTTAACACATAGTAAACCAATTTTTTTTGGAGATGAGTAAGATAGTTCTTCATAAGATAGTTTTTTGAAACATACATCAAAGAGTAAAAAAATAGAGGTAAACAAACTATTCTAGATGAAAATATAATTAGGGTTCTCAAAATCATACACATCATGCCTCAAATAATATAAAGGTTAATTATTTTATAGGAAAAAACTAATAATGATTGGATCTATCAAAAATAGAAGTATATAATTTATTAAAAATATGAAATGAAGACTAATTCATCCAACATAAAAGAATATTGTGAGATCCTCTTCTAAAATATTTAAAATATGGGAAATATATTAATAAAAAATATTTAAACATCTAGAATATTCATGATCAAAATGAATCTGTGGAAGGTACTAGTCAAGGTTACAATATTTTTAGAAGATTTTTATCAAAAAATTAATGATTATAATAATTATTTGAAGAATTACCTGATAAAAGTAAGTAAATAATAGAAGGAGTTGTATAAACATATAAAGAAACTAGAGAGATTGGTTCCCAAATATCTAATAAAGGAATAAATTTCCAAGTGATATTTTTTTCCTTTTGATTGTTTTGAGGATATGAATATTTTTGTTTCAAATTGTATGATTATTATTGATTGAATTTAAATTTTTATAACTGATTATTTCAAGCCAATGGTATTATTGGTTCATCCTCCTATAGTTCATTATTATATTTTATTGATAATCCCAAAATGGGGTGTGGGTTTTTTTCATTGATTTAATTTATGGGAAGAATTTATAAAATATATAAGAAGAAATTTAGAACCCATCATCTCTTAAAAATCTCAAAGTGAGACGCGTATCTTTGAGGGAGAAACCAATAACAAAGAGATTTAACTTTATTCAAAAAGGGCGAGAAAAAAAAAGACTTCTATATACCCAATTCATGTATTAACCATGAGTAAGAGGGAATAATTTCAATCTTTTATAGGAATATATTTCTTATTTTACTCGAGTTTATATCTTTTTCTTTTCGTTTAAACATAGAATCACCAATGGATTGTTCTTATTAGTTTCTTATTCTTTTTTAAAATAAAAAATAGGGTAAAATATGAGAATACTATTTCTTCGTTTGATTTAATAAGTGTTTGCTTCTTCAATAAATTATTTTGATTAGTTTATTTTTGATAACATATATATATCAAATTAACTATTATTTTTTTATTAATGAAATTTTATATTTTAAGTATTATAGATGTTAAACTTATGGGGAATTTGATTTTAATTTAAACATATTTTACCTTTTTAATTATATTTAAAATTAATTTCTCTTATGTTTCTAGTGATTTACTTAAATAAGGATTTTTTTCATCCAGATGTTTCATTCACATCCATTATTTTAAAAATAAAAAAACACTTAATAAATAGTTTGACTAAATATTAGATGGACTATTTGAGTTCTATTGTGCACTGATTATAAATTATGATAAATTATGTTCTAATGAACTGATTAGATTCACTTATGTTCTAAACATTGATAATGTTTCACTTAACTCGAACCCTTGTTTTTGCGTTCTAAGTTGGATTCCTCATAATAAAGCTATCTATTTTTTTTGAAACTAATCATGTAGTTCATATAACATACGCATTGGAATTTGCTACAACATTTCTTATAAATTCAACTATATAATTCCTAAAATATATATAGTTACACTTTTTTATAATTTTTATTATGAGTTCACACTACTAAGATGTTGGGTTTTCCAAACGATTTTATACCAAATGTTCAACAGAACCGTTGGTATAGGGGTCCTTTACCAACAGTTTGAATAAACCTTTGGTAAAGGTTGAGTTAGTGAAGGATTTCTCAAGGGGTTGATGAAACCGTTGGGAAATCAACAAAATTTGCTCCCTTTAACGATGGTTTGTACAAACCATTGGTAAAGCCCACGCTTTTCCCAACGGTTTTTAAACACATTGGGAAAAGACCCCCCTTCCCCCAAATGAAGCAAAATCGTGTAGAAGCAGATAACTCTGCATTTCCCCCAATTTCCAGAAGCCCCCACGCAGGTGAACCCTAACCCAATGTCTTCCATCTGTTCAGTTGCAACTCCCCCATACAGGTTATACTCTTTCAACCTCTTCCCAAATACTAACATAGAAGCCCTCATTGAGGTAATTGACATGGTTTGTGTGTGGTCTACCAAACTCTATGAGCTGACATGGTGACTTAAGGTATCTTATCTATTTCTAGTGTTCTTCATCCCAACAATGAGCTAGTTATAAGGATATACTTTTATTCTAAACCTTCCTCCATTTATTTTACTATCTATTAAGATCATGTCATTATTCCCTATTTCTAGTAATTTTGGAAAATTTTATGATTCACACTATTTGATATTGAATCAATGACTAATACTTGATTGGTAGATGTCTGTGATTATATAGAAGATGGTTTATAAAATATCACATAAAAGTATCATTGTTTTTTGTTATTTATGAAGTGTAGTATCATTGACATATATTATTATTAATCTCAAATTTAAAAAAAATGTTTTTGTCTATACTTTATGAAATTTATCCTCTTTACTATCCATGAACAAACTATTAGTGTAGAATCATAAAATTTATCCACCCATTGGGTGCGCTTGACTTGGGGACCTAACTGGGTAATTAAAGGTATGATCATAGGGGTTCTACGAATGAGTTATTGAACATGATTGAATGATTTGGGATGCATATAACACATAATGGGGCATGATTCATGTGCCTTTAATATGATACCTATTGAAAAAGAATATAATTTTATTTTAATTTAATTTTTGAGTACTTGTTCTTTGATTAATGATTTATAATTACATGAATAAACCAACCAATGATTAATGTTAAAAACCAAGCTTTTAATTCCATTTGGAAACCACCTTGGATTCATGATGATTTGATTTAGAATACCTTGGGGAAATCTACCTTGGATTCATAGTGATTATGATTTAGGAAGCCTTGTGGAAGTCCCCCTTGGATTCTAAACTATAGGCCTCTCTATTTACATAGGCTGGGAAATCCTTCCTCTTTATAAATACATCTAATGTCAATCAATTATTTAGTTTTACACTCCAAATCTGTAAGGCTTAACTTAGTTTTAATGATTTTCATCTATTATTCTTTGTTTCTATTTTGATTTGACCTAAACCAGGTGGTGACGTGTGTGGCATGACATACCCAATAAGTGTAGTTTGATTTGTTTTTATTTTCATTTTACAATTCAAGTGTCATGATTATATGAGTTAACTTTATTTTAAGTCTTCATATCCAACCCTTTTATGTAGTTAGTTAATCATATCAACTAATGGTACTACCGGTGAGATGTATCCCCACTCAAAGATTGTAAATGGTTTGTTTAGTCATATTTTCTCTAGGTGGGTAATGGATATAAGGATGATCCATGTGAAGGGATTAGGGATGGTTGGGGTAGTGGGGTAAGTGGTTTTCCTTTTTTTAGTGGGGTGATATGGTTATTTCTGTGGAATTTAGTTTGGGTGTTATGAAATGTTCTAATTTTTTTCAATATTTCCATTTTTAGCATCATTAACTTCTTTAAAAAACTCTCTTTACACATTCTGCACCATTCATGAAAATCCTTCACTTTGTAATATCTTGAAAAATGTTCTATCTGCTCTATGGTGTCTTCTTGTATGTGATAAATGAAAAAATTACAAAACAAATCTCACCTCAAATTTAGGCACACATAACTGAATTATTATATATTTACATTGTTTTAATAGTTCACTACATTAACTAGAAACTCATTCCTTTATCATTTACATAAATATATTTCTTATTAAACTATGAATCTTATTGAATTTCTTATGAAGAAATGAATTATAACAATAATTTCTACAGAATGGATAGAAGTTGGATGTATGAAACCGATCGGATCTGAAGAAATTTTCAAAACAATTCGGATATCTTTTTAGATTTTTCATTTCACAATGCTTCAGATAGTGTTCCTATACAATTCCCATGTTCTAATTGTGTTGGTAGACCATGGTTGAGTTGTGAAGAAGTCAGCTAACATATAACCAAAAATGGTTTTCAAGCAAACTACTATGTGTGGTATCAAAATGGGAAGATAATGAAATCTTAAATTGATGATGATCGAAATTAAAGGACCGGACTGAAGAATTTGTTAGATAACTGGTTTCTGTTTATTCGTCATCATGAAAAATAAAGGATTTTGACTCAAGAAGACTTTGATATGAGGACAGATGAGGCATTTAATGAAAATGATGATATTATCAGGGTGAAAAAATTGAATGATGTTGTCATGACTCCAGTTTATTGACAATGCGATAAAATTAAAAATCAAGAATTTTTAATCATATTGTTTCATGGGAAAACTATGTATGATAATTCTAATACAGCAATCGATTACATTCTTACCTTATTGAAGGATTTACTTCTAGATGATGAAGATATTCCCTCACACCACTATATGGCATATAAGTTAGTTGAAGAACTTGGATTTTCAAGAAACAAAATTAATTATTGTCTGAATGATTACAGTTTATTCTGGGAAGAAACCTCTGAATGAAAGGATTGTATAAAATGTGGCATAGCCCACTAGAAGTCAAAATCTGATGGAACACCATCCCGCGTTCCACAGAATGTAATGTGGAACTTTCCATTGATCTCCAGACTCCATAATATTTTTATGTATGATGAAATATCAATAAAAATGAGATGGCATGATACTGAGAGAAAGGAGAGTAATGATGAGTTGGTTCACCCTACAGATGGATTTTCATGGCAGATATTTGATGCTCAATATCCTAATTTTGCATCTGACATGTGTAATATGAGGCTGGGTCTTTGATGTGATAGTTTTAACTTGTTTGGGAATATTCTTACTTCGCACAACACATGTCTAGTTTTTATACACATTTATAATCTTCCCCCATGGTTGTGTATGAAAAAAACTTTCACTTTTATGAGTATACTCATATCTAGCCCTTCTGATCCTGGCATTGATATTGATGTATATATGAAACCTTTAATAAAAGTGTTGAAACTTATTTTGTATGTGGGTGTGGGCACATACAATGCATATTCAAAAGACATATTTTAGATGCGTGTTGCACTTATGTGGACGATCTATGATTTTCCAGCTTATGCAATTATTTCTAGATGGAGCACGATGGAAAACTGTAATGTCTTGTTTTTATGAAAAATACATGATCTAGAATACAAAAACATCACTGTATTTTCAGTTTTATGGGTCATCGATGATTCTTGCCAATGGACCATCCATACAGAAATAATCGTCTAAGATTTGATAATACCATAGAGACCTATGATCCACCTCAACGTATATCTAGAACTAATGTTCTTAATGAATTGAAAGATTCCAGTTTTCATTTGGGAAGGGTCAAATAAAATCTGAATAGAGAAATAATGTTTCCACGGAAACCTGTTACAAATGGAGGAAGAGGTGTATCTTTTTTTATTTTCCTTATTGGTCAATGAATTTGTAACGTCATTGCTTTGACGTACTACACATTGAAAATAATATATGTGAAATTTTTATTTCGATACATTTAAATGTTAAGGTAAAGACAAAGGATGATTTATGGTCTTAGCGTGACTTGGTGGATTAGGGAATCAGACCAAAATTGCATCATGTGCGTATCAGTGAAAATAAATGGAAAGTTCCATGTGCTTCTTATGTGATGAAACCTATGGAAGAAAACAATTTCTGGAAGTATTATAGACTATTAGAGTTCATGATGGCTATTCAAGAAAAATATATAACCAGGTCAAAATAAGAGAGTTGAAGCTAAAATATTTGAAGACTCATGATTATGACATTCTTCTCCATTAGTTAATTCCAATAGAAATCTGTCATCTTTTGCCTAATAATGTATGGGTGATTGTTATTTGGATGTGCCTTTTATTTATAGATATTTGTGCTAAGAAGTTGTCTATGTATTTCTTCCAAAAAATGTTGACAGATGCCCCTTTAATTTTGTGTGAGTTGGAGAAAATATTTCCTTCATCTTTATTCACATGCATGATGCATCTGATAGTCTATATTCCCACTGAAATAATTCTCAGAGGACCTGTTTATTTTCATTGTATGTATCCAACTGAGATAAATATGTACACATTAAAGTCTTATGTCCGAAACAGGAATCATCTCGAAGGTTATATTATGAACGGTTACGTTGCTCAAGAATACATGGATTTCAGCTCAATGTATTTGTCTAATCTTAATACAAGAATAAAAAGAACAATGAAAAATGAATAAGAACTATATAAGAAAATTAAACCCATTTTCCCATCACTTCCTCAAATAGGAGGAATTCCTAGATCATATACATTGAATACATTAAGCCTTGATGAGCGGGAGATGTCACATCGCCCATTTTTGTTCAACTGTGATTTGTCTGAGGAATACATTAGGTAACTAAATTGAATATGTATATATTACATATATATCTGTTAAAATATTTATATTGTTTATCAACAAGGAACATAGAACAATGATAAATAGAAAGAATAATTATTTATCTTTGATAAGTAGGGAGACTTTTCATAGCAAAAAGTTTTCTGCTTGGTTAAAATTTAAGGTAAAAAAATTACTATTTAAAACAATTAAATCAATATTTAATTTAGTTTAATATTCATTTATATTGCAGGTATTGAGTTTTCTTGTTGACTCTGTCTCTGAGGAAATAAGAGCTTTGTATTTTGGTCCTAATACAGTGGTTCCTGTCTGTAAATCAATTGTTATCAATGGGTAAATATTTATTGTCACTGAATGAGAAAAGAACATGAGAAAACAACATGATGGAGTTATGGTTACTACCACAACAGATTGTTATGCCAGTTCATTAGATAGTATATTGCAATTTGAAAATATGGTTTATTATGGGGTCGTTGAAAAAATAATAATATTGGATTATTACTCTCATGGACGAGTCATGATGATGAAATGTCATCGGTTTGATTCAATGATGAGACATGGCACATTTATTGATGATTGTGGAATTTGAGTAATTAATATGACTCGAAATCTTGATACCAAAGAACCATATTTATTGGTATCAATGGCTAAACATATTTTTTATGTCAAAGACCAACTTCAGCCAGAATTTGGTTTCATAGTTGAAGTAATTCAAAGAAATATTTTTGATGATGGTAATGATTCAATTGACACTTTCCCTACTGCCATTGGAACCAATCCATTTATTTCTTTTGATGACTCTAATATCTCAATTGTTAGAGTTGTTTTTGAACCTAAATTTGTGGTGGAAAATATATAGAATCATCCATTTATGTTCTCAATTCTTTTGGTTTACCTCGAGTTGGGTTGTTAAGGTTGGTACTATTCAAATTGATTTAATATTGGTTACAAATATGTTATATCCAACTTGACTGTTATGTGAATCATCAATGTTTCTTAGTTGGAATTTTTATTTGAATTGAATTTTATAATTTGGAATTGAACTGTATTTAAACCTATGAAACCAACATTTCTATCTTGGTGAACATTCTAATACTTCTACTGTGATTTGTATGAATTTTTTATAAATCTAAGACCTCTCTTAAACATTTTACCAGTTAATGAACATAATGGTTTGTATTCTTCTGGAAAATATGTATTGAAACATGCATCATCTACCTAATATAAAGAAAATAAATTTTCCCGTAATTTTGAAAACTGCTTTACCACATATAAATATGGTAGAATTAATGTTCCATGATTTTAATAGACTGATGAAACTTAGTAAATAATCATCCTACTAAAAATTAATTTTCTTTATTACATTATTTACGATTTATTGACTTCATTATATATTTGTTCATGCTCACCTAAAACAATGGTTAGTTAAACTCTCCATGAATCCCTATATTCCCTCTCATTTATATTTTTTTTGGGTTACACATTAGTTATCCTTTTCTATTTACTTCTATATTTGTTTTCAAATGTAGGAAATGAAACCAATTAATGAGAGGTGACGAAAACAGATTATGGATAACAATCATCGCAAGACTGGGCTGGGCATTCCACCAATAGTGCCTCAAGTGAGTATTTTATTTCAAATATATTTATTAAAATAATATATAATATCATGTGATTACATTTTTAAAAACAATTTTTGAGGATCCATTTATTAGGAAAAAGTTATTTGATGAAAATACTAGTAGTGGTCCCAATACTCAGAGTGTTCGTACGAGGGGGGGTGGTACTGGAGCTAGACGATCTGGTTGGCATACCCGATTAGACCCTGCCCCTCCCACTTACATAACATCCATCCCGCATTCTGAACTCGTTGTCTTGTTCAGGACAGACAGGATATTTAGGCCTCCCCTTTTTTCTCCACCCTTTACATCCAATCCCCCTCACCCATCAGTACCATATCTAATAATGATTCCCACTCCCCATCCAGCATTTGGCCACCCATCTCTATCATCTTCTTTTACTTCTGCTTCCTTCTCTCTGGGATTTTATACTCCATCTTCTTTGACTCCTGCTCCGCCAGAGTCTGTCCTTGCAAAGCATACATTGGGACCCACTCCATCTGTACAATGTGTTCCTTCAGTTTCTATGGATCCAAAGACTCCCATTAATCATAGTACCACAGGTATACTTATACAACCCTAAAAAATTATTACACCATTATTTATTTTCATTATAACATGTATGCATAATATATTTTTTTTTCTTTCATAATAGATACATCTACTGATAGGAGGTGGGGAAGGGGTGTACATGCATGTGTGCGGTGTGGAACCGCCGCACGCAGTTGATGGTGGACTATAATGAAGATAGACATATGATTGAAAAATCATGGCAGCAATGTCAGATTTTTTTTGGCGATGCTTGTCAAATACTCCGACATCATTCTTGTCATCCCTATCTCACGGAGACAGCTGCCAAATGAAGTCACGGATAAATCTTGGGTAGAGATATGGGTAAAAAATATGTTGTATTTAATATAATATATTAATTTTCATATTTATATGAATTAATATTTTAGTGTCAGTTGCGGTTTAATTTCATCGACGGTGAGGGTGCATGGCCAACACGTCTAAAGGATTTATGTGAGATTTAGAGAGTTTATAAGCATGAGTTGTACATTTGATGGCATTCTAGATTGGGCACATAGTTATAGGAGGTCTCTATCATGGATGATTTTCCATTAGAATAGTACCGAAAAATGATTACTCATTGGACTACTAGCCAATTTACGGAATTAATCAAATTATAGGTATTTTTGAATTAAAATTTTTATGTTTCTCGTTAATAATAATTATTGAAATTTATTTAGGATGCATCTAGAAGAAATAAAAAAACATTGATGCTAAGAAATATGTCCACACATTGGGACGTACTACGATTCCAGATCATGAGAGACAATATGTATGATAGTTTATAATCTTTCATTATCACTTGCACTTTCTATTTCTTCCTCCATTATTTTTTCGATTGTTAAAGTTGATATATGATTTTAGTTATGAAATTACTGTTTTTTTGGGTATCCTATTTTTAATTATTGTTCCCTACATTCAATTTCATTGTAGAGTCATAAATTAAATATAGAAGGATGTGTGATTAGAGAAAAACTATTTTGTTGGAGTAGAAATAAGAAAGATGGAAGTGCAGTTAATGAACTGACTTAGCAGTAGATTGTAAGTTTTACTTTATAGATTTAAAATATTAATCTTTATTTTGTAACATAATAGTCTATTTATATTTGTAATAAGCTTCTTTTTAGGACCTTGGTGCTCAGGAACCTGACAATTTTGGGCCAAACGATCACTTACATCAGGTGTTGGGAGATGAGAACCCTGATAGAGTACGCTACTGACCTAGGAAGAGTATAGTTATGCTGAGGTATTGGCCCTCCTCAGGTATGATTTATAGTGCCCCCTGAGTTGCAGCAGGTTAAGGAACATGCAAAACAAGCTGAAAAAGGGCCACAGAGACTGAAGAATAGTCCGCTGGGGAAAACACAACATTTATGAAACTGGTGGAAGTTTTACATCCAACACTTCCACTAGAGTCCATCACTGCTTGTGATTAATATATGTCATTAATATTTTATATATTTGGTGAAATGGGTGGTAGTTCTAGTTGTGGTCAAAATTATAGCGAGGAGGAGGCTGAGGTGGAGGAGGAGGAGGGTGAGGAGGAGGCCGATGCAGAGGAGGAGGGTGGAGAGGAGGTCGAGGCGGAGGAGGAGGGCGATGAGGAGGCTGAGTATGAGTATGAGGGTGAGGAGGAGGGAAGAGATGATGATGGGGATGACGATGAGGATGAGGGTGAGGGTGATGATGATGGTGATGATAGTGATGGTGATAAGGGACAAATTGATCTGTTATATTTTTTACTGATATTACTGAACTTTGATGTTTATTGATTTTTTGTGCCTGAATATATGTGTGATTAGGTAGGTCACATTATCTTTTTTATCTATAAATAATAAAACATGACTTGATGATTTGTTGTGACTAATTCACCCCTCCCCTAGCCACCCACCCACCCCCTAGATACCCCCACCCCCTAGAGAACCTGTACCCCCTGGATAGCCCCACCACCCCTGTGGACAGCCCACCCACCCCCCTCGATAGCCCTTCACCCTCTGTTCATGGGTTGTCCAGTTGTGGGTGTTTATTTGAACATTGATAAAACATCGGTGGTTCCATAATATTTTTCTTCATAAATAAAACCTTAAATTTAATAATTTATAGGAAATAAAATTCCCAATGTTTTAAATGATTATTTATATATTATGAATGTTTTATTTTTAAAAAACATGGATGTTGTGAAATCCCCCTATTTTAATGAAATTTTATTTTTTACTGGAATTTAGAAAATTGGTTGTCTGATTAGAAGTTGATATAATGAAATTATTTTTTTAAAACATGAAATAATTTTCCTAGAAAATATGTAAACATCATCCCATGAACTCAGGACGGCCCCTGAATATCCCCCCAGACAGCCCCATGGATAGCCCCCACCCTCCTCCCTGGACCTAGGACAACCCCCCTCCTTCCTAGACCCCAGAAACCCCCCGGATAGCCCCTCTAATAGCCTCCCCACCCTCCTCCCTGGACCCCGGACACCCCCCCACCCTCCTCCCTGGACCTCAAACAACCCCCCTCTCTCTGGACCTATATGGTTTTATTGTGATATTAAAGGTGTTTTTGTGGTGTTTGAAGTATTTTTTTATATTTTTTTGTGATTTTTTATGCTGGTGTATGCAGTGAGGTGTATGTAGTGTGTTTTGCAATGTGTTATGCAGTGTGTCTATTTTTTGTGCTCTTTTTATGTTTGTTTTTTATGCAGGATTATGCAGTGTATTATGCAGGCTGTGATGTTTTTATGTGTCTGTTTTTTATGATCAACTATTTTTTATGTGTCTGTTTTTATGAAGGTGTATCTTGAAGATGTTTACAGAGTTTTGTGTGTTTGGGAACTCCCTAGACAACCCCCTCCTTCCTGGACCCTGAACCCCCCCTCCCTAGACCCTATACAACCCCTCACCCTCTTTCCTGGACCCCAGACAGCCCCCCCGGACAACCCCCAACCCACCTCCTTGGACCCCAGAAAACCCCTTGACCCGACACCCCATCATTTGGAGAGAGGCGATTTGGAATATATAAAACCTCACGTCAATTCATGAAAGGATAAGGACCACCTACCTTGATTCTAGATACAATCACACTCTTAATTCGGAATCTCAGATCCCAATCTATGCTCTCTTCAATATTTACCCAAAATCACAATGGAAAAGAGGGTTTTAGAGCTTTAAAATAGGATGAGAGAAGAGTGCAAACCCTAATCGAAAAGAGGAATCAAGGAGGGTATTATACTCACCCGGATCTTCAATCCGCACTTCATGGCACTCAAAACTCCCAAGGATCGAAGGCAATCCGCCCTTAAGAGCTCTTGTGAGCTTTGGATTGTTTTGATACTTTAGAATAGGGATCCATGGGTAATTTGGGATGTGTGCAAGTCAACCCTTCCTCAATCTGAGTCATAGTGTGGCCGGTACCACTCAAAGTGTCTCCCTTTTATTTGAAATGGACAAGATTTTAAGTGAAAACAATAACTGGCATACATAAAACTGATCAAACCCATTCAGATTCTGTTGATACTTTAGGAAAATGATCCATGGGTCATTTATGATGTTTATTAGTCATCTCAGCCTCAATCCAAGGAACGGTGAGGCTGGTACCACTCAAATTGTCCACTTTTATTTGAAATGGATAGGATTTTAAGTGAAAAAACAACATGCAAATAAAAATTGAGAAAACGCTTTCTGATTGTATTGATACTTTAGGAAAATAATCCATGGGTCATTTGTGACATGTACGATTCAACCCCGCATCAATCCGAGGCATGATGTGGCCAGTATCCCTCAAAGTGTGTCTCTTTTGGTTAAAATAGACATTCTTTTATGTAAAAACAACAAACATACGGAAAACTAAACAAACATATTCTAATTTTGTTGATACATTAGCACAACGATCCATGGGTCATTTCTGATGTGTATGTGTCAAACCCACCTCAATCTGAAGCACGGTGTGTCATGTACCACTCAAAGTGTCTCCCCTGTATTTGAAATGAACAAAATTTTAAGGGAAAACAACAACTGGCATATGAAAAACCTACCAAACGCATTCAGATTCTTTTTATACTTTAGGAAAATGATCCATGGGTAATTTGTGACATTTATGAGTTGACTCCGCCTTAATCTGAGGCACAGTGTGGCCGGTATCACTCAATGTGTTTTTCTTTTGTTTAAAATTGACACTCTTTTAAGTAAAAACAAATGGTATATAGAAAAATGAACAAACGTATTTGGATTGTGTTGATACTTTAGAACAAGGATCCATGGGTCATTTTTGATGTGTATGAGTCAGCCCCACCTCAATTTGAGGCATGGTGTGGCCGGTATCACTCGAAGTGTCTCTCTTTTTTTAATGGACATAATTTTAAGTAGAAACAACTAGCATATATAAATCCAATCAAACATATTAATATTTTGTTGATTCTTTAGAACAAGGATCCATCAGTCATTTTTGATGTGTATGAGTCAACCCTTTCTCAATCTGAGGCATGGTGTGGCCGGTACCACTCAAAGTGTCTCACTTTTATTTCAAATGGACAACATTTTAAGTGAAATAAACAACTGGCATATGGAAAACTGACCAAACACATTCGTATTGTGTTGATACTTTTGTACAATAATCCATGGGTCATATGTGACATGTACAAGACAACCTTATAGAAATACAAGTCACATTGTGTCTGATATCACTCGAAGTGTCTTTCTATTGTTTAAAATGGACACCCTTTTATGTAAAAAAACTCGCATATGAAAAACTGACCAAACATATTTGGGATGTGTTGATACTTTAGCATAAGTATACATGAGTCATTTGTGACGTGTATGATTAAACTTCACCTCAATCTGAGGCATGGTGTGGCCGGTACCACTCAAAGTGTCTCACTTTTATTTGAAATGGACAACATTTTAAGTGAAAACAACAACTGGAAAATAGAAAATAGACCAAACGCATTTGGATTCTATTGATACTTTCGGAAAATGAACCATGGGTCATTTATGACTTGTACAAGTCAACTCTTCTTCAATTGAAGGCATAGTGTGGCCGGTACCAGTCAAACATTATCACTTTTATTTGAAATGGACATGATTTTAAGTGAAAACAACAACACGAATACATAAATCCGACAAACCTCTTTATGATTTCATTGATACTTTAGGGAAACTATCCATGGGTCTTTTTTGACATATATGAGTCAACCCCGCCTCAATATGAAGAATTGTATGGCCAGTATCACTCAAAGTGTCACTTTTTTGTTTAAAATGGACTCTGTTTTATGTAAAAAGAACTACCATATGGAAAACTGACCAAAAATATTCTGATTGTCTTGATACTTTCTAAAAATGATCCTTGGGTCATTTGCGACATTTATGGGTCAACTTATTCTCAATCCAAGGCACAGTGTGGCCAGTACCACTCAAAGTGTCTCACCTTTATTTGAAATGCACAACATTTTAAGTGAAAACAACAAATGGCATACGTAAAATCGACCAAATGCATTCGTATTGTGTTTATAATTTAGTAAAACAATACATGGGTCATATGTGATGAGTACGAGTCATCCCTGCCTCAATCCGAGCACCGGTGTGGCCGGTATCACTCAATGTGTCTCTCTTTTGTTTGAAATGGATGTTGTTTTAAGTAAAAATAACTGACATATGGAAAATCGACCAAACATATTCTGATTGTATTGATACTTTAGAACAAGGATGAATGAGTAATTTATGACATGTAAGAGTCAACCAATCCTCAATCCAAGGCACGATGTGGCTGGTATCACTCATAGGTTCTTGCCATTATTTTAAATGGACAACATTTTAAGAGAAAACAACAACAACCATACAGAAAACTGGCCAAACGCATTGGGATTATATTGATAATTTAGGACAACAATCCATGGGTAATTTTTGATGTGTATGAGTAAAATACTCCTTAATTCAATGCACGGTGTGGCCGGTAACACTTGAAGTGTCTTTCTATTGTTTAAAATGGACACTCTTTTAGGTAAAAACAACTGGCATATTGAAAACCAACCAAATGTTTTTGGATTGTGTTGATACATTAGAATAAGGATCTATGGGTTATTTTTGACACGTATGAGTCAAACCCATCTCAATCTGAGACTCAGGGTGGCCGGTATCACTCTAAGTATTTGTCTTTTGTTTAAAATGGACATCATTTTATGTAAAAACAACTGGCATATGAAAAAACTGACGAAACATATTCTGATTGTGTTGATACTTTAGCACAACAATACATGGGACATTTTTGACATGTACGAGTCCACCCTACCTCAATATGAGGCACATTGTGGATGGAACCACTCAAAGTGTCTCACCTTTATTGGAAATGGGCAATATTTTAAGTAAAAACAAAAACTGGAAAACAGAAAACCGACCAAATGCATTCAGATTTTGTTGATACATTAGGAAAAATATCCTTGGGTCATATGTGACATGAACGAGTCAACCAGACCTCAATTTGAGGCATGATGTGCCAATTACACCTCAAAGTGTCTTTATTTTGTTTAAAATGGATACCCTTTTAAGTAAAAGCAACAGACATATGGAAAACAGGCCAAACGTATTCGGATTGGGTTGATACTTTAGAAAAAGGATCCATGTTTCATTTTTGACATGTATAAGTCAACTCCACCGCAATATTAGACACGTTGTGGCTGGTACCACTAAAAGTGTCTCACTTTTATTTGAAATGGACCACATTTTAAGTGAAAACACCAACTTTCATTCAGAAAATAGACCAAACAGGTTTGGATTCTATTAATACTTTAGTAAAACGTTCCATGGGTCATTTGTGAAGTATAAGAGTCAACCATGCCTCAATCAGAGGCATAGTGTGGCTGGTATCACTCAAAGTGTCTTTCTTTTGTTTAAAATGGAGACTCTTTTAAGTAAAAACAACTGGCATAATGAAAACCAACCAAACATATTCATATTGTGTTGATACTTTATATCAATGATCCATGGGTCATTTTTGATGTGTATGAGTCAACCCCACCTCAATCTAAGGCACATTGTGGCCGATATCACTCAAAGTTTCTATCTTTTGTTTAAAATGGACATCATTTTAAATAAAAATAACTGGAATAAAGTAATACGACCAAACGTTTTCAGATTGTGTTGATAATTTATCAAAAGGATCCATTGGTCATTTTTGATGTATAAGAGTCAAACCCGCCTCAATCTGAGGCACAATGTGGCTGGTACCACTCAAAGTGTCTCACATTTATTTCAAATGGATAACATTTTAATTAAAAACAATAACTAGAAGATGGAAAACCAACCTAACACATTTGGATTATGTTGATACTTTAGGACAACGATCCATGGGTCATTTGTGATGTGTACATGTCAACTCTGCCTCAATTTAAGGCATGGTGTGGCCGGTACCACCCAAAATGTCTCACTTTTATTTGAAATGGACTTGATTTTAAGTGAAAACAACAGCTTGCATATGGAAAACCAACCAAACTCTTTCAAATTGTATTGATAATTCAGGATAATGATCCATGACTCATTTGTGACGTGTACGAGTCAACTCCGACTCAATCTGAGGCATGGGGTGGACAGTATCACTCTAAGTGTCTCTCTTTTGTTTAAAATGGACCTCATTTTAAGTAAAAACAACTTGTATACAAAAAACTGACCAAATGTATTTGGGTTGTGTTGATACTTTATCATAACGATCCATGGGTCATTTGTGATGTGTATGAGTCAACCCTGCTTCAATATGAGGCACGGTGTGTCCAGTACCACTCAAAGTGTCTCAGTTTTATTTGAAATGCACAAAATTTTATGTTAAAACAACAAGTGGCATACATAAAACCTACCAAACTCATTAAAATTTTGTTGATAATTTAAGACAACGATCCATGAGTCATATGTGACGTGTACAAGTCAACCCCGCCTTAATCTGAGGCATGGTGTGGCCGATATAACTCGATGTTTCTACCTTTGTCTAAAATCTACATCATTTTAAGTAAAAAAAACTGGCATATGGATAACCAACCAAACGTATTTGGATTGTGTTGATACTTTAGCATAAGGATCCATGGTCCAGCCTCACACAATCCACTTCTCATGTGAGGAACTCCTACCCCTATTCTAAACCATATGACATTTAATACTCCAAGGACAACTACATTCCCAAATTCACACAAGCTCATTAATACACACCCATTATCATCATCACTAAGTTCAAAGACAACCGTCCCAAACCATGAGACATTATATTTTTGTTTCGTTGAATTAATTTATCCATTTCTTTGTTTTGGGGTTATTAGCTTTTAATTTCTGAATTGAATGATGTATGTGTTATACAATTTGAAATTTTGTTTATATTCTTAATTATGTATAACACATATAATTATGTATTCATTTTTTTCTTTATTATATTCATAATTTATAATTAAATTATGTATGTATTCAATTCAGTATTCAATTATGAATTGAATTTTGGATTGAACATGTAATTGTCATCTCAATTCTAAATTGAATTCTAAATCAATTTTGTATGTTTATAATTAACATAGGAATTATGTTTTATTTATGTATGTGTATAGTTACATGGTGTATTATGTGTTAAATCTATATGAATTAATTGTGTATAAGTATGTGTTATAGTTTTTTGTTGTAGGTAATTGGAGTTGGAGAAGCTGGAAATACAGAAAGGGAGTAGGAGGTTGCTACCTGAATTGCACAGAAAAGCCTATGTGATCGGTTTACAACCATTGTCAAAGGGTTGGGAATGTGTTTTATACCAACGGTTCTAAGAGAACCGTTGGTAAAAAACATTCCTAAGGGTTTACAAAACATTGGGATTTAGGTGAAATGTTTAGATATACCAACAGTTTTTGTAAACCGTTGGTAAAGAAATTTATAAAACTATATTCAAATGGTTTGAAACCATTGGAATAGTATTTTTACCAACGGTTTCAAACCATTGGTGAGAAGTTATACCAACGGTTTGACATAATCACTGGTATAATGTTGATTTCCTAAAATATACGAATGGTTTTCCAGAAACTATTGGAATGTGTTTTTCCTGTGACTTACTTCCCTACAGTTTGGATAACCATTTGTAAATATTATACCAATGGTAATCCATCCTTTACCAATAGTTTGGAACCATTATTAAAGTGTTCATTTTCAGTAGTGTGATTGCTGTATTATCTTTTTACCTATGAGTCTTTCCATTTTTAATATTTTTTCATTATCACTTATTCTAACTAATGAGGGGACTTTAAAAGAAAATCTATAGGTATTGTTAATGTAATAACTTTTACGATCCTACATGACTAATGATCTTATATAGGTTAGAATATGTATCTTTCTAAATTCATATTTTATGTTGTCTATGTTTAAAGTTACTGCTACCAATCCTCTGATTAATATGCCTCTCGAGGATAGATAATTTTACTAACAATAATGAGGCACTCTAAGACCCAGACTCAAATATCCAGTGATAAAAGAATAATCATTACACAATAGCTTTGAATCACCCATAATTAAAATATCAACCAAAGGGAATTTTTAGGATTATCGTTTTAGAGATATAAGACAAATATTTTACTTTTCAAAATTATTATCATTTTAATAAATTAAATTATTCCGCTATATAAGTAACTAATTAATACATTACAATACTTCAACATGTCCCCCAAATCCTCAACACAATATACTATTATAAATAAATCAAATGAATTGCATTCTTTTAAAACTTATGAAATAGACACATAAGAAAGTGGTGATCTCAATTTCTCTATAAGGGTAAACATAAATTATAATAATCACTGATAATAATTGATTATAATATTATCACATAGGTATAATTAGGATATTTAATTAATTTGTAACAAAAAAATCATAGATCATAAATCATGTAATAAGGCTTGGTATAATATAATACATGAATCTAGATAGTTTGGAAATATGTGTTAACAAACATGACCCATGAGAGAGTAACATTATAATGAGAATAACCATTTGAATGTTTAATAATAATGAATTATATAATACCATATAATGAATGTAATCCTAGAAAAGTGGACCAACCATACCTATATGAAAACATTTTGAATAAATCCAAGCCTGTCTAACCTTTCATTTTGTGAACAAACCCAAGCATGGACACACTTCAGTTTATTAACAAATCGAATTATGTCCACACATCAATATCTCATGAGATATAAAACCATAACCAATTCATTGTAGGGATATATTAGAACAAACAATAATCATACATATATATCATTTTCATTTTAAAATAAACATTAATAATATCATAAAGAAACCATGGAAATAAAACGGGTTTCATTCTTCACATCCTAAAGAACCCATAAAAAAATGGGTTTCATATTCTCTTAAAATGGAAGGTCCTAAATAAATAATTAGAAACCAAAAAAAGATAAAACCATGGAAAATAAATAGTTATAAAAATATATTCATTAAATTTTTATGTAGATAAGTATAACACCCCAAAATTTTATATATATTTCCTTGAAATAAACTTGAAATATTTGATAACTTTATTCACACACAACCCCATGTCAAACTAAATCATGATAATGTAATTATTTATAACCTATAATTAAAATTGGTGTATTATAACAATAATAAAAACATTATTACAAATATTTAATGGTTTAAAATAATTCAAATATATTTATTAATGTATAATATATAAGTACTGAAATTTTAGAAAAGTTATTTTATGCTTCGAAAAATATTTTCTTCAAAAACATTCTTATATCATAATTCATGAGATAATTATAATTATTTTATATCATTTTTAGAAATTTTATTTATGGCAATCAATATTATTTTTAAAATCAACTTCTTGATAATATAATATGGTGATTTCTTTAAATTTTTTAAATAGGATTTATTTTTCTGTGAATGGGGGAAAATACCAATTTTTGTGAAAAAATTAATTTAATTTTTATTAAAAGTGCCATAATATTATAAATATTATCATAATGTAACCTAATATTCTTTTAATTATAAATAATATAGTAAAATGAATTTTAATAATCATTATACTTGATTTTTTATATGTTTATTTTTGAAAAAAAACACATTTTCCTAAAAAATGTTTTTTTAAACATAATGAGTTTTATTCATGATAAATTCAATTAATATCTATATATTAATGGTTTTAATTAAATTTATATATTATATATTTGAATATATAGTTTCATAATTCATTTTAATATTTTTAATGAAATTAATGGATGTAAATTCAATTTTATTCTTAAAAATGCATTATTCTAAATTGGGTTTTCCTAATGGTTTGTGTGGTTATTTAAAATTAAATTTTAAATCTTATAGAAATTGAATCTATTAAAATCTATTAAATATTTTTAATCCCAATAATTAAAATAATTTTATATTTCTAACATAATTTTTCATCATAGTTAATAGTAAAAACCATAAAATCTTGTTATAGTAGTTAAGGTTAAAATGAGTTTATCATGCAGTTATACCAAGATATACGGGTAGGATTTCAATAAAAAAATGTGTAATTATTATTATTTGAATAACTTTTCTCATAATATTATCTTATTTTATAATAAATTTATATTTTTTATCCACTTTACCAATAATTTGTCCTTTCTTTATTGAGAACTTTTACGAACTACCAAGTATCCCCCCTCACATTTAAAAGAGAACATATTCTCCTACCTTACTCACAAAAATTGATCATTATAGATCAGAAAATCCCTACCAAAAACCATAATATATTCTTTCCCTTCATCCTAGAGCTTATATAATTCTCTTAATACCAATTCATTAAGTCTTATGGTGTAAAATAAAGGATTCCTCTCAAAGAAGACATATAGATATTAATCGATCTCTTTCAATTTCATTTCTTACTATACTTACTCTAAAATTTATTTATATAGAAACAAATGATGAATATAATAACATAAATATAGTTATATTTTATTATGTTTATCTCACAACCATTTTCCACATATTTCATATCAAATGGAATATGAAATTATAGCTCGTACGTGCATGTTGACTACCACCTCCACTTAGTAATACGATTCATTTTATTTCCCAATATTTAATTGTTTGTTATTATTTAATATATAATTTATATATCTATGATATTTATTATATAATAATGGGATTTATAAGGTGAATTATTATATAAAATTATTTAATTTCATCCATAAAAAAAAGAATCATCACTTATACGTGCATATAGACTATCGTCTCCATGTGGTGATGTGATTCATTTTTCATCACCAATTTATATAAATAGTTTTAAATATGTATATAATTAATATATATGTTATTTATATCATGATTAAAATTATTTATATAATTTATCCATGATCACTGTTCAAGGACCACAACTACTGAACCAAAACATATTTGAGAAAACCAAGTCGTTAACACTTGAAATGATGATGACAATTACATATTGTTAATAAACTTGTGATAAAATGTTATAAGTGAACCATGTATGGTATAATAGGTATGATTATTATTATTTTAAATAATTAAAATAAATTAAAATTTATAATACAACTTTTCATATAACATATAATGAAATATAGACCCGAGGTAAGTATTTTTTATTAAACACATTTTTACTGAGATTGTTCATTCTTAAATCTCCTACAAATTTTATGTAATATATCTCTATAAAAAATATAATTTCATTAATATTATTCTTTTTATTTATAAATATTACATGTTTTCCTTTCATTTATCTCTTTTAAATTACTCATGAGACATACAAAATTTATTTAAGGAAAACTGACAATGTCTTTCCCTATAACCCTAAATCATTTATTCCATGTTAATATTTTCTTCAAAATGATTGTAGGAATATTTCTAAAATTTAAAAATGATTATTTGCTGTTATGTTTCACTATATTTGACATTACTTTCCCAGATTTAAATTGAATATTTTTATCATTTCCTAAATGTGGTACTTTGAATTTTTTGTTAAAATGTAAACTGAATTTTTATTTTTATGTACCCTACAATAAAATATTTCCCTAGAATCATTAATAAACAATTATTTAAAACTTAATTTATAATTTTCCTTATTTTTTAAAATTTTTTCCCTTAATATTTTATCTATTTTTAAATTTTAAATAAGTTACTTCAAAATGAAAAGGGTGTTTTTCTTAAGAAATATTCTAGTGGCCTTTTAAAATTATTTTCATCTATAAAAAAATCCTTTTATGTTTCTTAAATTTCCCTAGTGATATAATTAAATGTTACTATAAATATTAATTCTCTAAATAGTTTCATATTTTTATGGTGAAATTTATATGAAACTCATTTCCTTTCCATAGGTTATGATATGATGATATGATGAATGTTTTATGATCTTATAGAACACATATTTATGGATTTAATTATTTTCTGGGTGGGCCTAAAATTATATATAACTCCAATGAAATATAAAAAGAAGGATATATCATAGATAATTAGGACTATAATAGGGAGAAAACCTAGTTTATTAAGGGACTTTTCCTAATATGATAGTCTTGAGAGTGAACCTTGATTAAGGAAATGATGGAATGGGGTGTGAACCCAATCCTCTATGAGAGTCTTGGTAGTGAGACTTGACTAAATAAATTATTTTATATGATTATTTTTTACCATAAAATTATGTATTTGTATTTTGATATGTTCGCATGACCCATTACTTGTTATTTATAATTTCAAAATATTATTCCGTATGTATTTTTTTGAAAAACACTTACACTATGTTTCATTATTAATGATATTCGAATAATTGGGTATGATAATTGAAAATAATTAAAATTATATCATTCCCTTATGATTATATTATACCCACTTATGTTCATTGATATATAACTCTTATGTTTACCCTTATTGAGCATCTTAGTCCACCCTTTCTTATGTTTCCATTCCAAATGCTTCGAATAAAGGTTTTAAGTATTATATGTCTTAAAGGGGTTCAAATTGTGATGAACTCGCAGGGAAAATGATGCAGATATTTTATATACCAATTGTTTATATATCCATGTTTCCAATGAAATTAAAATTTCATGGTTATGGAATGGATCATATTGATATGTAATGAATATTTTACTAATAATATGTTATATTTATGTGAATAATATTTGGGTAACTATAATTGGTATTAGAGCCAGGATTTTATAATTTTGGAAACAATGATGAGAAAAAATTAGTAATAACCCTTAGGATAAGCCAAACAATAATATAACATACTATATAATGGTAAAAAATTGTGTTTGGTTTTCCAATTAAATACATCCTTTTATGGATACTACCCAGTGAGTTTTGTTGTAGAATAGATGCACCTAAGGGTAATAATTCTAAATAGTGTGTATTGGGAATTAGCTTAATCATCACGGGTGCATTATCAAAACTCCTAAGACTAAACACCTGAATATAAAATTCTAGGGGATATGATTATATTATTTAACATATTCATGATGATCCATAATGGATTATTTAATTATATATTTACCTTGGGTGACCTAGAATAAACATATGGTTTCACGATTTATACATCTAATAGATGATTTGATTATTATATATTTTACCAAACTGATTATTATTGACCATTCAATTATTTTGGGGTTTATTCGATGATTTTAAGATAAAAGAACAATATTAATATTGTATGTGATTTAAAATTCAATGATTTTAATCCTAAAAACTTAATGTTATGTCATCTATAATGAGAAATTTTTTTATTATGATTTAAAATAATTTTTATACCACGAGTCATTTTGAGATCCAAAATGGGAAAAGGAGAGAATAACATGTTTGTCAATCATTTATGAGGAAATTTTTACCTTCTTTTAGTTGTACATTAATCATCTAATTCATGAGAAATTGATCAATGCCATTAAAAATATATTTTACATTCTTGAGTACTCAAAATGTTATGACCCAAACTTTTTGAATGGTATTTTTATTTTACTCTGGAACAATTTAGTAGAGATGTTAATGGTTAATGCAGAAAGAAGAGTTTATGGCTTCATACAGTAGACTCAAACCTTATAAATCCCACTTATCATAGCATGGGAAGGAGGTAGCATATTTGGGCTTCGCTTTGGACCAATCCCAAGCCGAACTCCAGCATGTCAAGCTTGAACGGAACCGCCTACGGGAGAAGTTCAAGTTAGTGGATATTTCTACTAGGGCAATGTTATCTGAGCCTCAGTCAGATTCTCTCAGCATAACACACCTTACACTTAGGTCATATGCTGGTGTTATAAGGGTCTATATAACGAGACCATAACAGCCTTGTGTAATCTTTTGTTTTAAATAAAAATTCTGATTTCTTCTTATGATGAAGTTTGTGAATTTTCAAATGTCCGGATAAATATAGTATGAATATTTTTTATGAATTCTTGAAAAATGATATTTTAACATATTTATGTAATCCTTAAATAATTAATTATTTGTAATGATTTTCAAAAAATGGTCTTCTACAAGTTTGTTCAGTACGAAATTTATAGTCTAATAAGATCAACTTAATTTTTGATGAATAATAAATTATGATTAGTGATTGTATGCTTAGGATTAGTAATGTGACTAAATGGATTATTAATCTCACATAATGAAAGTATTACTATAATCTAGTCACCTTTACTAAGTAACATGATTCCATAAAATAGGTAAAAAACTGTTTTAGAAATTGTTATTCAAGTATTAGTTTTTTCAGGTGAATAATGTTTTTTAATTAAAAATTAAACTAAAATTATTTAGAAAATTATTTTTATAAAATGGATTTCATTTTTGAAATTAGAGCATCGATATTTGGTTAAGGATAAATTTTGGGATTTTTCTGAGAAAGATGAATTTTCGATGAATAGTGAAAATACAGTTTTTAAGTTACGGGTGTTTAATGACATCATTAAATGATGTATTAAGTATGTAATCAATATTGCCGACTTATGAATAGTAATATATGGTTTGAGGTGTCCTATGTGGCCAATACCTAGGGAAAATACCATGGTCAAGCCCATGGTTTTTCCAATACCACTAATGAGGTGTCTCTTGGCCATTTATGCCTTGTCCCCTCACTTTTCCTATAAATACCCACCCTTTACTCTTTCATTTTTCACTCCCAACTCTCCCCCAACGAAACTATGGTCTCATTACCTTTCAAAGGGTCCTCCCAAGGTTCCCCCTAGCCCTCATGTTCTCAACCATTGAGTTTTAAGAGTTACATTTTAAGGTAAGGGGTTCGTCCTCTCTCTTTCTTTTCAAGTAATCTCTTTTATGTGATTTCTTTTATACTCAATGTTCTTATGTTGGAGTATGTTCTTTCATAATCCTCTTACACCCCTTTTCATGTTCATATGATGAGAGATCCCCTTTTACTCTCATCATTTCGTTTTATGAATGATTAAGTGGCGTTGTTAGGCTGCTGAAATTTTTGTAAGAGAAATCTTATTTTTGTCTTCCTTTTAAGTTCTTCGTTTCATATGGTATATCATTAAAATTTCATTACCATGTTCTTAAATTCTTTATATTCAGCTCCCCTACTGTTTTATGTATAATATTTGAGTGGGTGACCCATGTCGCCTCTCTTTTCAATGTTTTCTAAAACCCTGTATCATAGCCGTTATGCTGCATAATTTTAGTCTCAAAATGTCTTTCTCTTTTTCTCAAATTATTTTTTGTTATTAAGTGAATACTCGAAGTTCTTTCTTCTACAGGGGTATTAACATATATATCAAAATTTTCTATTTTAATTCTGGGATTTACATACATGAGACCCGCTTTCCTTTTTCCGTGGGTTTAAAGTGACGTAAATATCACGTCTTTAAAAAAGTTTTTAAAATGTGATGATTGTGAAATGAAAGCCATTTCTATTATGATATATGGGTTATTTATTAAATTTTTGATGATGATATATGTGGCTCACATGATAATAAAGGCAAATTTAATTTTTCCCCTTGATAGCGCTCCAATGCATTTGGTAAAGACTTAATCTCTAGAGATGACCATTTTTTACGACGCCTTGGTGAATAACCATGGTAATTTTTAATGACACCTTCGAGATGGAGCTTGGTGAAACGGAAATGATTGTCTAAGTTAAATTTTGTAGCCACATCTTCAAGTTATGAAATATGTTATTTTTATTATGATATGCCTCATGTTTTCTTTCTCTTGCCTTAATGTTCTTTTTCATGACTTTATTGATCTATATCAAGTTCACATGTCAAATGTTTCCCCTTATTTCCTTACTGGGCCTTCTAATCACCCTTTCTTTTGGTGTATGTCCCCAGGTAATGATATGTAGTAATGAACCTAGGATGAACATAAGGATAATCCAATCAAGTGTTTAAGAATAATTATTTATGTTTTCATGTTTTATGTTCCTGGTTTCCAAGACACTAAAACTTAAAGATCCTTGGTTTTGTATAATGTAATGAAAGTTTATGTGATAAAAAGGTAGGATGTTATAGTTGGTGTCAAAGGTCGGTTTAGTTATTTTTGGAAATTAGGCTATGAAAATAATAGGAACAACCATATAGAAAAGTTTAAATATAGGAAATATTCCTAGTATTTTGGTGGGTATTGAGTTAGTGGTTTATCAAACAAATACATCCCTGTCTAGATAGGAGCAGTTAGAGGAAGCTCTGGAATAGATGTACATAGGGGTAAAACCTAAAAACACAGCTTTGGGCTAGACTCGAATGGGAACTGGTGCACAAAAATGGATCTTGCTGCACTATTGGTTACGACACTCCCGGGGTATCTGTTTGGTTAATCGCAAGATTTTTATGAATCATTATGATGGAATTATAGAGAAATATAACTGTTTAAGAATTAATTTTTAAGATGTAGAATTATCTATAGTTAAGAGATTCATAAATGAATCAAGTTTCTCACTAAGATTTTATTCTTTTAGAAAATAGAGGCCAATAGGAGGAACCATGCAAATGGTGACTGCAATGGACCATGCACTGAAGGCCCTCCGATGGAAGATGGAATGAAAACATTCATGCGAATTATTAACCAACTGACTCAAGTTATGAGTAATAACTTGAATCAAGCTGAGAGGCCGATCTCACTACGAAGGGAACAACTTTCTATCGAGTCCTTCATGCGTCAAGAACCACAAAAATTCAGTGGATCTACTGACCCATTGGTTGTGGAACAATGGATAAGATCCATTTAAAAGGTATTTTCTGTACTTTGTTGTTTGGAATAAGAAAAATTCACCCTTGCTATTTACTGCCTAAATGGGGAAGCTTATCAGTGGTGTTCACTGATCAAAAACATGAATCCAAGAGGAGAAATGGAAGCCTTGGAGTGGGAACAGTTTAGGGGAATATTCTTCAATAAGTATTTCCCTTGTTCAATGAGAACGAGAATGGAGAAATAATTTCTCGAGCTGAAGCAGAAGGAGAATGAATCTGTTGGAATCTATGATATGAGATTCACAAGGCTTTCTCGTTGTACCTCAATCGTTTTCATGGACCCTAATGGGAAGGATGATAGATTCATTGGTGGACCACGACCTCATCTGCCGAAGAATCTAGCCAACATGGACTATGATAGCTACGAAGAAATAGTTCTAGGTGATATGAAAGTTGAACTGGAGTTTTGTGAGGCATAGTGGTCTCAAAAATCTAATGAGAAGAAGAGAACTCTATAACCAAGCCTGGGAAAAAGCTTTGATCAGGGAAGAGGTGGAAAGTAAATGCAACTTACCACATGAAATAAATGTGGGAAGAAGCATTTGGGGAACTGCTTGATCAGAAGTGGCAAGTGCTACAAGTGTGGAAAAGGTGGCCATATTTCTCATAATTGTCGTATTGAAGTGAAGCCTCAACTTCCCAACACTGATGATAGAAGAAAGATGGTTCTGGCCCTAATTGAGGTCCAATGCTTCATGTGTGGACATCTTGGGCACTTTGTTAATCACTATCCAAATCCAAGGGCAGTGGAGGGGAATCACCATCAACCTCATCAAAGGCTCGGGGATCAAGGTCATGATTTTTCTATCCCAACAACTGAAGTTGAAGCTCTGAATGGTGTGGTAGCAGGAACTCTTGTTGTCCTCTCAAAACTAGCAAGTACTTTGTTTGATTCTGGTTCTACGCATTTTTTTATTTCCTCCACTTTTTCAAAGAATTTAGAATCAATCCTGGAACTGCTAGAGGCAGAGTTTTTAGTCAAGACTCCAAGTGGGATTGTCCATTCATCGACAATGTTTAGAAACTCTAGTGTTTACTTTAGTGAGCACAATCTTATCACCAATATAGTAGTCATTCCCATGTTGGAATTCGACGTTATACTAGGGATGGACTGGCTCTTAAAGTATAATGCTAAGATCAAATGAAGAAGTAATAAAATATCAGTAGTCTTGAATGAACGACCTACAATTATCTTCCGAGGAGAGATATCCCAACCTAATCCCTGTCTAGAGGCACCTCCTATAGCCTTATTTATGGAGTTAATAGTTGAGGATGAAGAAGGAAAAGGGAGTACACAAATAGAAGATGTTCTGATTGTTCAGAAATACATGGACGTATTTCCTGAGGAGTTACTTGGTCCTCCCCCAGAAAGAGAGGTAGAGTTCTCCATTGAACTCATACCTAGATCTCAACCGATATCAAATACCCCGTATAGAATGGAAAATTTGGAGCTAGAGGAGTTAAAGAAACAACTCCAAGACTTGTTGGAGAAAGGGTTTATCTGACCGAGTGTGTCTCCTTGGGGCGAACCAGTTCTCTTTGTGAAGAATAAGGATGGATCAATGCAGCTATTCATTGATTATAGAGAACTGAACGTGATCGCAGTGAAGAAAAAATACCCTCTTCCAAGAATGGTGATTTATTTGACCAACTTCGTGGGGCTCAATTCTTCACTAAGATTGATCTTCGATCTCTTTATCATCAACTGAGGGTGAAGAATGGAGATATTCCAAATGACATCTTCTGATCAAGATATGGGAATTAGGAGTTTACTGTTATGCCCTTCGGCTTGACTAATGATCTGACTATTTTCATGGATTTGATGAATCGAGACTTTAATGACTACCTTGATAACATTTTGGTAGTTTTTGTTGATTATATTTTTGATATATTCCAAAAGTCAAGAGGATCCTGAAGATCATATGAGGGTCATTTTTGAAACCTTTCGGAAGGAGAGGATCTTTGGAAAGTTCAAAAAGTGTGAGTTTTGGTTACAACAAGTGGATTTCATGGGGCACGTAGTAACCAATGAAGGAATCTCAAGTGACCCTGCAAAGACAATGGTTGTGGAGGAGTGGCCTCAACCCACAACAGTAACTGATATTCATAGTTTCCTTGGATTAGCAGGATATTATAGGAGGTCTGCGAAAAACTTTTCACGGCTTTCTAATCCACTAACCAAGTTGACTTGAAAAGGGGTTAAATTTATCTGGACAATGTAATGTGAGGAAAGTTTCTAGGAGCTAATGAAGAGATTGGTTACTGCACTTGTGTTAATACTACCCTCTATCAGAGAAGTATTAATTATTTTTAGCGATGCATCTCTAAAAGGTCTTGGGTGCGTCCTCATGAAAAATGACAAGGTCATTTCTTATGCATCTCGACAGTTGAAAATTATGAGAAGAATTATCCTACGCATGATCTATAGCTAGCGGCAGTTGTTTTTTCTCTAAAGATATGGAGGCACTATCTTTATGGGGAGAAATGTGATATATACACCGACCACCAAAGTTTAAAGTTTATTATCACACAGAAAGAATTTAACATGAGACAAAGGAGATGGTTGGAGATTATTAAAGACTATGATTGTTCAATTCATTATCACCCTGGAAGTGCAAACAAACTCACGGATGCATTAAGTAGGAAATACCCTGTTGCTCTGGAAACAATGAGGATCCTAGGAGATCCCTTGATTAAGGATATAGTAAATCTGGACATGGGAATTGTAAGGGAAGGAACATCATCAACCCTATCCCAAATGATTTCTCAACCTTCATTACTAGAGAGGATCATGAAGGCTCAAAAAGAAGATCTTTTGTTGCAGGAGAAGTTTTAGGCTGTGAAGGATGGGAAGTTTACTGATTTCAATATTGATCAAGAAGGTGTACTGAAAATTTATACAAGTCTATGTGTTCCATTTATTCCGGAGATAAAGAAAGAACCGATGGATGATGCTCATTGCACTATATTCTCTATACATCCGGGAAGCACTAAAATGTATAGAGACCTTCATGATCATTGTTGGTGGGATAACATGAAGAGGGAGATTGCTGATTACACTACAAGGTGCTTGGTGTTTCAACAAGTAAAGGCAGAATGACAAATTCCTATGGTGGAATTATAACCGCTACCCATACCAGCATGGAAGTGGGAAAATATCACTATGGACTTTGTCACTGGTCTCCCGAAAACATCGAAAGGAAACAATGCGATATGGGTTATTGTGGAAAATCTCACCAAGACTACCCATTTTATCTCTATTCAGGAAGATTTATCTTTGGATAAACTTTCCATGATATACATGAAGGATGTCGTAAGGCGGGATGGGGTACTACTATCCATCATATATGACTGTGATCCAAGATTCACATCAAAATTCTGGAGAAGTCTTCAACATGCTCTGAAAACTGAATTGGATTTTAGTATGGCCTATCATCCTCAAACTGATGGCCAGTCTAAAAGGACTATTCAGACACATTAGGACATGTTGATATTGTTCTGAATGGAGTTTAAAGGTGGATGGGATCAACACCTCCCATTAGTTGAGTTCTCATACAACAACATCTCCCATTCGAGTATTCAAATGGCACCTTATGATGCTCTGTATGGAAAGTGATGTAGAACTCCTACTTGTTGGGACAAAGCTGGTGAGAGGAAGCTTCTTGAGCCTGATCTTGTGCAAGAGATGATAGAAAAGGTTCATGCAATCCAACAACACTTAAAGGCTTCTAAATGTCGGCAGAAGAGCTATGATGACAACCGTCAAAGGGACATGGAGTTTGGTGTTGGTGAAAAAGTATTTCTTCGAATTTCTCCATGGAAGAGAGTCATGCGATTTGGAAAGAAAGGGAAGCTCAGCCCTTGGTACATTGGCCCCTATGAAATCCTTGATCGCATAGGAGTAGTGGCCTATCATCTAGCAGTTACACCAAACCTAACTCATGTTCACGATGTCTTTCATGTATCTCTCTCGAGGAAGTACATACCTGACCCTTCGCATGTACTAAACTCATAGGTGGTACAACTGGAACATGACCTCTTTTGTGAGGGGAATCCATTTGAAATCTTAGACCATAGAGAAAAGGTTCTACGCAACAAGACCACCCACCTTGTGAAAGTGTTGTGGAGGAATCATAAGTATGAAGAAGTGACGTGGGAGCCTGAGGAGACAAAAAAGAAAAAGTACCCTCACCTTTTCGACTAGGCCATTTGATTTAAAATTTTGGGGACAAAATTTCTTAAGGGGGGAAGAATGTAATGACCCAAAATTTTTGAATGGTGTTTTTATTTTACTCTTTAAAGATTTAATAGAGATTTTAATGGTTAATGCAGAAATAAGAGTCGATGGATTCATCCAGTAGACTCAAACATTATAATGCCCACTTATCAGAGCTTGGAAAGGATGTGGCATATTTGGGCTTCACTTTGGACCAAGCCCAAGCGGAACTCCAGCGTTTCAAGCTTGAACGGAACCGCCTATGGGAGAAGTTCAAGTTAGTGGTGATTACTACTAGGGATATGTTATCTGAACCTCCCTCAGATTCTCTCACCATAGAACACCTTACACTTTGTTCATATGCCGGTGTTATAAGGGGATATGTAACGAGACCATAACAGCCTTGTGTAATCCTTTGTTTTAAATAAAAATTGTGATTTCTTCTTATGATAAAGTTTGTGAATTTTAAAATGTCTGGATAAATATAGTATTCATATTTTCGATGAATTCTAGAAAAAGGATATTTGAAAATATTTATGTAAACCTTAAATAATTAATTATGTGTAATTATTTTCAAAAAATGGTCTTCTACAAGTATGTTCAGTAAGAAATTTACAGTCTAATAAGATCACCTTAATTTTTGATGAATAGTAAATTATGAATAGTGATTTTATGCTTAGGATTAGTAATGTGAACAAATGGATTAGTAATCTCACTTAAATAAAGTATTAATATAATCTATGCACCGTGATTAAGTAACGCGATTCCATAAAATAGGTAAATAACTATTTCAGAAATTATTATTCAAGTATTAGTTTTTTCGGGTGAATAGTGTTTTTTAATTAAAAATTAAATTAAAATTATTTAGAAAATTATTTTTATAAAATGGGGTTCATTTTTGAAATTAGAGCATCGATATATGGTTAGGGTGAAATTTTGGGATTTTTCTTAGAATGTTGAATTTCTGATTAATAGTGAAAATACAGTTTTTAAGTTACGGGTGTTTAATGACATCATTAAATGATTTATTAAGTATGTAATCTATATGGTCGACTTATGAATAGTAATATAAGGTATGAGTTGTCCCATGTGGCCAATACCATGGGAAAAAACCATGGGCAAGCCCATGGTTTTTCCAATACCACCAATGATGTGTCCCTTGGCCAATAATGCCTTGTCCCCTCACATTCCCTATAAATACCCACCCTATCCTCCTTTATTTTTCACTCCCAACTCTCCCCCAATGAAATTATGGTCTAATTACCTCCCAAAGGGTCCTCCCAAGGTTCCCCCAATCCCTCAAGGTCTCAACCCTTGAGTTTTAAGAGTTACGTTTTAAGGTTAGGGATCTGACCTCTCTCTTTCTTTTCAAGTAGTCTATTTTATGTCATTTCATTTATACACCATGTTATTATGTTGGAGGATGTTCTTTAATATTACTCATACTGACCTTTTCATTTTCATATGATGAGATATCCCCTCTTACTCTCAAAATTTCATTTTATGAATATTTAAGTGGCGCTGTTATGCTGCTGTAATTTTTGTAAGAGAAATCTTATTTTTGTATTCCTTTCATGTTCTTTGTTTCATATGGTATATCATTAAAATTTCATTAACATGTTCTTAAATCCTTTATATTATGTTTCCCTACTGTTTTATGTTTCTTTTTTGAGTGGGTTACCCATGTCCCCTCTCTTTTCAATGTTTTCAAATGCCCTGTATCATAGCCGTTATGCTGCAAAATTTTCATCTCAAAATGTCTTTGTCTTTTTCTCAAATTATTTTATTTTATTAAGTGAATACTAAATGATATTTATTATAAAGGGGTATTCACATATATATCAAAATGTTCTATTTTAATACTGGTATTTACATACATTATAACATCTTTCCTTTTTCTGTGGTTTTAAAGTGTCATAAAGATCACGTCTTTAAGGCAGTTTTTAAAATGTGATGACTGTGGAATGAAACCCATTTCTTTTATTATATATGGGTTTTTTATGAAATGGTTGATGATGATATATGTGTCTCACATGATTATAAAGAAAAATTTAAGCATTCTCCCTGATAGCTCTTCAAATCATTGGGTAAAGACATAATCTCTAGAGATGACCATTTTTAATGACGCATTGGTGAATAACCTTGGTAATTTTTAATGACACCTTGGGGATGGAACATGGTGAAATAGAAATTATTGTCTAAGTTAAATTATGTAGCCACATATTTATTTTATGAAATATTTTATTATTATTATGATATTCCTCATGATTTTTTTCTCCTTAATGTTATTTTTCATGACATTATTGATCTATCTCAAGTTCACATGTTAAATGTTTCCCCTTGTTTCCCTTACTGGGCTTTCTGCTCACCCTTTCTTTTCATGTATGTCCCCAGGTTATGAGATGAATTAATGAACGTAGGATGAACATAAGGAGAAGCCTTTCAAGTGTTTAAGAAGAATGTTTTATGTTTTCATGTTTTATGTTCCTGGTTTCCAAGACACTAAACATTAAAGATCCTCGGTTTTGTATAATGTAATGAAATTTTATGTTTTAAAAAGGCAGGATGTTATACTAAACATGAAAATTTTATCATAGATGTTAATTTTTTAGAAGGAAAATTGGATCAATGGTGGGATCCTATCCATAATATTAGGAAATAGGAATAAATTGACTTCATTGAGTTGGATGAGATTAAGAACTTATTTTTTAATAAATAATTTTCTCATATTCATCATATGAATATGTATAAGGAATTATTTGAGATTATGTATAATGAAGATGAATTCATTAGTACATATGAGGAAAATTTTATAAGGAGCGTGTGTTATGATTACAGAATTATCAATGAAACAAAATATAAGATTAAACAATTTTTTAATTTCATAAAACCATGTGCCTAAATGGATTTGGCCAAAAAAATAGTTGATATGAAGAAATAATTTTATATACTATCTTGTTAGAAATGTAAATTGGATTCACCAATAAATAACATATTTCTAATAAGAAAATAAACCTGGAAATAAAAGGAAAGTATACTTACAAAAACCAGGGAAGGTAGAAGATGATTTTTTCTTTATTTCAGAACTGTGAAAAGAAGAATTGTGAAAATAGTATAAATTATACATTTCAATGTTTTAAGTGTGTAAATTATGGGAATCGGTTGATAAAATGTCTTCGTAAGTGAGCAAGTTAGCTGATGATTTAAATGCATTGAAATTCCCCAGAACGAGACACCCACACTCCAATTCTATAATTACAAGGAGTATATACATTACACAAAAAAGTTATAAAAAACAATGGTTAATGATTATTATTTATTTCAACAACCTCTTAAAACCAAAGATAAATAAAATTTCATGATATCAGTATTTTTGATGTGTGGTATGATAATGAAGTGGTGAAAGGTATACTTTTCATTCAATATAGATATAAAAATGTCTTATTTGATTCTGGTTCTACCCACTAATTTATATTAAAGTAATTTTTAATGGGTATCACATTACGACCTTGTTAGTACCAAAAGGGGCCTAGATACCCTGATAGGGGGGGTAAATCTGGGTATGAATATTCTATTTCAAAATTCATCTTTCCCCACTAGATCTTGACCTATATATTATAAGGGTCACTTTTTTCCTCTTATGTGTTTATGTTGATCAATTATTTTTATCCTATCTTATGGATATGATTTAGATGCAATGCAGGGAAGAAAGCAGGGTGATATAGATATTTTTACTTGGACACCCTCACTGGCCTACGTCCAAGGAGCATACAATGACGATGTGTCGTTTTACCAAATCCACTAAATCTCACTGCCAATAATGTTCAGTCTAGATCACTACTACACATGGGATCCCTACCTTTACAAATTTTAGGTTTTGATCACTACTTCCCAAGGGTCACCCCTTATTCCTCTCCCTTTGGCTCACTGCTGGTAGAAAGGATAACCTTCTTCCACTTAGTTTGCTCGCTGCACTTGAAAGGGCTCCACTCATAGATTATAGACATGTAGGTCTTTTCATTTTCATGAATACATGCATCCCCAACTGTTGATAGAAGATATGTTAATGTTAAACTTTCATCCACTGATGAACACCCATTTACCTCTGAACACTAGGAAATTCCTTTGGTAATACCTTCGCAAACCACCCTACTTCGCGAGGCTCCCAATTTCGCGAAGCTCAAATAAGACTTCGTGAAGGTCCTGCCTTTTTTTAAGCTCTCCCACAAAGAAATCTAGTGAATCACTCTCTCAAAGCTCAAGTCGTCGTAGAGAAACATACCTTGTGAATTTCACTAAGCCAATGTGGGGAACAAAACTTCTGCGGAGCTAGATTAGCAACTACAAAGCTCTTCTTCTGTGAAGCACACTGCCTTCACGAACAGAGAGCAAATAATTTCATAAAAAACCCTCACTTTCTCTCGAGGGGGTCAAGGTCTATTTATAGCCGATTTCACCGACCCTGAAACCTTCCACGCAAAGTCATCACCACGTCATCACAAATCACGTGGCTTCAAAACTTCTGCATAAATTCTCCCAAAATCGCGAATCACCACAGAAATTTTCTGATCACGAAGCTCATTGTAATCACCGAGCATCCCTTCAGTTCCATCACGCCTTCTCTGTGAATCTCCACTCACAATTCCCTTTTCAACCACAATTCTCTTTAACTTTTTCATACATGAAGCTTGATGTAATTGCGAAGAATGACCGCCATCATTTTTTTGTTCTTCACAAAATCCAATCCATGAAGGATATCTTCACGAAAATCATGCCTTTTCTATATTTAAATATGATCTTTTAGGATATCCACTTTTCTCGATGGTCACTAAACTCTAAATTTCTGGACCCCAAAAATTTGTCAAACACTGGAAAACGGCTCCACCTTGTACTCCTTTTTTGTACCACCTCCAGATCATCCATTCCTTTGTTATTTTTCTTTTTCAACAAGTGTTTTCAACAACATCTAGGAACATGAAAATTCACCATGGAAACCTGCTTTGTCAACAAACACAATCAACCCAAAAATGTGGCAATGTTACCTTGAGAGATTTTCACCCAACAATCTCCCCCTTTGGGTTTGTTGACAACTGTTCTCAGAATGATTTTCTGCACGTTGATACCTCACTGAGTCTCATTCCATTATCAACCATCCTCCACCTCTTCCAATTCAGATAGTGACCAAAGATTCACTTACCAAATACTCTAACCCCAAATGAGCAGTGCTCGGCATGAGAAACAAGAGTAGTATGAAAAGTTCATCAATGAATCACTTCATTTAAGACACCATCTGTTGACACCAAACTGATACCAATTGCCTATTGATACCAATTGTTGATCGTTGTATCCCTTCTTATACCATTCCAACATCACTCTTCTATTTTTATCATGATCCTTAGCTATCGTGATATCTAATCTTTGATCGGTCACTACTAGCATCGTCATATTTAAAACTCTCCCCCATTGTCATTTCTCTCCCCCTATATCACTGCTTCACCTGTCAGCTTCTCTCCATGTATCTTACTAAGAAATTTTCTCACTTCCATAGCCACAGTTTCTCCCCCTTGAGGAGTCATTATTTCTACCCCTTTGTCAAAGAACCCAAAGATTACCCCTATGAGGTCTGAAACATTAGAAAGAACACAGATTAGCACAAAAGATAAAAACATGAAATACCTTGGGGAGAGGGGGTGTTCCACATCCACACTCTCTTAAGTGCATGGAGTCGACTGAACTCCCAGAGCCAGTCGATGCTTTTAACACTCTTCGTTGGGTAATTCCTTCTTCATAATGTCTGCAACCAAGAGTTATCTAGGCATATACTTCATCTTCACAGTGAATTGATCAACTTTCTCCATGATAAAATTATACTTTATCTCAATGTGCTTTGTCCATGAGTGATGGACTGGATTTTTCCTGAGATTGATAACACTTGAGTTATCACCCAATATTATGATTGGAGTCTTCACTTCAACACCCATACCATCATGTTGTTGCTTCATCCACAATAATTGTGTGCAAGCTTAAGTTGCGGGATTATAATTAGCTTTTGCGGTGCTTAGTGAAATGAAATCTTAATTCTTTTATATCCATCAAATACATAGTCCACCAAGATGGAATGAACCTCCTGACATTGACTTCCTATCATCTGATGAACCCACCCAATCTGCATCAGTATATCCCAATAACTCTGTCTGAGATTTCCCATTATACATCATGTTGAAGTCCACCGTGCCCTTGATATATGGAAATTATTATTTTCAATAAAATCATGTGGTTTTAATTGGGATTTCATTGATATCGTGCTTCTTAGTAGGTGGCAAAAACAACATCAGGTCTCATCGCTATCAGGTATAGTAAACTCCCAATAATCTGTATGTATTCTGTGTTATTAACTACCATGTAATTATCAACTTTCGATAATTTCATCCGGGTAGCAACCAGAGTCTTCATCACCTTATAATTTTCCATTCCAAATATTTTCAAGACGTCCTTCACATATTTGGATTGGGAAATGAATTTTATATTCCTTCCTTGTGTCACCTGTAGACCAAGGAAAAATGTTAGCTCTCCAATCAATGACATTTCGAACTCACTTTATATGAATTTGGAAAATGTTCTACCCTGAGCTTCATCTGATCCTCCAAATATTATGTCACCGACATAAACCAGGACCATCATCCTTTGATTACTATTTTTTTAAATAGAGATTGTAATCAACTCCCCCCAGGCTAGAAACCAAGCTTCTTCAAGTACTGATCAAGCCTTGAGTACCATGCTCTTAGTGCTTGTTTCAGCCCATACAACGCCTTTTTTAGTCTGCAAACCTTGTTCTCATCCTCATGAATGAAAAAACCATCTGGATCCTCAATATACACCTCTTAATCCATAATACCATTCAAAAATGCATATTTGATGTCCATATGGAAAACTTTTAACTTTTTTTGCACTACAATGGCTAGAAATAATCTGACTATATCTAGTCTCAATACTGGTGCAAATGTCTCATCCACATCTATTCCCACTACCTTGGAGTACCGCTTCAACACTATTTGTGATTTATTCCAAATCACTGTCCAATCTTCATTAATCTTGTTGTGATAGACCCATTTATTCCCGATGACATTCTTATATGTTGGCCTCGAAAAAATCTCCCACGTCTAATTCTTTTCTGAATCAGCATTAGTCACTTCTGCTCCCCCGGTGTTTCTTTCTTCCTCAATAATTTAATCATAAAATTTCTCACTATTTCATTGTTCAATAGCATAAATTCATTAAAATAATTTTTTGAGCTTCTTTTTGAAACATTTTTGATACTCTCTTGAAAATTCTTGGTATCCTGAAAACTGTCAGCTAATACCACTTGTTAGAATGAAATAGATAAGCATGAGATGCATGATTATTGCTGATTCTCCCTCAATATGCCTTCCCTAGATTGTCAAAACAGATGCTGATTCATCTAAATTATTTCATTAATGGCTCTTTCATATGATTTTTTTATTGAATGCTCTCCCGATGTTATGCAACACTTCCTAGGGTTAGGCCCACTGTTTAGACCCATAACAATTCTTCTTCACATATATCATTTATTCTCATCTGTCACTCAGTATTGAACCATTATATGAATCTATAAGCCTACTAAGTTGGAAATTAGTGTATGAAATAAGAGATAAAGTTAATAACACAATCACTTCATATTACGCTCTACTTACCCCTTTCTTCTTCAACTTTGGTACCATATTTGAGTCAATTAAAACTCCAAAGCAGATCACTTCTCCCCTTTTCATCTTTAGATGCCAATACCCCTTGTATCGTATCTCCCTAAAACCTAAAACACATGAATAATTAGTTAACAATATTTATATACATAAGGACAGGGGTAATTTCTGGAATCCTCAAGAAGAGGATTGTGGTTTATCCCGATCGGTCAACCCATTGATTCTTTCTTGAAGAGCATCACACTCCTTCCTTGCTTTTTCTAACTGCCTACCCAACTTCAACTACTCTATCCTTATGACTCAGCATTCATTACCCACATGGTGAGCCTTTTTCAGATATGTAGATTCTATAGGCTTGGAATTTTTTACAATTTGGGGTTTAATAACACTTGTACACACTTCCATATTTGATGTTCCACTAATATTATACTTCCCTTGATTCCTTATCTGGGTATGAATCTCTCCGCTTGGTGCCTTCCCTTTATTCTTCCACCATTGCAGGGGTCTATCTCTTTCCTCCACTTCTCACTATGGAACTCAACATGCGAATTTTTCAATGCATTCTTTGGCCATATTTTTTATCAAATATTCGAGTCACGCCACCTTTTCCAGTTGCATTTGTGTCATCCCTTGAAATTACATTCTTCTTAATCACACATGGAGCGTCTCCTCCGCTTTTCATCCAGGATTTATCACATCCATTCTAGGGGTGTTTTTGTGGGTGTAACATAGTGGGTGACTGATACACATTCGGTTGAGCATCTTGTGATTCCCCTACAACTATAAACTGAATTATTAGCTTACCACATTGTCATATAATGCAATATTTCCCATTATACATCACTGTAGTGAAGAATCTACTTTTCTAATTATTTTCCTTTCTTGCTTTATTCATGCTGCAATGTCTTGCCAAATGCCCATGAGCAAAACATATAAAGCATATTCTATTAAAGGCATACCCCATTTCACCGTTTATTAACCAAGATGTTGATACATCTTGAGTTATTCCTCTGACATTGGGATCTTGAACTTTTTGACACATAAACATGGTGTGTCACATTATTCTACAGTAATAGAATCTAATAAATTATTTCCTCTGAGAGACTCTTATTTCTGATTTCTCATAACACTTCTTCTTATTCTCATAACACTTCTTCTTATTATCATATTTAGAAAAGTATCTATTTTCATAGCCTGAAATGTATTCCTGGTCCTCTGAATAGAAACTTCATGTGTGACCATGAATCCCACAAAAATAGCAATGTTATCATTTCCTCCTACAAAAGTATTTTTAGGTCTATCTCGAACACTTACAAGGTTCTTCTTATCTCAGGAGATTTTAACTTCTCTTTTCCTATCATGCATAGGAGTGGGATCATCATATCTAATTATAGATTTTACCAAAATGGACGGCCTTTGGGATGGAACAATCCTTTCATGATTCTCCTTTAAAGCAGCATATTTGGCTTTGGATTCATCATCACCTGCCGAAAGATAATAAAATAATTAGTGTAAAGAATCCTTCAACTTGGGATTATCGTTGGAGTTAGATTTCTCCATTTCTTTTTTGGATGATTCTATCTCTTCCTCTAGTTGTTGAATATTCTTATCTCTTGATTCATGTTGAGATGTGATCTCTCTTCTGATATTATTCCTACTACTCATATCATTATCCAGTTATCGTTTGATATTTTCTACCATATCACTTTTCAATTCCACTTTCAATTTTTATTTTGTAATAGAATCAGAACATTATGAATTCTATTTTTGTAGCATTTGATTGTTATGAACTAGTTCAGATAGCAATGTATAAAGATCCTCATTTCTGGATTTCAAATTTCTGAATCTCATCTGAGTTCAGATTCTTTCCCTTGACACCAGCTTTTGATTTTTCTACCATTGCAGATCTTTTTCATAGTTCTTCATCATGAGAATCATTCTTCTCCCTCATATATTTAGCTACATTAATAAGCCTTTGATTCAAACCTCTTATCTTGTTGATCATAGTTTGCAGTGCTTGAATATGAATATATTTATATTTAATTTAATCAGTGAATTTCTGATCCAATTCCTTCTCTTTGTGGACAACATCGTCTTTTCGACGTTTGGGAGTTTCTTCATCATCTATAGTTCCATCATCACTTGGCATGAAATGTTATTCACTCATTCCTTCAGAATCATTGAATGAGTAAATAATTTCACTATATGATTCATCATAACCATTTTTCTGTTCACTACCAGATTCTTTTAAATAAATCACACTCTTTCCATTGATACCTACACACTAGGGTATTTCAAAAGACATCTGCTTCTTCATTGATGTTTTTCCATTTTCCATGGAACACTGAGATAAGAGAAGACTAATTTAACCACACAAATAGACTACACCAAGTTGTAGAAAACAAATTTGATAAAATCAGCCTCCCTCTGATACCAATTGTAGGGCCAAAATGGGCCTAGATACCCTAAGAGGGGGGTGAATTTGGGTATGGATATTCTATTTCAAAATTTTTCTTGCACGACTGGATCTTGACATATATATTATAAGGGTCACTTTGTTTTCTCTTACGTGTTTATGTTGATCACTTATTTTTATCTTTACTTGATGGTTATGCTTTAGATACAATGCAGGGAAGTAAGCAGGTAGACATAGATTTTTACTTGGTTCACCCTCAATCGGCTATGTACAAGGAGCATACAACGACGATGTGCCGCTATACCAAATCAACTAAATCTCACTGCCAATAATGTACGGGCTAGATCACTTTTACACCCAGGCTCACTACCTCTCAAAATTTTAGGGTTAGCTCACTGCTTCCCAAGGGCCACTCCTTGTTCCTCACTCTTTGGCTCACTACCAGTAGAAAGGATAACCTTATTTCTATTCTGTTTCTCACTGCATGTGGAAGGGATCCACTCATAGTTTCTAAACCTATAGGTATTTTCAGTTTCATGAATACATGAATCCTCAACTATATATAGATTCTCTGTTAAAGTCCAACTTTCATCCATTGATGAATACCCCTTTGCCTCTGAACACTAGGAAATTCCTTTGGAAATACCTTCGCAAAGCACCCTAATTTTCAAGGCTCCCAATTTCATGAAGCTCAAACAAGCCTTTGAGAAGCTCCTGCATTTTCTCAAAGCTCTCCCGCGAAGAACTCTATTGAAGCACTCTCATGAAGCTCAATTCATCGAAGAGCGACCTCCCTTACGAAGCTCTCTAATCCAACATGGAGCACGCAAGTTTGTCGGAGCTAGATTAGCTGCCAGGAAGCTCTTATTTTGCGAAGCACACTGCCTTCAATAACCACCTTCGTGAATGGAGAAAAAATAATTTTCTTCAAAAACTCTCTCTTTCACTTGAGGGGTTCGAGGCCAATTTATAGCCAAATCCCCCATCCCTTGAACCTTCCTCATGAATTCAATGCCACGTCATCACAAATCATGATGCTCTGAAACTTCTGCCGAAATTCTCTCAAAATCATGAAGCACCATGGAAATTTTCAAATTACGGAGCTCTTCATAATTGCCGAGCATCCCTAAAATTCCTTCACACAATCGTCGCGAATCTCTACTCGCAATGACCTTCACCGCCACAATGCTCTACAACTCTACCATTAGTGAAGCTTAACGTAATCACAAAAAATCACCACCATCATTTTTCTAGTCTTTGCAAAATCCAATCCATGAAGCCTATATTCCCAAAACTCATTCCATTGAAATATTTAAATAAGATCTTCAAGGATATCCACTTTTCGCGAGACTCACCAAACTTCAGGTTTTGGACACCAAAAAATTGGAAAACACTGGAAAATAGCGCCAACTTGTACTACTCTTTTTGTACCACCTCTAGATCGGACACTCCTTCGTTATGGTTCTTTGTCAACATGTGTTTTCAACAATATCTCGGAATATGAAATTTTACCACAGAAACATACTTTATCAACAAATACAATCAACCCAAAAATGTTGCAATATTACTTTGAGGGATTTCTTCCCAACAATCTCCCCCATTGGGTTTGTTGACAACTCTTCTCAGAATTATTTTATGGACGTTGATACCTTATTGAGTCTCCTTCCATCATTTACCATCCTTCACCTCTTGACATTCCGATAGAGACAAAATATTCACTTACCACATACTCTGAGCCCACATGAGCAATGCTCATCATGAGAAACAAGAGTAGTATGAAAAGTTCATCAATGAATCAGTTCATTTCAGACACCATCCATTTGACACCAAACTGATACCAATTTCCAATTAATACCAATTGTTGATCACTAGAGCCCTTCTCATACCATTCCATCATCACTATTCTACTTTTATCATGATCCCTAGCTATCGCGATATTTAATCTTAGATCAATCACTTATAGCATCGTCAGATTTAAAATGCTCCCCTATCTCATTCTTCTCCCCCTATCTTGCTGGTCCACCTGTCAGCTTCTCCCTGTGTCTCTTACTAAGACATTTTCTCACATCCATAGCCATGATTTCTCCCCCTTGAGGAGTCACTATTTCATCCCCTTTGTCTACAAAACCAATGGTCACCCCTATGTAGTCTGTAACATTGGAAAGAGCACAAATTAGTGCATTATAGAAAAAAACTCAATACCTCAGGAAGATGGGGTATTCCACATCCACAATCTCTTAATTGTGGGGATTCGACTGAACTCCCATATCCAGTCGATGCCTTTCAAACTCTTCCTTATGTATGGAATTTCTCAAAATGTCCACAACCTGGAGTTTTGTAGGCACATACTCCAACATCACAATTCCTTACTCAGCCTTATCCTTGATAAAATGATACTTTATATCAATGTGATTTGTCCATGAGTGATGGACTGGATTTTTGTTGAGATTGATAGAAATTTAGTTATCACACATTATTCTGATCGGAGACTTCACTTCAACGCCCATATCATCAAGTTGCTGCTTCATCCTCAATAACTATGTGAAAGCATTAGTGGCAGCAATATACTCAGCTTCTATGGTTCTTAGTGAAATGAAATCTTTATTCTTTATTATCCAAGAAATACATATTCCACCAAGATAGAATGCACCTCATGATGTTGATTTCCTATCATCCGCCGAACCGGCCCAATCTGCATCAGTATATCCCAATAACTTTGTCTCATATTTTCCATTATACATCAAGCCAAAGTCCATCGTGCCCTTGATATACCGAAGTATTCTTTTCACTTCAAGAATATGGATTTCCTTGGGATTTCATTGATATCGTTATTCTTGGTAGGTGGAAAACAAATATCAGGACTCTTCACTGTCGGGTATAGTAAACTCCCAATAATCTGTCTGTATTCTGTGATATTAATTGCCTTTCCATTATCATATTTCAATAATTTCATCTGGGTAGCAACCATAGTCTTTATCTCCTTGGAATTTTCCATTCCAAATATTTTTAAAACATCCTCGACATATTTTTATTGATAAATGAATGGTTCATTCCTTCTTTATGTCACCTGTAGACCAAGGAAAAATGTTAGCTCTCCAATCATTGACATTTCAATCTCACTTTTCATGAATTCAGAAAACTACCAGCCATGAGATTCGTCTGATCCACCAAATATTATGTCATCAACATAAACTAGTACCAGCATCCATTGATTACTATTGTTGTTGAAATAGAGATTGTAATCAACTCCCCCATATTGGAAACCATGCTTCTTCAAGTACTGATAAAGCCTTGAGTACCATGCTCTTGGTGATTGTTTCAGCCTATACAACGCCTTCTTCAGTCTAGAAACCTTGTTCTCATCCTCATGGATGAGAAAACCATCTAGTTTCTCAATATACACCTCTTCCTATAGAACCCCTTTAAAAAATCCAGATTTGATGTCTATCTGGAAAACATTGATGTTCCATTGCACTGCAATGGCTAGAAATAATCTAACTATCTCTAGTCTCACAACTAGTGAAAATGTCTCATCAACATCTATTCCCTCAATCTTGGAGTACTCATTGCACACTAGTTGTTCTTTGTTCTGAATCAATGTTCCATCTTCAATCATCTTATTGTGATAGACCCATTTAGTCCCGATGACATTCTTATCTGTGGGCCTCGAAATAATCTCCCATGTCTGATTCTTTTCTGAATCAGCATGAGTCACTTCTGCTCCCCCTGTGTTTCTTTCTTCCTCAACACTTTCATCAGAAAATGACTCACTATTTAATTGTTCAGTAACATCAATTCTTTCAACTACTTTTTTGAGCTTCTTGTTGAAACAATGTTGATACTCTCTCATAGATTATTCGTATCCTAAAATCTGTCAGCTAATAAAACTTGTTAGAACGAAATAGATAATCATGAGATTCATGATTATTGTTGTTTCTACCTCAATATGAATTCCTTAAATAGACAAAACCTGAGCTTTTTCATCCAATTATTTCTGTAATGGCTCTTACATCTGATTTTGTTATTGAATGATCCACCTATGTTATGAAACACTTCCTAGGGTTAGGCCCACAGTTTAGACACATAACCATTCTTCTTCTCCTGCATCATTTATTCTCATCTAGAACTCAACATTGAGCCATTATCTGAATCTCAAATCCTATTGAGTTGGAACTTGGTGTAGGAAACAAGTGATAATGTTAATAACACAATCAATTCCTATTTCTCTCTATTTCTCCCTTTATTCTTCATCCTTGGTACCATATTTGAGTGAATTAAAACTTTGAAGCAAATCACTTCTCTACTTTTCATCATTAAATTCCACATCCCCTTGGATCGTATCTCCCTAAAACCTATAACACTTGAATAATCAGTTAACAACATTTATATACATAGGATGAGGTGTAATTTCAGGAATCCTCCAGAAAAGGATTTTGGTTTATCCCGATGGGTCAACCCATTGATTCTTTCGTACAGATCATCACACTTCTTCCTTGAATATTCTAACTACCTATACAACTACAATTTCTATGTCCATATGACTAAGCATTAATTACCCACATGTTGAGCCTTTTTCTGATATGTATATTCTGTAGGCTTAGAATTTTTCACAATTTTGGGTTTAATCCCACTTGTACACACTTCCATCTTTGATGTTTCACTAATACGCCACATCCCTTGATTCCTTCTCTAGGTAGGAATATCTCTATTTTGCCTCTTCCTTTCCTCTTCCAAAATTTCAATGGTCTTTCTCTTTCCTCCACATCTCATTGTGGAACTCGACATGCAAATTTTTCAATGCATTCATTTTCCATATTTCTTTTATCAAATATTCGAGTCAAGCCACATTTTCCAATTGCAGTTGAGTCTTCCCTAGACATTATATTATTATTAATCACACTTGGGGTTTCTCCTCCCTTTTTCATCTAAGATTTCTCACATCCATTCAAGGGGTGTTTTTGTGGGTGTAACAGAGTAGGCAATTGATACACCTTCAGTTGAGCACCTTATAATTCCCCAAGAAATATTAACCTATTTTTTAGCCTAATACTTTGTCTTCTAATACAATATTTCTCATTATACATCACTGGAGTGAAGAATCTACTTTTTTACTCCTTTTCCTTTCTCTCTTTCCTCTTTCTGCAATGTCTTTCCAAATGCTCATGATTAGAACATATAAAAAATCTTCTATTAAAGGCATACCACATTTCATCATTTCTTATCCGAGATGTTGATGCATCTTGAGTTCTTCCTCTGACATTGAGATCCTGAGCTTCCTGACACATACACATGGTGTGTCATATTCTTCCACAGTAATAACATCTACTAAATTCTTTCCTCTAAGAGTCTCTTCTTTCTGATTTCTCATTACACTTTTTATTATCTTCATATTTAGAAAATAACCTATTTTCACTGCCTAAAATGTATTCTTGGGCCTTTAAACTGAAGCTTGATGTATGAACATGAATCCAACAAAAATAGAACATGCTATCATTGCCTCCTAAAAAAGCCTTTTTAGATTTATCTCTAACACCTACAAGGTTCTTCTTATCTCTAGAGATTTTATATTCTCATTTCTTATCATGCATAGGAGTGGGATCATCATATCAAATTCTAGATTTTCCCAAAATGGATGGACTTTGGGATGATAAAATCCTTTCATGATTCTCCTATGAAGTAGAATATTTGGCTTTCATTTCATCATCCCCTGCTGAAGAATAATCAAATAATTAGTGTAAGTCATCCTTCAACTTGGGATTCTCATGGGAGTTAGATTTCTCCATTTCATTCTTGGATGATACTATATCTTCCACTCGTTGTTTAATATTCTTATCTCTTGATACAAGTTGATCATTGACCTCTTTTATGAGATTATTCCTACTACTCATCTCATCTTCCAGTTTTTGTGTGAACCTTTCAACCATATCACTTTTGTCTTCCACATTCAATTTTTCTTTTGTAATAGAATTAGAAAAACATGACTTCTCTTATTGTATCCTTTGATTGTTCTTAACTAGTTCAGAAAGATGTGTATAAAGATCCTCATTTCTGGATATCAAATTTTGAATCTCATTTGAGTTCATATTTATTCCCTTGACATCAGCTTTTGATTTTTCTACCTTTGCAGATCTTTTTCTTAGTTCTTCATCTTGAGAATCATTCTTCTCCCTCATATCAGTAGCTATATCAACAAGCCTTTGATTCAAACCTCTAATCTTGATGATCTCAGTTTTCAGGGCTTGGATCTAAATATATTTAGATATAATTTCATCAGCCAATTTCTGATCCAATTCTTTCTCTTTGTGGACAACATCCACATTTCAACATCTGTGAGTTTCTTCATCATCTATATCTCCAACATCACTTGGTATGTCAGGTTATTCCCTCAAACCTTCATCATCATTGAATGAGTAAGTATTTTTTACTAAATGATTCATCATAACCATTCTTCAGTTCACTACATGATTCTTCTAACTGGATCACACTCTTTCCATTTATACATACACATTGGGGAATTTCAAACGACTTATGCTTCTTCTTTGATGTTTTTCCCTTTGTCATGGCACACCGAGATAAGAGAAGACTGATTTAACCACACAAATAGACCTCACCAAGTCTTAGCAAACAAATCTAATAAAATCAACCTGCCTCTGATACCAATTGTTAGGACCAAAAGGGGCCTAGATACACTAAGAGGGGGGTGAATCAGGGTATGGATATTCTATTTCAAAATTCTTCTTTCCCCACTAGATCTTGACCTATATATTATAAGGGTCACTTTGTTTGATCTTATGTGTTTTTGTTGATCACTTATTTTTATCTATATCTGATGGTTATGATTTAGATGCAATGCGGAGAAGCATCAAGGGAGACATAGAGATTTTTACATGGTTCACCCTCACTGGGCTACATCTGAGGAGTATACAATGTCGATGTTTCACTGTACCAAATCCACTAAATCTCACTGCCAATAATGTTCAGGCTAGATCACTTCTATGACCAGGCTCACTACCTTTACAAAGTTTAAAGTTAGCTCACTACTTCCAAAGGGTCACTCCCTGTTCCTCTCTTTTTGGATCACTACTGGTAGAAAGGATAACCTTCTTCCTCTTCCTTTTTACACTGCAGTTTGAAGGGATACACTCGCAGTTTATAGATCTTTAGGTCTTTTCATTTTCATGAATACATGCATCCTTAACTATTGATAGATGCTCTGTTAAAGTCCAACTTTCATCCACTGATGGATACCCCTTTGCCTCCGAACACTAGGTAATTCCTTTAGCAATCCCTTCGCCAAGCACCCTACTTCACGAGGCTCCCAATTTCGTGAAGCTCAAACAAGCCTTCGCAAATCTCCTGCCTTTTCGTGAAGCTCTCTCACGAATAACTCTAGTGGAGCACTCTCGCGAAGCTCAAGTTGTCGCATAGTGACTTCCCTCATGAAGCTCACTGATCCAATGTGGAGCATGAAACTTTTGCATAGTTAGATTAGCCTCCGCGAAGCTATTCTTTTAGGAAGAACACCACCTTCGCGAACAACCTTTGCGAACTGAGAGAAAATAATTTTCTTCAAAAACACTCACTTTCTCTCGAGTGGTCGAGGCCTATTTATTGCCAATTCCACTGACCCTCAAACCTTCCGCACGAAGTCAGTGCTACGTCATCACCAATCGTGAAGCTCTGAAACTTTTGTCGAAATTCTCTCAAAATCGCGAAGCACCACGGAAATTTTCTAATCGCAATGTTCATTGTAATCGTAGAGCATCCTGTCAATTCCTTTTCACCTTCTTGACAAAGCTTCACTTGCAATTCCATTTGCCGCCACAATGCTCTTCAACTCTGTCATTCATGAAGCTTGTCATAATTGCGAAGAATCCCCACCATCATTTTTTTGGTCTTCACAAAATACAATCCATGAAGCCTATCTTCATGAAACTGATGCCTTTTTCATATTTAAATAATATCTTCAAGGATATCCAATTTTCGTGATGCTCACCAAACCCCAAATTTTGGACCCCAAAAATTTGGAAAACACTAGAAAAATGTGCCACATTGTACTGCACTTTTTGTACCTCCTCGATATCATCCAATCCATTATCATGGTTCTTTGTCAACATGTGTTGTCAACAACATCTCGGAACATGAAAATTCACCGTGGAAACCTGATTTGTTAACAAACACAATCATCCTAAAAATGATGCAATGTTACCTTCAGGGATTTTTGCCCAACAAATCTCAATGATTTAATGTTTATTTAGATGTATATAATCCTAAGTGTTTGATTATTTAATATCAAGTTTATGATTCCTACCTAATTGATGTTTATGAAAATGTACTCTATGAAAATATTATTATTCCACTTCTTGTTGATTATTATGTGATTTGGAGCATAGATTTGATGTCATTATATACTTTCTGTATCTATTTTCAGTAAATTAAAGTAACAGTTGATATTAAAATCCAACTATAATTGTCCTTCAATAAAAGGATAAATGAGAACTTACAATGGTAATTATATCCTTTTTATGGATATTGAATATCTAATAAAAATGGTAATATATCTTAGATGTTTGGGGAGAAATTAAATATAAAATATATTATTATTATATGGGAATTTTTTATGTTTTTATTGAATAATATTCTAGTATTCCTCTAAACTTTCAAGTTGAGTATTAAATAAATCCCATACCTAGTGATTCACCTATTTTAAAGACTATGTATAGAATGACGATGAATGAGTTATAGGAATTAAAGAAGAAAGAACTATATAATCTTTTTAATGGATTCATTCTTCCATGTGTTCCACCATGGTGTGATCCTATTTTTTCAAGAATAAAAATGGATAATTGTGACTTTGCATTGATTATTGATAAATTAAAAAGTTCATGTTCAAGAATAAGTATCATCTACCCAGTATTGTTGATTTATTTGATCATTTATGAGTATCTAAATATTTTTTTCAAGATTAATCATTGATAAGGATAATATCAATTGAGGATAAAAAGAGAAAAGATAACTAAACAACATTCCATTTGATGTATGTGAACTATAAATTTAATGTAATTCCATTTAGTCTTATTAATACCCCAGTTCACTTCATTGATTAATTGAATAGATTCTTCATAGATTACCTTGATCAGTTTTTGGTAGTATTTATAGATGATAGTATTATATTTTCTAAATGTATGAAAGGGAATGAAGAATAATAGTGTATTGTAATGAAGACCTTAAGGAAGGATAATCTACTATAAAATTTTAACAAGTTTGAATTTTGGTTATATAATTTTTCTTTTTTTGGTTCATATAATCTCAAGAGAGGGTATATCAGTGGATCTATCAAAGATGGAATTTTTCAAAAATGGCCCAGAATAAACTTTTTTATTATGATTTATAGTTATAATTTTTTATGGATATTATAATACCATTGTAAATGATTTCTCATTGATATCTATTCCACTCACTATATTATCTTAGAAGGGAGTCGAGCTCTTATGGACTGATGAATGTGAAGAAACATTCATGTAACTGAAGATATGTTTGGTCAATAGACCTATACTCACACAAAACTATAGTGGATATGGGGTTTTAATTTAAATTGATGCATTAGAGAAGGTATTGTTGAGTATTCATATGCAAAATGATATAGTGATACCTTACGGCTGACACCAATTGAAGGTTCATGAGAAAAATTACCCAGCCAATGATTTCGAGTTGCTAGCAGTAATCGTTGAATAAAATATATGGAGGAATTATCATTATATAGAAAAGGGTAAAATATATACTTATCATAAAAGTTTAAAGTATATATTCAACCAAAAGTATTTTAATATGTGAAAGATGGTTTGATTTGAATAAATATTATAACTGATGAATATATTACCACCCTAGGAACGAGAACATGGTAGATAATACTTTGAGTTGAAATGATTAGTGAGATTTTCAATGAAAAGGATAACAAAATATAAAATAATTTTTTATTTGAAAATTATCAAACATGAAATCATGACTCAAATTGAATAATCTTATCTTCTTCAAATTAATGTTTGATCATATATCTTTATGAATATGAAACTGGCATAGAAGGAGAATGTGGAGAAATAAAAGAAGATGAGAAATGTTCTTTGGTTCCACCTCAATTTTATGGAATGATAATGTTTAGGAACTGAGTATGAGTCCTATAAATACTATACTTGAATAAGGAATTATTAGTGGACTACCAAAGCTCATTATTCCTTATTGGACTTGGTTGTATGAAGATGTATAGAGATCATAAAGAGAGTTTATGGTGTATAAATATGTGTAGATATTTTGTTGGTTGCGTATCTCAGTTCATAGTATGTCTACAAGTAAATGATGATAGAGATAATTATAATTGTAATTTACAACCATTAACTATATTAGAACTTAAATGGGAAAACATCACCACATATTCATCGAAACATATAAATTAATATTGTTATTTTTGTTGTGTTCAATCACCATATAAATTCATAAAACATAATATATATCGTTAAAGAGTTACATCTTTATCAATTTTTAGGATATATATTAAATAAGTCGTAAGGTTACATAAATTACCATATTTTATTATATCTATTTAACATTTAAGGTTTACCAAGATGTTTTGGATAATGTTTCATCAATTTAATGTTATATTGTTATGTTTCAATATTTTCTATCAAATTCAGATTTATTGTTAGTTTGAGAAAACCATTATAACCTTGGAGGATATGTTGATATTCCTTTATATGGATTTCAAAGGAGTTTGGGATCAAAAACTGTTTATAGTCGATTTTTTCTTAAAAAAAATAGCTCTCACTTGAGAATTCAGATAAATCCTTATGATGCAATATATGGAAAGAAGTGTATATCTCCAATATTCTAGGATGAAGTGGAAAAACTAATGTTATTGGGACCTAATATAGTTGAGTAAATTTAAGATAAGGTTTGATCCATTCATCATCACATCAGGGCTACTCAAAGTAAATATAACAGTTATATTGAAAATCATCAATGAATTCTAGAATTTGAAGTTGATGAGAATTAATTCCTACAAACATCCCTATGTAATAATTCTATGATATTTTGAAATAAGGAAAACATGACATCTATGTATGTTAGAGCCATTGAGAATGTTGATCGAGTAGGGATTGTAGCTTATAATTTAGTACATCAACCTGAACTCTTTCAAGTTCATGAGGAGTTTCATGTATCAATTCTTAGGAAGTAAATAATATATCCATTACATGTACTAATCTCAATGTTTTTACCATAAGAACATGATAATTCTTATGAATAACAACTGATAGAAATCTTGGATCATAGAAATAATGTTATACAGAACAAGAAAACTCACCCGGTTATTGTTCTTTAGAGAAATTAAAGAATAGAGGAAGCTACATGGGATCCCATGGATGTGATGAAATCGAGATATCCATATTATTGTATATCAAAGGGAAATAAGTTTTATAGTGAAATTAATTTTAAGGGGGTTATAATGTAACACCCCAAGATTTTATATATATATCCTTCAAATAAACATAAAGTATTCGGTAACTTTCTTTACAGATATCCCAAAGTTGAAATGAGCCATGATTATATAACCCTTTGTAACCTTGTTGTTAACTTTTCATGCATAAAAGTAATAACCACATTTCTAAAAATATATATAATTGTTTTAAAACATATAAAATTACTAATTAATTCATAATAAATATGTAATAATATTTTTTGTAAATCCATTTTATGCTTAAAAAAATGTTTTCCTAAAAAATTGTATTTATTTAAATTTTTGTAACACCCTAATATTTTAGGAAATATTTTTTTCTCTAATAAATTAAATTTCATAAATGGCATACATTACTTGAATCACCAGCTTTTAAAGATCCATGAAAAAATATTGATATTTTTATGTAAACATGCCATTATTACCAATCGATTAAACATAGAGGAATGAAATGGAATAACCACATTCAAAATATTATGTATAATATTTCTAAATAATGAAAAAATATTCATAAAAAAGTACTTATTTTTTGTAGAGTATTTATATGTTTTTAAAATAATATTTTATCAAAAATTGTTTTTATTGATTTTTCTGGAAGAATAATAAAATTATTTTTTGAAACTATTTGAATATTTTTTGAAAAAATAAAATTTATTTTTGAAATCAAATTGTAAAATATATCATAGAGTTATTTTTTGATATTTTTTCTGAAAAGATTAATTTTCAATAAATAGAGAAAAATATCGGTTTTTTATCAAAAAATGTATTTTCATTTAAAAAGTGTATAATGTTAATTAAGTTTTAAAATGGAATTAAAAGATAAAATAGTTCAATTATATATTTATTAATAAAATTTAGGCAATTTTAATGAATTTTATATTGATTTTTGATATCAAAACTTTTTAAACTTTTGAAGCTTTTCTCTTTGGAAAACTACTTTCTCATCACATCTAAAGGTTTATTTTTTAAATAAATTCTTCCAATTAAATTAATTGAATTGTGAAAATAGGATTCTCTATTTTTAATAAAAATATTTAAAATTAAATAATAATCTAATCTTAATAATGGGTCATAATTATTTGTAAAAATAGTAAAAAAATAATTATTGTGGTTAAGGTTAAAACTGGTTTACCAGGTGTTAAAATAAAAATATAAGGGGTAGGATCATATATAAACATGTGAAACACAAATTTAATGGACATATTTCAACCTTATCAAATCTAATTTTCTATAATGAAACATTTTGGATCATTATAGAATTTACAAATAAGGGTACACCTTTTTCCTTTCAAAAATTACAAGTGTTCTACTCACGTCACTTATTAAAGATCACCCATATCCACTCATTTACTCAATTCTAACCCTATGGTTTTATAAAATACCTAGTATAACCTAGAGAGGCTTTTGGTGTAAACCTTATGAGGATACCTAAGGAAGAGGTAACATTCTTCAATGAGAGTTTTAAATATAATATATATATTCTATGAACATTGTATTTCTTTTTCTATCTATAACATTTATAGATTATATTGAACACATATATAATAAATATGAATGAGATTTATATCATGGTTAAAATTATGTGTATTATTTAATAATGATCAAATTATTTTCAACAAATTATAAAAAATCAAAACATACACAAAAAACAAAGCTGTTATTGCCCAAAAGGTGATTTAAACATTAAATTGTTAAAAAAATTTTTTGAAAAGATTAAAAATAATAATATATGGTTATATATATATATATAATTATGGTTCTTTAATATATTTATAATAAAATTTTATCTATTATACAGTTTTATTGAACGTTTGTGATGGAATTTAAAACTTACAGTATGATATTTTTGTCTTAAATTTTCTTCTTTGGAAAACATGTTATATTATGAACCTACATTATTTTATGAGGTGTATATACAAACCCTTTGAATTTTTTTATAATAAATATACATCTATTAATTATATTTAAATATTATTTTGGTGTTATTATTTAATGGGTATTACGATTCAAAATTTACCAAAGTGGTAAGGGTTCAATGTTATGATCTCATTGTTTATCGGGATTTTTTGTGATTGTGTTTTTTATGATGAAATAATATAATAAATATCTCAATAAACTCATAAATTTTCATATCCTCTATCTATTTTTTGAGAATAAATTTTTCCCATTGTTATCCTCTCTTTATGTCCTAATTATTTGAATAGAATTATTTTAATGAAAACTGACTTTATCTATCTCATTGGTCGAAACTCCAATTCATCCATATCATTATTTTATTAAAGTGTTTAAAAAAATATTTTAATGTTCATATGGGATTGTTTAAATTCATTTTTACCATTTTTTAACTTTTTATAAAATGTTTTAAAATGATTCTTCAATTACATTTCAAAACCAATCCCATATAGATTTTTTTAAAAATGTAAAAGGAATATTTCTTTTAATATATATGAAAATTATTGACATCATAACCACTCAATGTTTGAAAACATCCTCCATAAGTTTCACTAGTTATTTTCAATGAAATTTATGTGTAAAATCATTTATTTTTATAAAAAAATATTTTTCAAAGTAGAAAGGATATTTTGTTCATGAAATGTTTTAAATTAATTTTAAAGCGTATATTATATGTTTTCAATGATATTTTCAAAGAAAATAATTTTTATAACAATTTAGGAATTTAATGTTTTGAAAAATGTTATTTTCAAAAAAAAATTACTTCATAAAATGTTCCAAGTGTTTTTTCTTTGAAAACATTCTCCATCTAAGATAGAATCCATTCATGTTAATTTATCAATACTATGGTTATGAACCAATGATACCATATTTATTATTTTTCTAGTTTTTTTATTATTATGAGGTGAATATGTTTATGAAACCCATTTCTTTCTATGGTTTATATTATAATGAAATGTTTATGAATCAAGCCCCCTTTTGTGGGTTATGTTATGATGCATGTTTTTTGATATCGTAGAATATATATGAATGGATTATATAAAGGTTGGAAACATTATATCACTATAATGATTTTGTAAATATACAAAACTCATGAGTAAATATTTTTATGTGCGATCCTTATTACATGTTCGCAATGTTATTCGTGATCCTAATTATTTTTTCACAATGTTATGCATGATCCTGATAACATATTCAAAATTTTATGTGTGAACATCAGTAAATTCCTACATTATTATGCATGGTCCTCTATTTCATGTCATTATGTTTATGCATGGACCTAGGTACATTCCCATAAGTTTATAACTGGGCCTAATTTCACATCATTAGCTTACTGAGTAAACATGTTTCTATTTATACATTTTAACAATGTTATATACTTATGTGTATGACATAAATATATGTATTATAAAAATATTATGTTATCATGAATCATGTTATTTTATTCCATTATGATTCATGTCTTATGAACATCCATGATTTATTCAATGAATCAAGTTTATAATCTATGATATGAAGGGTATTTTTTTCAAGTGATATTATCATCCTCCCATACCCTTATGCTCATGGTATGTTGATATCTCCCTTGATTACCCTTACTGAGTATCTAGGATCACCATTTCATAGGATTCTTCTCCCCAGGTTATGATGGAAGGTATTAGGTTTTATATGCCTATGAAGTTTTCTACATATGAAAAACATTGTAGGTGATATTGTAGCTCACTTATGAACCACTTTTTTACATCTAGGTTTTGAAAGAAAGTAGTAATAAATTATTATATTGTGAATCATTATGCTACGCAATTAATATTCATATATTCATAAGAAATATCTATGTATGAGAAGTTTGTGTCTTTAAAATTAGTATTATGTAAAGGTGTACTAAGCCTTGGGAAACTAGGATGATCGAAATTTAGTGATATCCTTGTGGATATGTTTAAGGATGATTTAATGTATAATAAAATGTATTTTCTTTTTGGTAATGGATAGAGTGATTGGTTTAAAAATAGTTTCATCCATGTTTGGATACTATAAGTGGATGTGGCTCAATAATAGAGGTACTGAGGGCTAATAACTCTGAAAATGGTGTATTGAGCTAGAATAAATCATTGCCAGGGGCATGAAAATATGCCTCTCTACACATAGTTTTACACTCCTTTGGGATATTCTTTAGAAAATCACAAAATATATATGAACCTGTGTGAATTATTTAAATATATTATCACCATTAATGACCTTCTATAAACCAATTGTGTCATTGATTAAAAATAAGGTGTCATTATTTATACATCATATAAGTTTTTATCATGATTATGTGGTTCCCTACTATGATCAATGTTTCTTTACACTATGATTTTTTGTATTATTCAATGGTTGGGACCCGAAGTAACTATGTTAATATTTATTGTGATGGAAAATGTACTGATTTTCCTCTTGAGTAACAAAAAATTATGGTACCTAGAATTCAAAATCACATATCCATTCCCACAATACATTCTCAAGGTATGAATGATTTAAACATATAAATGATCAAGGGAGGGAACAAAATTATCTTAAGTTCCAAATAAGGAAAAATCCCTATTATTTTAGTGTTTCATCTAATCTACTAGTCCTTGGTATATGGATCTATACAAATGAATATATATTTTTTGTTCTCAAATTTTGAGATCATGAAAAAATAATTTTGGCTATATACCATTTGGAATGCGTGGTTGATCAATGGTGTAATATTATTAAAAATATGATCAAATGAGAAGAAATTAACTCCATAAAGTGGGATAAGTTTAAGAGATTATTATTCCAAAAGTAAATTACAAGTATTCTTTATAAAAAAATGTATATGACATTCCTTAATATTAAGTAGAAGGATGATGAATGTATGGATACATATGAAGAAAATTTTACAACACTTGCATGGTACTATTATAGTATTATAATTAATCCTAAAATTAATGTTGAACAATTATTAAATGAACTAAAAAAATCTATAAATGTATTTATCAATAAGGTACTTTTGAATCTATGAATAAATCATTCAATGTAAACTAAAAGTGGAAATGGAAGTTGAAACCCCTCTTGGTTTTGGTGGTAAGGAAATAAATATGGGGTTCCATGGATGTTTTAATGATATTTCACTTAGAATAATGAATATGTTTTAAACTCTTACATACCAAAAATATAGGAATGAGCACATAGGTCATTACCTAAAATGAAAAAGAATGTGTTTCAAGTGTTGGAAGCCTGACCCTCAAGAAAAATAATGTATAATTGGTGTGAATAAAAAAGAAAATGAAATTAATTTATATAGATCCCAATAGAATTCACCACCCACACTATAATGTTTTAAATTCATGGAGTATGGGAATTATTCAATCCAGTGATCAAATATGAAGGTTAGTAATGGTGATAAATTCCATAAAACTCTTAAGATGAAATACAATGGGAAATCTAATGTGACCACTATTTTTGATGAGGAGTGTGATAATGGTTTGGTGAAAGGTACACTTACAATCCACTCTAAAACTACAAATATCTTATTTGACCCTCATTCTTCCCAATATTTCATATCTAATGTTTTTAAGGATATTAAGATGCCTTTGAAATTATTAGATGTAGATTTATTAGTGAAAATATCTAATGTTTCTCTGTTCTCATATCAATTATATGATTCTTATTCGGTTTAAGTTTTTTAGAATTATCTTTAATCAAATCAATTTAATCTTCCTCTGGTTGAATTTTATGTTATCTTATTAATGTATTATCTTTCTCTAAATAAATCTAACATTAATTTCCAATTAAGGGAAGAAACGTTTTATCTTATAAACCAACCTACAATCATATATAATTATAATGAAAAATATAATGTTTTGATAGTAATCGCATCCAATGTATGGTTTTTGATCCCTATTCAGAAGGGGAGTTTCTCTTACATGGTTTGGTAGAAAATAAACATCAATTATATTACTATTGTGTGGGGATTTTATTTCTTTCCAAAATAGTTTTATAGTATTACACTAACACATTAAGTTGTCTTCTCAAAAGAACTCATACATAGAATCGTGCTTATTTCAGAGAATCCTTATAGAATAAAGTTGATTGAGTTTAAGGAATTAAATGAAACAACTCCATGAGAACCACAAAAAGTTTTTCATTTCTCCAAGTGTGTCACCTTAGGGTGAAACTATTTTATTAATTAAAAAAAGATGGATCAATGTGATGCTACATTTATTATTGAGAGTTGAATATGATCACAATGAAGGAAATGTATGTTCCCCCCAATATTTATGAATTTTTTATCTAATATGTGGAGCTCTATATTATTCCAAGATTTAAATTCATTATGGATATCACCAAATAAGGGTCAATAAGGAGGATATATTTAATATAGTGTTCTATAATATGTATAGACACTATGTGTATATAGTGATTCCATTTGGTCTTACAAATGAACCCACCATCTTTCTAGATTTAAGGAATTGAATCTCTAGAGAGTTCCTTGATTAGTGTGTAGTAGTCATTATATATGATATTATCATTTTTTAAAAGGGAAAGGAAGAGCATGAAGAATACTTTAGAATTTTACTAAATAACCCAAATAAGGATATACTGTATGAAAATTTTACAATGGTTTAATTTTTGATATAAAAGGATTCACTTTTGGATCATATAATATTAAGAGAGGGTATACCAATAGATTCATTAAATATTCAAGTTATTGACTGTTGGAACATCCCAACCATGGTGACTAAGATCCAATGTTCTCTTGGTTTACCTGAATATTTTTGATATTTTTTTGATAATTTCTCATGAATATCCCATCGAATCACTATGTTAACTCAAAAGGAATCCAAGTTTCTATGAATTGATGAATATGAGGAAAATTTACAAGAATTGAAAGGAATATTAGTCAAAACACCTATGACTGAATTACCCTGTAGTAGAGAATGGTTTTTAATCTATATTAATGAATCTACGAAAGGATTTGGATGGGTTATTATGATGAATTACATGGTTATATCTTATATCTCATGAAAATTGAAGGTTCCTGAAAACAATTACCCAACTCGTGATTTAGAATCAGTTGTGGTAAATTTTTCGTTATTAATATGGTGTAATTATATTTACATATAAAAATTTCATACATATAATATTAAGTGTGCTAAGAGAAGATTATTTCATTTTTATTACATGTATATTCGATCTATTAAATATTAATAAAACATCGTATTATATGTTGTTCATTATTATGAATGAATCTAATGTAATAATTTCCTAGAGTATAGGTTGAATTGATAAGTTCTTTATATGATTAGAACAATGAAGAGCTGTGATGATATTATTAAATATAGTTATTTGGTCTAATAATGTGCTATGATGAGACATGTGGTATATCAACTATCAGGTGTGAGTACTTGTAACCATAGGATTCTTCTTCTCGTGATTTCTTCACTTCATAATCTCCATGATGGGAGATTATGAGAGAATAACCACCAGTAGGAATTTTTTATGTTTTGGTGTCATTAGATATTCTTATCCGCAAGCATGTGTAATGGTTTTTAGACTTTAATATTATAATTATTGCTTGTATTGAATTTCATAGTTATATTTTCTAATGAAAACTATGGAGGCATATGTTCGTGGTGAGTTATTGTATGTTGGGTGCATCATGATTGATATTTCATTAGTGGATAAGTTAGTGAAGGATTTTTCCTTCATATTTCATGAACTTTATATCTCATCCCTTTTTTAGAATAGAAAATTCACCCCAAATTCTACAGACTTGGTGTAATGATTTTTTATTTTACATAGTTAAATAATGATGTATCGATCATATTGTTTGGTGACATGGATGTGAAACCTACATGGTGAGATATTGTGATAATGGGATTATATTACATGGTGATCATTCATATTTTTTTCATCATTGTGAAATTTTTTTCTTTATCTTGGGTACATTTACTCATTTCTAGATAGTAATATTAGACGTTAGGTAATCCCAAAAAATTCCAATGAGTAATAATCCCAAAGGGTCCCACACTTAGTGTTTACAATAATCTTGATTAAATTATTTTTAAATTTATTTAATTGAATAAATATTATCCTCAATAAATAGAGATAATTATAATCGAATTTTAATGATTTAAAATATTTATTAATGTATAAAATATTAAAAGTAAATATATATTCGGGTTTTCAATAAATGTTAGAGGAGCGCAAATGGTCCAATATCATATTGGGTGACAATTATTTATTAATAAGTAAGATAAATAATATTTTTTAATTCACAAGTTCGAACGCACAAAAAAATAACAATATTATTATTATGTGGCATGGGGTTTATTAAATATTATAATATTATTTAAGGCCTGCAATTAATTAAATAATATTTTATCCTAATCCCTATCTCAATAAATATACAATTTGATCTATTGTGTATTGCTTCAAAAAATTGAAACATTAGAATCATTATGTACAACAAAACTCTATTTCAAAACCTCATTTCTCGCTTCCAATTAGGAATAAGAAACATAAGAGAGATTCCTTCATGATCTAAGGATGAGAGATCAACATGAATAATGCTAGAAAATTGACCCACTATGCTAGCACCTGGAGATCAATTGGCATTACTCGGATATCAAAGGAGCATGTGTGGATCAATGCTATAAATATTCTATCCTTGTATCCTCACAAAAAAATAAAGGAAGTCCTAAAGAGTCTTTTTGGATGATTGACATATACATTAAAAATAGAATTATCATATGAGGTAATCATTTATTTCAATATTAAATAAATTTGTTATAAATTGCATTTTTATGATCCTCGGTTGGGGTTTTATCCAAATTAATATTAAAATAAATTTTAATATAACACCCACCACCACTTGATTCAACTTCAACCGAAACCAACATGTTGTATCATAGAGATCATGATTAAAATTAAAATTATTTATTTGATTATTGATCTATACATGATCGTGGTTGAATTTTAATTTCATATTATTCATTTTTTAATCCATTTTGAATTTACATGTTATTGACACATTAATATTATTCATTCAATGTTTCATTTTCTTAAATTTCTAATAATAGATGCAGAATGGCTGGAGATTCCATAAAAAATTATAATGTTTTCTTGTAAATACAGCATTACAAGGTGTATAGTTCTAGTACATATTGTGTACCCCTATATGCTACACCTATAAATGTCATATGATACACATAAATCCATGAAGTTATAACATTTGGTGTATGTTGTGTATTGATCGGGCAACCTAGCACATTGTTACTGAGTTACATAGTGTATATGTGGAAGATATTACATATAGTCTACATGGTTTAATGGTGTAATTCGGGTAATTTGTGTTCCCATTATACACAGTCAAACTATATGATACAGAAAATATAGAGCATTTGTGGTATAAAATATGTTTATGTGGTGTACATGCCATGTATTTCAACATTTCATGTTTCTAAGATACACATCGATCAATTCAGCGAGAACAAAGAAGACATGGCATAAGGGATACATTTCATGTAGCTAGCTTATACACACCATGTGATCCCACAGAGATACACACCAAACACCCAAACAAGTATCTCAAGTATACGACAAGTGGATACATGGTGTATAGGTGGAAAGTAAATGACATATAGTCCAAATAAGTTAACATGTCGATTCCATATGCATCTAACCCAGATACATTGAAACTAAGGTACATGGTGTACAAGTAGATAGTACACGCATTGTAGTGTCCCAATTACTGGAAGAATTAAATTACAATAAATTAAAAATTGTAGTATTTAAACCTTATTTCATTGATTTTACTTTTATGTGTTGGAAAATTTAATAAGGGTTTTGATGAATTTTAAATTCTTAGTTAATTTATTGTAATAAAATATATAATTATCGGTTCCATCTTTTATATTACATGAATTACATTAATGATGAGTATCTCAAAAATGATTTTGGATAGTCATTTAAATGAAAGCGAATTAATTAATTAGCTATTTAGTTAATGCAAGTGTCTTTATCTTAACAAAAAATAGTAGATAAAGAAGGAAATATTATTCATTTAAATTTACATATACCTTTTATGTATGACTATTCATGATCTATACCAAGACTAGTGTATGTGTATGAATTTATTAAATTTATTTTATTTCATGGGTTTGAAGTTATTTATTGTTAAACTAAATTTGATTGTATGTGAGTCATATATCCATCCATTATTATGTAGGACCTACATGACCAAGGGTGTTTATTTTATCCCACTTTAACCAACCCTTTGGTTCCCCTCACCTATGTGTGAGTTATAAATACATGTAATTAATGGATTTTCCCATGGTTCATGGAGGTGGTTTAAGATGAAACCATAATGATTCCATACTAGGTGATACATAGGCATACTTGTGGGATGTTGTAACTCATTCCAAGACTGAAAATAAGAGTTATTTCCCCTAGTTCAGATGTTGATTTAATGTATTCTCATTAAATCAACCATTACATAATCTCATGTATGGATCATTCATTTACTTTTTCATTTCTATCTATGCACTTTTTTACTTTATGGATTCAAGTTCGTGATCACATAAATTAAAAATATTAATATGAAAAGATGGAATTTAAATAAATGGATTATTTGTCAATGTTTTATTCAACATGGTAAATTAATTAAGAAAGATCCACTTAATATTAACAAGGAATGTGAATGATACAAAAATATAAAATTTATGGATAATAAGTTAAAATCCCTCAATTAAATATTAATTCTTACTTGATATTACGTTACATGATTGTGAATAAAATTCTTATAACTAAGTGTTTCACAATCCCTCATGGGGACACTTACTTTTTACATGGAGTTCTTATGATGTTTGTTGGTTTCCTCAACCAATTTACATCAATAGAATTATCCCTCTCTATAATTGATGTACCTTAAAGGAAAGTGTTAAGGAAATATATGTAAATATTTTTGGATAAGGGAGTCCATTATACGGGTCAATGATATACAAGCCTACAATTGTATAATTCATACCAACCTAAATTCCTTTAAACATCTTGTGCAACCACCATTGGGGTTATGTGAAGGGGAATATGTATCATTTCCTCAATAATTTTGCAGAAACTATAATTTCTGTGTTCAATGGTATGTGCTATTGAGACTTGGTAAAATAGTAGTAGATTTAGTTATTAAAATAAATTATTTTTTTTCACAAATAATTTTTAATAAAGAAAAAATATTAATAATATTCTCTTAAATACAATAATAACATGGAAAGATCATCATGCACATTATTCATTTCAGTAATATTGAATTAAGACAACCTTCTTACGAGCAATAATGTCCATGAGTGTTTTATATTTCTTTCATGTTATTATACATTGTGAATAGAAATATTATGTGCTATAATCCTCATAGTATTATCATCCAACCAAGGAGGAGACTGATGAAGAGTTCCTTATCTAAAAAAACTTATGATTGATGTGGGCACCATTCAATGTTTCATTATTTAACCTATGTCTTGTGAACTAGTGAAGTTTCAAGAAACACATATTTATATAGAATTATTGGTCACCTTAGAGGATTATACAAGGAGAGAACTAGATAATAATGGTTTTATATTTCCAAATCACTCTTTGATAGTAATCTTGTGGATGGAGTTTCAACTGGGCCTAGTATAGTGAAGCTCATTGGATACATTAAGAACCTAGAATTTATAGGGTTTAAACTCCCAATAAAAATTCAAACTGTTCACATTCTTGCATTAATACATTATAACTTTTCTAGCATCATTGTAAATTTTAATATGAACAACATTGAGAAGTATCTCCTAGTTTAACATACTCTCCTTATCCAATTAAAATAGGATATGAAGTGTGAAAATTCTTATATACATATGGTGAACAAATGGAAAGGGACTAAATGTGATTTAATTCGAAAGATTCTTGAAAACCCTCCAAGAATAAGAAGATTAGGGGGGAATAAAGGGAACCAGATTCTATTTGTTTCACATGTGGAAATATGGGAAACTGAAAGGAAAACTATACTCATCCAAAAAAGTAAGAGGAGTCTTTAAGTGAATTTGTTATCAATTTCAATTTTTCTATTTCTAAAAATTGTATTTTAGATGTAGCTTGTGGTGATCACAAATGTATTCAAATATAGTAACCAAGTAGATTTACAAAAATTAACCAAGGTGAGGTTGATTTACATGTATCCTATAGAGCTAATCTTTTCGATGTAGCTATCAGGGACTAGCATACCAAATTTCTAATTAGAATGATCTTGGTTTTAAAAGGTTGTTATTATGTAACTTCGGTTATGAAAAGCATTATATTTCTATCAATAATTGATATGGATGGATTTACATTCAAATTCAAAAAATGGGTGTTTCTTCTTTCCTAAAAATAGCATTTTTAAAGTAATTCAAATTTAACTAATAGACTTTAGGTGTTTTATTACAAAAACCATGTAATGGGAATCGATAGTAAAACTACTTCACATGAATTATACCACACTCAGCTATGGAATCATTGGGTAGGTCATGTAAACAAAATAAGGTTGATTAAATTATACCGAAATGTATATTTATATTCTTTTGAACTAAAACCACTTGTTATATTTCATATATGTTCAAAAGGTAAAATGACTAAATCCCCATTTAGTGGAATATGTGAAAGGGGTAGAGAGAATGTTGAATTAGTTCATAAAAACATTTTGGGACCATTTACTATTAAAAATATGGGTGGGTACTCCTAATTCATAACTTTTACTAATGATTTTATTTGATATGTATTTGTTTAGTAAATAAGGTATAAGTGGGAATCTTTTGATAAATTAATGGAATAATAGAATGATGTTCAGAACCATATAAGTAAGATGATTAAGAAACTACACCCAGGCCATGGTGGAGAATATATTAATCAAGATATCATTGATTACTTATATATATTTAGGATCCAATCTTAAATAATTCCTCCTTATAAACATTATTGGAATGGTGTATGTGAAAGGAGGAACCACACCTTGATAGACATGATGTCATCAATTATGAGTCATATGAGTCATCCATTATCCTTTTTGGGATTCATGTTATAGAAACAACAAAAATAGTAAAATATGTTCTAATTAATGTTGAAGTAGGAATACTATACCATTTATGGAATATAAAGAAAATGAGGTTGTCATACTTACCTATGTGGGGTTACAAATAAATTAATAAGGCATCTTTAGGTAAAGAAAATTCACCCTTAGTAACAAAGTGAACCTTTATAAAATACCCCAATGAAATAATGAGATATTAATTATATAACCCATTATAAAAAAGGAAATAGTATAAATACATGCCATATTCCTTGATAGGGAGAACATCTCTATAACAGATAGTTGGAGAGATACATAATTTGATGAAATTGAGGCTCATGGAACACATGATTTCGTATGATAACAGATTATATAAATCTCCATGAAATAAGAAACTATTCCAAAGAAAAAAGTACTACCTAGTAGTATTAGATAAGATACCTTACCATAATGGTATGGTTTTGTAGTATCAAAATATGGGGACTCATTTTTACTTAATAATAATGATCCTCTAACCTATAAGGAAACTATAAGTGAAATAGATGTTTCCACGTAGAAAGAAACTGTGAATTCTAAAATGGATTCCTTGTACCAAAACCAAGATTTTTTTTTTTTAGATCCTCCATTGGATTTAAATCCCATTAGTTGAAAATGGGTAATCTAAATGAAATTAGACATGGGAGCTAAATTTGGTACCTATAAGGCACAAATGGTTGTAAAAGGATTTTAACAAAATTAATGCATTGACAATGATGAAACCTTTTCACCATTTTACATTATAAAATCAATCATAATTATAATTTAAATTATGTATTACCATGAATTTGAGATTTGGAAAATGGATGTTAAAATGTCCTTCCTTAATGATAACCTTTAGGAAGATATCTATATGACACAACCTGAAGGGTTAATTACTCCAAAGGATGCAGATAAGATATAAAAATTGAAAAAAAATATATGGATTAAAGAAAGAATCTAGGTCATAGAAAATTCGTCTTGATGAATCCATAATGAAAATTTCTTCCCCCAAAATAATGAGTGTAAGCCTTGTGTATACTAATGGTTTATTGGGGGTATATTCTTTTTCTTAATAGTAAATGTTGACATATTAATCATTAAATATAAAATACCAATATTATATTCTATTAAGGTGTTGTTGAATAAATTTTTCTCTGTGAAGGAATTGTGTGGGGTACTAAATATTCATGGAATCAAGATCCATCCTGAAAAATTTACGAGGTTTCTCAGCCTATGTCAAAATACATACATTGAAATGACACTGAAGAGATTTCATATAGAACAATATAGGAGGGAATTGTTTCTAATGTGACATGGAGTTCGTCTTTAAATAAAAATGTGTCCTCATACACATGAGTAAAACATAGAATTGAAATGATTCTATAGACATCATTGATTTGGTTAGTCATGTATGTTTTAATATGTTCTAGGATAGATGTCACCTACTCATTATGTGAGGTGGGGATATATTAATCAAACCCAGGAGACCACAATGGGATAACAGTCAAGACTATACTTAAGCATCTATGGCATACTATGGATATGTTCGTAGTTTATATAGGGGATGATGAACTATTCATCTTAGGATATGTTAATGATAGTTTCGAAACTAATCCTGATGACATAAAGTCACAAATGAGATACATATTCACTTTTAATGGGGGTGTTGTGGTCTAGACGAGCTCAAAGAAGGATGTGGTTACAAATTCTACATCAACATCCAAGTATACTATGGCATCTGAGAAAACTAAATAATCAATATACATTAAAAACTTCATTCAAAAGAATTAAACGGTACTTAATAGTAAATATCTTATCAAACTCTACTATGATAGTACTTCAATGGTGGATCTCAAACAAAATATAAGGTCACATCAGTGGATGAAGCATATAGTTCATATCTATTATCTCTTGAGGTATTTTTCTCAAATAGGGGATGTTATAATGAGTAGTATTTCTATAGAAGAAAATGTGGTGGACCCCTTTACTGAATCCTTACTCAGAAGAATCATGATTACCATGTGCGGTATAGTGGACTAGAATATTTAGGTATTTGGCTCTAGTACAAGTGAGAGTTTTTTTGAGTTGGTGTCTGGGGGAAAAATATTTTTTCTTTGATTACATGTATCTTAGATATGTTGAATATTAATAAAAAAATTTATTACATATTTTTTATTATTCTACATGACACTAATATAATAATTTTCTAGATTATACATTTCATTAATAAGTTCATAATAGTGACCCACTATGATGAGAACCTTGAAGTGCTATAGTGATATTATAAAATATATTAATGTGTTCAGATAACATAATATGATGGGAGACATAATATAGAGACTATTAGGTGTCCGTACTCATAAGTGGATGATGATTCATCTAATGAATTTCACACATGGAAATCTACAAGATGGGAGATTATGATAACACTCACCAGTAGGAGTTCTGAAGTTTTTGGGGTCATGGGATACTCCTATCCACAATTGTGAAATTTTTTATAGATATTAATGTTATCATTAATGCATGCCATGACTTTTTCACATATATTTTCTGACAAAAAATGTGACATCGTATCTTTACAGTGAGGAAGTGTATGTTGGGTGAATCATGATTCAAATGTCATTAATAGATAACTTGAGAAATTATTTTTCCTTTCAATATCTATGAAACATGATATCCTGTACCTTTCATAAGAATAAAACTATCACCCTAAATAAAATGATCATGGTATTAATGATGTGTTTATTTTACTTAGTCATAGAATGAAATATTGAGAATTTATGTTGGTTACATGTATGTGAAACCTATTTGATGAGACATTGTGAAAGAGGAATTATATTGCAAAGTGAGAATTATTATGTGGTTTTATTTTTTGGGACATTAAGTTATTTCTATTGGCTGCCTTAACCAATCCCTGGATGGTAATATTGTAATTTAGAAAGGACTAACTTATGAAAATGAGAAATAATTCTAGAAGGACACATAATAAGTTTTTTCGATGATCATGATTAAATTTTACATGAATTTTATTAATTGAATAAATATTATTCTCAAGACTGAGGGATATTTTTATTCATGTTTTATCAATAAAAAATATTTATTGATGAGTTAAATATTTAAATTAAATATATATTTATCTGTTTAATAAATATTATAGGAATTAGAACAAACCAAGGTTGTTTATGATGAAAAATATCAATTAAGAATCTTGTTAAATAATATTTTTTATTGCACATGTGGGTGAAGACCACAAAATTATAATAATTATAATATTTTGTGGCCTATGGTTTATTAAAGGCGATAATATTATTCAACAGTCAGCATAAAATTAGACAAAATTTTAACCAAAACCTTAGCACTATAAATTGACAGTTAAATCTATCGTGTATTGTGTTTAAGAAACAATTGAGAATCCTTTCACACAATGACACTCTCTATTCACCCTTATATTCTCTCTTCTTCTCAAGATTTAGAAAAGAAAGAGATATCTATTCAAGATCAATGGATGATAGATCAACATGAATAAAAACAATTTACTCACCACACAAGTACCGAGAGATCGATTGGTGATGCTCAGAGATCAAAGGAGCATGTGTGGATCACCTAAAGATAGATTCTATCGTTGGATCCTCATAATGCAATGGAGAAAATTAGAAAGGGTATTTTTATACTGTGTACATATTCATCGTAGAATGAATTATTATATCATGTATTCATTTCTTAAAATATTAAATAAATTAATGATAAATTTTATGGGTAAGATCCTCCAATAGGGTTTTAGGAAACAAAATATTTAAATAAATAATAATATATCACCCACCATCACACGCTTCCGTTTTTCTTAGAATGAAAAATATATATACTCATAAAAAAATTACCCTATATATTCATATAATGGATTTGAATACTTTACAGAGAATATGGTAAAATATGGTTAATGACTATGAGTGATTAGTACGTTATCACCCTTGGAAGGAAAAAAAGTGGTTGATGCTTTGAGTCAAAAGGACCATGGTAGCATAACCATGATAAAAATCACAAAAGATCCAATATTTCTGGATTTGTAGAAGATAGATCTAGAAATCCTGATGGAAGGGGAGTGATATTATCTTTCCCAATTTAGTGTTCAACTATCTATCCTAGTAATGATTTAAGAGGTTTATATGGAATATTTATAATTTCACAAGAAGGTTAGAAATGATTCTTAGTTTAACCTTGATAATGGTGGAATAATATGGTTTAGGAACCATGTAAGTGTTCCATGAATATCATATTTGAAGAATAATTTATTAGAGGAAGCTCACAGTTCTTCATTCTCTATTAAACCGGGATGTATGAATATGTATATGTATATGAATAATTATTTGTAGTGGGATGGCAGGAAGAGAGTTATCATAGAGTTTGTATCTTGAGGATTGGTATATTGGTAAGATTACTAGGAGATAAAAATTTATAATTGGGTGTTATATAAATTACCAATACCATAATGGAAACGATAAAACATAACCATGGAATATGTTTTAGAACTCCCCAAAACATTTAAAGGGAATTATTCTATATGATTTGTAGTGGATAAACATAAAAATTAATCACACACCATCATTATCAGAGCATATTACTCATTGAGTAATATTAGAAGGATAACAATTAATTAATTGGTAAGGGTGAATGGAGTAACACATTCCATTATGTCTAATCTAGATATGAGGTTTACGACAATGTCCAATAAAAGTCTCTAACAAGCACATGATATAGGGTTATGTTTCAGTACAATGTATAACTCTCAGATAGATGGTCAGTCTAAGAGAATAATTCAAACCCTAGAAGATATATTTAGATATTGTTCTATATATTTCAAAGGTGCTTAGGATCAATACCTTCTTATATTTTAGTTTCCATACAACAATAACATTCACTCAAAAATTTTGATGGATCCTTATAAATCCATCCATGGAATGAATTTTAGAACTCCTATATGTTAGGATGAATTTATAGAAATGAATCTATTAGAACCAAACATATTTGAATAAATGATAGAGAATATTATATCGCTTCAAAAATTACATATGATGATAAATATCGACACTTTACTCACCTCCATCATGGTGATTCCCTTTCCATGATGACCCCCCGTTATTGGGTGGGATATTTTCCTAGGGCTTCTTTTGAGGATCTCCCCAAACCTTTTCTCATCACTCAAATCCTATTACCATCCGGAATTTAATTTCTTTTTTATTTTTCCATAATGTTTCAGGAATCTTTAAGGGATTGGTTAAAATCACGCTTTCAACTTATCAATTCACAGATGCTTCGAGCCTTTGGGATCTGACTCTGGTGGATCTATTCATATTTCCTCAACACTCAGTTTCTATATTACATGGGTTTGTCTCTTGATCATGGGGATTATATGGATGAGTGATTGTGGTTTTTTTAGGAAAGTGGAATTTTATGATTTGTTATTCATCATCGAACTACCTTACTCATACTTGGTCTATTTTTCTACACATCTACATTGAGATCTGATTATTTCTCTTCTAGTGTTCATGTGAATTAAATATGATATTGGATGTTCCATCTATATAATTGTGGGTGTGTTTCCCTAAACTTACAATAAATTTTCAAAATACCTCGCTTTTTTATCTCCAAGGAACCATTGTTTTCCATTTTATATGTCTGATTGTAGAATGAACAGATTATGTAATATTATTTCCCCCGTCATATGTTTTGAAGGGGATGTCTCCAATCCTTAAATAAAATATATTTGGATTGAATTTAGGGAGGAGTTTCATTGTAAATAAGCTATTGTTTTATAATCTTGGATAGATTAATGTATGCCTTGTAAATGCATGGGTAATCATATTAATACTTTATATCAAGGCTATAAAGAGTATCTCAGGGTACCATATTTATTAACTCAATAGGTGACTAGAACTGAGAGGGTTTCTACTTAAACAATGAACTATGTGGTTATGGTGGCCCAATTCTAGACAATGCCATTCAGATGGATCCATGCCCTTGGAACATTAACCTAAAGGTGGCCGAAATTATCAACCATTTGACGGATGATCAGGTCGATCATAAGCCAACAACACAAGTTCCATCAGGTTCAGTGGGAACCAATAAGTTAAGTGATGGTATTTTTGTGAAACCTAACATCTGTATCTTGAATTCAGATGCATATGTAGGGGGTTGTGTGATCTTGTAGTAGAAAAATACCTGAGGTGGATATTAAATTGATAAAAAAGGGAGACTAAAGGGGTTTCAAGGTCTAGGATAAATCCAAGCAAGGTAACGATGATTTAATGGTTTCTAAGAATATGTATAGTCGAAGAAGAAATAAATCCTTTTTAAACTTGAGTAATTGTTTTCAAGGCCTAGGAATTAATGTGATGGTTATGGATCAAAGTGATCTTATATAGGAAGATAAAATCAAGGAGGGTTAAGGGTTATCAGGAATAGAGTCAAGTGACGAGGCTCCAATATCAGTAAATAGTGAAGTGGAATATAAATATAGAGGGATTCACAACCTACAGATAAATAAAGGTCATAAGGGATTCAGGGACTTGGGGAGATTCATCCTGGTCAAGGGGAAGGAATCAAAAGGATGGAAGGATTATTCTTACCTTCCTAAGACCGTGGAGACACGATTAGCCATGCACCCAAGGCCAAAGGATTTGGGATCTGTCTCCACAATTTTTTAGTAGGAATTTAAAGGTGGAGTGTCTAAAGAATAAGAAAATGAAAATGGTGTGATAGATGAACCTAATGTTATATATGGAGACTCTATGGTGGAATATATTTCCAACAATAATGATTTACCATGGATGGTCTACCAAGTTCAAGAGTCAGGAAATGAAGATAATTATGGGGACCATTATAGAATCCTATCAGCCATTAAAAAGAATAAATTTGTGTGGTGGTCTTAATGATTAAGGCCCCTATAGAGGTTTCAGACTGGTTTTCCAAGATAATAACACTAGTGGACCCAAATTAAGAGCAGTGTGATTGGATCAATATGTATGACTTTATTCTGACAAGAGGTTTCAAAAAAAGATTTATATATAGGATTTCATTCAAATGTAGAAGAAAATTTCTTATTGAATATAATACTAGATCATGGATGACCTGGATTCAAAGATAAGTGGTCTTCAATAGAAATTATATAGGGATAATTCTTCTAATAGACTGAAACATGATATTAATGGTTTAGATGTATCCTTCAGTGCATGATGGTATTGTAATTTTTCTTTATGAGGTTTCTCACTTTTTCTATAAAATCATGTGCAAATGTTAAAATGGAAATTGTTAGTCAATAACATGTAAGTGAATCAGAAAATCGACATAAAAGATATTTTGATAGTCATCGACATGATTTAGAGTTTGAAGTCACTGATAAAGAGTTTCTAAGAATTTCATCATGGGATAAGCTTATGAGATTTTGGAAGAAAGAGAAACCAATCCCATGGTATATTAGTTCATTTTAAATTCATTATCATATCAAGATGTTATCATATTATTTGGTGGTTCCATCAAACCACTATGAAGTTCATGATGTGTTCCATGTATCTCTCATAAGTAAGTAAATACATGATCCATAACATGTAATGAACTCATAGGTCATACCATTTAAGAATGATAATTCTTTTGAGGAACAACTAGTGGTTACTTAAGATCATATAGAGAGTTTTTTATGAAATAATACCACTCACCTAGTCAATATTTTTTGGCGAATCCTCCATCTTGAAAAAGTATGTGGGAACCTAAGGATGTAATGAGGCAGAAGTATCCTAAGATGTTTATACCGACGTGATAGAATATAGAGCGTGAAATCCATTTAATGGATGGTTAATATAAAACCCCAAGATTTTATGGCACATAAATAAATACATTTATTTATTTATTTATATTTCGTGAATAAATTTATTTTATTTGATATCTTGTGTTACACACGACATTGAGTCTTAACAAAACACGATGAAATATTAATATTATTATTTAAACAAGATCAATATTAAATATTTATTAAACATGGATAAAAGAATATAAATAACCAAATTTTAAATATTAAGTATAATGGTTTTATATAAAGAAAATTTAGTGATAAAAAAGTACTTCATTTTTTGTTAATGTATTTATATGTATTGAAAATATTATTTTCTCAAAAGGTGTTTCTTATTTATTTTTGTGAATAGATAAGAAAAGTTACTTTTGAAACGTATTTAAACATTATATGAAAAAATAAAACTCATTTTTTAAATCGTCATGATAGAATTATCTTAAATTAATTTTAAGGGATTTTTTTGAACAAATTAATTTTTTGATAAATGGTGAAAATTAAATATTTTTTATTAGAAAATTCCTCTTCATTTAAAGTATGTATAAGGTTAATTTTTTTAAAAAAATGGTTTTAAAAGTAAAATGATTTAAATAATATATTTATTAACCCAATTTATTCATTATAGAAACATTTATAATGACTTTCTATATAATTGGATTTAAAACTTTTTAACATTTACTGTTTAGAAAACTAATTTCTCATTGCGTAGGCAGGTTTCATTTTTAAATAAAAAAATCCACTTTTATTAATGGAATTTTTAAAAATGGATTTAAATTTTTTAATTAGCATAATTAATATTTTATAATAATTATAGACTAATTTTTTCTCAAAATTAATATTAATAATAGTAATAATTAATTGATGAAGTTAAGATTAAAATGGGTTTAATAGGAGTAAAACTAAAAAGGTATCGGGTAAAAACACATAAAAACTTGTCCAACACCCATTTTCTAGAAATATTCTTTATCACATAAAAATTTCAGTAATGGACCATTTTAGATCTATTTTTATGTGAATAACATGGGTAAACCTTTAAAAAAATAAGTTTATAACTCCCCTCATTTATAAACGGCCTCCCTTATCTTCTCCATTGCACATTTATGAAACACATTGGTTCATCCATGAACCACCCAAATAAATTCCTTTATTCCATACCCTTATAATATAATCATTTTTTAATCATAAATCCAACTGATTAAGGCTTCTGGTGAAAATACAAAGAGTTTTCCTAATGAAGGGACAAATTTCTTCAACAATCGTATTTATTTTACTTCTTCCTCCACCTACATAAAATAATTTTCAACCATGATAATATAACAACCTAAGTATATTCTATATAATTATATGTTTTTATAATAAGGTCCTGAAATACATTAATATCATCTTCCCTCAAATGCGAAATGATAGCATTTCTCATGTGTAAAGTGAACTACAGCCTCACATACCGATGTGACACATTTTCCATCAACACCTCTCATGGTTGGGTGTGATGATGGATATAATGGGTGTGAATATATATATATATATATATGAGATTTTCATAAAAAAATAAATATACTTTTTTAATTATAATATCACTTAAACATACTTACTTTCCAATATGTGGGGGATACGATAACATCGCTTATGTGTACGTCGGACTACCGCATTGCGAAGCCATGTGATTAATTTTTCTTGTTTTATTTACATGGATGGTAATAAGGATAGGTTTTAGAAAAATGTGATATATATGAAATAAAAATCATTCTTTGATGTTAATATATTATTTACCCTTCTTTCTTTTAATTCATTGAGAGAATGGAAACAACATTCATGCCTAAGTACGACTCATCATCTCCATGAATAATGGATATTATTTTTAACTCTAACATTTATGGATTATGATAAATACATATAAACTGAATATATTTGATATTTGAATCATAGTTCAAGTTATGGATATGATGGAACCATGTTCAATGTAAGAGGACCAAAAAATAACATATCAAAATATGCATGAAAAATCAGATAGTTATTACCCAAAATGCGATTATAACATGGAATTGTAAATAAAAAGGTAACATAATGTCATAAATAAATCATATATGGTATGATATATATAATTATGGTTCCTTAATAGATTTATAATAAACTTATATTTATTAAACATGAGTTTTCAACTTGTATGAAGGAAGTCAAGACTTTATGTAAGGGATTTTGTCTCAATTTTCCATCTTTGGGACATACTTTATGTTATACATCTATATTCATTTATTATATATATATAACCCTATGGAAATGATATACCATGAACATGTTTATATTAATTGTTCAAATAATTGGTTCCCTAGACCCAACTATGCAGTGCTTTTGATTACTATATTGTGTATACAGTAACCTATACATGATATTTTCTTTTCATTGTAGTGTATACTTTTCTACATCCACTATTAAGTGGAAATGTCAATAGATTAATTATCATATCAAAAGGTTATATAAGATCCCATACTATAATGAGAAACTCAATATACTATGACACTAGACTCAAACTAAGGTCTTATGGTTTAGATACATCTTACTAATTGTGCATAGTAGATGTTTGACTATTAGGTGTTGGGGGCTCATAAGCATTGAGGCTTATTCTTAGGAAGTTTGAGAATGGTGTCCTCATATAATTAGATCATTAGGATAAACATTTCAATTGAAAATCCATATGTTTTGGTGTCATCTAATGTTCCTGTCTATAATCATGTGTAATGGTCTCCTGACTTGAGATCATTGCCAATGTATAGCATTTGATCGCATACTTTGATGCAAGATGAAAATCATGATATGTAATTCATGTTGTGGTAGTTTTTGTTGGGTGCATCATTTGTTCAATGAAATTGGTTGAATGGTCAGAAAAATATTTGTCACTTCCATGTTAAAGAATTTAAATATCTCAGACAAAGTTGACTGGGATGGTTGTACATTGATAAATCCATGTCCATGGTTGCCAAAGGTAACTATGCCATGTTAGATGAACAAATAATAATTAAATACAAAGGGTGATGACATGAGTTTTCATCCTGTTTTATGAGATATTAAAGAGAAGAAATTATATTATATAGTACCAGTTTATAGGATGTTTTTCGTTGTTGTGAAAATCTTATCTCTTTAGGGGTCTTTATTAGGTCCTAGATCCCATGCCAGGTCTATGAATAATATTAACTATTATAGAGATTAGGGAATAGAAGGGCACACACAATAGTGTATTCAATAATCTACCCTATTCAGTTCAATATGGGTTTTGGAATAGTGGGTCTTACAACTGGGTTCTGGGTTTTGTGCAAGGAGATATGATCACCAATGTGATAAATAAATTAATATTATTCAAGTGAAGAATAATGAGAATGGAATTTATTTATTAATTTTATTTAAAAGAATTAATGTAAATAGATTAAAATATTGCCAACAAGCATGTACCCTAGTGGTACAGGCTCCTACATGGCATCCAAAAGACCCAGGATCAAATCTAGGCAGGGACTAATTTCTAGGCACTATAGCAGCACAGTAGTATGGGGGCACTATAGCAGTGGCGAAACTATAGCAGCGACGACACTATAGTGGCAAAGGAACTATAGTAGGGACTGTAGCGGTGGTGGTACTGTAGTAGGTACTGTAGCAGCCTAGGTACTGTAGTAGTACTATTCACTGAAGGGGCCTTTGGGCCAAAAAATGGGCTTTAAAGCCCAGTATTCAAGATACTTGGGCTTGGGACATCGGGCTATGTAATGGGTCTCCATTTACCCAGTCCAAAGAGGTCTTTGTTTTAAAAAATAAAATGAAGCTTTGACCCCAACCTTTAAAAAAAGATGAAAATATTAATTGAATGAATATTAGTTTTAATATATTCAACGTTCAAATAATTGTTATATGAATGCCGAGTCTAGTTTATGACTCATTTATTATCATGAAATATATTTAATATATTACAAAAAAGTGATAATTATATTTATGACTCATATTAGTAGTCTTCACATGTTGTTCATAGTGCTTTATGTTTTTTGGGGCTAGAGAGGCAATACCAGGTATTTTAATTACACACTATATATATTAGAGGAGAGCCTCCCACTAGGGATTATTAATGATATTTCTCTATCATCTCCTCTGTCCCATATTCTAGATAGAGAGGCTCTTGATCTAGGATCTCGGATCAAGCTCTCTCATAGCCATTGCAAGCAAGGAGATGCAATGATTGTTAGAGAATCGACGACATCATTGGAACTCCACGCTAGCACCTGTATTTTGACGATCGGTTCTCCCGCATATTCCTGATGTGCATGTGGATGATCTTGAGTAATTCGTCTTCAAATTCGTTGATCATCATTAAAAAATGATGACGATACATCGTGCGCTACTTATTATAAAATCCAGGTACTTATGGTTTTAATTTTGTACTTAAAACTCATCATGTGAGATCATCAGCTTAACATGGTAGCGATTTACAGACAAAGACATGTTTATGACATTCATCGGTGAAAAATTTTAAAATCCAAATTTTGGGGATTTCTCTGCATGTATGGTACCATCAATTGGTATCATAAGGATTCTTGAATGTTTCTAACACTAAAAATAATTTTTTTTAAATATCATAGAGTGCATTGTTTTGGTCCCAATGCTACTGACCACGTCTTAATACAATATCGAACAAAAATATTACAATCATCAGACATTTTATGTTTGGATTTAAAACTGGTGTTTTTATAAACATTCCATATATGTTAAACTGAAAATTCAATGCAGATAGAAAAAAAATTGTGGGATTTAAAATTATGATAAACACATTTAGTTTATTTGTTTAAAATAACCAAAGATTGTTGCCGAAATCTATTTCGGTGAAGCTCACCATTCTAACCCGCGGTGGCCAAAACCATGATTTTTGATAAGGTCTAATAAATTATATTATGATAATAATTTTATGATAATAATTAATTTTTATATTATTATAATAATGAAATCATATGATTTTTATTATAATAATACAAGTTTTCTTGACCCTATATCAGTTGGGTTTAGAATGTTTTGAAAAATTATGGTTGTTTCAAGATGGCCTCCACCTGATATGTCACTCGCTTGTTCTTTATCGGCCTCATCACCTCCACACTGTGCCATACAACATTGTGTCCATCTCATGTGTGGCTGTCGTAGCTCAGTGAGGTACTGTGCTTAACATATTCCTCGTGAAACAGGTACGAACGGATCTTCCGGTCTGAAATGATCTTGAGCGGACCTTTATGGCCCAGAAAAGCTCTACACGGTTCCACATAGCCTTGAATGGGCCTGCGCGGGTTGGGAGTGACCCACACTCTCCTTACTCTGGGTTTTTAGGGATAAGGTATTTTAATTTATCAAAATATAATGAAATTAATTAATTTAATTTTGGAAGTAATCTAAATTAATTATATATTAATTTTTGGTTTACAAAATTAATTTTTATTAATTTCGGTGTAAACTATTTCAATTTGGTTCCAAATTAAATTAATTAATCAGACCAAATGATGTTAATATTGAATAAAAAATATGAATGAATTTTTAATTCAATTATAATTTCCTCAAAAATTATTTAATGAAAGTTTAATTTATTTCTACATTTAATTTTAAAATACATGAGGTAATTTGTATTGAGTGGTCAAGAGTCTTAGATCGTCCAATATATGTTTGGTGGATATTTAATTTATTATTTCATTGGTTTTGTAATAAGTAGTTAAATAAAAGTTGATCTGCTTGTCATCTCTAAATCACTGTGTATAAGGGTATGTGTATCCATTTTAGAGTTGTAATATTACTTCCCAGTTCCCCTCACATGTGTGCAAATATTTTTTTATAATGAAGAGACAACCACTGAAGTACTTCCCACCAAGTGATGGCGATGCACCAGATAGGAGTTGGATGCATTGGATGAGCAGGTGCTGCAATCCGAGTTGCAAGCGACGCGACTCAAGGTATTACTCCAGGTGTCTATGTTGGTCCATTATTCACTCAACATATCAACAATTAGTACATGATCATGATCAGGTCATATTTTTATTCTTGTATGGTTTATTATTTTTGTGTATGTGTTTTTAATGCATGAACACATAGAAAAATTATAAACAATCATGCATAGATAAAAAGAACTCGTGACATGATGGATTTTTTTATTTCATGCATGGTCAGTTGTGAGTGCGATCAAATAGTACAAACTAATAAAAAATTGAATATTATTTCTTTCATCACTTTAATAATATAAAACCCTAAAAGTATTATTAAGTGTATACCACCTTCCACCATTTAAATTTGGACAAAAATGGGTTTTGGGTGTCGATTATTCCATTGTTGAGGGTGCCTTTTACTAAGAGGGATTCCTTATAAGAGTGATGAGTTGAATTAACTAATGTGGTAGTAAGTATTATACATATCTAACTTGTTATATTTTTATAGGAAAGCATTGAGTAAATCAAGTAATGATTAATGAATCTAGGACTTCACTCAACTGTTGAGAGAACTGTGAGTTCATGCGGTTGGCTGGGAAAACGCCTGCCTTGAACGCTCCAAGTAGTGGCTTAGTCATAACTGATAAACTATGAGGGGAGGTTTAAGGAACCTTTCCATTAGAATACTCAAGTGATATAGTATTATTATTCTAGCATAGATAGTTCCCAAAATTTGTTAAAAATAGTGGGAGAAATTTAATGATTTAATTAATTAAAATTAATAAATTAGTTGTCTAGATAAAAGTACTAATAAACTAAAATTAATTTTTTTAGAAAAATTAATGTTATACCATAATAGAAACTATGATAGATATTGAATATTTTAAATTTCCACACCGAAATGAGTATCCAAAAATAGTTTGGGCGCTTGCGCAAAATACTATGATTTTGGAAACTCAAGGTGCCAGTGTCCCAACCACTAGTTAAGTTACCTTAAGAAGTGAGGGTGAAATTTATTACATGAGACTAATGTACAAATCATATGATGGTTATGTCATTATTATTTCATCAACATCTAGTGTTAGTTACATGAGACTGATATACAAAGCATATTGACTTGGGTATAGTCAATTGTAGAGATCCACATGTAGCTAGAATTTGAACTAGTTCCAGTAGCGCATGTGGACCATTGTTTGTTCTGGAGGCACATACTACATATGAAGGATAAAACCATGGTAGGGGTTTTTCTATTCACCATGGTTGGTCAGCTATTATTCATTTGAATAATATTTCCTATAGATAAGAAATATATGGAAATTAGCTAAGATTGGTAGAGCGAATTAAAATTTAATAATGGATTATATGTATCAAAATGAAAAGGGGATTATTATTTTGATTACTATGCTGGGTATTCAAATAATTTGATACAAGGATGGTATGATTCTAGTACCAATAAGGTTCGATTGGTTAAACAAAGTCATTTTTTCTAAATCCATTATAATCGTATTTTCCATAGGTAATTTCTATGAATATATTATTAAGCATTGGATGTCATGAACATCAATTATGGAAGGTGTCTGTATGGAACAACCATAAGAGGATGGTCAAATCATAGAATGCTGATAAAGGTTTCATGTTAATGAGATCTAGTTTAGGATTCAAGAAAGAAACATGATCATAGAATCTTCATTTGTAATGAATGTTTCTATGTGTCTACATGAAGTTAGTTGGAGCATTATAGTTTTCCTTTAAAATATGTTCAGAAACATATGGAAAACATATTGATCTTCATATCAGTTAGGACCAACATGGAATTTATTCTACAGTGATTGAATTAATGTAGAATCCTAACTTCTAGAGAACTTGATATACTAAGGTAGATATAGAGGTTTCGTGGACCTATTAAATCATAAATATAGTGACATTGTATTAAAAAAATACATGTTTGAATAATTCAAGGGAATAATTGTTACTAATGTCACATGACATATATATCTCCAAGTTGAAATGTCCATGACATGGTAGAAGATTAACATGCTGAGTTGAATTCCATATGCTTAAGCGATGGATTAATCACTTATGTCATGATATTTAAAGAATTGATATTTCCAAGATATAATTTATTGTAGGAAAATATCAATTATATCTAGGATCACCATAAGGGAAGTAGTTAGTACTATCTGATTGTATTTTTGAAATTACAAAAGATATATACCTAATATGTGTAGAAGTAAGGATACTAGTTTTTAGGGGACACAAACATGTCTTCCATAGATCCATGTAATCTAATATCATAGTTAGGATATGTTTATGAGTGATACAAGATCATATAATCTAGTTGTATCCATACCTACAGGTACCAAATACGTTGTCGATTTGGAGGAAGCTAAGAAGTAGGTAAATGTAATGATTTTTTCCATTTAATTTAATCGCACCTAGTAAGTAACATATTATCATAATTTAAATTGTTCTATTATTACTAGAAAAGATGTCAAGTTATGATAGTGGAAAAAAGGATATACTCGGGGATACCATTTCCTGAGAGGTTTTACTTGAGGAGCTGAGGTCTCTATAGAATATTTCCATATAGAAGAAATGTGGAAGGCCCAATAGCTAAATTCGTTACTCATTAGAAACATAATCTTTATCATGTGAGTATCTAATACGTTTTGTTAGTATGTTGGCTCTAGTGAAATTGGGAGTATTAAAATAGTGGGTTACCTAGACCCAATTATGAATCTATTTTGACTACCATATCATGTATACCGTTATCTATACATGATGTTTTCTTAGAATTATAGTATATAATTTTCTGTATCAACTATTTAATAGTAATTCCTGTAGGTTAATTGTCATATAAAAATGTTCTAGAAGTTCCCATGCTATAATGATAACCCTTAGATACTATGAAATTAATCTCAAACAAAGGTCATATGGTCTAGATACATCTTACTAGCTGGACATAGTAGATGTTTGACTATCAGGTGCTGGGGTCTTGTACCCATTGGGAAAAATTCTCATGAAGTTTATACTTGGTATTCTTGAGTAATGAAATCATATAGATAGACCCGCCAATAAGAAATCCAAAAGTTTTTGTGTCATTGGATGTTCCCATATATGATCATGTGTAATGGTCTCAAGACTTGAGATCATTTCCAATATATACCATTTCATTACGTACATTGATGCAAGATGAAAACCCTGATATTAAAATTATGGAATGATAGTTTGTTTTGGGTGCATCATTAGTAGCATGAAATTAGTTGAATGGTCAATAAATGATTAGTCTATACAATATTAAGGAAGTAGAATATCATAGGCTAGGTTCATTAGGATGGTAGTACCTTGATATATCCATGGCCATGGTAGTCCAATGTAAATCCATCCAATTAGATCAAAAAATAATAAAGCAAGAAAACTGCCAATGATATGAGTGTGCGTCCTACTTTATTAGATATTAAAGACAATGATATTATATTACACAATACATGTTCATAGGTTGTTTTTCACTATTGTGATAATCCATATCTCTTTAAGGGTCATGATGGGTTGCTAGATCACAATCTTGGTCTGTGAATACTATTCACCACTATTTAGATAAGGGCCTAGAGGGTCACACATAATAGAATTTTCAATAATCTACCCAAATTTAACTGAATTGGAGTATTGTATAGGTGGTCCCCACCATGGGGTTCTGGTTTTTTTTCCAAGGAGATATGATCTCAAATGTAATAAATAAATTCATATTATTCATGTTAATAAAAATGATCATTGAATTTCTTTATTAAATTTATTTTCAATGTGTAAAATAAATACATGAAAATATTAATTAAATGAATATTAGTTTTAATATAATAGTCGTTCAATTAATTTTTATGGGAATGACGAGTCATGATTATGACTCATTTATTATAATTTAATATATTTAATAAATAATTAGAATGTGATAATAATATTTATGACTCCAATTAGTATTCATAACATGTCATTTATAGTGTGCTAAGTATTTGGGTATAAGAGAGGCAATACTGGGTATTTTAATTAAACACTATATATAGAAGATGAGAGCCTCCCACTAGGTACTTTTCATGAGATTTCTCCCTCCTCTCATATCTACCATGTTCTAGTGAAAGGGGATCTAGATCTGAGATCTCAGATCACGCTCTCTCTCAAGTATCATAAACTAGGTGATTTGGTGATTACATAAGCATTGATTAAATCATCGGAACTCCGCACTAGCACACAAATTTACACGATCGACACTCTTGAAGATTCTTAAAGATCATGTGGATGATCTAGAAGAATTCAACTTTGGATTCTTTGAGTAGTGGATTACAACTATGAGAAGACATCATGCACAACTTGGGATCAAAACTAGGTATTTTACTATTTTAATCTTGTTCTTAAAACTATGCACATGATATCCTCTATATAAACCGAGCAGCGATTTGTCGTCGTCGACGGGTTCACGTAGTTTGTTGGTGAAAATTTTTAAAATCCCAATTTTTGGGGATTCTAATGTGCGCTTAGTACCAACATTAGTTATATAAAAATTATATTTTTCTATTATTCTTCAATTGGACTAACTATTCCAATGTTACCAATGTGGTACGTGTTTGATGTTTTAATCTCACAGTTCCTCAAGATTGTTTATGATTATGTTTTTGATGATGAAATATCATGATTCATATCTCAATAAAAAAATAATTTTATTCTCCTATATTTATTTTATGATAACACATGTTTTTCTTTCATTTTATTCTCTTTTTATACCCTTGATGTCCATAGAATGTTTTTAAATAAAAATGACTTTATCTCTCTCTTCAGTCAAAAATTAAATTTTCCTTAATATCCATGTTTTATAAAAAATGTTATGTTGTTCCTTTGTGAATTTTTAAATTAAAGTTTACCCTTGTTTTAATTTTTACTATTTTAATGAATATAATCTTTATTTTTATTTCTAAACAATTACCATTTGGATTTTAATGAAAATGTGAAAGGAATCATCATTTTATTGTATACGACATTTCTTGCCATCATGACCACTAAATTTTTTAAATATTCCTTTATAATTTTGAAAGTTTTTTTTCAAATAAAAGTATTTTTAAATTTTTTTAAGTTTAAAAAATTCAATGTGTAAAGGATAGGTTACTCAAGAAATGTCATTTTCCTAAATAAATTTTTATATTGACTTTTATATAAAAATAATTCTGCATCCAATATGACATCCTTTGATGTTACTAAATCTATAATAGGGTTATGATCCAATGATACTATCTTTAATATTTCCTTGGATGGTTTATGATTATATTAAAATTATTCTTATGAAATCTATTTATTTCCATAGGTTATACTATAATGAAATGTTTTTTTACCCAATCCCCTTTTCATGGATTATTATATGATTAATATTTTTTGATCTTATGGAACAAAGATGTATGGATTATATAATGGGTGAGATCTATATCACCCATTAATGCGTTGGATAATGATGGATAAATCATGATTAATAATGTTATTAGTGAACTCGATTACATGTAGATAATTTTATTCGTGAACATGATTATACGTTCACAATGTTATGTTCGAACCAAATGATATGTTCACAGTGTTATGTATGATCCTAATTACATGTTCAACGTGTTATTAATGGACCAGGATTTCATGTCTCTAAGATTATGTGTTGACTGAGTTTCATGTCCATAAGTTTTTATGGGGGATTGATTTCATTTCATTAACTTAATGAGTGAACATGTTTCTATTTGTACATGTTCACAAGGTTATAATCTGATGCATATTCCATAAATCTGTAACTTATGCGAATATTAAATTCTCATGGATCATGTTCTTTGATTCTATTATGATTTGTGTTTTATGAACAACCATGATTTATTCCATGACTCTATTTTAGGATCTATGATATATAGGGCATGGTTTTCAAATTTCATTCTCATGTTCTCTTACAATTATACTAATTATATGTTGATATCTCCTTTATTTACCTTTACAAAGTATATGATCTCACCCATTCTTATGTCATTTTTATCTTGGTTATGATGAATGGAATTGTGTATTTTTGGTCAAATAAGGGTTCTAGTTATGAATAAATTTGTAGGATATGTTGTAGATCACTTATGTACCATTTTTTACATTTCCATGTTTCTAATGGTAGTATACCTAAACTATTATTTCATGGATTGGTATAATATGTAATGAATATTCATCTATTAAGATGCAATATCTTTGTATTAGAAGATTTGGTCTTTACATTTCGCATGTGAGAATTATAATTAATTTCAACCAAATTTATAAATATTATTTTAAGAAATTAATTTAATTTTTGAAACCAACTTTAAATTATTAGCTTATAGTGATTGTTATAGATTTCCCTAAAAAAAATTTGTAGTAAATAATGAAAATGACTAATTTTCAAAAAGCCATATTTTAATTTATTTTAAAAGACCTATTATAGTGTGAATATGTTCGTAATGTAACATAACTATACATTAATTATAAATAATCTAATTAATTACATCAATATAAATAGTATACTTGATATTTGTATAAGTTCATTTTTTAGGCTTAAAAACATATTTGTCTAAAAACTGTTTTTATGTGTGAAATGTTTTTTTATATTGACAAATTATATTAATCTATATTAATTATTTTTTTATTTATATTTAAATATTATATAACAAATCAGTCATTTTTATCAACCATTTTTTTATTTTTACAAGATAAAGAATAGAAGTAAATTTAGTTTTTTTCTATTAATGCAATATTCTAAAACGGATCTTAATTGTTATTTGTGTTATTATTTAAAATTATATTCTGAAACATAAATAAATTGAATATATTAAAATTAATTCCATATTATTAATCATCACAATTAATATAATTAAATAAGGTATTTTTTTAAACTCAATCATAAAAATACTACAATTGTGTTAACATGATTAATGTTAAAATGAGTTTACCATGGGTTAAAAAAAGAGATAAGGGTAGTATTTCCTCCCAAACATATCTAATTATAATTTGAAGAATATATTTCAATTTTAAATTTTCCTAACTTTGAATCATTATCCACTTTTTAGCCACATTCCTATGAGAGTGACTGTTTATCATTGAAATCTTCTATGAAATTCCATGTGTGCCCCTCCCCACACTTTTAAAAGGGGACCACTTATCCTCCTTCATTCACACAATATTAGCCTTATATATTGGGTGATATAAACTAAAAATAATAATTTAATCTTTCGCTTTATCTTAGATCATAAGTAATTTTCCTAAAACAAATCCTTCAAGGCTTAAGGTGTCATCCCAAGAAGGTCTCTCAAAGAAGAGATATAGTTTTTAACTGAGCTCTTTTAATTTTATTTCTTCATCTACTTATTATAAAAACATTTATGCATAATAAAATAGTGAATCCAGTATGACAAATATACTAGTATGTTATTATGAAAATTTATCAACCATTTATGCATAATAAAAATATACTCGCACATACGTGTGGACCACCAGCACCATGTAACAATACGATTCATTTTAAATCCCAATATTTCTTCATCAATTATCATGTTATATTTATTGTATATATATAATATTTACAACATAATAATTTGTCTTATAAGTTTAATTATTGTGTACCTTCCTTTTTTCCATTCATTAACTAATGGAAACATCACTTGTACGTGTGTGTGGACTGTCGTCTCCTCATAGTGATGTAATTAATTTTTCATCACATATTCATATTAATGGTCATAAATATGTATATAATGTGTATATATATTATTTACAAAATTATTAAAATTATTTTGATGAGTATACCATGATAAATATCCAAGTACAATAACTACTAAACAAAAACATACATAAAAAATGAATCATTTTACACCCAAACCGATGATGATAATGAATGATAATGGGTGATAAGTTGTAATAATTCATATTTTAATGGTATTATATCAATTATTATAGTTAATATATATAAGAATAATACATTTAAATTTTATATACTACAGTTTAAAGTATATACAAATTATTACAGACTTGAGGTAAAAGTTTTTCAGTTCAATATTAACTTTATATGGAATTTTTTATGATTAAATTTCCAAAGATTAATTTTTATAATATATATATTTAAAATATTAAATATTTTATTCTAAAATATTTATTTCTCAATATATCAGGTTTTTAACTCATTTTATAATTTTAAATTACATTTGAGACTGAAATGTTTTTTTAAGGGAAACTAACATTGTTTCTCTCTTCGGGTGGGAATCATTTCCTCCATATCCATATTTTCTTTAAAATGTTTTAAAGAATGTTTTTAATATAAAAAAAATTTATTTAAATCAAATTTTAACTATATATAATGTTCTTTAATAAATTTTTATTGGAATATTCTTATCATTTTCTATACCTGGTACATTTAACTTTTTAATGAAAATTTTAATGGGATTTGTTTTAACATACACCGTAGGAAAGGCATTCCACAAAATCATAAATTATATTTTATTTATTTCTTGATTTATATATTTCTTTTTTTTAAAGAAAATTTTTTCCTTAATATTTTAAATATATATATTTTATAGAAAAGTGATTTTAAAATGAAACGGGAATTTTCCTCAAGAATTATTCAAATGATATTTTAAAAGAATTTTTATCTATACCAACATCCTTTAATATTTATTTTGATTTAATGGGGATATGATAAAACATTACTATATTTATTCGTTCTATAGATATTTTATAAATATAATGATAAAATGATTATGAATCTAATATCTTTTCTATGGGTTATGATATAATGATTTGATTAACGTTTATGATCATTTGGCATGCATATGTATAGTTTTCCTTATGTTAAGGGTGGTAATCTAATTATATATCCATATACAAAATTGGATAAATAATGATATCTCATGATATAATAATTACTAAAATTGGAATTAAAATTTGTTCAATAAGGTACTTCTTCCAATAACATACTATTGGGAGTGAACCGTGACTGAGGAAATAATGGGATGGGAAGTGAACCCAGTCTATTATGATGGTGTTGATAGTGATCCTTGAATAAGAAACCAATTTTATATTCTTATGTACAGGCTTAAAACTTATGGCTAATCATTATGATATGTTCTCATGGATTGGGATTGATTATTATTTATTCTGTACTCTCATTTCTTATGTTTTTTGTTGGAGAAAACCTTTTTCTATGTTTCATGATTAATGTTATTTTACTGATTAGGTATGATTATTGTAACTCATGATCATTTTATCAAACTCTTATGGAATAATTATGCTCAATTATGATAATTTATTAATACATATATTTTATACCATTACTATGCATCTGATTGTACCCTTTATTATCTTTCCCTTCCCTAGGATGTAATTAAAGGTTTTAAGTATAATATTTCTTAAAAGGGTGACAGTAGTGAATAAATTAATGGAAAATGATATAAATATTTTATATTCTATTTTTATTTTTTATGTTTCCAAATACACTAAACCTTTATGGTTTAATCATGAATCATATTAATATGTAATTCATATTACACTAATAATATTTAGTATTTATAAGTGTAAATTTTTGTTTACTATAATACACTTCAACAATGAAATAACGAATATGGTATTTTTATAGTTTATTTGAAGATTATGTGGTTAATAAAATAATTTTCTCAATCAATTGATGTTTTCGAATATTGGTGAACAACATTGAATCATGGAAATGGCATGAAATGTATTCAGAATGAAATGAAATTTGATGAAAAATTATTACTCTTTATGGTGGATGGTTAGCGGAGAAAATGTTAGTGAAATAAAATTTCATTGATAGAAAAGAAAATTTCATAATTCATATAAAAGAATATGTATAATTGTATCATTTGAATAATAACCCTGACCATACATAAGATATGTATATGGATAATGAATTTGATGAAAAAAAATCAAAATAGTTTTAGAAATAACAATTTACAATTATGAAATATGATTCATCTTTTGAAATAACGTTTTTTAAAATATATTTTATAAATTTTGGCAAAAAATAATTCCTTTTAGAAACCATGATAACATATATAAGAAGCTTCATGTAAAAGAGACAATACAGTGAAATAACATTTTCACATTTAAAATGTTAACACTATTATTTTTATCGAAAACAATGAATATGGAATACATTAAATAAATTCATATTAAAAATTCTCAAATAATGTCATGGTAATTGAACATGATCATTTAATATTTTTAGAAATAAATATAAGTAATGTTCAAATAATTTCATGGTAGTTGAAAAATGTTCAAATAATCACATGAATAAATTTAATTATTTATATTATATATATAATAGGCAATACACACACCATTTAAAAGAAATTAGGTGCATAAAATAAAACTTGTCTCAAAAAACGAAAATTTTAAATGATGCCATTACCTTGTATCTTATTCATTCTACGCATACAAAAAAATAGAAAAAAAAAATAAAATTAAGTATATTATATACCTTATTAAAAAAAATATTCGTATATATTTCAAATTATAAGGACCCATTTTTATCATTTGTTATTTATTTGCTCTATATTTTTTTCCGGTGTCGGTTACATGAGGTTATTCAGATAATTTTTTTATAAATCCTTATATATGTTCACCATGTTAAAAATCACTATATGATTATAAAAAAAATATTTAAATTTTTATGAAAATAATTCACATATTGTATTTATATTTTTAAATCCATACATGATGGGTGGTGAGGAAAAATGAAACTCACTGCTCAAAGAGACAGTAGTCTGCATGTAATCCTAAGTAATGACTCAATTTCTCAATGAATGTAAGGGAAATAATGTATATGATAATTTTACAATGTAGAATCATATTTAAATTTTTTATATAATATTTATTCATAAATTAAATCATTAAAACCACCCATGAGACGTGATAATAAAAAACAGAATACATTTCTTCAAGGAGGTGATAGTTCACGCAGACACACAAACAATTCTTTTGGTTTACATAGTTGATAGAATGGATTGAATATCTATTTTATAAATTAATATAATGATATTTTAGTATAGTAATAAAACTAATTAAATTATATTAATAACTTTATATATGATTTAGGATGGATTATACTAAAAGAAAATACTAAGATTATGTAACACTCACATTGGATGAAAAAGTTTTATTATAGAAAACTACTTGGTAATGATGGTCTTAAGAAACCTAAATGAGAGAATAATATTTTGTAAATGGTATAGAATTTTATTTGGATTAATGTTATATATTTTCAAGAAGAAATTTGAAGGTGATGTGAGTATTGATGTAATTGAATTGTTACCATTATATACGTTAAGGTCATGGTAGTTTGGGAAGTAACCAACAACAGATAAAAGTGGTGGGGGGAGTGAGTAGGGTTAGATATTCTCCTCTTCCACACATTTTGGAGACATCCAAGAGTGTTTTAATGCTTATATATAATTTTTTTATCTTTTACCCAAATTTAATTTTACATGTTAAGTAATTTGTAACCATAATAATTAATTTTAATGGACAAAATTTAAATTAATTATATTCCCTAATTGAAACATTCTGATTTTAAAATTTTACAATAATTTCATCAATTTAAATTTACAAATGTGTGAAAGGTTAGTTTTAAAATAAATACAATTAATCACATAACAATAGTTTTTTATAAAATAACATTTTCAATCATTGAAATTATAAATAAGATAAAATTATCATTATTGTAGATTTAAATACCCTAAATTTATTTAAAAAAAATCAAATAAAATTAATAGTTCTTTTATGTGAAGATAGAGTATAATCTCACCTTGAAAATTATTTATTTAATGAAAATTTCAAAAACAATGTCTATTCAAGTATCATTTAAATTTAGTCTTAAAATCACTTAAAATTGGATTAATAAGTTAAAATAATATTTTAAAATTGATAATTTTATTCTATAAATAAATATTTATTACTAATTTTTTTTCCAATATTCCATGAATTTCTTACATAAAAATTTTATATTTTTTACAAAAAACATATTTTTTTGACTATGAAACGTCCTTTTAATAAAATGAAACATTTATACATTGAAAATTTTTATTTGAGGAATAAAATATTGAATTTTATTTACTCAAATATAATTTCTAAAATTTTTAAATTTATTTTTTATTATAAAATAAATAGAAAAATTAAAAACTAATTTTTTTAGAAGTGATGTTTTTAAACACTCCCTATTTTGAATATTATTTCATATCAATTAAAAATTTAAAAGATTTAAATATATTAGTTCTTATAGAAAAATATTTTACAAGTGTTCAATTTAATTTATTATGAGAATATATACATACTTACACAAAAAGTTCTAAAAAAAATTAAAAATTATTACTTTTCATATTAATTACACTTTAAAAAATAACATTAAAATTAAATATTCATATTCTAAAATTTAATTTTACTACTCCAATGTTAGTAAAAAAATTATTTGAATAATATCATATTTTAAAAATATTTAAATTTATTTTTATAGATAACACATAAATATATATGTATATTTATACGATATTTATATTATATTTTTATTCCATTTTGAGTTATATTATTTTAAATTTACTAATTAATAATATATGACTTTAATATATCTATTGGACATATATATAATGACCATATTTACAATGATCATATTTTTAACAACCATACGTTCAATAGATATATTTCATTCTTATATATATCGATATATTAAATCATTATTTCAATCCAATCTATCTTCATAATGAATTTGTGTTATTTCATATTATAGATTATCCATACTCTATTTTCCTTTTATTGTGATATTCCTCATTGTAGGTTTTGTTTGGCTATTGGTGATCCTCCAGGATGAAGCTGATCCATGTGATTTCATAGTTGTGAGAGTTTTATTCTATTATATATATTATCCCCATTTTATTTAGGTGCATTTAATTGAGTTATTTTATCTATAATGAGTAATAATCCATGGTGTGAAATACTTTATTTTAGGTTATTTTTTTCAAAAAATCCAAAAATAATAGAATAAAGCATTGTTATTTTTAATTGATATCTTATATATATTATTTCTTAAGTAAATTTTTATTCTATTAATAAAAAAAGTTAAGAATTTTAATCATTTGGTTTTTAAAAAGAATATGATTCCTTAAAACCTAGGGTGTTACATCCCCCCTAAATAAATTTCATCCTAAATATTCCAATTATCAATTAATAATGAAGATATCTAGATAATTATCAATCATGATATAACTTATAATGATATATATATAGTACTATATTAATCTAGATCATGTTTATTATTTTTTATAAGACCACATTATGCAATCGTATTTCTAGGTATGTATATGTATTAATTATATATTCTAAAACCCATTCAATTCGCAAAGAAAACCTTACAACTCCAAGGAGTGAGACCATATCCAAATTCCTATATTATTCCAAAAAATAAATCTTTCAATCATAAAATGTTTTCAACTACTAGTTTAAAAAATACCATACTACCCTATATATACCATAATCATAAAATTATATTGACTAAAAAGTATAATAAATCAACTATAAAAACCAATTTTACATATACAATCATACTTCTTTGAAAATCACACAAAAATATATAACCTCTAAATCAATAATATATTAAACATAAGAGTTATCAATCCTCAACAAAGTGTTATTCAATATTTTTCTCCAAAAATATAAACATGACATTCAATAACCCTTTATGTTACCAATATTATATTGTAAATGATTAAAATAATTTAAATTAAAAATATGGAAGACTAATCTTTAGATGTCTTATATAATCCTTAATAACTTTTTGAATACACCAAAATATTACCCACAAATAAAAATAGATAAAATAATAAATATTTAATTTCTATTATAATATTAGCCTCACTAAATTTTTTAATACTAATAGAGTAAGTTTTCAATCATATAAAAAGATTTAATCATTTAATTATGCAACTTATTTGGTAATAAGGCATATGGGTTTCTAGATGCATGTCTTCTTCAGCTTAATTTTTGTGAACCTATTTCACTAAGAAACTATAAACAAAATTGTTAAGAAAATATCCAAAATATGAATCTAAAAACATTAATAAAAATATGTCTTCTCCAATTAAAGATTTCTTTTTTAAAATATGATACCTTTTCCCATACAATTACTCTCTCTTCATTCAATCCTTGGTGTTACTTAGTAATTTTCCTATTAGGTTCTCATCATAAAATTTCTTAACAATATATTTAAATCCTTCACAATGGTTCATAAATAATATGTGAATTATCCAAATCATATAATATTCGAGTTTATATCTTTGTGTGAAATAAAGGCTCTTTAATGTGAATCAGGTTGTGGTTTAGTTAATACCCAACACACCATCTTTGGGTTTATTACCACTCGGTAAATCTATGCCAAAAAATCTATTTTCAAGTTTCCAAATAGGTATTTCATTACTAGTAAAACTTCAAAATCCATAATTTACTAAAAAATCAAGGATATTTCATCTACATAATCATACACTAAGTGTTTTCACTAACGTTCTCTCATCCTAGTCTCTAAAAACATAATATTCCAATAATAACCAACATAATAGATTATATATACATTTGAAAATATGACCAAACATCAGCCTTAAATCCTTAATGACCATTAAAACTTATATTCATCTTTAACCAATAACATCCTTACATCTAAAGTTATCTAAACCATCCTCTGATTCCAATAGAGGCACGCTAGGACCAACATCCCAGATCTGATGATAAAAATACTAACGTTACATAGAATATTTCATACACATACTTAATTAAAAGATAATACAACATTTACTACTAATGAAATTTATTTATGTTTATAGTTTTATAGATTTAGGACAAATATTTAACTATTAAAAACTAAATTCTTATCATCAATGTAATTAATTCCATTATAAAAACAACTACTTAATCCATTACAAGTATTCAACATCTTCTACAAACCCTCCACACAACATACTATTCTAGATGCATATTACATATTAATTTTTTCCATAACCTAGGGAAATGGAAACATAAGAAATGTGGGAGATCATATGATTATTAAGGGTAAATAAAAATTATATAAATCAAATAACATAGGTGAGTGTAAGATGAGAATATATGTCAAATATGTAAATGTAAAAAAATTATAACCAACAAAGAATAAATACCAAATCCTAGAATAAGGCTTCATATAATATAATACATGAGTCAAAAGTGTGTGGAAACAAGAGTCAATAAATATGAGCCATGGGAGTATAACATTAAAATGGAAATTAATATAAAAATATGGCATATAATGGAAATGTGTCATATTCTATAATGAAAGGCATCATAGATATATGCCACAACCATAAGAATAGAAAAAAATTGTGAAAAAATCAATTTCTATTAAACCATTAATTTCTTGAAAAAATCTAATTATGTACACACATTATCAATTAAACAAATCCAAATATGTTCATGTATCATTATATAAAACGATATAAAACCATCACCAATCCATTAGAGGTTGATATGGGAACCCAAAAACTATCATCTATACATATGAGTTCCACTTTAAAATAAATATTCATCATATCATAAAGAACTCAAGGAATAAAAATGGGTTTTATTAATCACATAAAAAATAACCCATGATGAGTAAATGGGTTACATATTATATTAAAATGTAATGTCATAACGAAATTACAAATAACCATAAAAATATAAACCCATGAAAAATTAATGGATTATCAATAATATTCAGTAACTTTCTTGGTAAATACCCTTTAATAAAGATAGTAAAGAATATGGAACATACACTCTATATTTAAATGGAATAAGGTTAATAAAACAATATCCCTAATCGATAGATATATGTAATCTAGTTGAACACCCATTAATCAAGGAAATTGAAAGTAGGGTATTCATAAATAAAATACCCTGGATAGAAAATTTTGCCTATTCACTATGGATTTTTAGCCAGGAAAAATTTAGTGATGAATCATTTTAATGATAGAATAGAACATTACATATAATGTCAAAAGGAAGAATTAGGATTTTATTGTTTTAATAATATCGTTGATCATGTATAAGATATATCAAACGAAAATGACAATGATGAAAACTATTTTCATTAGTTTTTGAAAATTCACTTTGGAAATAAGAACTATCATTATAATATTGAAGTAATTTTTAAATAAATATTAGATAAATATGGGAGGAAAATATTTAGTTTTAGAAACCGTGAAAATTTAGAGACAAATCTTCACAAAAAATTAGAAATGTGGAGAAAATACATGTTCACGCATAAAATGATAGCAATATATTTCTTTTGAAAATAGACCCCACAGAAAACATTAAATGGTTTTATATTAAAAAAATCCTAAAGGGAATAGGTTTTTGAAAATGAAATTTTAATTTTTTTAAATAAATAGAGGTATATCTAAAACATTTAGAGTGGATTATAAAATAAATTCCTTTATATATATATTAAAATATTTTTTGGAAGATCACATAACATTATAAATTATAAAACATACAATTTAAAACAAGGTAAATAAAATAAAAATATTTTTGAGGATAAAAATATGATAATAAATAGACTTTGAAATTATAATAATACACTATAAAAATCACCAAATGTCTTATCATATTTGAGATTATTTTATTATAAAATGATGTTAGTAATAAAACCATATCGCATGAGTGACATTTGAATTTAATCCTTTGAAGGAGAAGGAATTTTAAATTAAACATAAAATATAGTGAATAATAATACTTATTAATACAATATATACAATAGGCTATATGAACACCATTTAAATGAAATTAGGTTCAAAAGAGAAAACATTTCTCTAAAAAGTACATTTTGAGATAAAATTCATATGTTATTCTAGATTCATTCATCACATGTTCTTAACTTACAAAATAATAAAATTATGTTTATTGGATAACTTATTATGGAACTTTATTCTTATATATTTAACTTTTTACTAACCATTTATTATTATATGTTATTTACTCATCCTATAGTTTTTCCCTAGGTCGGTTACATGATGTTGTCAAGTTAATTTTTTCATAACCCCATATGTATGTTTAACATGGTAAAAAACATCAAAAAATAGTATCAAGAATATTAGTAGTGTTATTTAAATAACTTTTATATATTAAAAATATTTTTAAATATATCCATTATGGATTTTTGTGAAAAATAATACTCATTGCTCGTGCTGGTGGTGGAAGTCTGCAAATTTTCACATTTGATGATTTTATTTATAAAGGAATTACAAGGTATATGTCATATTTATTAATCTATCTCAAAATTATAACCAACCATTCAGGGAAGTTATGAAAAATGAAAGACATATCTTTTTGGAGGAGGTAGTTCGCACACATTCAAAAACACCTGTTTTCTTTCGTTAGTAGATTGAAAGGAATTAATATTTTTTAAAAAATTAATATAATGAGATTTTATATTAACAATTATTCTTATTTAATTATATTAATGTTTTTTGATATTATCTATTAAATATTATAGTAAAATAAAAGATTAAGTGAATGTAATACTCACTTTGGATGCTTGAGTGTTCTCTTAGAAAAATCCTTTGAAATAAATGCCTTAAGAAAAATAAAGTTGGATAAGAGATTATAGAAATATAAAAGGGTTTTAAGAGGATTCATGTGGTAGATTATAAACCTTAAATTATAAAAAAAATGTTAGTTTTGAGGTGGTGAAAGTGTTAGCATTTTATAAGTGAATGGAATTGTAGTTTTGGAAGTAACCATTACATTTTTAATAATTTAATTTTACTACTCAAAGTAAAATAGATCCAAAAAGAGAAAATGTGGGTGAGATTTGTGTCTGTGTTGATGTTATCCAAATACAAATATCTTGGAGACAAACTATTGTGTTTTTAGGCTTTTCCTTTTAACTATTTAACTTTTATCTGAATTGAATTTTATGAAGGTACTTAAATTTTATCATTATTGGTTATTTTAATAAAAAAATTAAAATTTATTATATTACATAATTTGAGACATATAATTTAATATTTGCAAATAATTTAATCAAATATTATTTATTTATGGGTGAAAGGTTAATTTTAATATAAACATGCTTAATATTATAATTTTTTTTTATAAATATAATGTTTTTCATCTTTATATATATACATGATAAAAATACTCTTATAAATGAATTTAATGATATAAATTTATTTATTAAAATAAAAATAAATTGAAATAGTCTTTATGGGAAACAAAAACCTAATCTCACATAGAATATGGTTAATTTATAGAAAAGTCCAAAAATATTTTTTTTATCAAAGTACCATTTTAATTTAGTCCTAAAAATGTCATACATGTCATTTATAAGTATCAAGAATATTTTAAAATGAATTATTTTATTCATTAAAGACATATTTTATTATATGAATGTTTTTTGAATCATCTAGGACAATCTAACATAAAGAATTATAATTTTCACAAAAACTATATTGTTTATCTAAAAATAAACCTTTGCAGAAAAAGAAGAAAAATTATACAAAGAAAATTTTGAAATGTGGAATTAAAAAATTAATTTTATTTTATAAAATTTATATTATTAACTTTTTAAATTTTTTTAAATTATTTAAAACACATAAAAGAAAATAACTTTTATTAAAAATTATGTTTTAAATCATAAAGTGTTTTTAAAATTATTTTAAATCAAATTATAATTTAAAAGATGTTAATATATAAGTTCATGTATAATAATATTTAAATGTTTTTAAATTTAATCTATTTCTATAACATATAAAATAGTTAATAAAATGGATGTTTGAAAAAAAAATTACGTTCATATTAAGAACTCATTAAAATATACCTTTTAAATTAATTATTTATATTCTATAATTTAATTACACTACCCCATTGATATTAAAATATTTATTTGAATCATATTATATTTTAATAATGATTTGCTAATTTTTACATAACACATAAATAAATAAATAAATATATCTATATCAACTTTTAATTTCATTTTTGTATTTCATTATGAGTTATATTACATTAAATTTACTAATTAACATTACAATACATCATTAAACCTATTGAAAATATCGGAAATGACCATATTTTCAATGAAAATATTTTCAATGACCATTAATTTAGTGGGTATATTTTTAATGTCCAAATTTCATTCCTATATATATTGAATTGAAAATTCATTCATTCCTTTCTCTATCACTTCGTAAAGCGTAGTTATTTTTTCATATTATATATTTTTTATAATTTGTTCCCCTTTAATAGTGAACTTACTCATTATAGTGATTTTTTTGGATACTCATGATTCTCAAGATTGATGATGGTCAGGGGATTTCTTAGTAATTAATTATTTTATTATTTTTTTGTTTAATTTTACACTATTGATTTATTAACATTTAATGGGTGTATTTTATCCATGGTGATTAATTATATATGGTGTTTCATATATAATTTAATGTTATTTTTTGGTAACATTTCTCTTAATATTGAATAATGTGTTATCAGTTTTATTTCATATCCCACATGACTTATTTATTAGTCATTTTATGCAATATCCTTACATGAATCATTGAGTCTGATCTGGAGTGACAGATGAACTCTGGACCACCTCCTCATGCACTAAATGATTCTAAGTAGTACTGAGAGTCTATAGTGAAATCATAAGGACGCTATACCCTTAATCAGAGTACAAAATAATAAATAAATAACCAAACATGTAATAATAAAAAATTAGAGTACAAATCTTCCAATAACATGCATTCTTCCATGAATGAATGGGGAAACACCAATCTCAAACCTAAATATAATGATATTGATCACCCATTGGGATGATAACAAGTATATGATGGAAAATAATGATCATACAAGGAGGATTTTCACCCAACTACAAGCATCAACTAATTTTTTTCGTTATACCCATAGAGAGATATCCCACTCAATGATAATTCACAATACTTAACCCAACCTATAACTAAAATAAGAGAGGGCTTCACCAATACCCAAGTGCACTGGCCACCTAAGCAGTTGATGAGAATAACTATGTATAGAACCACTAATGTGGTTCAATTCCTAACTGATAAATGAAATATACATGTATATGATAAGATCAATGGGAATTAAAAAGGTAATACATAACTACGAAAGTAAGACATATAATCACTAATTCACTAGTAAGAAAAAACACATATATGTTGAGCGATTGTGAACCTAGTAAGCCAATATGATCCTCAATTCTAGGCGCTTTGACTCTATTCGAGAATAATTTTAACCATCCATTTCTAACACATCCTCCATCTATTATACAACCTAAAAAACTTGTATGAAACAAACCATTGGAATGGATATCCCATATATATTCCAATTAATATCTGAAACATCCCCCTAAAAGGGATAGCCTATATGGCTCACCCTTCATCCTCAACTATAGAAAATAGAAAATTCAACAAATATCTTTCTATATCCCCCTTGGGTAGATATCCTAAAACATTTTTCACGCATCCCCCTTAACAGGATAACCCATGTACAATTTAAAAAATGTTAGACACACCCCTTAGGGAGATATTCTATATAGGTCAACCAATATAAGGAAGAAAAAACATATGAAATATATAAATACAGAATGATAGATCAAATATCATGTCATATCAAGAAATATTCATATCCAATATGAATCAAAATGTAAAAAAATAAAGCATAGGTCTCACAGGGCTACATACGCACAACTCATGTGATGAAAATCAAACATAGGTCTCACGAGGAAACATACACACACCACATGTGATCATACATCAAACATTGTACTCATAGGATACACATTCACATGAATTTAATCAATATAAAACATTAATATTTTTTGATAAACATGAACAAACATGTGATCAAACATTGGCCATCATTATCTAGTACACAAGGGACTATCGTGGCCCTTATATCATTGCTTAGTTACTTTAGGTATGCTTCCCCTAATTATTTAACACCTACATATCATTAAATTATTCATCATTACATGATGTTTATAAAGAAATTATAAAGAAAGGTTCATTCAAATAAAGTGTAAAAACTCAAATAAAAATTTAATTAATCATACATAAAATCATATGGTAGAGCACAAAGGATTACCTACCTCAACATGAAATTAAATCACATCCATGAAAATCCAAGATTCTTGTTTGAGTCTATCCAATTCCAATAAACCTCAATAAATAACCACAATATTCTCACCCAAGTATGACTAACCCACAATAAGTAATTATTAAAAAATATTAAAATATAACTAAAGATAAAATGAATACATTTACAAAGAGTCACTGGATATCACTGCCTAGCCAGAACTATAACCAACCACCCATATAATATATATAACATTCATTTGACATCATTTCAGGAAAAAAATATCCCATAACAACAACAAAATCCGAATTTAATATAATAAAATTTCAAAATCTATATGAATTCAATTGGGTGGTGTACTTTATCCACAACATCATCCAATAGAGTTTAGACCACTTTTTCAGATTTATTTTTTTAAGGAATGAAAAGTCCCCAAATTAATTCCCTAATAAGATGAATGATTAAACACAATTTGACCAAAACAATTGATAAAAACACAAAGGTGCATACCTTTAATGAAAATCCGATCAACAAAACACATTCATCCTCCCGAAACATCCTATATCCATACTGATAAATAGATCCATAATTCATAGACAATTATTTCAATAATTAGTGAAATTTCTATCTAATTATAAAATAAATATATTTACAAAAATAAATAGATGATAATGGATACCAATAATGTAGATGATTTATGGATAATTAAGATATCACATAATCAAACATTCCAATACCTGCCCAAAGGAATCATCCATGATGAGTGGAGAATTTATCCATCCCCATATGAGGCTCTGGAAGTCAATATCAAATAATAATGGAGGATATAACTAGGATATTAAATAAAATTCATCTAGTTCCACCCTAGGTTAATTGTAACTCATTGATGGTGGTGGATTGGAGAGCATGTATGAATGGATCTCTAAAATTTGACATGGGATTAAAAATACTATGGGGTCCTTAGTGTCCAAAAAGACTAAAATTCCCTCACTAAACCTCTTCCTAGATTTCCCCATAAACTATCCAGTTATGGTCTGACGGTTAGTTGGAAGGACATTAAGAACCCATTTCTAGCTCATCGCCTATCTGGTGAGCCCTGTTGTGTAGCAGGTCTACTTTCCACCATATCGGAAAGCCGGTGGCTTATTGTAGTAGCCCTAACTACTTTTAGTTTCCTAAATTGAAAAACTAATCCCTAATTAACCCACCAAGATTTATTTAAATTTGAATACACTACTTAATGGTGTTTAAACATGAAGCACCTTAGTTCATCACCGAGTTCTATGAATGAGATATCCTCTAGATGAAAAGATCCAATTCCATAAAAAATTCAAAACCCATAATGACAAGGGTCATTATAATCTCTCCACTATAACACTTCTCAGCATTGAGCAGATGTGATAATATGAAAATCAGGACTCTAGATCAAGCTATGTTTTTATTCACAAGGAGTTCTCTATGTTCTATCACCGAATTAAAAAACATCACCTCATGGTCATGCTCATTACTTAATGCCTATAATGCTCTTTCATCATGACTTCAATCATGAATACTAGAAGTCATGCTAAAATATCACTATCATATAACATCAATACCATGGTCATTATAACCATCGAACGTGACACACCATTGTGTCCTCAACTAATTCTATATAACACGTCAAGGTTCTCCCCATCATAGGAATAACCATATAGAATAAAATTCAAGAAATCCAATGACACACCTGGTGTAGTTTAGTTCCATAAAACCCACTCCAATTAAAAATATAGGTTAAAAGATGATACCTCATTAAAGATTCATTGAAACACCAATGAGTCTCTAACGACCATATGTAACATGTTCAAAATGAAATATCTGGAGACTCCCTATGTGATTGAAAAACACCATTTTCATATTTGATATGATGAGAAAAATATTTTTGCAACCCATCATATTTAGCTTCACATATAACACCAGTCTGTATTCTCCCTACTGATATCCTACAAAGGTAACTCCACTAAAAACTGATAGTACACAAATCTAGACATCAAAAAACTATAATATTTGGAGGCAATGTAAAATTGATCCCATATCCTTATCAAAATCGAAATCAACATTGAAGTAAAAAACCACATTTGATTCCCCAGCCACATGAAACAACAATAAGGATCTTAGGTATGCACCAATGCACCACCGATCTTACTCAATCTCGGGTCATGATAAATTGTCACAAATTCCAAATCCATATATGATTTTTATTAAATTCCATATCTAAATCTTAAATTTGTCATTAATTATTGAAAAAGATACTCTCGAGTCTATTACACATCTTTTTATTGACTCATCTCAATCGTATTATGGTTATTCTTACACAAAACCTTGACCCTTACCAAACTAGGGTCATTTCACATTTAACCAAATAGATAATCCCAAATATAAAAGTATCCATATCATCACATTTCAATTTATTTATCAGTCTACCAACCAATGACTAGTTCTTCATTATGCATAATGAAATAACATGATAATCTATTAACACATGATTCATAGGAGATAAACCCTGCACTAGACACAACATGAATGCTTAGAATGAAATTCACTACATTCAATGATCCCCTCTTGATGTGAGTTAAGTCCTCTAGTGTCATATGCATGTGTTATGACTAGAAACCCAAATGGGTAATGTAACCTCACATAGAATGCTTGGATGAACCATGACACACCCATAAATGGTAAAATTAAATGAACCATATAATGGAATCCTTGATATTTTTTCAATTTCACCTTCTTCAACAAACTCATCTCATAAGTGATCATGTAATATGACACTAGGTTATAAAAATATTTACGTTAATCCTTTTAGTTTCTAAGCTCATGGGTGACCCTAAACAAAAATACTTAATGAAATTATCTCACTACCCCTTCTAGACTTATCTATAGAACCATAAACATTCTCACTTGATCCACTCCCCAGAATTATGAGGTACTGACTCTACGATAACTAGAGACCGATTCTTGGACACAAGGGTCTTATAATAAACCAAAATTAGTGTTTCACTAAGGATTACCACTCATAAAATGTCATTTAGGTACATATGTAAATATATTTCATGATTAATTCACCCTATAAAAACCTCATCGAGGTCAAGGAAATCTAGTTAGGTTAAAAATAATACTAGTAGGTTCTACATTGATAACTCCACATAGGTGATATGTAATAGCATAACTTACCATAATTATCCAAAAACCCCTGATATGATATTATTTACAAAGGAAATTAACACCCAATAATGATTTAACAAGGTAAATTTAACGATCTATATATTGAAAAATAACATCATCATTATCACGACCTTCATCATTATTGTTGTCACTAATTTCCATGTGCACCATGTCATAGTCTCAAATTTCCAACTATCATATGTAGATATGAATATGGGTTTAGACAAATAGCTTTCATCAAGAACTCTTAAGTGAAAAAATAGTACATGTTGTTGACATTAAATCAGGGGAGTCCTACATCAGTATTACAATCACATGCAAATAACATAGATATTATCTGAAACATACATGGTGAATATGATTCATGTGACACTTATTACCAATACGGCCAAAAGTAAAATTCATATGAAATCAAAAACCTCAAAATTCATGTGTTTCACAAGAGGTGAAATAATATAACCATAAAATAACAAACAAAGAAAATAAAACTCATTCCCTAGTTTCATGGGCTTCCCTTGAGAAAGGAGTTCACAATTTACCCAACTATGTTTTGTCATAATCTTTGACACATTCCTATGTCTACTATCTTCCAGCTCCCCAAATTAGAAAAAATACTCACTGAAACTATTTCATAACACCCCAACACGAATAACCAGGTTTGAGCCAAATTTCTATATGACCTCAAGTGAACATCTCAATATGATAGATGCCACCAAATAGAAATGAGGGTATTAAGAGAAATCAGGGGGAGATTCTACCATCAATAAAATTTTGAAATAAAATATATGTAACCAAGCATGTAATTATGAATAAATTACATATATATCATTGACCTACCATCTATCATGAATGAATGTGGAAACCACATACTCAAACCCCTACACATGTACATTGATCTCCCATCATGTTGATCATATATACAAGATAAGAAAACATAAAAGGAGGATCTGTAACCAATTCCAATCCTCACATTCTTCTTATCCCCAAAACTATAGTGATTTATCAAGCTCAATGCTCAATCATGATACCCATAATAACCTAAACCTATAACAAATGAGTCATAATCGGGTACCCACATTACATGGATTATAAAGAATTTTGTGAGTACAAATCTGTAGGTAACAATTAACAAAGTACAATACCTGAATGAAAAATCCATTTTACATGCATAAAACAAGATCCACATGAAGTAAAAAATGAAATGTATAACTATGAATGTATAAAATATAATCACCAATACACAAGTAATAAGCAGGACCTATATATAAAGTAAATATGTTCTTATCAAGAACCCATGATCCCCAATGAAACTTTTTTTTTCTCTATATAAGAATAATGAACTAAAAGCATGTCGGATATATCCCCCTGATTGAATATCCCATAGATCATGTCTGACACATCCCACTAGAATAGATAGGATATGTACAACTTGATCAATATCAAAGATATATGACTCAAGGGGATACACCATATGACTCAACCTTCATGGTAAACTATATAAAATTTAAAAGTTATCCAACCACATAACATATTTCCCTTGGAAGAGCTATCCTAAAAATAATTTTGAAACACCCCCCTTGAATGTATATCCCATTTACATTTCATACATGTTTGAGAGATCTCCAGTGAGAAAAAATCCCATATATATCATCCTATAGAAGATAAGGTAAAAAAAGATACACACACATGCACACACACACACACAAAATGATAGATCAAACACCATGTCATATCAATAATGATTCAAATCCATAAAGAATGAAAATGTGAAAAAACATCAATCATAGGTATTAGGAGGATACACATGATCATATTATGTGGTAAAAATCAAACATAGGTCTCACAGGGCTACACACACATCTTATGGTATTAAACATAAAACAAAGGTCTCATAGGACACGCACACACACATGTGATAAATATTAACCATGTGTCTCATAGGCGTCACAAACACACACAAAAATTTGATCCATCCTCAATAATCAGTTCCTGAAATGAATCAAGTTCACAAGTATCTATCATGGACCATGGAACTTTTTTTCAAAGACTTTATGAGTGGTTCTTATAATAAGTTAATACCTTTATATTATTTACTAATTAATCATTACATGATGAACATAATGTAATTATAAAGAAGTAATTTTTCAACCAAAGTAGAAACCCTCATTTAATATTACAATTAACCATACATAATAAAATAGTGTAGGAAACACAAGACTACCTACCTCAACACAATACCAACTCCAATGTAAGAAAATCTGTGCTTCTTTATCTGAGACCATCTGAGTCCATCCAATTCCATTGAGGCTGCATAAATCTCAAAGAGATTCTAAATAATGGATAATAATTCCAAAATAATTAATTGTAACTAAATTATAATTTATTAAATTATTATTATAATTAATATTAAAAAATATGAAAGGATTACATGCCGAATAAATCAATGGATATCACCACCTAGTGGGAACCATTAAAACCACCAATAGATGGTTCATAACTTTCATCCAGCATCATTACAGAAACAAACCCTATAACGTGACTGAAGAAAGTCCAATATAATATAATTAAATTGGTAAAACTATAACAATTAAAATGGGTGACATAACATAGATATAACATCATCCAATGAAATCCAAACCACTTTTGGAAAACTCTTGATTACGAGGCATAAAAAAGAACAAAATTAATTCCATGATATTATGGATGATTCAAATAAATTAAAATAAAAACCATAGATGAAAAAAGGGACATACATTTTATGAAACTTCCATCAATTAAACAAATTAATCATCATCAGACATCCCCTAGTAATATAGATCGAAACCCCCCCCATCATTCTCAAAAAATTCTATTAGTAACCTATATAATTTCAATCCAATTATTTAATCATGATCCTACCATGAATCAATAGATAATTATGGTGAGAATGAAGGGAGAGAATTATTGTTTAATTGATAAATAATGGAACAATGATTTTTAACACATACCAATAAGAATCATACACAAAAAATAGTGCATTGATCGACTAAAACATGAGGTAGAGGGAGTCAAGATAAAAAAATAATAAACGATCATTCATGGATTCACAAATAGTTTGCAACTAGATCCACCTATTATCAATGGAAACTCATAGTGAGAGGAAAAGATGATATACTAGAAGAATTGATCTCCAAATTTGATCCATGATTAATAATTATAAGGGGGGGTCAATATCCAAAAATTCCAAAATACCCTCAGCAAACCTCTTCCCAAAATTCCCCATGGGTTGGTTGGTGATTCCATCTACGTAGCATGGATTCTTCTCACACCGCTAAGAAACTGGAGGATGCGGTACTGTCCATGGATTCTCCGTATTTACTCCACTAAGAACTCATGCTTCAATTCACCCCCAATCTTGAATTCTTTTTTAAGACACCACTTTTATTTGTTTAAACATGAAGAACTATATCTCATCACCCGATTGTTAGTATGAGCCACCCAATAGGTGAAAATATCATATTCCCTCCAAAATTCCTATCCCATAATGATGTGAGTCATTAAAATTTATATTTGTTTAATAATTTTTTTAGAATTATAATCATATGGTTTATAAAAAAATATTCTTCCTAAAACCAAGGATTCTACTTGATGAATTTTTTCTGTGAGTCCTCGTCCATATTATTTCTTCTAGTTATGAATAGATCAAATAAGTTCAAGGTGTGGAACTTGATATTGATAAATGTATTATTCAATGATGTCTTTATGATTTTAAATTGTTCTCACCTTTAACTGTGTCTACTAATCCCCCAATATCCATGGTTTAAAAGCTAAGATATTTTGTTACTGAACTATTTTTGTAATAATAACATTTAAGGGTTTATGGAGTGTTATTTAAAACATCACACATTATTTTTATATTTCCATGTTATTTTTTATGTGTATTTATTTTATGAGTTATTTTATTTACCTTTTGATGGTTTATTTTTTACTATAAATATCATTTTGTAAACATGTTTTTTACTAAATTTAATTATATTGAAATGAAATTATATCCCCCAATCAGTTTACATTTTGAGTGGGAAAGTAACATGTGTCTTTCAACGCCAATTCACATCACCCATCTTTAAGTATTAATACATTAAACAACCATAAAAATAAGGAAAAAATTGGGTAATAATTTATAAAATTATCTTCTTATATAAATTTTTAATTACAAAATACATAAAAATATATGACTTGTCATTATATTTATCCATTGTCCTTATAATAACCTTATCCCATCTAATATATTATCTCAAAGGGGGTAATTTGTCCTTTTCTAATAATGATTAAGTTATAGATTAGCATCAATAATTATTTTCACATATATCTTGATAAAAAAAATAATTTATATTAATTAAATAATATTTATATATTATTTATGTATATTATCATTGACAACAAATTAAAAAAGGTTAAAAAACATCATGTCTTGTTTATTTCATGATGATGTCATAAAAGATATGGTATTCATAAAAACTCTATTTTTATGATTCATCAATAAATCTACATACATTGAAAAATAAAAAAAACTTTATGATAATTTATGCATGCTGAAACCATGAATGAATTACACTAAATCAATTTAAAATTTTTAAATTTTTAAATTTAAATTTTTAAGAAAACCATATAGTAAATGAATAAACAATTTATTTAGAATAAAAAATATTAATTTTCATATGAAAATCTTTATTACTATTTCATAACTTAATAAAAATAATTTATAATAATATGATAATAAATATTAATATAAATCCATAGAATTAACATAAATATCCTTTTATATAGTATCAGTTAATTTTTTAAAAAATAATTAAAAAATAAATAATTTTAAGGAAAAAAATTTAACCATTAAATAAAAAATATATTATGATATGAAGTAAAAATTGTAATTTTAAATGTATGATGTGTATTGATTTGATTCTATAACATCCATTGAGACATGTTATAAACATATATAAAAGTTTGAATTGAATAAATATATTCATGACAATGAATATTAATAAACCTCAAATGTTATATATAATTAGAAATAATTGGGTTGTTACCAAACTCATGATTTTTCATAGAAAAAAGAATTAGAGAGGTAGGTGAAGGAATATAGAAGGTAGAGTGTTCAACTGCGTAGATTAAGGGATGGGATGTTAGAAGGTATATAAATTATAAAACAACCCAAAAATACTAATGATATCTCACTTGATTTGAGGGTCATGTCACCACTAAAACTCTAGGGACCACCATTGATGTACCAGTAGGCCACCGAGACTATAAAACTCTACACCAAACCCCATATTTTAATGGATATAGTAACTTAATGTACATAAAATATATTTTTTATTCCCACTAATAATTTACTGTCTTTATAAATTCATAATTAATTAGGTTTTATCACTCATCTCTCAAAAATAAATATAATTATTTTTTACCATATCCTCCCCCGAAAAAATTAACACATAAAAACATATCCAAATAGTCTCCCTCCCAATCCAAAAATAACTTTCTATATTCCAAAGTATATAATTTTATGGGTTCCTGGAACAATCCAAGATACCATTGACACATATTGAAATGGATTATTACATACTCACCACTATAAATCATCTAATCAAATAGAATAATACTTGTACATTATACAACTACAATTCCAGGAACTGGAACTCAATTAACCCTCTTATTCTAAGAACCCATCACTAATATTATTGTGTATCCACAACATTCAGTATAGTTAATATTACTATTGATTTTAAAACTCCCACTCAAATAGTAAATTTCATTATTTATTTCCCTAAAAAACTTCCAATACCAATGTCAATTGTTCCACCATCAATATTACATTTAAATCTCTATTTAGTTCTATTATACACTAATTTCCTTGAAAATAACTATGTTCTAGGAAATGATACACCTTCACATTGCCTTAATCATGACATTATATTAACAGTGACATTTGTAAATCATTCCACTATAGATTTGAAAATTTAATGGTGGATATTTATAATTAATGAAAGACTATTTTCATTATCAAGTTACACCAAAATGTCACCCAACCTGCTTTACATTATTCACAACTTATATATTAAGAGATGGTATACTGGGTAGTTTCCCAATATAATTATACCTTTATCACACTATCTTTGTACACCCTGAAATCCTTTATCATGAGCATCATGAAATTTTTTTTTTTGAATTTACACATATTCCAGTTTATAATGCACTAAAATTTCCATACCCCTTACAATGATCTGGACAATTCATTGATTCTACCCCCAATTGATATAAATAATTCCAAACTCATATAAGAATTACTAGTCAATTACCACATTAGAAAATTCCCCACATATCATTTGAAACTCACCTACTTTCCTCAAACACTAAGGGAAAACATCAACCACTACTGGTCTCGGTTCAACCCACACATATTTTCTAATGTTTACCAAGATTATCCCGAAACTATACTAAAAAAATAGATGGTGTGAATAATACCATATAATATCTCTAATATTTTCTCCCTGATAACCTAAAATCAATGATATTATCTGTTCTGAACTAACATCATCCTATATCCATGTAAATTCCATCCTAAAATACCAATTTCATGCAACATCCTATGATATAAAGACATTTTAGTGATTTACATTACCATTTTATTATAAAACCAATGATCAAAAATAATAACACTTGTGTGCTGATGGACATGCCATAAACAATTAATTTTATCATTATTATATGTCTTCCACACTCCTATATATTAATAACTCTACACAATACAATGATAAACCCGAAAAAATATCCTAAGACATGACCTCTATTACTATGAAATTTATCAAATGTATCACCCAATGTATTGAGTGATCCCACCTAGTCTCACCCAAATTTAACATACTAGTAGAATTATACAATTTATTATAATTGGGGACCGAATCTACATTTACTAAATATGTGAACCATGAGATAGTCAGATTTATTAGGATTATTAGGATATCGTGTTGCCAAATTATTGGTTTTATTTTATTTTAATATATAATGCGTATCTTTAAATAATAAAAAATATATAAAAATACATTAACCTTAACAACTAATTGAAATCTATCTATCCTAGTTTGTTACTAATCATTGATTGGATTCATTTTTTCATATAAAAATTCTTCTCAAAAATTTTAAAAGTATCAAAAAATGAGATAATACGCTAGTATAATTAACAAATTAGATCACTAAAAAATTATATATTTAATAAATAATTTACATATAGGATCACATTAATGAGGACACCAAATAACATGACCGTACTAGAACTCAAAATGTGTCAACGTTAAAATTGGTGTAGATGAAGAAGAAAATAATTCATTGAATGGAAATTGTAAAATAACGAAAAACATTAATTTTTAAATCATGTAAAATATAATCAAATACACCCACATACAACCCCCTATAATCGAAACACAATAGGGTTTACCTTCCATTGGGGTAAATCTCTCAATGGAGGGAAGAAGTTAACTTAAAGAAGTATGATTGAAGAAAACAAAATAAACAAATAATAGTCATTTTCAGGGTTATGTGAATCGAATAACACCATTAAATGAATATAATTATTTTTATTTGTATGATTATAAGAATAATTATGATTAATAAATAACATAAAATTGAAAAAATAGGGTAAAAATGGACATCATATAATTGAAAAACAAGTGTTTGAAAATAAAATTTTAAGGTAAAATTAAAAAAACAATAACAATAACAAAAAAATCCATCCCAAAATATGCCTTAAATATATATTTGTAGACCCTTTGGGTGATAAAAACCCTTATAATTCAAAATATTAAATAGGTATTTCCAAAAGGCAGTGGGAAGTGGTGGAACATTATGTTTGTGTCATTTCTATGGCATTGTGCATGCCACTTTTATCGTATACTTCACATTCTAGAATGAATATTATGGATTCCAAATTAAGAACATTTGTAGAATATGAAAATGTATATATAAACTTCTTGTAATAAATTTCAATATTTTAACCCAACTAGATTTTCAATTTAAGAGTTTTTTCTAAAATGGTGAGATTATTTTTTGGGCCTTGTAATTTATTCTAGAATTTAATATTCAACTCTGATCACCTGAATATCCCTCTAAATAGCCAGATTATCCATAAAACAGATTATTTAAATGATATAAATTATCTATTATATCTACATTTAATGTTTCAACATCATTATTTTTCAATTTCCGGTTACAGTTCTATTTCAATGGGCTATGGTAAAATATACTTTGTTTGAAAATCACTATTTTGGAGGACCAATATATTCAACATATTTTGTTAATATAAAATTTATCCAAGAATAAAAAATGATCCCATGATTGATATATTTGTGATAGTAAAATTTGAAATTCAATTAGTATATATAGTATGTTCCACAAGCTGAGGAAAATGGGACAAGATTAGCTCATATTAAACATCAATTTCACAAATGATGAGATATGCAGTTCAAATTTTGATATTAATTAAACATGTATTTTAAGAATAATGAATCAAGTAAAAATATAGAAATATTTAATTAAAATAATTTACTTTCACTACCTAATAAAACCCACAAACTTGATATTTTCTATTCCATTGAAAACTACTAAAGATTAAAATTCAATCAACTTCTCCAAACTTGTTTTAGCATATAGTGTTCGACACCATCACATCACCTCAAATAATCATGAATCCTATAAAAATCCTTTAATGAAAGAATGTCACACAATAATATCCTATTCCAAATCCCATTTCGTTGTTCAAAATCACTACTAATATTAATCTAAATCAAATTAAGCATGAATATGTGTTATTCATTTCAAAATTCATGGGTCTAATATTCAAATACAAGGGGAAAAATAAATGGAACTGATAGGTTGGAATCAAATTCATCCTTAATATGATTATCCGGTTTTTTATTTCATTAATTTTTTTTTCATTTTTCATTTTTTATAATTTTTTGAACCGTAATAGAGATGAAATGTCCAACACGAGTAATAAAACTATGGATTCACAGTACCCAATTTCCAAATACCAATCATTTTTTCATTTCCATACTCTATTATATATATTTAAATCCTAAATCTATGAATCAAAACTATGGAATCATGATCCCCAAGTATTGAATGTAACACATTATAAAAAATATTGCTCTATGTGGTATTTTTTTTCTAAAATTAAACATAAAGTGACTCCAAAACCTATACACTAAATAATTAACGTTAGGAACTCAATAGGACACCCAAAATAAAAAATATGTGTATTATGGAATTTTTATTAAATGGATGAGGAATTTTACAGACAAAAATAACATTAGTGAACCATTCCAACTATAATTATATTCATGCACCAAAACATGACTAATAATCATAATCTAAGAATTAAAAATAATTTTTCATTAGGTTTTAATGTTTAAAAAATTACACTATAATATGAAAGTACAAGAAAATCGATTTTTTATAAAATCCTTTTTAAAAAAAATCAATATAATTTCATATTTCCACTCCCCAAAATTATAATTAAATTTCCCTTAGTGATAAATGTGTAGAGAAAAGAATGTTTATAATTGGAAAGAAAGAGTGGTAAAAATAAATTAAAACTGAAATCATAGATCAAAATTTCCTATATTGAATATGAATATCCCATAGAAAATAATTGATCACATTGATTTCATGTGACATATATACTCTTTAGGAATGATTGATGATCATTATTTTAATTCTATAAGACTTGCATGCTTCTATTGTTAATCCTCAACTTTTTTCATCTCTGAAATCTCACATGCAAAGCACATTATACACCATGGAAACCTTAATATATTCTCTTAACTAAAAACAGTGAATGAAAATATCGATTAAAAGAAAATATTTTTTATTTTTTTGGTTAAGGGAAAAATCAAATGAATGTGACAAAAGAAGATTTTTTCCTCACTAAATTTTTTTTTTAAATTCAGTAACTCTACATGTTCCCCATACTTACCCATTATCAAATTTTAAAATCTTATGAATTACAATTTTCACCACATCAAATAGATAGTTATTGAGTCTCTAGTGAGGTTAGCTGGAAGGTTTTGATATTGATTCAAGAATAACCATATAGGTCCTAATGAATGGGCTAATCCCATGAATATAAAAAAGGCAATTTCAATATCTTTATTAATAAGGCATAATAAATCTATAATAATTTTATAATCAATATATTTGAGTGAGAATGAAATGAAAAACAAATGGTTTTGGTTATACCCTATGAATGAATTCATGAGAGATAAAGGATGGATCTTGAGTTTGAGCTCATGTTTGTTGAATACAAAAGTAGATTGGCAATTTAAATCAAAATCAATGTCTTTTCCCAAAATTCTGGAAAGAATTGATTTTTTTAAAATATATATTTCGACCCTAAAGTATTCTATATCAGTGCTAGTGGTTGGTATACTCATAGATTTCAATATTTTTACAAATTTAATAGTTTTTTTTCTATAAAATAAAAAATGGATAAATATTTAGGAAAGTCATACCATAATATGACATTACCCTCTTGTGAATACATAAAATTTATTTCCTTATAATTTAAAAACCTGTAAATAATTCCTTTGTAATACTCAATTTTACATTCAAATTTATATAACCAATTCAACTCATTATTCAACTCTCATTTCTCATATTCTAAAGCTATCTCTTTATCATGTTCTTGTGATTTTGAAGCCATTGAAGATTTTGGAATCATTAGTTAATATATTTCCATTAGTTTCGCCACTCATGGTAATTATTATAGATTTGAGTTGTTCATGAGAGTTTTGTACATAACTATATTATTTTATCATTATTGAGGAAGGGATAACTTGAGTGGGCCTGGAATCCTTAACAGTTTCAATGCTTATTAGTCCTAATCTCATTGATAAATCATCTAAATAAATTTTATACATTTTTTCACATAATTTTTCAAGTAATTTTTATGGAATAGATCAGAAAGTGGTTAATATGGTTGGGGTTAAAATGGTTCATTGCATAAAATGTTATACGGATTTTCAAGATTCATACCTTACACTCTATTTGTTAGTTGATTATACCATAAATAAAATTCAAAATGTTCACTATAATTGAGATTGAAATTGTTTTATTCATGAACCTCATGAAAATATAGTTCATTCACCTCTATTAAAGGTATTAATATTATATATTCATTTATTTATGGAATGGTTATGTAATTATCAATCTTATGGTCATGTTTATTATAGAATTTTCAAATGTGGACAATAGTTTAAAATTCAAAGAATTTCATATCATAAAGATCATTAATATTCCAAGATAAGGATGTAATATCATCCTATAATATATAATTATAACTAAAAAATAATACATTCCATGTTTGGGGTGGTCATATATTGTGTGATTAATGAAATTACCTAAGTTAGTGGCTATGTTATTTATATTTCTCATTTAATTCCTACCCATGATTAGTATTGGGTTATATTAAATAAACTGTATTGGAGTGGAATTAAGGATTTATTTATATGTTTTATGATTATTGGTATAAAAATGAAAAAAGAAAATTTTTTCTTGACCCCCCCTACCCAAATATTATCAACCCTAAAAATTTTATTTGGTTAGTCTAGGGCATAAATGATATTAACAACCTGATAGGTGGGGAGATAAGAGACATAAAAGTGAAAATAAATAATTTTCGGTGAGAATATAGGTTTATTGTTTAATATTACATACATGGGTCCATGTAAATGATGAAAAATATTTCCTCATAAAAATTTACTATATAGGTGGAAGTGGTTATTGTAGTACAGCTAGTGCTCAAATCTATAGGGACAAAAGAAGTAAACATTGAGACACAAAAATTTGTTCGGGATTTTCAATTATGGAGTTGGAAACTAAATGAATTTTTTTTATTTTATGAACTAATGTGTTTAATTATTGACTTAACATACTAAAAAATACTTGATCTAAAAATTTGATATAATTTTGTTAGTCCTAGTTTGTTACTTTGGCTGGATTGGATGTATTTTGTTTCATAGAAATATTCATCTCACTAATTCATGAAGTATCCACAAAATGCTATTATTCCCCAATATCATTCAATAATTTAATCCCAATATAATTCTGATTCTAATCATCTATTCACTTAGAGTATCACATTTATGATAACTCCCAATAATTACATCGTACTAGCACTCATAACGTGGCATCGTAAAAAATAGAGAAAGAAGATGAAAATAATTTATTCAATGAAAGTATTAAAATAAAGAACGAATTAAAATTTTAAAAAACATTAAATAATATTCAATACATACCCAGGAAACTTCTTAGAATAAATCCAAAATGTGCTTATCCTTCCATTTATTTAAACTTCTCACTGGAAGGTGAATGTTGACTCAAATAAGTGAGATTGTAGAGGAGAAAACAAAAAAGTAACAATCATTATTGTGGTTATGTGAATGGCTTCACACCATGAAATGAATGGAATTATAGTTATATATATTTTCTATAAAAATAAATAAGAATAATTAATAACTTAAAATTAGAAAACTAGAGTGAAATTTAACAACTAATAATTTAATAGTAAGTGCATGATAGTAGAATAACAACAAATAATTATAATGAAAGAAAATTTACCAAAAGATTCCATTATTTCCATAAATATTACATAAATAAATATTTGGATTCCCTTTAGTTTGGATACACCATTAATATTATAACCATTCCATATATAAGTATAAAAGGTGGTTGAATGTGGTGGAGAATTATTTTTGCATAATTTCCATGGAATCAAACTTTCCTTTTCTATCTCCTTTTTGATGAGATATAAAGACTAAGATAGAAATATATTTAGTCTCTTTTGTATAATATTAAAATTCATACTTATAATTATTCTAAAAAATATAAAATTTGAGCCTAATTGGATCAAAGTTATTATATTTATTCTTGAAATGGTGAGGTGAATTTTTGGGCCTTGGAATTCAGCCCAAAATTTAATTTTCCTCTTGGGCTACCTAGATCACCCTCTAAATGATTCAATTATAATCTAACCCAGTTTATTGAAAAAATCTCCATGAATTAATTTATATTATTTTAACACTTCATTTTCATTGTGAATTACTTAGATATTGATATTAAATATCCTAAAATTTTATATGAATATAGTCAATATAAATTATTCTAAAATATGATTACCAATTGGACAAATTTTAATCATCATTAGAAATGAATTACACAAATGATGATAATTGAATTTCAAATTTTAAAATTAATCAACCACAGATTTTAGTAATAATGAATGACATTAAAATATAGAAAAACACAATCAATTCTATTTACTATATGTTTCTTATCACCGCCTATCATTGATCATCACTTATCTATTTCTAAATAAACATTTCTCATTCTCATACTTGACACCACACCAAATGATAGACTCTCTCACCCACTCCATATCAAAATAAAAGTCTATCACCCCTTTTTAGAACTATAATAAATCTGATAATTCCTGATGTGCAATAATTCATTGAATCAAACATATACTTATAAAAAATATCTTAACATTTGAGGAATGAAATAGACCTAATCTCTACCATAATGGCAGATACAACCGTATGGGTTAGTACAACCATATGATTCATAGATAACACAACACATATTTTATCCCAATATAAATAATATACTTAAAATGCCTGACATTTTTTCATTGTTATCTTTCACACTCCCTCATGATCCCACCTTATAATTCACATGAATACTCACTCAATTCTTCCCATGTAAATAAAAAAATATATAGATCCTTTATCAAATTGTATCATTAGTATAATAAATTTTTATCAATTCCACCCATTAGTATATAAGGCCCCAGCCTTAAACCATACTTAATCTTGAGTTATTACAATATTACACATTGAGGATCTTTTCGGGTTTAGAGTTTTAGAGAATTAGATCATAAAACTTGCATTACAACCCACATTAAAAAAAAGTGGTTACATAAAGATAGTATTCTTCATTCCCATCAATGGAAACATATTTAAAATAAAACATGGATTCTTTCTTGACACTTCCTTGACACTATCATCATATCATTTACCTTTCCCTTGACCTATGAAAATCATTTATAAAAAACATGGGACGAGCATAAAAAGCTCAGTATGGGTTATAAAAACATGGAAAGGAAACATGGGTACATATATACATAAGAATGAAATCATACTTTACACATAAAACATAATCACTTTAACATACCTCATCAAATCATGAATAAATAATAGAAATCATAAGACATAAAGGTAACTTGAGGCATTCATAACATTCTTACGTAGGGAGTAACCCTCTTGGTTACGTTTGGAATACCCATCACAGTATATTCCCTAAAATCTCTTCGGAGAAACCTTAACGTTTCACTCCTTCGTGTTACCCAATACATTGGAGAGCTATAACGGGCTCACCCGCCCTTAGTTTATCATGGAACCACCCGTCTTCATAATAATGCCCAAGAACCATAACATAATCGTATCACATAAAACATGCATAAAGGAAACATAACATTTCCACATTTCAATCACATGATATCAATACAACACAAAAAACATTGTGAAAACCATTTTCAATACCAAAATCAAACATGGTATTTATTTGTCTTTTTAAAAAAAAGTATGGCTTGTAGAGGAAGCCGAAACTCAAATAACGGTTACAACGGCGGAGAAGTCGTTGTCGCCGCATACGTACGACAAAAACATTCCCTTTTGTCGTTTAGTAAATGCTTCGTATAAAAAAGATTCCTTTTGAATAAACGTAAAAGTCAAAGGGGTTTATACACCGTATAAAAGAAAGTTGTGTATAAAATAAAATATGCCTCAATGAAAGGAGATTGAGACAAAGTCCCATACCTCGTATCCGACTTGACCCGACCGTTCTTTAATCTCCTGAATAATAAACTTGAGTTAATCTCTACTTTATTATGAACCTTTTCAAGTTCATTATTCCTTTTATACCATGTTATGAACATCATGTAATCAGTTAAGTTAATAATGTTCATTTTGTCGGTATTTGGTTCATAAGTCAAAAATAAACTTCTTACACTTACATGTTGTTAATTTGGTCAAAGGTTCATTATATACAGAATGGTATTCATGATTTAGATATCATATATATCATATATAACCAGTACATACATGAATTTATAATATTACATAATCATTTAGAGGTAAGAAATGAAATTCACCGTTCATGGTGACGGTAAGCCGTACGTACGCATGAACGCTACTTTCATTTCTATTTCATATTTTATAGAATGGAATAATAATGATATAAAGGTATATTATAATTCCAGTATAATATCATATATAATATCATAGTTCCATCCTTTTTATTTCCCACATATGGTATTTTACGAATCAAATCACTTTGAGGGGGCGGTAGTCCGCACTTCCTAAAATGAAGATATCGTGTTTACCCATAATGGAAACCATAAAGGTATGCCCAAAATGAAAAAAACAGAAGCTTAAGTAAAACATAAACATATTATATATCATATATAAAAATAGTGACATCATAATGGCCTCCTTTGAAGGTTTTAAATGAGTGTTGAACAATCATCGTTTCGGGAGGCAGAATTTCGCCATCCACGGAAACCGTATGTTCTTTAACCATTTGATGTAGTTCTGTGAGAGTGTAGCTCAAATAAATATTATAACAACATCCTTGTATATTTAATATACTGGTGTTGTTACAAAATAAGTAAATAAAAAGAGTTTATGTGGTTGGAGAAGCAAAATAAAACAAATGAACATGAGAGAATGAATTACCTTTAAAAGTGTAACTCCTTTTGGCTTGAGCCTAAAGGCTTCTTTTGAAAGGATTCTGCCCAAAGGGAATCCTCTAGGATTAGGAGAGGGATGTGGAGAGAGTAAATGGGCAGGGGTTGGCCGATCCAAAGGCTTGAGTAGTGTGTGAAATGAGGTAGAGGTGGGGGCCTTTTATAAGAGGAAAGGAGGGGCACCTTTGGAAAGTAAAGAAATATTACTTTATTTGAAAATGTGTTTCGGTTTTAAAAGGTCCCACATTGATATAATTCGTGGATAAGGTGATAAGGGCTCTAAATCCACTCATCCAATTGGTTTTGGCCATGTGTAGGGTTTAGATTTTTCATTATCTTTCCATTTTATTTAAATCTTTAAATAATGATGTCATCGCTGCATCATTATTATGTCATTACTAATTTAATTTATATAATGTCTATAAATTATAAAAAAAATACTATGATGTAGGATATCTTATTATCTTTCCAATTACTATTTATAATAAAAAATCTGATCTTTATAACCCCATGTAAGAATTGTTTTTGTAAAACATATTATGTTTGTGTCATTTTTACTTTTACATTAAATAAAAAGTTATTTATGTAATTTCCCAACCAAAATGTCCCCATGGGGTCCCCAAGTTGACACATGGCTTGTCTTGGTCGGACATGACACAACAAATAAGGTTGGGACATGTGTCTAGGTCATTCCATATTATTAAAGCATTATTTATACCTTAAACTACCCTAATTACCACTAATCGCGATTAAGAACTTAATAAGTTACTATTCACCAAAAAATTATTTTAATCCCATTGAACCACATTTTACTTCTTAATGGAAACCATGAATGTCGGATTTTTGAAATTCATAACACAAAAGTGGAAAAGTTTCATTTAAAAGAAAAATCAGTTTCTTTAACTACCACTTAGTGGTTTCACTATTCATCAAAAATTGAAGTTTTTCAGAAAATTACCAAAAATTCACCCTAAGATATATTTGATATTCCGAATTCAAAAATGAAGTCTATTTTACAAAATTAAATACATATAAGTCAAATTAATTAATTTAATAATTAATTCCTGCTGCCAGAGCAAATAGCGTGTTTTTACGAAACAATAAGTATCAAAAGATTGACACCAGTTTATGTCTAATTTCAAAGTGAAATTGATTCCAATGACCACTATTGGATAAAATGGTAAAACTATATTCTAATTTCACTTCAAAACCAATTCAAAACATAATCTAATCATATAAATAAATTATATTAAAAAGCAGTTTTGATGTAAAATGCAGTATTTTTCACTATTCATTAAAAAATGAACACTATCAGAAAATTACCAAAAATTCACACAAGGTAAATTTTGATGTCCCAATCATAAAGAATAAGTTTATTTTGACAAACATAGTTTATAAAATTGTAAAAATATAGATTCAAAAATGGTTTGCCATCAAAAGGCAGTAAAACAATCTTTTAAGAATATTAGTGTATTCCATGCATAAGATTGTATTTATTTTCATTTTAAGCCTCTATAACACTATCTTAATCATTAACAGACATAGATAAAAATATCTTGTATTCATTTACTTACTCGGGATGTTACATCCTTCCCCCCTTTAGAAAATTGTGTCCCCGCAATTTATTTACTTATCGAATAAATTGGGGTACTTCCCCTTCATTGCATTTTCAGATTCCCATGTTGCCTCTTCAATCATGTGGTTTTTCCACAAAACCTTTACCTGGTGAATCACCTTATTCCGTAACACTTGCTCCCTGTGGTCAAGAATCTGGACCGGTTGTTCCTCATAAGATAGGTTCTCTTCCAACTGAACTACCTCTGGACTCAAAACATGAGATGGATCTGGCATATACTTTCTCAACATCGAAATGTGAAAAACATTGTGTACCTGAGATAAACTCGGAGGTAAAGCCACTCGATATGCAACTAATCCAACTCACTCCAGAATTTCTTATGGTCCAATGAACCTTGGACTCAACTTTCCTTTCTTACAAATTCTCATCACACTTTTCCAAGGAGAAACCTTGAGAAAAACATGATCACCTACCTCGAAAGATAGATCCTTCCTCCGGTTATCCGCATAACTCTTCTGCCTGCTCTGAGCTATTCTCATGTGTTTCTGAATCAGCTGAACTTTTTCTCCCATCTCATCTACCAATTATGGTCCCATTAACATCCTCTCACCCACTTCATCCTAGAAAGCTGGAGTTCGACACCGCTTCCCATATAATGCCTGAAATGGTGCCATCTGTATACTGGAATGAAAGCTGTTATTATAAGAAAACTCAACCAAAGAAAGATATTGGTCCCAACTTCCCTGATAATCCATAGAACAAGCTCGTAGCATATCTTCCAATGTCTGAATTGTTCGTTCTGACTGCCCATCTGATTGAGGATGAAAAGCTGTACTAAAATTTAATTCAGTACCCAACGACTTCTGAAGGCCTTTCCAAAAGTTAGAAGTAAACCTGAGATCACGATCTGATACAATGGAGAGAGGAACTCCATGTAACCTGACTATCTCTTTATAATACAAACAAGAAAGTTGATCAAGAGAGAAAGTATCTCATATAGCAAGGAAATGAGCAGATTTGGTCAAGCGATCAACAATAACCCAGATTGCATTATTAACTCGAGATGTCTTCGGTAATACAACAAAAAAGTCCATGGATATATTCTCCCATTTCAACTCTGGCACCGGTAAAGGCTGAAGCATCCCATTCGGTAACTGCCGCTCTGCTTTAACCTGCTGACACGTCAAACACTTCACAGTAAAATCAGCAATGTCTCATTTCATTCCATCCCACCAGTAATACACCTGCAGATCTCTATACATCTTAGGACTACCCGGATGAACTGAAAATGGAGAACTATGAGCTTCACATAACAGCTCTCTCTTCAACTGTGAATCACAAGGCACACACAATCTCTTCCCAAATCTCAAAACACAATCACTATCAATGTTGAATTCAGGCAACTTACCTTTCTGAACCAGCTCTACCTTTTTCTGCAACTCACTGTCTTGCTTCTGTGCTTGCTTGATTCTATCTGATAGAGAAGATCTCACTGATACCTGAAACAAAATAGAAGGACTTCCTGCACTAACAACTTCTATGCCAGATTTCATCAAATCCTTAACCAAACGATCACGTTCCAAACGCAACATTGTTAATGAAGCATTACTTTTTCGACTCAAAGCATCAGCCACTTTATTTGCTTTTCCCGGATGGTAATGAATTGTACAATCATAATCCTTGATTAATTCTAGCCATCTCCTTTGTCTCATGTTTAACTCTTTCTGAGTGAATATATACTTTAAAATTTTGTGATCAGTATATATTTCACACTTTACTCCATACAAATGATGCCTCCAAATTTTTAAAGCAAAAACAACAGCAGGTAATTCCAAATCATGTGTAGGGTTATTTACCTCATGAGTTTTCAACTGTCGTGAAGCATAAGCAATTACCTGATCATTCTGCATTAGGACTCAACCAAGTCCTTTCAATGAAGCATCACTGTATATAACAAACTCACCATTCCTGGAAGGTAGTGCCAAAACTGGAGCATTCACCAATCTTCTTTTCAATTCCTAAAAACAATCATCACATTATTTTGTCCAGATAAACTTAACACCCTTCCGAGTTAGCTTAGTCATTGGACTAGATAACCGTGAAAAATTTCTAACAAACCTTCTGTAATAGCCCACCAAACCAAGGAAGCTACGAATCTTGGTTACATTTGTGGGTCTTGGCCATTCTTCTCCAAATTTTGTTTTTGCAGGATCAACAGTTATTCCATCTTTAGAAACAATGTGACCAAGGAAAGAAATTTGTTGCATCCAAAACTCACAGTTGCTGAATTTCCCATACAGTTTCATTTCTTTTAAGGTTTGCAAGATAACCCTTAAATGTTTTTCATGCTCCTCTTTACTTTTAGAAAACACCAAAATATCATCAATGAAAACCACCACAAACTTATCCAGGAACTCATGGAAAATTCTATTCATTAAGTCCATGAATACTGCAAGTGCATTGGTTAGCCCAAAAGGCATTACTACAAATTCATAATGGCCATATCTCGTACGGAAAGCGGTCTTCGGAATATCTGCCTCCTTTACCTTCATCTAATGGTACCTCGATCTCAGGTCAATCTTTGAAAAAAAATGAGCTCCCTGGAGCTGATCAAACAAATCATCTATATGATGCAATTGATATTTGTTCTTAACAGTGATATTATTCAAGGCTCTATAATCAATGCAAAGTCTCATAGAACCATCTTTCTTTTTATCAAATAAAACAGGAGCACCCCATGGTGATGTGCTAGGTCTAATGAAACCTTTCTCTAATAAATCTTGCAATTTCTCCTTCAACTCTAAAAGTTCAATTTGTGCCATTCGATAAGGGGGTTTTGAAATTGGCTTAGCATCAGGAACTAAGTCAACAGTAAACTCAACTTCCCGATCTAGTATTATTCCAGGCAACTCATCAGGAAAAACATCAGGATACTCATTTACCACTGGCACATCATTAATCTGAACAGTTCCTTTATTTTCAACGACGTGTGCAAGGTAACATTCATTTCCATCTTTTACAAGTTTCTCGGCCTCTTGATATGTTATCAAAAGTAAAGGTTCATTCCTGTAAACAAACTGAAAGTCTTTATGAAAAGAAACTTCTTTAGCTCTACAACCAATCTTAGCATGGTAAATAGAGAGCCAATCCATACCCAGGATAACATCAAACTCTACTAGAGGTAGAACAATAAGGTTTTCAAGTAGGTTCTTTCCACAGATAAGGATATGAAGATTCTTATAAATTCTATTTGCCTCGACACTTCCCCCAGGTGTTTTTACCAAAAGTTCAGGAGTCATTTCTTGAGATGGTATTCCCATTTTACTAGAAAAGGTTTCAGAGATGAAAGAATGTGTAGACCCTGAATCAAACAACACACTGTAATAATCTTAAAAAACAAACAAAGTACCTGATACAACTTCATTTGATGGCCCGACATCTGCTGAAGTAGTTTCAAAGGATTTCACCACCCCTTTCGGCTTGTAGTATAACTGCTTCCCATCACTCAAGCTCCTTGTCGGACACTCGTTTTCATAGTGACCCATCTCACTGCACTTATAACATTTCACTAACTGTAAATCAAATTTGCTCTTACCTTCACCTTGATCCTTTTCAGTGCAATCACGAGCCTTATGTCCCATCTTACCACATTGGTAGCACTTCCCAGAATTCAGAAGACATTCCCCAGCATGCCTTTTTCCACATTTATCACAAACTGGAAACTTAGTTCTCTTACCATTAGACTTTTTTGAAGAATTCTTACCTTTCTCCAGCCACCTTGGTCTCTTCTTCTGCTGGTTGTTATAGAACACTTGGTCATCGGCAAACTCCATTTCCACCTTCTCAACACATCGAACAAGCTTTTCATAACTTTTAAACTCTCGAGAAGCTAATGCCCTTCGATATTTTGGCGTTAATCCTGAGTAAAAATGATTTATTTTACTATCAAGGTCTCGAATAAAATTTGGAGCATACCTTGCCAATCGAGTGAACCTTTCTTCATATGCAGCCACTGAGTCTTCCTCTTGCCTCAATTCCAAGAATTGCTTTTCAATCCTAAGTCGAACAGCCTTAGGAAAATACTTCTCAAGAAACATACCTTTGAATTCATCCCAGTCAAGAGCATCAATCTCATCGGCATCCCTGATATTTTTAACCATAGACCACCACTGATCTGCTTCACCCTCCAAACGGTAAAAAGCAAGACTAACCTTTTGATTATCTGAACACCCCATGACATCAAAAATCTTCTCCAGTGCTTTAATCCACCCTTCAGCTAGCACAGGGTCAGATGATCCTTTGAATGATGGTGGATGTTGCCTCATGAAATGTTCCACCACTGACATGTCCCTTTGCGGTTGATCTGGCTGATCTCGTGCATGGATACCACCACCATTTATCGCTTGAGTCAACTGCACCATTACTGCAACAAACTGTTCAGTTCCAATTTCGACCATTTCTGGATGCTGATTCGGAAGGTTATTTCCTTCTGTATGCCTTCCTAGCACTGCTTCCCTATTTCCTCTGCGGAAAACCATTCTGAACAAACATGTCTTAGATGAAGCAACATGGTAATCTTTAAATGCTATATCATTTAAAAAAAATATTTTTGGATAATCATTTAATAGAATTCTAACACCTAAAGTTATCTAAACCGACCTATGATACCAACTATAAGGCCCCAGCCTTAAACCTTACTTAATCTTGAGTTATTACAAGATTACACATTGAGGATCATTTCGGGTTTAGAGTTTTAGAGAATTAGATCATAAAACATGCATTACAACCCACATTAAAACAAAGTGGTTACATAAAGATAGTATTCTTCATTCCCATCAATGGAAACATATTTAAAATAAAACATTGATTCTTTCTTGACACTTCCTTGACACTATCATCATATCATGTTCCTTTCCCTTGACCTGTGAAAATCATTTCAAAAAAACTTGGGATGAGCATAAAAAGCTCAGTATGGGTTATAAAAACATGGAAAGGAAACATGGGTACATATATACATAAGAATGAAATCATACTTTACCCATAAAACATAAGCACTTTAACATAACTCATCAAATCATGAATAAATCATAGAAATCATAAGACATAAAGGTAACTTGAGGCATTCATAACATTCTTACGTAGGGAGTAACCCTCTTGGTTACGTTTGGAATACCCATCACAGTATATTCCCTAAAATCTCTTTGGAGAAACCTTACCGTTTCACTCCTTCGCGTTACCCAATGCATTGGAGAGCTATAACGGGCTCACCCGCCCTTAGTTTATCACGAAACCACCCGTCTTCATAATAATGCCCAAGAACCATAACATAATCGTATCACATAAAACATGCATAAAGGAAACATAAAATTTCCACATTTCAATCACAAGATATCAATACAACAAAAAAAACATTGTGAAAACCATTTTCAATACCAAAATAAAACATGGTATTTATTTTTCGTTTTTTTAAAAAAAAGTATGGCTTGTAGAGGAAGCCGAAACTCAAATAACGGTTACAACGGCGGAGAAGTCGTTGTCGCCGCATACGTACGACAAAAACATTCACTTTTGTCATTTAGTAAACGCTTCGTGTAAAAAATATTCCTTTTGAATAAACGTAAAAGTCAAAGGGGTTTATACACCTTATAAAAGAAAGTTGTGTATAAAATAAAATATGCCTCAATGAAAGGAGATTTAGACAAAGTCCCATACCTCGTATCCGACTTGACCCGACCGTTCTTTAATCTCCTAAATAATAAACTTGAGTTAATCTCTACTTGATTATGAACCTTTTTCAAGTTCATTATTCTTTTTATACCATGTTATTAACATCATGTAATCAGTTAAGTTAATAATGTTCATTTTGTCGGTATTTGGTTCTTAAGTCAAAAATAGAATTCTTACACTTACATGTTGTTAATTTGGTCAAAGGTTCATTATATACAGAATGGTATTCATGATGTAGATATCATATATATCATATATATCCAGTACATACATGCATTTATAATATTACATAATCATTTAGAGGTAAGAAATGAAATGCACCGTTCATGGAGACGGTAAGCCGTACGTACGCATGAACGCTACTTTCATTTCGATTTCGTAATTTATAGAATGGAATCATAATGATATAAATGTATATTATAATTCCAGTATAATATCATATATAATATCATAGTTCCATCCTTTTTATGTCCCACATATGGTATTTAACGAATCAAATCACTTTGAGGGGGCGGTAGTCCGCACTTCCTAAAATGAAGATATCGTGTTTACGCATAATGGAAACCATAAAGGTATGCCCAAAATGAAAAAAACAGAAGCTTAAGGAAAAAATAAACATATTATATATCATATATATAAAATAGTTACATCATAATGGCCACCTATGAAGGTGTTAAATGAGTGTTGAACAATCATCGTTTCGGGAGGCAGAATTTCGCCATCCACGGAAACCGTATGTTCTTTAACCATTTGATGTAGTTGTGTGAGAGTGTACCTCAAATAAATATTATAACAACATCCTTGTATATTGAAGATAGTGGTGTTGTTACAAAATAAGTAAATAAAAAGAGTTTAGGGGGTTGGAGAAGCAAAATAAAACAAATGAACATGAGAGAATGAATTACCTTTAAAAGTGTAACTCCTTTTGATTTGAGCCTAAAGGCTTCCTTTGAAAGGATTATGCCCAATAGGAATACTCTAGGATGAGGAGAGGGATGTGGAGAGAGTAAATGGGCAGGGGTTGGCCGAGACAAAGGCTTGAGTAGTGTGTGAAATGAGGTGGAGGTGGGGGCCTTTTATAAGAGGAGAGGAGGGGCACCTTTGGGAAGTAAAGAAATATTACTTTATTTGAAAATGTGTTTCGGTTTTAAAATCTTCCACATTGCTATAATTCGTGGATAAGGTTATAAGGTCTCTAAATCCACTCATCCAATTGGTTTTGGCCACGTGTAGGTTTTAGATTTTTCATTATCTTTCCATTTTATCTAAATCGTTAAATAATGATGTCATCGCTGCATCATTATTATGTCATAACTAATTTAATTTATTTAATGTCTAAAAATTATAAAAAAACTACAATGATGTAAGAAAGCTTTTTAGATTTCCAATGACTATTTATAATAAAAAATCTGATATTTATAACCCCATGTAAAAATTGTTTTCGTAAAACATATTATGTTTGTGTCATTTTTACTTTTACATTAAATAAAAAGTTATTTATGTCATTTCCCAACCCAAATGTCCCCATGGGGTCCCCAAGTTGACCCATGGCTTTTCTGGGTCAGCCATGACACAACCAATAAGGTTGGGACATGTTTCTAGGTCATTCCATATTATTAAAGTATTATTTATACCTTATACTACCCTAATTACCACTAATCGCGATTAAGAACTTAATAAGTTACTATTCACCAGAAAATTATTTTAATCCCATTGAACCACATTTTATTTCTTAATGGCAACCATGAATGTTGGATTTTTTAAATTCATAACAAAAAAGTGGCAAAGTTTCATTTAAACGAAAAATCAGTTTCATTAACTACTACTTAGTGGTTTCACTATTCATCAAAAATTGAAGTTTTTCAGAAAATTACCAAAAATTCACCCTAAGCTATATTTGATATTCCGAATTCAAAAATGAAGTCTATTTTACAAAATTAAATTCATATAAGTCAAATTAATTAATTTAATAATTAATTCCCACTGCCAGAGCAAATAGCGTGTTTTTACAAAACAATAAGTATCAAAAGATTGACACCAGTTTAAGTCTAATTTCAAAGTGAAATTGATTCCAATGACCACCATTGGATAAAATGGTAAAAATATATTCTAATTTCACTTCAAAACAAATTCAAAACATAATCTAATCATATAAATAAATTAGATTAGAAAGCAGTTTGGATGTAAAGTGCAGTATTTTTCACTATTCATTAAAAAATGAACACTGTCAGAAAAATACCAAAAATTCACACAAGGTAAATTTTGATGTCCCAATCATAAAGAATAAGTTTATTTTTACAAACATAGTTTATAAAATTTTCAAAATATAGATTCAAAAATGGTTTTCCATCAATAGGCAGTAAAACAATCTTTTAAGAATATTAGTGTATTCCATGCATAAGATTGTATTTATTTTCATTTTAAGCCTCTATAACACTATCATAATCATTAATAGACCTAGATAAAAATATCTATTATTCATTTACTTACTCGGGATGTTACATTGTAGGTATACACTCACATTCTAGCATATTATAAAAATAACCTCAGGTCCTAGTCATAACCTATTAATCTTATTCTTTCCTATTTAAACAAATATACAACTATTGCAAAATTTTTAATTTCTCCTCCAAAGAAACAATATTTATTCATTTATTTACAAAATAAAAAAGGAAATAAACACTTTAAAATAAAAACACATTATCAAAAACCCCATGTTCTATTCTTAGGCATGAATCATCAACCAAAACTCGACTCATTATAGGGAATATAATCATGAATACCTCTTAAATTTCATGACACACACTCACTTTTCTTGCTAACATGTGATAATTACCCAACCTACTTATTGATCACCTCATAGATGAGCTCCTTGCTAGGGTACACTCTATCATTACTAAAATACCAAACCTTGACCCTTTATATTTTTTTGGGTCTAAAAATAATATTTTTCATGCCCCTATAGCTAGGTTTGGTATCTAAATGATCCCATCCATTATCCAGGTTCCCAAAATACCTATCTATGTTCTATATTCAATACAGCCCAAATCATCAAATATACTTTTCCCCAAACAGTTCAGGGTGTTTAGACCACAAAGGCATACCATTTCTATATGAAAACACATTCCAAGTATATGTTTATAATAATACTCAGAACTCATGGGATTTTTTTAATTATAATTTATTAAAGTTTTGTTATCACACAACATTTAAGTAGAAATTTTATCATTATACATAAAGACAAACACCCAAGAAAAATTCAATATTGGTTCTATTAGATTAACACACCCTAATAAGTTGTTTAAAAATGAAACAAATAACTTTTTAATGACATTTTGGTTATAAAAAAATTATTAAACAAATTTTCAAAAAAAAATTCTCTTGAAAATAGTTTTAAATGTTTTTTTATAAAAATATATTTTTCTAGTCACAATAATTCATGCACTTTTCTAGATAACCTAATTTCAAAGTATAATTCAAGTAAACCTTCCACTTTACATCTTAAGACAAAAGTATAATAAAAAATCATAACATATATATTAACACATTTCAAAATCAATGTTATCATAATAATAAAAAAGTAATAACAAATACCATGATCCATGGAAATTAGAACATCTTTGGTTCAAGTGTTAGGTACACGCAAGGAATGTTTCTATATATTGTTTTGAATAAATTTTTCTCCATATACCAAATATAAAAACAGAAAACAAAATTAAATAATTCATTAATACCATTTGAATTGTCCTTTTCCTAGTCCCCAACTAAAATTACCCAACCTACTAGGACCCCACCTAGTTTGTAATTAGGTTAATGGTGTTATCCTAAGAATGCATCCAATAAGATTGGGACTAGTGTCTAACACCCAAAAGTCATATCTCATAAATTGGATACATTGAACTAATAATCCTAAATACTACGAAATGACTCTAGATAACCATATAATAGCACAAACTAGTTATATTATAAACTATATTATGAATCATATGCAATACAAAAAAACATATTAACAATATAATTATGTAACCTCAGTAGAAGAGGAAAAAAAGAGTCCGAAAACCTAAAATAAATAGATGTTGGACAATTGGACAAGGGTAAATCCATGTCAATGCTATCTTCCAACACAAGCACAAGAAACTATCACCTACAAGCACTACAATTTTTTTATATCCACCTACACTACGTGTATCGAAATCACCAATGTATTGTGGGTAATCTGTACAAAAAAAATTGGTATGCGTTTCATATAGGGGTGATTATAAATATAATCCAAATGATTTCTCAAAAAAATTAGAGATGGAATAACATTTGAACTATATATAGCATATACCTATATAGTCTTAAATATAAGATAATTATTTATGGAGGGGATCCCACTTCTTCCTTAAACATGATATTTTAAAACCCCAAGAACCAAAAACACTTACCAATTATAAATCTTCATAGCATATCTAAGAATTTTTTGGGGGACCCACACCAAATCGAGGTATGTAAATCACTCAAGGGAGTACCATAACCTATAAAATACATATATCTCATTGATGGAATAGGGTGTTGATCTTGGGAGAGTTGAATCCATGGATGGAAGAAATTAAAATCGTCTTAGGGGGGATTATATAATTTTTATACCATATAGGGGTCCCACACATTGTGAGAATCATGGGAGTACCATCCCATGTTTTTGGCTCTGAACGTCTCTCCCACACATTATCATCATATCTACAAAACTATGGAAATATATCTTCCAAAATAAACATGGAAACATATCTTCATAATCAATTGACATGTGATATCCTATTATATAAGGTAGAAAACTAATAATGGATAGTTTATGTGTCTAATTCTGATTTTGGAGTTAGAAGATATGGAAAACAGCCAAAAACACTCTATATAAGGCATGTACTCATCAATATATTTTTGGTTGGACTTAGGCAAAAACTGACATTTTACTACCACCATTTAGTCATTTGAGGATAACCTACAGGACATGCCTCAATATGGGGCACAATATGTAGGGCCTATAGGAGAATCTGATATTTAATTTCAATGAAAATTAATCCATGTATTCATAGAACACATTATGTCCACTATCCCACATGACATACTGGGAAGGGTTTAGCTCACTGTATACCCTAGTACACCTTGTCTTGTGGGTTCTAATATGCACGATGTGTGTTATAGAAGTTCATAATGTGCGGTATTTATAATGTAGGTGAAACCCTAGACACAAAAAATTTCAAAACATGATCTGTTCAATGTGGTATAGTTATTTGTGATGTTTAACCTAGATGCGTAAACCCTAGTGCCACCTGGAACAATATGGCCCATGTGAGTAAGTGATTAAAAATCAAGTGACCACGAAATCAAAATAAATAATATTTGTTTATCCAGGTTCTTCTAATAATTTCAAATTTGACATGAAAATATGGACAAAATATATATGCAGAGGTGAATTTTTTTTGAGTGGTATATGAGTTGATGCGGGAATGTGGTTTTTTCATACAGGAATGGGGTGAATGAAAGGTGGCGTAATCTCACAAACATTAGGGCTTTGAAGTGATGGGGTATGTGGGAAATGAAATGTGGGTGGTGAAAAACAAGAGGCAACATCATTTGGAGTATGGTAAAATTATAATAATAATTTCTTCACTACCTCCCTGGTTACCCCTCCTAGGATGTTACAGAAGAGAATGAGTGACCTCGAGTTCCACCTCTAGTAGGCCTTGGGGTAGTGACTAACATCAAGGGTATAAAACACTCAAATAGGAGGAATTTCCCTCAATTTAACAAATAGATTACTCAATGAGATAAAAATTATCTAATTAACTCTATCATAAAATATAAATGGGACCAAAAAATCCCATAATTCATGTGCAGTGAAAAAAATGTAGTCTCCAAAATTAAATACCAAATAGAAAAACACTAAGGGTGTGATTATACAATATTTGGAATTCCCAAGTTAGTATTATTTTTCCCAATCTCCAATCACCTCCTAGAAAAATGAAATATAGATTATATATAAGTACATATAGTATATAATACCTAATCAATAGGATCATACCGAAGGTCTCTTATGAAATTGTGAAAATATAATACCAATGCACCAGTTAATAAATAGAGGAACTAATATGTACCTAAATAGTTCAACTAACTATCCGATCATTTCAAATGGGTCCTCACCAAATAATTCTCCCATTGTAGTAAAATAATATAAATATAATATTGACAATATTTACCTACATTCCAATCCCAACTGATTTTATACTCTTATAACCCCAATATAAAATTTCTTTTTGTCCCATCCATTTTATTTTTATCATTCATTAGGTATCTAGTTGTATCTGATGTGGACCAGGTTACATCCCTTTATATCTAAACCTCTCATAGTGTTCAATATCACATGTTGTCATTAATAAACATCCATATATATACTACAGATTCTATATCATTATCTATGTCAACATATATCCAAAAAACCTCATAACTAGGGCACTAGGGTGTCATAAATGCAATGGGAATTAACCTCGTTTCATCCTCATACCATGATTGAACACCATCACATATCATCTTCTCATCCACAAACAATATCACAAACCAGTAAATCATCATGCTCTTGTCTCCACCAATATCTACACCATTTCTTAAAACAATTGTATAAGGACGAGTATGGAAGAGGGGGTAGTCACCCACTTGTTCCATCACTAACCAAGATATTGGTGAAAACCCCCCAAAACATCTGGTTGTCAATATGTAGCAATCAAAATGGGTGGGGTGTGTATAGAAATAAAATGAAAAATAAAATTATAGTATAGGGAACACAATACCCAAACTAAGGTTCCAAACCAATCACTACTAGTATAGACCACAAAAGCACTACATTACCTTATGAAATCTACAACTAACTACTACCACCACCAAATACAACTCACCAAAACCCATAACCACACACAACCCACAATCCCCTTTTTTATTCACATGACCATCCATTTCAAAATTTACCACCCACCCATAAAGACTATTACATTAGATTGTTTAAACCCATTATTTGTGATAGACACTTGATACCCTTCTTCTACATTCATTCTCATCATTTACCAATTAATTATAACAATGTTATTTGAAATATAGCCCAATCTATATCATTATCATATCAGGTTAATTAAAAAAATTCATCGTTACTAACTATATCTCATAACTATTGGGATACTATTATAATAAAACCACAAAACCATCCAACCATCTCACAATAAAAACCATAAATCAACAACCATAAAAAATTTTTCTGTATCCCATATCAACATAAATATAATCATACCGCCATATCAAATTATACATCTAATAATGTCACCACCATCACTAAAAAATCCATACAAATTCCACATAACCAAAAGGAAAAAAACAACCACACTAGTAGCACATAATATAAAGATTCCAATTATGTTAATTTATAAAAATTCAACTAATAAAGGTATTCTATATCATTTCCCCTCCTCTTACATGGGTAATTAAAAAAATATATAATTTGACATAACCATATTTTTATTCATATATAATTTCATAGAATTTTATGAATTTTAATTTTAAACAAAAAAAACAAGTTTTTTCAATTCACAATAGATACATTGAACTCAAGACTTCAAAAAATATGTGATTTTTAATATTATAAGAAATTTGGAAAAATAATATAAATATTAACAAAAAATCAAGTAATGAAATGTGAACACACCCAACATTTTCAATTTAATTATTTGTAGTTGATTGTATTTTTTATTCATCCCTTACCATCCACCCAAAGTTAAAAAAATCAATTTAATATCAAAATTACACCAATTAAGCTGAGAAAAAGGATCCCCTGCCTCAACTAAGGTTATATGATTCCCTGTGCAAGCTCAAAGAATGAATTATATAACCTCCAAGATAAACAATGTGAGGAACAGTGTGATCAACCTAAATCATAGTGATCCTTAATTAAAATCACATCCCAACACATCCCAAATAAATATAGAATACTCACTGAGAATATCATGAGTGATGAAAGGAATGGTAACCATGAGATAAAAATAAATCTCACCTCAAATCAATAATATTTGATCTCTTGATACAGAGGAACATGGGAAAAATGTGCGATAGAAATGCCTATTAAAATTTCATAGAAAACACTAAAAATTTTATAGTGTCACGGTAGAATGGGTGAATTAAATGGGGAGCTGAAATTTATATCTATGACTGGAAAAACAACATTCACAGCATAGAATACTTCTTCACGCCATGAATGACTAGGGGAACCATCATTTCATTATGTTAGAAGATTATTCATACCACCATAAATTCCATTCAAATCTCTATATGAAAACAAGTTACCAAACACTATAAACTAAAATATTGATCATGTATTGAATGATTCCTTTATTTCCATGAACCACGCTTAGAAAAATCATACCAAAAACTATCATTAAGAATTCACAATGTGAAAAAAGGTTTCATGCCATAAACTACACCCATGAAACCTCCAAAAATCTAGTCATAAAAACCTCATATCACAAACAAACATTACATTTTGAACCTATCATCTAGATCTATTTGGGTTTCATTTATGTGGTAGACTATAATCTCATGTCATACAATAATCTCCCAACTAAAAATTAAACTGTAAAAAACTTTTTCCTTCCTCAAACCTCCTCCCAACACCACTAAAACCCAAATCATCACAACATAAAGTGATATAATATCCATGTTGGTAAATTATATACCTATAAAATTATTATTTTAATCAAAAATAAAAAACGATATTAGAAAATAAATATAAAGCGGAAGGTTCAAACCACAATCTCATGGGATACCAATCAGGATCCTAATTATTGTAAAAAACCATCCGCTAACCATACTCAAATAACCATAAAAACAATTAGATTTTGTGAATTGAAATAAAGTTAAAAATTATGTCACCTAATAAAAAAATGAAAACAAGTATGGTTAAATAAAACATAGGTAACATAGACCACATATTTGTCTCTTGATCCTATGTTCTCTCCTCTTGATGACCATGCCTCCATATGACATGAACCTGGGGTATGGTATTCCCATGAGAAACCTTCTTCTAATGATCCAGGATGTCCACCTACTTCTCCAAGAATTTCATGGCATCCAAGATATCCAAATACCCCTATTTAGTGACATGATATTCATCATAAATATTCTCTTAATGATGGGACACATGGAAGATGTTATAGCCCATGTCCATCCATTGTGGTAATTTCAATCAATGTGCTACCTCATTGACATACTTCATACCATCCCGATTCCCTAAAACCCATGGATAAATCTTATTCCCCTTGTAAGAAATCCACTCTACTTTCCCTAGTGAGGGAAATCCCTCAAGAACACATGGTATCCATCCCCAATATCCTTGGTTATTTAACTGTGATCTGTGTAAGATTTTAGATGGTCCTACACTGACATCATCCAATCTCAAACCGTCTATATATTCTCTATCTTACTCTACACCACATAAAGATCAAGGATTGTCGAGTCCCTAAACATTTTATAGAAAAAGTTAGAATGAAATAGAGAACCATGAAACATATAGAATAGAACCAGATAAATGGTTGAGTGATATATATTACTATAGGAAGACTCGACTAAGGGTAAGTGTTTCACCCCCAACATACAAAAATATAAGATGCACACTAACAACATATCCTCTAGAATCTAGATGGTTCTATCCATATTCCCATCTATATAGGCATGGAAATAAATGTTAAAGAGTAAATGATATCCAAAATAATAATTCAATAATCTCAATAATTATGATCTAAATAATGGATATCAATAAGTTATTACTGTCCTTAGTATCCCTTGGTGCCTCACTACTTCATCCACACATATCCTTTACAGAACATCCATGGTACTAGACTCCCAAATCAATATAAAATTTTCTATCTTCATTAATTGATCTACAATCACCCATGTAGAATCATATCCTTCCAAGGAACGGGGTAACCTCGTGATGAAATTATTAAATATTTACTCTAAATTTCACCCCAAAAACATATAAAAGTTTCAAAAAAACTCAAGGAACTATGTGCCTATCATTCAACAACTGACAGATTAAACATAATTTCATGAACCTTTCCACTATCCACTTCATATGAAGGTAAAATATTCCTCTTCAATACATGATACATCATAGACACACCTGAATTCACTTCTAAGGTGAGAAGTGAAAATCACTAATAAATCCTTCATGCATGTCCAAAGAAAAGAACAACCTTCCTTGAAGGAATATTTTATTCTGAACACCCCATAGGAGCTTCATTACAGCCAATATAGTCTCACATCACCTATGTCTCAATGTCCCCCTCCCTTAAGACTATTATAGCTACCAAAATAGTTATTCTTAAACTATTATCTAAAAAAATACACTATTTGATCAGTCTCCTTAACCAAAATATGTAGTGGTGATAACTCATCCCCCACCCGAAAATTCATGAATTATATCTTTTTTTGAATTCCCAGTTAGTACATCAATGACAAAAATACTATTTTTTAGGGAAAATGAGATCTAAAAGTCATAATCACGATGAAACTATATACATACCCACTATTGTAAATTCATATACCACTGAGTGAAAACATTTATATGATGATTTATTAATAAAAAAAAGAATTCATAGATGAGTTAAATTCATAAAAAAATCAAGGAAAATACAACCACTGTTAACTCTAGGGTATGGATAACATAGTTACACTCCTTGGGACATAAATCTCATAACCCATATGAGACCAATACCCTCTACTTCATCAAGAAGCATCCCAAACCTATATAGGAAGAACAAAAAAATACATTAAACATCACCCCTTCCCCCTAATAACTGAAGAAATAAAGAACCAATCAACAAGTTTTTATTGTATATAAAAGATTATAAACACTGATAAGTCTATATAAATGCATGTTTTTTACTAGTTATCGTGGTTAGTAGGGTTTTAATATGAGATAATCATGAAATAACCTTCAAAAACACCAGTATAGGTAAAGGATGTTTCAAACCTTTTCCATACTCTTTGATGCTGAAAAATAAACAACTGCATCTGCCTTTAGTTGATTTACAAATATGATATATTGAGACACTAAATGTCAAAGAAAATGAAACTCTAACTTCCAAAAAATTCAATTGGAAAGATAACCATATAGATAATGGTGTTGTAAAACCTAAACATTGTCCATAAGGTCATCGACATGCTCCCCATCAAACATCAAGTATATGAGGATTTCATTGACGAACATAGACCTGAACTAGTCTATGAACACCCAAAATATGGAGTCCATGAGATTTCATGAACATATATAGAGAGATAATGACACCAACACACATGAAAATGAACTCAAAGTAGAAATAAATACACCAGTTGTTTAGGATATACTACTCATTTACAGTTATTTAGGGATATCCATACCATAAATCGATAATCAATAACCTATTGGACCCTTTCAATGGGTCAGATATGTCATATATCCTCATAAAAAGGTAAAAGTTATTGACCATTACATGGTTCAACCATAGGTAGTCCACACACAAACATAAAACTCCATATGAATTTTTAGAGAATAACATTGGATCACCCCAAGGAGATACATTCTAAATGATAAATCCCAACTTCTATAATGCAATAATGTGGATCCTCAACTCTTTCAAATCTATGGATTTATATGATAAGGATCCATCATGATCAGATATGATCCTAAATATAAGTCTATACTGAAATTAAAATTTTATTGAGGGGGTAGTGACACAACATCATCAATATATAAAAATATAATCTCTATGAAAAATCTGGGAGAACCCACTACCATATCATCCGAAAATCTATTAACTACGAAAAAAGAGGCTTCACATTTTTTTCACTCATAAGGAAACACTACTCACTAATGAACAACACTCTCTATCCTTCCATATCATAAAATGTCACTCACATTTCATATATAGAATATTTATAATCTGCAAAAAGGATGACATCATATAGTTGTATCAATAAGATAAATAATCTACTCATCAACTAATATTGCCCCACAATCAATATTTACATCGAATAAATATTAAATAGTATAATCTAACCTCCAAATAGAATATAAAATGATAGGGGTACTGTAAGTATCATAAACTCTAGTACTACTGTGTGGACCAATGTTGGGGAAACAAATGAGTGTGGAGATATAGAATCAAATAGTCTTAAAACTAATGCATATAGTAAATATATCATACGTTGAATAGCCTTTGTCCCCTTTTATGCTATAACCACCATAATATTCATCTTATTATGTTGAGATCCTATTTCACACTACTAATGACCTACAAATCAATTCTTCATTTTGTACTTTTTATGTACCCTGGTTGTGGTATCCCCCAGGTGATCCTAGGAGTGATCCCCTATATGTGAGATCTATGAATGCCAGATCTGGTTTTGGAATCCCCTAGCGAACTCTAGGAGTGATCCCCAATCTATGAGAACTTCGTATAATGGCGTGGGCTCTAGTATCCCCTAGAAGACCCTAGGAGTTATCCCCTATCTAAAGAGTTTGGTTTTTATGTTGTTTCTGTGAGGTTTCTTCAATGATGATATCCGAGGAGCGTGATCTCTTAGGTGAGCATCTGAGATGTTTTGGTGGGATCTAATGTAGTGTATCTCTCAAAAGAGTTTCATATGAGATGATAGTGATCATGGAGTGTGCTATCTGGGTTGTAAGACGTTTCTGGTGAAGAGTTCAGTACCTCATGTGGCTTGGTGCTTGAGTTGATTATATCTGGATGTTTTTGGTATATGTAAGAGTGTATATATGAGTGGATGTCCATGGTATATGTATGGGCGTATACCTAGGATGATGTTTGAGATAGATGTTTGGGTGTATACCAGAGCGGATGTTCAAGGTGTATGTATAGACATACACTTGGATTGAGCTGACTAGTTGTGTTTAGCCGAGGATGGTCATGAGATGGAATTTCTCTCTCATCTGGGTTCCCTATGGCTGGGTTGAGCCGACTATTTCCTTTAAGTTGCTCTTTTTTGTTTTGGGGTTTTTGGGGTGCCTGATAAGTATTTTTATACTCACCCTTGCACGGGCTTTTCCCGCACATGGTTTTGTCTTGTGCAGACCACATGCCTTTCGAAGGAGTCCCAGGAGGACCTAGAGCAGGCGGAGCTTAGTGAACGAGACTGGCCGGGGTGTTTACCAGATCTGTGGCGAGGAACATACCGGCGGGTGCATTTGGCTGCGTTTCCCTCCTTCTGAGTAGGTTGGACGCGTTTGTAGTTTTCTTTTAGTGGGCCCTGTTTTTCCCTTTTGTACATTTTCTGTACTCTGGTTGAGGGCACTACTACAAATATGGCCTTTATCAGTGCTAGAAAATTGCATTAACAGCGCTAAAAAACTGCTATTAATTGAGGTGAATATAGGGGGTCCCTTTTACCAGCGCTCGTAAAAGTGCCGATAAAGGCAACTTTTATCAGCGCTAAAAAAGTGCTGATAAAATACCCCTTTTATCAGCACTAAAAAAATGCTGACAAAGGGGGTCTTTTATCAGTTCTTTTTTTAGCACTGATAAAAGGGGTCTTTTTTGAGCGCTTTTGAAAAGCATTGATAAAATTAAAAAAATTAAAATAGTTAAAAGAATTATATAATGGGAGGGGGACCTTTTAACACCACTAGACCCCCACTTTATTAGCGCTAGGCAGAGCCTCACACTCTCCTTCCTGCGTGTTGCCCTTCTTGTGCATCCCCCACATGCGACCACCTCCTTACTTCTACCTGAACTCAATCCTGCGACCTCCCCCTTGCGCACCGGCACCTTTACCACTAATCCATTTTGTTTTTTCTCTATTTCCTGATATATCTGTTTATTTATATATATTGTTATATTTATTCGTATATTAATATAGATACATATCAATATAAATATATTTAGTTATATTAATACATATATTTAGTTATATATTTATATATTTATATTTATTCATATATTAATATATATATATATATATTTTTATTTATTCGTATATTAATAAAGATTCATATTAATATAAACATATTTAGTTATATTAATACATATATATTTATTCATATATTAGTATATATATATATATTCATTCCTATATTAATGTATATTAATATATATATATATATATATTTAGTTAAAAGTTTTTATCCATATATTTATTTGTATAGTAATATATATTTATAAGATTAGTTTTAAATATATTAATGAAATATGTTTTTTATGTGTGTGTATAAATAAATAAATAATTACATACATACATATATACAACACACACACACACACAAACACACACACACATTTACGAATAAATATATATATTTGTGTGTATTTGAAAATCCATATAATGTTAAAACGACCATAACATCTAATACAGAAGCTCATTTCAACTGAACAACCAATCAAATCAAATAAAATTAATCAATATTCAATATGATATGTGGTGTAGGCCTAACAGACAACTGGATCAGAAGTTATACCTATTTGAATGTTAACAAATCAGGGTATCCCAACTAAAAACTAAGCTTTGGAGGCCTTATGGTCTTTTTGGGCTCAAAAAATGTGATAGAAGGTTCCCTTGGGTCACTAGCGTGTAGATCTCGTCGTTTGATTCGATTTTATATACTATAGATCTCACACGGAAAATCGGATCCAAAGTTATGGTTGTTTGAAGTTTGAGTTACATTTTCAACTTGTTTTAGATATTTTATAAATTTTTTTGATTTTTTGTGTCTTCCAATTGTTATTAAATGATTATTAATCAAGGATAATTATAAAATTATTAATTCATAATATTTTTTAAAATTTTTTAAAGCTATTTTAAATAAAGTTATTATATATTATATTTACTAGTTTATTTATACTTATCTAAAACATATTTAAAAAATATATATTATATTTATATCAATATATATATATATTCATATAAAAATATATTTTTTTCATGATTTTATTTGAAACATAAAATTTATCAGCGCTGATAAATCCCCCCTTTATTAGCTCTACTAAAGAAAGTACTAATAAAGGGGTACCCTTTAACAGCGCTGATAAATGGTCACTTTTAACAGTGCTTTTTTAGGGATATTAAAAGTTCCCCTTTATCAGCACTTTTTTGAAGTGATGATAATGTCTCCTCCTTTATCAGAGTTTTTTATTGCTGATAAAGGGTGGAACTGCGGAAACCCAGTTTTTTTGTAGTGATATCCCTGAATACGGGGACCATCATTGGGTTGAACCCAATTAGATCTATCTCCTGTAAACTGGGTAAAAGACTTATGACACTACTATTGAACAAATATTGATAGTACCTACTATTGATATGATATTATGGGAATCATTTGCTAATATGAACAAAACTGGGTTTGACTTACCATGAAAAACTAACCTCCCTCAGTTTTTGAGCCTAATGACTTATGATTCCAATGAACTCTATAATAAAAACACAACATCAAAGACCTCAAGGAATATTCTTGGGAACAACTGTCTATATAACTATTTGAATTAGACTGATATGAAGAACTCCACGTTGATTGAAACACCAACTATCCTGATATCTACGACCCCCTATCAAAATCTATACTCCTCAAAATGATTTGGTGACATTACTATTGGGAAAATCATCCATATAAATGTATCCACATGATCAGTTATATTTTTTAAAAACATTCAAGTATGTATGAATTGTAAATAAAATTATCGCATATGTGATCACTTGATGTAATGCATCTTAAAGATACAATGTTATGGAATCCTCTCCTAATAAGCAATTGTGAGCTAAATACAAGAGGTATTTGAACCTATTCTGAATATCCAACACACTCATGATCCATTACTGATGGGAAATAAACTCTTCACTGTTTTAAACCATCATTATTGATGATAATAACTCTAAACATAACTCCTTTTTAATGTCAATTTAGGAAACATCCACTTTCTTATGTTCTCTACGATATAACATCCTCCACTAACATGTCACCCATTGCATCTGGTAGATCTTATATGGAACCCAATACGGAGTTTCAACCTGAATTTAACATAATTAAATTTCAATGTCCTCTAACTAGCACTCTATCTCTAAATCCTAAATACTCCCCTTATATATAGCTAGACTCTAGTGCTGGAAAACATGTAATGTATTTTACCATTACTCAACCTCCTCAGTAAAATCAATCCTCTGAAGAACTACTTGATTGGCCATCTAAAGTTCTACTCTCTAAAAAATATGTTGATGATGACCAAGATCCATCTATGAATTAATGCACAAGATAATCCTTGATCCCAAAATCATGTAATTTATTTAGATTCATTTAAATAAATACATTTTAGTTTCCAGAAATGACCTTATATGATCAAATGTGAAAATAAAAATGAATGGTGTACCTATTCTTGGAATCTAACTATAACACACAAGGATTTTACGAAATATATTTTTTGAAATAAATTTAATTTTTAGACCTTTTATTATATTCAACAATGAGTTAAAAAAAATCTATATACTATTAAAATAATATAATTTAAAGTTACAATTTTTACATAGTCGTTGGATTTTTTGTTATGAATATGAACAACTAAATTATGAAAAATTTATAGTTATATATTTATAAAATTAATTCATTTCTAATCAATTTATTAAAAATAAAAATCATTTGAATGAAAATGAATTTTTTTTCTAAAAACCATTTTTTATATGCAGAATGTATTTTTATCTTAATAAATTAAATGAATCACTATTGTTGAATGATATTAATGAAATTAAAATAGTATATATTCTATAAAAAACTAATATTAAATTAATATTTTTTGTAATAATGGTATAATAATAAATAATTTTTTATGCTTACAAGCATATTTCCCTAAAAATCTATTTTTTGTCACGTATTGAATGCTTATTTTAAAATTAATCTCTACCAAATTTTAAAATTGAATATTTTAAAATTCATGGAATATTTTTAATAATTTTTTCAAATTTTGGAAATAAGTACCATTTATTTTAGTCAATATGAATATTAACCATAATAATTTTTATTACCGTGGTAAAGGGAAAATCAGATAATTAATAGTTAAAAGTAATATGATAGACTATAAAATGGTCCAATCGCTTGAAATAATTTTATTTTCTGAGGATATTTCATAAAAAATTATACAATATTCATTCATATTTCATTTTTTCTATCTATATGTGATTATTACCTTTATAATATTTTATGTTAAAAAATTTCAAAAGTGTCACACAATAGTTTTTGTTAACGACAATAATTTTTAACATGATGAACAAAATGATACGTTTGGGTAATAGTATTAATTTAAAATATAAACTTTTTATCATAATAATGGAAATTTAATTTTAGTTTTTTGTGATGAAATGATAACCTTAAAATCTTCCACAACATTGAAAATGTAATTATTCATTTAACAGAATAATAAAATAAATCGTATTAGAAATATTAAAAGTTATATAATTTGAATGGAATAATGTGATAAAAAAATTTATAGAATGATATAACATTATAGTGATGTATTAAAATATTTATTTCAAATATTATTTTTTTCCATGATGCCACTACAGTCAACATAATGAATAGTTCAAAAATTTACATTAATGATATTTTATAATAAATAATATTTATTAAATGAAATAAAATTATAAAAAATAATATATTCATAAAAATGAATGGTATATTGTTTTAAACATCATCCATGGTCTATATATATGTCTTTTGTAATTTTATAGTAATATTATTAACCCTTAACGTGTAAAAAAAATTAGTATTACATTAATTGCCATAAATATTAGAGAATGGTTAAACAAAAAAGATAAGGGTAAAAATATGATCCAAAATTATACAAAATTATATTGATGAGATTATTTCTAATTATAATACTCTTATTTTATAATAATTTAAAATTTTAACCTCATGTATCTCAAAAGTAATTTAAATTAATTTAGTATTTTAATAAATTCTAAGAGTTCCTCTCCCCTCAATTATAAAAGGCCACCACTCCTTTCTCTTGTTCACACCACATTGACCCTTTTACCTCAACCAAATTATTAAAATTTCCCTTATAATATACTATATAATCAATATAGAGCTGTTTTTATTCCTAAAATACTAACCCAAGAGACATTAGAAGGAGATATAAAGGAGTTGTTTCCAATAAGAGGTAAACGCATTAACTAAACACTTTATTTTTAATTCTTATTTTACCTCCACAATTTTTTTTTATTTTCCATAAAATAACAAATTCAGTATCCTAAATATAAGTAAATGTAATTATCATTATTAAATCACCTTTATTCACCATCTTTCCATGAAATTTAAAGTGAAAGTATCACTCATACGTATATATGACTTACCGTCTCAATATGGTGACGTAATTCATTAATCACCACCATATTTTATGGATGGGTATTATGCTGGATTTAATGTTTACATATAATAATTATGAAATATATAATATTATTTAATTATAATATAAAATCTACCTTCTTATCATCAAACTGTTGGAAAACAATTACATCGTTCATGTGTTTATGCGGACAACCACCTATACAGAGCGATGTGGTCATTTTTTCTTTTCCGTTTTACTATGATGGTAATAAGGTTAGATTTGATGAAAATATATGTTATATATTATATAATAATTATTATTTAAATTTTATTTATTATTTTCCATTATTATTTTCCATCCATAAAATATTGACAACATCACTCATGTGTACGTATGACATCCCGTCTCCATTAACGTTGTAATCCATTTTATATCCATAAATATTATGGATGAATCTATATATTTAATATTTAAAATATATTATACTTATAAATTTTTTATAATTTTTTAGATAATGGACAATTTTCAAGGAATAAGGAATAAATCTAACAAACCAAAACCTGCATTAAAAACGAAGAAATTGTCACCAGGAAAAGCATGTTTAATAAAGTATTATTAATAAAATTGTGTTAAAAGGTTATATGAAAATCATATATTGTAAGATATATATAATTATAGTTATAAAATATATGTATTATAAACCTATATTAATTATAAAGGATGTTCTAACACATACAAATGATTTCGGACCTTATGTAAGGGGTTTTATGTTAAAATTTCAATATTTATTAGGATTGTTATGACTATGTTTTGATTATTAAATATTATGATCTAATTTTCTTAAAAAAAATAACTGTTATTATATCCTTATAATTTCTTTAGAAAACATTTTTCCTATCATTTTAATCACTTTATGTACTCAGGATCCCAAAATATTGTTTTTCAGAAAAACCACCTTTATTTCCCTCTTTGGTCAATACCCTTTATCTTTCATAGAAATATTTTCTAAAAATGTTATAATAAATATTTTACTATTATAAAATTATTCATTAAATTCATTTTTATTCTATTTTACTTTAAAAAAAAATATTTAAAAGAAATTATCTTTTAATTTTCTGAATAAGGTAATTTTTTTTTTATTTTTACCCAAGTTTGAAAGGAATGTTTTCTTTTAACTTTTATTACATGAATGGAATTTCCCATTGTTATGTAAATTATTTTATTTGAATATTAATTTGTAATTTTTTAATTTTATTTTCAATGAAAAGTATTTCCACAAATATTCTATGAATTTATAATTTTAAAATGTTAAGTTTCAAATAAGGTTTATTTTCCTCAAGAAATGTAACATTTAATTTTTTTAAATCAATTTTCCATCTAAGATGATGTCATTTGACATTAATTAGAATTTACTTGGATTTGATCTTATGATACCACATTTATTATTTCTATGGATGGTTTATGTTTAGTATTATTCTATTTTTATGAAACTTATTTCATTCCTGTGGGTTATGATATGATGAAATGTTCATGAAACCCATTAATTTCCATGGGTTCATATATAATGAATGTTTTATGAGTATCATTTCTTTTCATGGGTTCTAATGAAATGAATGTTTCATGATATTATATCAAAAATAATTTATGAATTTCATAATGAGATGGGTGGGGTTAATATCTTCTTCTAATGCATTGGGTGAGGATTGATATCCTTTGAGATAAACAAGACATGAATGTGGAGTAAACCTAGTTCTTTAAGAAACTCTATCCACTTTTATAGTCTTGGGGGTTAACCTTCACTACCATGATGTTGTAGGGAGTGAACCCAATCCACTATTAGAGTCTTTTAAATGATTCATAACTACTAAGTAAATTATTTTTCAATACTTATGTGTTTTCCAAAATCCAGGTCTTATGCCAATGTTATGCACTCATGGATCATGTTATTTTATTCTGTTACGATTAATGTCTTATAAAAATCAATATTTTTGTCACAAATAAATATTATTATCTATAATATGAAGTTTATGGATATAAAATGTTAATTTCATGTTTTGATACCCTTATTGTCATTTCATGCTTATTTGATCATTAATATCTCTTTATTTTATGCTTGATGAGCATCTGATCTCACCCTTTCTTATGTTTCCTTTCCTCAATATATGAATAAATTCATTAAGAATGATGTGTCTAACATGGAATCTAGTTTATAATAACTATGTGTGGGTTAATATGTTCATTTATAAACTAGTGTTTTATGTGTTTGGGTTTCCAAATATACAGGACCTCTATGATTATTGCATGGATTGTAATGTTATATAATGAATATTGATTTAATAAGATGTAATATCTATGTATAAAAATTATGAGTCACTATATATGGTATTAGAGCTTGATTTATTGAACCTTTAGAAACTCTGATGAGATAATTTTTTGTGAGAACCTTAGAGCTAATTCAAGGTATAGGAAAAAAATCTTAATGTTTTGGAATAATCATAAAGGACATAGGTTATACCTAAGGTTTCATAGAATAATATTTCACAATTTAGAAATACTATAAATGATTTTTCATGATTATGGGGTTTCCCACTATGATTATTGTTCCTCACAAAAAGCTTTTGGATTTAGTAAATGGATGTAACATGAACGAAATGTGTAAATATTAATTGTGATGGACAACGAAATGGTTGTCTTATTGAGAAACCAAATTTAATGGGATATATAATGAAAAATCTCATTATTATACTCAAAAAAATTCTCAAGATATAAATCACACTGAACTTACAAATGGGTAAAGGATGGAACAACAATATATTGATTTGTTTGTGAGGAAACATCAACCTTCTTTTAGTTGGTTTACTAATCCACTAGTCACTAATCAATGGATCAGTACCATCATAAAGATATTTTTTCTCTAATGTTTGGAACATATGAAAGTTATTTGGGATATTTATTATTTGGAAGGTGAATATGATCAATTGTGGAATCTTATAAAAAACTAGAAAAATATATAAAATAATTAACTCTATGAAGTGGGATGAGTTTAGGATATTACTTCCCAATAAGTACATTCATTGAATCCTTGATAGGAAAATAGAGAAATAATTCCTTTAGTTAAAATAAATTGATGATGAATTTATTAGTATATATAAGGAAAAGTTAAACTACTTATGATGTAAACTTATAGTATTTATTAAACATGAAAGTAAGGTTTATTTATTCTTTTGTGGCTTAAAAACAAGTCCCAAAAATTTCGTAGCCATAAGGGCCTTAAATATATATGAATAAATCTTATGATGTGATATATAGGAGGAAATAGTTGTTGTATTTATCTATAAATACCTTGATTTTGTTAAGAAAAGAAAGATGCAATTCAAAGGTCATTGTCAAAAAATGGAGATAATAATATGATCTTTTCATTATGATCAAAGCTTGGATGGAAACATGTTAGAAATATTCTTATGTGAATTTGTAAGTGTTTCACGTGAGAAAATTAATTTCATCAAGAAATTTAATGATTAAATGATGGGAAGAAGATTTCTAATGATACAAATAGATAGAAATATCCATAGAATTAACTAACTCACACTTTTATATCAAATGTACAGGGTATGGTAATTATGTTAACTAGAGCCCAAATATGAAAAAAAATTACAATGATCGTCATCATAAACCTATTAATCCCATAATTAAAAGAAAATCTCATGTGATCACTATTTATGACGAGGGGTGCGATAAAAAAATTGTGAAAGGTACACTTACCATGCACTAGAGAACTACTAATGTGTTATTTTCTTATAGATCTACCCAATATTTTATATCTAAATAATTTTATAATTGTATCACAATTCCCCCTAAATAATTAGAAGATGAATTAGTACTTAAAAAACTAATTGTTTAATGATTTCTTATAAATCCTGTGATTCTTCTCTGGTTAAAGTTTATGGGAATGTGATTACTTCATATGTTTTTATTCTTCCTCTGGATGAGTTCAGTGTTTTTTTGGGAAAGGATTGGGAATCTATACATAAATCCCACATCAATGGATTAGAAAGGTATGCCAAATTTGATATTCCAAACCAATCTAAGTCCATCAATCATTATAAAAATAAATATGAACTTATAGTAGAAATAAAATCCATCATCTGGATCTTGATTCCAATTAAAAATGGTTTTTTATTCCATATGGTTGTGGAGAAACTGAATGTAGAAGATATTCTTGTTATACTAGAATTTATTGATATCTTTCCAGAATAAATTTCCGGTCCTCCATTGAATCATGAAGTTGAGTTATCAATAGGACTCATACCTAATTATATAGATATTTTAATGAATATATATAAAATTTCCCTAATTGAATTATAATAATTGAATAATAAAATCAACTATAATATTTACAAGGGATTCATTTGTCCATGTTCATCAACTTGGTGTGCACTAGTTCTTTTTTATAATAATAAAGATGTATCAATGTGACTCTGTATTGATTCCCAAGAGCATAAAAAGATCACTATCAAGAAAAAGTATCTTGTAACTCATATTAATGACTTTTTTGATCAACCTCATTAAGAAAAATAATTTGCCTAGATTAATAGTTGTTCTGGATATCGTTAATTGATTATCAAAAAGTAGGATACACCGAAGAAAACATTCCATAAATGGTATGGAAAATATGAATTTATTGTGATTCCATTTGGTCTTTATAATTTTCATTCTATAGTTATGGATTTAATAAAGATATTCATTATGGATTAACCTTACTAGTTTGTTGTAGTAATTATATATGTAATTGTAATATAATAAATGAATAAGGAAGAACATGAACATTATTTGAGAATAGTTCTAAAGACCCTGAGGAAGGGGAACCTTTATGAAAAAATTTACCTTGTGTGGATTTTCTTATTAGATATATTCATTCTCAATTCATATAATCTCAGGAGAGGGTATATTAATGTATCTATAGAAGAAAAATTTTATTGGATTTTATCCGAGACCAAACACTGTGATTGAGATCCATAGTTTTCTTGGTTTACTTAGATGTTATTGTCTCTTTGGGGATAATGACCCATGAATTTACAATATACTAACTATGTTAACTCATAAGGGATAAATATTACTTTGGGAATAATAATGTGAAGAAAATTTTTTGAAACTGATTTTTAGGGTAATCTGTGAACTTATTCATACAGTACCATATAGTGGATAAGGGATTGTAATATATAGAAGTGCATCAACGAATGGATTGATAGGAACTCTCTTATAGAATAGTATGTTGATAAAGTGTGCCTCAAATCAATTGAAGGTTCATCAGAAAAATTACCCAACTCATAATTTACAGTAAGATGTAGTAATATATTCATAAATGATATAGTAGCCTTATATTTAATGAGAAATTTGTGATATATATAATGATCATCATATCATCAAGAATATTGTCACATAGAAAATGATGAATATATTCTAGAGAAGATGGTTGAATTGATTAATGATTATGACTTCTCAATACATTTTCACACTGGGAAAGCAAACCAGATTACCAATGCTCAAACTCAAAATGATCATTCTAGAATATCTATTATGAGGATAAAAAATATGAAACATTCCTATATTTTCAAATGATGGATTTTAAAATCATGAAATGGGGGAAATATTAAATTTCTCAAATGAGTGTCGAACCCTCATTATAAGTAAAGATTAATGAGGGAAAAAGGAAGAGTTGGAGCAATAAATTGTTTTTTAAAATGTTTCTATGTTTCCCCTTTATTATGATGAAATTATATGGTTTAGGAATATTGTATTCATTTAACCTATTTTTAATTATAAAAAAATATATTTTGGGTGATTCTCAAAAGTATTCATTCTCTATCTTTCCTGGAAGTATGAGATGTAAAAGTATCCAAAAGACTATGTCCTTCTGGATGGTATGAAGAAATATATTACAATGTTTGTTTCTTGGTTCTTGGTATTTCCAAAAGTTATGGCAGTGAAATGAAATTATATAGGGAAATTATAACCATTACCCATATCATAATTAAAATGATAGAACATCACCATGGATTTTGTCATTAGAATATCAAAAACTTCAAAAGAGAATAATATTATATGGGTTATACACAGTAAACTTATAAAGTCCATACACTAAATAACTATCAGGGAAGATTTATCTCTAGATCAGCTTTCCAATATATACATTAAATAAATGTTAATGTTTCGTGGATTTCCACATTCTATTGCATCTGATTAGGATATGAGGTTTACCTAGATGTTCTGGTGAAGTCTCGAACAAGTTAATGATATAGAGTTTGGTTTTAAAAAAACATGTCATCCTTATATAGAAGGTTAATCTGAGAGATCCATTCAACCACTAGAGTATATTTTGATATATTTTTATATTTATTTCAAATTTTTTTGGGATTAACCCCATCCTTTAGTTGATTTTTCTTACAACAATAAATTTTACTCATACATTTAGATAACTCTTTATGAATACCTCTATGGAAGTAATTTAATAACTCCAACTTGTTTGGATTATATTGAAAATTAAAATATATTGGGACCTAGTATAGTTGAGTAAATTATAGAGAAATATATATCCATTCAACAACTCAACAAGGAACCTAATAGACAACAGAAAAGTTATGCTGGAAATCATTAGCGTGAAATGGAATTTGAAGTTGGTGAGAGGGTTTTTATATAAATTTATCCATTGAATAAGGTCATGAGAGTTATAAAAAATACATAATCCAAAGGTATATTATCCCTTTTTATATTAATGATTGAGTAGGGATGATATCTTATCTCTTGGTACTTCCACCAAAACTCTCCAGAGTTCATGATGTGTTCCATGTATCTCTTATAAGGAAGTATATAGCTGATCCATCACATATACTAAAATAAAAGGAAATACCACTAGAACATGATATTTCTTATGAATAACTACTGATATAAATGTTTGATCATATAGAAATATTAATATGCAATAACCATACTCACCTAGTGAAAGATTTCAGTTGATATCATAAATTTTAAAAATCCACATGGGAACCTAAGGCTCTAATGAAAAAGATCTATTCTCATTTTGTGTATCAGGGTGACAAATTTATAGGGTGAAATTAATTTTAAGAGGGGTTTTTATAATGTAACATCCCATGATTTTATGGAATATTTTTTCAGATAAATTTAATTTTGATATCATGCATAACACACAACACCCAGTTTAAACGAACTATGACATACTATTAAAATATTATTATATAAAGTGAAATTTGTCACCTAGAAATGGGATTATAATTTATAAATATGAATAATAAAATTATAAAAAATTTATGGTTACATATGTATAAAATTAATTCATTTGTTATTAAGTTGATAAACATAAAAATTATTTGAAAAAAAGATATATTTTTAAGAAATACTATTTTATACATGTAATATACTTTTATCATAATAAATTAAATTAATAATTATTTTTTAATTAATTTAATTAAATTTATACATTATATATTAAATCAAACATTTAAATATTAATTTAATATTTTTTCAATGTATTTGAAAAGAATAAACCACGTTTTAGCTTAAAAATGTTTTTTTTCAAATATACATCATTTTATCACATGTTGAGTGATTAATTAAAAATTAATCTCTATCAATTTATGAAAGTAAATTTCATAAAATGGATTCCATATTTTTATTCTAGATGGTTAATTTTTTTAAATAGTTCCCTTTTATTTTGGTTAATATTAATAGTAAGTATAGTAATTTTTGTTGCCACGGAAAAGTGTAAATCAAGTAATTAATAGTTAAAAATAAACTTATAAGGACTATAAAATGACACTGAAACATGAATTAATTTTATTTAATGAGTTAATTTCTTCCATAATAATCCAAAATTCAGTTATATGGCCTTTTTACCATTTGGATATGATTATTACCTTTATAATATGTTGTGAAATGAAAAGTAAAAAGTGTCACTCTCTTGTTTTTAATAACGATGATATTTTTAACATGTAAATAATAGAGAATATGCTTAGATATAAGTATTAATTTTAAAGATAAATTATTTATCTTATTAATGTTAATTTAATTTTGTTTTTTATTTGATAAATAATTACCTTAAATTCTTACACATAGTTGACGTAGTAATTACTCAATTAATGGAATAATAAAATAAACTTTATTAAAAATATTAAAAGGTATTAATTTAAAGGATTAATTTTATCCACTTATTTTTTAGAATAATTTAATATGTTATGTATTTATTAAAATATTTTTCTTTAATTTCATTTATTTTTGGGATGATATTTGAGTCAAAGTAATGAATAGTTATAAAATGGACATTAATGAGATTTTATGGTAAATAATATTTAATTAAATAATATAAAATTCATATATATACTATATTTTTCCAGTTTAATTCAATATGGGATTAAACATAAGTCGTGGTTCATTTATGGGTCTTTTTTAATTTTATAGCAACATTATTATCCCATAAAGGGTTAAAAACTTAAATATTACGGTGATTGTCAAAAATATTAATGAAGGTTTAAAACAAAAAATAACGGTAAAATTAAAATTTATACTTTGTAAAAATATTATCATATGATAGGATTTATAAAAAATACAATATTTTATTTTAATATTATCAATTTATATCCATTTGGATGTCAAAATTTATTTATATTATTTTAATAATTGAATAAATTCAAAGAGTGCACATCCCCTCAATTGTAAAATGGAACCCCACAATTCTCCTATTAATACAAAACCGAGCCTTATAAATTGTTGTAAATCTAAAAATTTATCCTATCAACTCCCCTATCCACATTCTGGAGGTTTTAGTCTTCCCAAAAAAACCAACCCTAGAACTCTTAATATGAGATCTAACGGAGTCATTTCAACGAAGAGGCAATCACCTTAATCGATCACCTTCTTCTTTAATTTTTCATTTACCTCCTCTAAAATTGTTATATTATTTATAAAATATTTAATTCATTATATTAAATATACTAAAATTTTATTCTGATTATTAAATCACCTTTATTTTACCTATTTCCAACAAATGAGGTGTGAATATATCGCTGATTCGTACGTACGACTTACCCACTTCACATAGTGATACAATTCATTTATCATAAACATATTTTATGAATGGATATTATAATGGTTTTAATATATTTATATGATACTTAATACACAAATAAAATTCTAAAATTATAATATAAAATCTACCTTCATCCCTTGTAAATTTTGGAAATCGATAACGTCTTCTATTTATATGTGGGGACTACCACCTCCATGAGGTAATATGATTCATTTTTCATTTCTATTTTACTAGGATGGTAATAATTATGGGTTTAATGAAATGATATGATATAAATATGATATTTTAAAGGTAATTTATTATTTACCTTTTTTTTATCCGTCAAAAATTTGAAATAGTGTTCATGCGTACGTATGGCCTACTATCACTATTAATGTTGTAGTTAATTTTTATATAAATAAATTATATGGATGACTACATATTTAAAATTAATTAATATTATATTTATAATATTATTAAAATTCTAAAGAATATGGAACTATTATCTAAGCACAAGGACTGAAACTACCAAACCAGAACATACACGTGAAACAAAGCAATTATCACCCATTATAATGATTTTAATAAATAATTGTAAATAAAGGGGTGATAAAAGGTTATAAGTAAATCATATATTTTATGATATGTATAATAATTTTTCTATAATATGTAAATTATAATCCATTATTTATTATATTTTGTTTTTTAACATATATGAATGTAGTCAGAACTGACGTAAGGGGTTTTATTTTACAATATCATTATTTATTGAGATTATTTGTGATTAAGTTTTAATGATGAAATATTTTGATCTACCTTTTAGAAAACTGTATAATTTTATTCTAATATATCTATTTCTTAAAAATACATTTTTCCATTAATCTTCCTCACTTTATGTGCTAAATGTTCAAACTAATTGGTCATGGTTTCGTTTCTTTGAATAAGAGGAGATTAGAAAGGGGGTGGATATAATATATTAAATTATAAATATAAAATTCCAATATATACAATATTATAGATTTATTATTCCTTGATGAAGATAATATTTTCACATATTTTATATTTTAATTTAATGTTTATAAACCCACAATAGTGTTATTTAATGGGCAATTGTTACATATTTAGGTTTTGGTGTTATTTTGAGCCTAAATGAAAAAATGGCCTAATTCTGGATTTTTAACAGATTTTTATCACAGGGGTATTTTGGTCATTTCATATAAAATATATATCCAAATTTTGTGATTATAATATTTTTTTACCCTTATTTTATTTCCTTCAACTTTGTCTTCAGGACCAGGGGTTGAATCGATATTAATGGTGCCCAAAAAAATCAATGAAGATGACAATTTTTTCTTGGCGGACTGCATTGACTCCACCATAGTTATGGACGCATATTTCAGCCTAAACTACTCCCAATGATGAGATTCTACCTGGATATGACAGAGGACTAAAAGGTGCGTCTCCTCAATAAATTTAAAGCCGTTTGGAATCCTTTATGATGGCCGTTTAGTGATCGATTGTTGAAGGAAGCTTCCAGGAAGCTTCATCCAGAAAAATCTATTTTCAATAGAAAAATCCTAAATCCTTCAATACATTTCCAATGAATCTGAAATTTTGACAGTGGAAGACCAAGACATTGGTGAACAATTTTTATGAAGAGGTCAACGCGTGAATCGGCCATTTAATGGGTCTAAAATGAGAAAAACCGGTGAAGATAAAATCTGCCTATAAAAGGAGGGGAGCTCCTACCTCTCAAGATATTCCATTCTTCACCACACCATCCGTCACAAAGGGGTTTGGCTTGAGAGAGCAAGAGTATAGGATAATTTCATGATGTAATCAAGCCATGAAGGGCTAAATCCAAGTGGTGGTGGGAAACGGATATCCGAAGACATTTCCCTTTTTGAGTTTGTGCTTTCATTGTAAAATATTTTCTTTTAAACTATCCCGGAACTTGTTTGCATGAATGAATGAGGTATTTTTCTCTAATGTTTTCAGTTTCTTATAAATTATTCTAGATTGATTATATTCTAATTAATTTAAAGTGGCTTTACTCATGGTTTAAATTTCTTTGGCGAGGTCTCGCTTTTGAGCACGATGAGTTCATCCTGTTTTGGTTACTCGGAGGTCTTCGGGTAATCAGAACACTTTCATTAGAAGATCGGCACCCATGTATGAGGTTTCAATATGGTATATAGATTATTTAGGTTTATACCTTGAGGTATTAAGGTATACATTGGATAATTTAATTAAAATATATTCGTAAACAATGATAAAGGGAGTGTCCAACGATCAACGTTTGTCCACCGCTGCTACCATTAACTTGTTCTTTCCAGCTCGATTTTCTTTGGTATTTTAATTGATAATGTAGATTTAATATTTCATTTTGATTTAATTTTCATAATCAAAATCCCCCATATATATTATATATGTTAGTTTTATATTAGTTAAATTAAAAGGTGACAATTGAAAATATAGTGCGTATAAGCGGCCTCCTTGTGATCGACCCTAGGTTGTGCCACTATGGTACACTCTTAGGAAAATAAGAATTTAATTGAGTAGGGTAAAGCGACTGAAATACCCAAACATTAATTTGGCGCCGTTTCCGGGGAGGCCAAGTACTTACGCACACTATTTTTCAAAGAAAAAAAAACAAAAAAAAACAACCAAAAAAAAGACTTGTTGCATATCATTCATTTCATCAGCCAATATGGATTTTTATGGAAATTATTATAATTATTGTCATGTGGATAACTTTTATGACAATCCAAGTAGGGAAGATACATTGAGTATTCAAATTCTTGAAAATTACCAACAATTGAAAGAAAATTCCTTGATAATTCAAGAGAATTGCAGAAAGATGGAAAAAGCAAGCAAGATGATATCATCGTTGGTCGCCCAAGTTGAAGATGTTAAAGTCTTATGGATGAAACGACAAAAAATAAAAGCTGAGGAGAATGAAATACTTGATCCACCTACATTTAATGAAGATATTGATGAGGTTGAAGAAAATCTTAAGGACCCACTTCCCTCGCCAACAAATGAGTTCCCAGCTGCCCTGCTTGAGGAAAAGGGTTCTAAAGCTGAAATTTCTCAGGGAGTTTTAAATTCTGAGCATTCATTTCAGTCAAATTTCATTAATTTTGAATTTCAATCTAATATCCCTTATTCTGAATTTGTAGATTCAGCATCACTACTGCAGGATCTGGATGATAAAGAAGAAGAAGGTCCTCATGTTGAGGAGAGAATGGAGGTGCCTGTTGAGTTATGCATTGGTGCATTTGAGGATGATGGAAAAAAAGAAGAAATAATTGAAGAACCAATTTACGAACATGAACCAGAAGAGAAGCCACTTCCTATTCTTCTATTTTCAACACCGGTGGACACCACTCCTCTAGAGTACAAAAACAGGGAGCACCCCTACATCCTTTTCCCTCCCCCTCTTAATCTCAAATTCTATTTTCCATCTCTTCTAGGGGTTGGGGATATTTTTCTTTTCTTTGGGGGTTCTCACTTTTGGCATCCACATATGGATATCGGGAGAAATAATTTGTGGTGGTTTCTAAGCAAGAAACCCCATCCACATTTGGATTGGGGTTAACCTGCTACAACTGCCTGACTAGGGGCATTAAAAACCTAGCACCCGCTTGGGGGTCAAACCAAGCATTATCCCTTCCCTTTCACCTTTCTATTTTTTTTCTTATTCATTTTTTTTATTTATTGCTTTATAGGAAGAAGTGGTGCCAACTAGGAGCTTAACTCAATGGTACTGGTAGAAAAATAAATCCAGGTTGTATCTTTCCTTATATTTAGTTTTTATTCTCTTCCCTTATTAATATTTTATCAAGACAAAATGAAGGGTACTGAAATTTAATTGTGGGGGGAGTGTCAAACTGCTTATTTGTTTTTGTGTGCTTTCATTTTTTTTCATTTTTTAGGAACCTTGAGCTTTAATGATAATTATGATCACATTTCACACAATAATTTATTTTGATAAAATTGAAATGATTTTTGAAAAAAAAGGATCTTAAATGATTGTTGATGTGAATTTTTTTCCTTAAATTGGATTTTCAATCATTTTTATGAGTTTAACTAATTTTTGAAATCCATGGACCTGAAACACTGACTTAAAATATTTTTCTCATCCCCTGAGGTATTCTAAAACACTTTTACATATTATTTATAATACCCACACTTTCTTGAGGGAAACCTGGATTTTTTTTGAGAACCAGAATTTGTGATTTTTCTCTTTCAAAGCTTTGGATTTCATTGAATGTTTTTAATATGATTGAGGCACTACTTTGGCTAGCCACATATTATCCTGAGACTTACCTTTACATTTATCCTTCGTTATCCCTTAGATTCCATGAATTTCCTTATAGGTTTAAGACACAATACACACTAATTTATCCTTACCTAACCATTCTCTTGGTATTGTTGCATGGATATATCAAGTTTGAGTGTGGGGGAAGGGCCATTCGTGTGCGTTCATTGGGATTTGTTTTATTGATGGGTATTGTGAGGTATGCATCAACATTTTGGGAAATGAAATAATTGGGAATGAGTCATAATCTTATTATGCTTCATTTTGTTTCATTCAGTTCTCCTTCAAAAAAAATGAAAATAAAGCTGTGCCTTTCTGGAGCATAAAAAATATATATAAAAAAGGAAAATAAAGTTGTGCCTTTCTGGAGCTTTTAAAAAAAAGGGGAGAACTTGGATGATTTAATACCTTGAAATCATTGATTGGCTCATGTAACATTTAAAATAAATGGGGGTGGTGTTTTGTTTCACATTCTTAAGGTGGATTGAGTGAGGAAATTTCTGGGTTTTCACTTGATTATTCATGCATTGTACCTTAGAGTCAAACCTTCTCTTTCTAGCCTTGATCTTTTAAATCATTTAACCACAAACCCAAAGATACAGAGTCATTTGAACCATTTATGAAAGCCCTCATGATTGAATTCATTTTTATGTTTCACGCCGTGGAGAAATGATAATTGTCACAAGCCTATGGTGATACATGCAATTTCCAAGTATGAGCATAACTACAGAATTTATTTCTCTTGAGTGAAGAGTGACATAAAATTCAATGCGAGGTAGGTTGTGATTGATCCATGGATGGATTTATGAGGTTGAAAAAATTTAAATTTTTGGAATGAAAATAAAAGGGAATTGTTTTTCATAGAAGAGACATGATGAAATTTGGTTTTTAATAAGATCATGGATGTTTTCTCATTTTTGATTGTTGTGTGAATTTTGATTTGAATATATGATAATTGCTCAGAAGTGCAATGCTTAAGTGTGGGGGATTGATGAAGATAATATTTTCACATATTTTATATTGTAATTTAATGTTTATAAACCCACAATAGTGTTATTTAATGGGCAATTGTTACATATTTAGGTTTTGGTGTTATTTTGAGCCTAAATGCAAAAATGGCCTAATTCTGGATTTTTAACAGCTTTTTATCACAGGGGTATTCTGGTCATTTCATATACAATATATATCCAAATTTTGTGATTATAATTTTTTTTGAACCCTTATTTTATTTCCTTCAACTTTGTCTTCAGGACCAGGGGTTGAATCGATATTAATTGTGCCCAAAAAAATCAATGAAGATGACAATTTTTTCTGGGCGGACTGCATTGACTCCACCATTGTTATGGACATATATTTCGGCCTACACTACTCCAAATGATGCGATTCTACCTGTATATGACAGAGGACTCCAAGGCGCGTCTCCTCAATAAATTGAAAGCCGTTTGGAATCCTTTATGATGGCCTTTTAGTGATAGATTGTTGAAGGAAGCTTCCAGGAAGCTTCATCCAGAGAAATATATTTTCAATATAAAAATCATAAATCCTTAAATACGTTTCCAATGAATCTGAAATTTTGATAGTGGACGACCACGATATAGATGAACAATATTGATGAAGAGGTCAACGCGTGAATCGGCCATTTAATGGGTCTAAAACGCGAAAACCTGGTGACAAGAAAATCTGCCTATAAAAGGAGGGGAGCTCCTATCTCTCAAGATATTCCATTCTTCACCACACCATCCATCACAAAGGGGTTTGTCTTGAGAGAGCAAGCGTATAGGAGTATTCCATGATGTAATCAAGCCATGAAGGGATAAATCCAAGTGGTGGTGGGCAACAGATATCCGAAGACATTTCCCTTTTTGAGTTTGTGCTTTCATTGTAAAATATTTTCTTTTAAACTATCCTGGAACTTGTTTGCATGAATGAATGAGGTATTTTTATCTCATGTTTTCAATTTCTTATAAATTATTCTAGATTGCTTATATTCTAATGAATTTAAAGTGGTTTTACTCATGGTTTAAATTTCTTTGGCGAGGTCTCGCTTTTGAGCACGATGAGTTCATCCTGTTTTGGTAACTCGGAGGTCTTCTGGTAATCAGAACACTTTCATTAGAAGATCGACACCCATGTATGAGGTTTCAATATGGTATCTAGATTATTTAGGTGTATACCTTGAGGTATTAAGGTATAAATTGGATAATTTAATTAAAATATATCCGTAAACAATGATAAAGGGAGTGTCCAACGATCAACGTTTGTCCACCGCTGCTACCTTTAACTTGTTCTTTCCAGCTCGATTTTCTTTGGTATTTTAAATGATAATGTAGATTTAATATTTCATTTTGATTTAATTTTTATAATCAAAATCCCCCATATATATTATATATGTTAGTTTTTTATTTGTTAAATTAAAAAGTGACAATTGAAAATATAGTGCGTATAAGCGGCCTCCTTGTGATCGACCCTAGGTTGTGCCACTATGGTACACTCTTAGGAAAATAAGAATTTAATTGTGTAGGGTAAAGCAACTGAAATCCCCAAACATCATTCCTCTATGGATAAATAAGGTGAATATAAGGTAGAAAAAGAAAATAAAATAAGATAGGTAGTTTGAGAAGGTTACCTCTTGAATATCACATCCTTGGAGGACCCCTTATAAAACATGGAATTGCTCATTCGGTAAGACCATCAGAACATGGAAGTGGGGAGACTGGGTATGAGATGGTTTGATATAAATTTTAATATATTAAATTATAATTAGGATAAATGGGGTGGTGAGGAGTGGTATTTATACATGAGGAGGGGTGGTTTTAAGTGATTAAAGAATTATCATTTTATATTTAAATACAACCACATTTGGGGGGAATTTATTTCAATAAATATAGATGATAAATAATTTTATAATGTATTTTAAGATCTATATACACATAAAATACCCATTTAAGATTTTATTATTTAGGTATTTTAAGATTTTTTTCCTTTTAACTTTAACCCACTATATTATTTTACCTATACCGCAATTAATCTTTTTTACAACGGTATAAATTTTATGCCTAAAAATAAAAATGAATTTATAACAAAATTTTTACCACCTAATTAATAATATGAAATCTATTTTTAAAAATTAAATACATCGATGTTTTAGAACTACATTTAAAATTAAATCGTTAAAATGAAACAAAAAATTGTTTTCATGAAAAATGTGTTTTCAAACCAAAAAATGACGTTATAAAAAAATAAGAGGTAAAGATTTGTTATATGTACTTAATTAGATTATATTTAACTAAAATTTAGTTGTGTTATTTTCTGATAAATTTAAAATCATAAAATTACTTTTACATATAATGAAAATGAGAGTTTTATAAAAAGTTTATTTTTTACTATTCACTGCAAATTATACTTTTCAAAAAATTATAAAAAATAAACCTAATATAATTTTGATATGATGAATTGAAAACATGTTTTTAATTTTATAAAATAAATTTATTTAGTTTCAAAAATTATTTATATTTATTTTCTCATAGAAATCAATAAAAAAATTCTTCTTTCAAAAAATATATATTTTAAGAATAAAATGACTAGTAATTTTTTTTATTTGTTTCATAAGAAAAAAAAAATTTTATGGAAAATTAAATACAAATATATTTCATAATAAAGATAATAATTCTCACATACACAAATTTAACACTTACTTTATAATATTCATGCTAAAATATTAATATTTTTGTTTTCGTTTAAGTTTGATGTTCTGTGCGACATAAGCTTTTGAAGTGATTAAATTTATTTAAAAATATATATAACATAAAATATTTTGGTGTTACATTGTTCCCCCATTAAATGAATTTTGACCTAAAAATTAATTACTTGGATCCAAAAAATGAGGATTTCTTTAACCAATCACATGTTCATGTTCTTACATAACTTCCTTAAATTGGTGGTTTTTTCACAAAACTTTAACAAGGTTAGTAGTCTTATTTCGTATAACATTGTGTATAAGATATAGACTCCCTACCAGTTTTTATTCCTAATAATGATATTTATATAGTAGTATGAAGACTTATTTTGGTACATGTGGAGTATAATGTAGGTACCTCTTTAAGGGAGACATATAGAACACATCATGAACATGAGAGAAATTGAAGGGAAGAACTAATCGATAAGCTACCATCCTAATTCAATAAATAATTTTAGAATGAAGAATATACCTTGGGTATAGATTTACCTTATTTCAAAATCTCATCACCCTATAACAAGGAGATATTCGTAGAAATACCATGTCACCCAGTTCAAACTCTAGATCCCTCTAATGATTTTCAGCAAAACTTTTTATTCGACACTTAGCTTCTCTTTTATGTTGGTGAATGAATGTAACCTTATCTACCATCTCCGCATCTATATCATTTCATAATTTCTTTCTTTCCCCAACTTTATTCTATCATGTTGGTGTCTTTACTTCTTATCATAGGGAGCTTCATAAGCAGCCATATGAATTATAGAATGAAATATATTATAGCAAAAAAAAATTTACTAATAGAAGTTGTTGATACCAAACACCTTTTTAATCTATATGTAAATTACACAAAATTTATTTTAGAGTTTTAATGGTCCTCTTAGTATAACCATCTATATTGGATGATAAGTAGAAAAGAAACATAACTCTGTATCCAGATCCTTTTGAATACTTTTCCATAACATCACGGTAAACCTTCTGTCCTGATTAGATACAATATAAAGTGGTAATCCATGAAATCTTACAACATAATTAATATATATTATAAAAAAATTATGAAGATAGAAATATTATAAATTATCAATTATGTGATCTGACTTTTTAAGGTGATTAATTATAACCCATATGGAATTATGGAATTTAATATTATTGGGGAGTACAAAAAAAATCCATGTTGATGTTTTCCAATTTCCATAAATGTATTTTAATGGTTGTAACATCCCCATACACTTATATCTCCGAGTGTTAACTTGTGTACAAGACACACATCGAGAAACCAACATTATAATCACGGTTGAAATTAGGAACATTTTTTACATTTTTTTTAACTCAACATCATCCTTTTTTTCCTCTTTACTCTTCACATGGATATATAGTTGAACATTAATTTGACCCATATAAGATTTATCCCCTTACATTAAGATTTATAGGTCTATCCAATATAAACACATAAATATTGGATCTTTTTTTATCCTTATCGTAGATATTATAGCATGATCCTTTCATCTCAAATCATCTTCCACCTAGTTCGCTTTCCCAAGGTGCTATTTTATAGATAATTTATAATACTTAATCACCTCCCACAATATTCTTCTATAAATTTATATCGCTTTTTGAGTTAAAGTAATGTTTAAATTTTTTGATAATTTTATATGTCAGACCTTTCTCAATAGATATAATTCCTCTATAAAATTAATTCAAAAAAATTAATGCAACTAACTTAAAATCATGAATTGGATAATTTTTCTCACTAACCTTCAATTGGTGTGAAGAATAAGATATCACGATATAAGTTTTCAGGATAAAACAATCCAAAAACTTCTTTAATTCATAAAAATAAATAAAAAACCATTCTCTACTATAGGGTAGTGTGATAATAGGTCCACTAACCAACCTTATTTTTATATCTTGAAATTCTCTTTAAATTTCTCTATCCACATAATCTTAACTCATTTTTGAGTGATCCTTCTGAGTGAATTATATAATCATGAGAAAAAATAAAAAAATGTCAATAATATCAATAAAAACCAAAAAATATTCATATTCCAATCACTATGGTTGGTATAGACCATTTCTCAGGATCTTTAGTCTTTTAAGTATCTAATAATATACCGTTACTTGAGATTATATGACCCAAAGAAGATACTTTTTCAAGAAAAAATTCACACTTGGTAAATTATTCATAATTATTCTAGTTACATAGGGTCTTCATCACAATACTTATGTGATATTAATTTTTTCACATACTCGTTGAATTATATGATTATAATTTATAAATATTACCAAAAATTTATCATGATAGTCTCTAAAGACTCTATTCATTAATTCCATGAAGTATTAGAGGAATTAGAAATACCAAAACTATCACTATAAATTTACAGTCCCCATACCTAGTACAAAATTTCATCTTTGGTATGTCCTCCTTATTATCTCTCAATTGATGATATCAAGAATAATTTTAAATCTTGTAAAAGTATTGAGCTACAAGTTTTTTATCAATGTTTTCATCAGTACAGGTAAGGGTATAATTGTTCTTGATAGTAATCTAGTCAGGTTCTTAATAGTCAGTGTATAGTAACATCGATCAATCATTATTCTTAATAAACAAAGAGTCCTTCCCAATTGTGATGCACTAGGGAATATGAATCCCTTATCAAGAATATATTAAATTTACTTCTTCAGTTCCTGCAACTCAATTGGGGCTATTCTATAAGGATTCTTTAAAATTGGATTTTTACAAGGTATGAGTTCTATTGAAATAAACATCATTATTTGATTAAATACCTTGAAATTATTCTAGAAATAAATCAATAAAATCTCTAATATTTGGTGTATCCTTAATGTTGATCTTCTACCCAACCATTTAATATAGATAACCCTCATTTATAGGTATTAGGAACCATAAGATGGAATAAATTTCCATTGGATGATCATATTCATACTAGCATTGATAGTTGAATGTTGGCTCCTTTGGAATATGAAATGTGACTTCCCTTCCTCAAAAATTAATATGACACCCATATAGAGAAATTTAATCCATGACAATAATCACATTAAATTCGACTAGTGGGATTATAAAAATATTTGTTGAATGCACTTTCCCACAAAAATTAATCATAGAATAATTATGAACATTAAATACATTGACAACTTAAGTATTATCATGTATATTCATGATGGTTACTAAAACATTAGTATTTAAAGCTATAATTATAATTACCATTATTGTTCTTACTATGTTTTCTTCATCCTTGATTCTAATGGTTAACATAAACTGTCTCTAATACCAATTGTATGGACAAATTCTTTTCATACATAGATATTATAACAAAATAGATGATTATTCATTAGATAACATAAAAAATCATGACATAACCATATATTATTAGTGTCCTTGGAAACATGGAAACATAAAAAACTAGTTCCTAAAATATATACATCATATCTTTCTTATTCTTTAATAACACGATCCCTTTTTAATATATCAAATTTAGTACCATTATTTGTATCTTAGGGAAACCAAACATGGGAAAAGGGTGAGATAAAATTATCATTATGGGTAAACAAGGGAGATAACAGTCATAATAGAAGCATAAGTGAATAATGAAGTTGTTAAGTGATTGGGTGAAGTTGAAATTGTTTTAAATTAGTTGTGAAAACGAAAATTAAATGAGTTTTAAGTGTGAAAATTGTATAGATTATTTGTATTTCTTATCACATGTGTCAGTGGTGAGTGGAATTGACACATTATTTACAATATTTTGTAAATTAAACGATTTTTAATTATAGTTGAATTCCAAAATAAAGGAAAATAAATGTTTATTGAAGAAGTTTTTACTTGAGTATGTTAGCTTAGTAAAATTATTTTGGAGAAAGAAAGGGTATGGTCCTTACTTAAAAAAATTAGCCAGCAAACCATCTCATTAAGGGGAGAAGCACGAAAATGGGAATCCAATCTATACCCTTGTCTATTTGACATAGTATCAGCTGAAGAATGAAGGAGTGTGCTCGTAAGGGTGCATAGGAGAGGCAGAGTAACATCACCATGCAAGGAAACATGATAGTTGAGGTGGGAATAGAGGGGTGCTTGTAGAACCATTATAGGGTGGTACTAGAGAGGTATATGAGATTTATGAACCTGAAATTTGTTGATGATTATTATGAGGAGGCATACAATAAAAAATAAATTTGATTTGGGATGGAAATTTTAGTGTTATCATAGATAAAAATAAATACAAGTTGTCTAATTCACTGATCTGATCATTCAATTCATTCAATTGATCTCTCCACTTGATCTATTCATTTAGGGTCATCCAGTTAGATAAGTCAATTAATATTCTCTAGAATGATTCACACTTGGGTTATATTCATCAATACATTATGAGATGTAGACAGAAGCATGAATAGATATTTGTGATCATATTTTTATTATTATGAAGAAGTGATATTGATCTAAATATAATTAAACAACATTTGAATAAGAAATAAAGTTCAAAATGATGAAAGGTAGTGAGTTGTAAAAAATGTGTTTTCTAATGGCGATGATATACAATGTCGTGAAATAGATTTTATATGAATGAAGTAATTTGGTGCATCATCACGTATAAATATCGATAGGAAATGTTATTTTTTTGTTGTTGATAAAATTTAATTCTGAGGGGAAAAGAGGCATGGAAATGCTCTAGTTTGTATAAGACATGAGCTCTACATAGTTACATCTTGTGTGAAGAAGTTTAAGGCCATGAGTTTTTGATCTATGTATTACCCGCTCAAATAGCTTCATAAAAAAGCTTTTTTCCACGGTGCACTTAGGATAACACATTTTATGTCTCCTATATTATACAAATAAAATTAAATATGCATGCTTCTCTTGGGAAACACAATGCATGCATATGTGGAAATAGTGTACTACACTATTACACAAATGAAACTTGATATCATATCTGATTTCCATTATTTTTTAAGAAACTCCCCATATATTATACAAAAAGGATGATTTCATTCATGTTGTACTTTCACATGGTTTGTTCAAATAATGATAAAGTGTTCAGTGTTTGTGATTGAAGAGGCTATTGCATGATATTGGTAGTGAATGCACTAAAGAAAAGTGTGAAGAACATGTGTATGGAGAAAAATATTTGAAAAAGTATGAAGTGTTTGTGTAATAAAGAATTGTTTATATTAGAGTACATGCAAAACAATATTTTCATATTTACATACAATGTCATTGACATAAGACAAATTTCATGCACATGAATTAATACATGCATAAAATTAGAAAGCCATGTGTTTTATTAAATACATGAATGATGTTTGAAATGTGAATATAAAATTAATATTTATTAATCAATGTGTAGTATTTGATAAATAATCTAGGATAGTATTATTATTATTGATTTAAAATATTTTTGTATTCTCGTTTTCAGTGTTTAGTGATGTTGGTTTATCATCAGAAGAAATAATTTTTACCTGATCAGTTTTGAACATAAGAAAATGATTATATTCAATGATCAAAAATATTTGAGCAAGACCTGAATTAGTGAAAAGGTACATGAATTTTATATGGGAAATTTGGATCCATCAAGATCATGGTAGAGGATCAACTGATCATTCTATCTATGGATCATATATTATTAAGAATTATTTTTAGCTTCTGACTAGGGGGTCTAACCAGTTATTAAAGAGTATTTATATATTGGGTGGTCTAACCAGTTGAATGGTTGGGGGGTCTAACCCAAAAAGGGAGAAAATTTGGATTGTCATGGGGTATAACAAAAATCAACTAGAGGATCGATCACTAGGGTGTACAATCAGTTGATGCATGAACCATTGTAATTGATAAAAAGATTATAGTGGATAATCCAAGTAGGGGGATCTAAAACATGGAAATGGTGCAGGTATTACTACCAAACCTTGTAAAAAGTAATGTGTCATATGATTCATTTACATTAATCATTTCATGAATGATCCACTCATCTTAACAGGATATAGAGTTTCTAATTAAATGATGAAAAATAATTCTGTAAATTTTGTCACACCTGATTCACCCCCCCCCCCCCCTCAGTGTTACTGTATGATCCTTGGAAACTTTACATAATAACGTGAACATAAAATTATAAAATTATACCATTTATATCAAATATAATAATCTTGAGTCATGTAGTAAATCATAGATGTTCATAAGACGTGAAACACAAAATAACCTAAGCCATGAAAGAATAATATTGGCATATGAAATTGAATTTTTTTTCATACATATACGAATAAAAAATAATTTTCATTGTAGAAAAAAACTTTTCCAAGAATATCATAGTGGAATGGGTTCACTCCCCAAAACATCTTAGTAGGCCAAGTTCACTCCCAACACTATCATAGTAGAAAAGTTTCTTTACTAAACTAGTTTCACATCTCATTACAGTCATGTCTTACAAAACATGGTTCACTACCAACTCCAGCCATGCCTATCTCATTAGATATAAATCATTACCCAATCCATTGGAGAGGTATATAGATCCCACCCATCATAATAATACACAATATATTTATGTTCTAGAAAAACATTAATAATATTCAAAACATAAAAAGAAATAGGGTTTCATATAAATTTCATCATAGCATAACCCATGGAAAATTAACAGGTTTCAAAAATATCATATCGTCATAAACATAAACCAACCATAAAAAGACTAATAATAGTATCCTTGATTAATATACCCTGTAAATCATAAGTAACATCATATAATTTTTTCTTATTTTGAATCTAATTTTGAATAATCATGTGACAAAATTATTAAAATAAATAACATTTTCATTTTTAAATCATTTATATTTAACGAGTCATAGGATTATAAAGAAAACAATTTACCTAAAAATAACATTGTAATATTATATAGGAAACAAAAAATAATTAAGGTGTCATGATTTTAAGAAAAACTTCTCATGCCTTATAAGTTAAAAAACATTCCTTCCGTATTTTTTTTGAAAAAGTCACGAAGAACCACATTCCGAAATCTACAAAGAGAGTCCTTTCAAACCATTTTGTAAAAATTAAAAAATTAGTAAAAATTAATTTAAAAATAATAATATAATATTAAAAAGTTTTTTATAATAAATTTTATAAAACAAATACGTGGAAGAAAAATATAGATTTAAGGGACTCAATGAAATTTTAATTTTTAAATTAAATTACCTTATAAATTTCATATTATTGAAGTGAAAGTTAGAAAAATTTGATTTTGTTTATCCACTGTAAATCAACATAAAATAAGAGGAAATAAATCATGTGATAATAAAAAGTTATTTCACACAGAATCATAGAATAACATAATCAATGAAGTAAAATTGTATCCTAAATAATGGAAATTGTGTTATGATTTCCCTTTCCACTTTGTAATCAATTGAATCATATGCCATATAAAAGTAAAAATTATGAATGGAAAATTGGAATATCATGAATAAATTGATATTCATGATATGAAATATAAAAGGTAGTATATACACCAGACAGTATAAATAATTGGTGAATAAGAAACATATCTCACAGAAGTCAAAGTGAGATGAGAAACCATTACCTCACGCTCCCCTTTAGTTTTACATAATTTAATCTCATTAATAATGCTTTAAATATTTAAATTATTTAATTAAAAGGATATAAGAATATTTATAATAGCTTGTATGATTATTTTATAACATCTTAACACCCTTTAATTAATAATATTTTATTATTTTCGTTGCTTCAAGTGGGTTCATTTCATGGTTTCATGGTTAGTTCATTTGTGTATAATTATTGATTTTCCTATAAAATGTAAATAAAAACCCATAATTGAAATGAAATTGTATTAATTAAATTACATAATTTTAAATGGCCCTATATATCATTATTATTTATGACATTAGGATGTTTCATTTTATTTAATATTAATGATAAAATTTTCGGTTGTTTTGGTAGTTTTTCTAACCATCATGAATTAGTTTTGTTTTATTTAATATGACATATATATATATATATATTCCAGAACATTAAATAGGATATAATTTACCTACTAAAATATTATCTGACTATTATAATAATTTAATTACAAGTCTTTAAGGTGGTAATGAAAATTAAAAAATCATCATCAACGGAGATAGATAACCAACATAATTTGGATAATGGTTTTGTTTCTTTAAATAAGAGGAGATAAGAAAAGGGATGGATAGAAGATATTACCTTATCAATATAAAATTAAATTACATACATTAAAGTATAATTATAATTATTTTATGGGTTAATAAGGAGAATATAAGTTAGAAAAGGGAAATAAAATAAGGGAGGTTGTTTGAGAAGGTTATCTCTAGAATATCACATCCTTGAAGAACCCCTTAAGGAACAATGTAATTGGTATTTGGATGATACCGGTAGCAATTGGAATTGGGGAGATTGGGGAGGAGAGGATTTTTTAGATAATTCAAGAGCTTCAAGCCCATTGATTATAAATTGTGGGGTGATAAGTGGTCTTTATACATGAGGGGGTGGTTTTAAGTGATGAAATGATGATTATTTTATTCTTTATCCAACCACATTTGGGTGGAATTAATTTAAATGAATATGGACAATGATTAATGTTTATAGGATGGTTAAGGTTTATAATAAAATAAAATAACCATTTAATTTTGTATTTTCTATGTATTTTAAGCCTTTTCCCTTTCCACTTTAACCCACAACATTATTTTACCAATACTATGGTCAATATTTTTTTTACCATGGAACATTTTTTATATCTTAAAATGAAAATAACATTATAAAATAATTTGGAAATAATAATTAAAAATATATAATACATTTTTAATAATTAAAAACAAATTATTTAAAAAAATATATTTAAAATTAAACCGTCAAAAAGCAATGAAAACTAGTTTGTTTAAAAAATGTGTTTTTAATCCCAAAAATGAAATTATACCTAACTAAGGTGTAAATATTATTTGAATCAAATTAATTTTATAATATTTTATAAAATATATATGTTACTTTGATATCAGTTTATAAACCATATAATTAATATTAAATATAATGAAAATTAGACTTTAATAAAAATCAATAATTTTTTTACTATTCACTGAAAAAACAAACTTTTCAAAAAATTCACAAAGAGTAATCCAAAGTTAATTTTAATATTATGAAGAAAAAATTGATATTAATTTTATCAAATAAAATTTATAAAGGTTTTAAAAAATAATTATATTAATTTTCTCATAGAAATAAATAAAAATCACTTTTTGAAGAAAACATATACTTGAAGAATAAAATTACTTTACTATAAATTATGAGTTTACTTCATAAGAATAAATATAATTTTAATAAATTTAAATTAATTTATATGTCATAATATTTTAAATATTATACTCACACACCAATTTAATAGATATTTTATGAAGGTTTTGGCAAAATATTAATATTTTAGAGTCCGTTTAAGCTCAGTGTTTCGTAAAACATAAGCTATCAAATTAAAAAAACTTATTTAAAAAGTGAAATACCATAAAATCCTAGTGTGTTACAATAACTCATATTAAATAATTAATACCACTATATCATTTCCCCCTCTATTGTTACCCCACGTGGGTTGATAGTGAAGATAATGAGTGACCCCCTAGTTCTACATCCATTAGGATCAGGGTAGAATACAAGAAAAAATGGTATAAAATGATCAAATATAGACATTAGCCCCAATGTATATAAATAATCAAGAGTTAAGATAAATATATGACAACAAAATCCATCATAAAATTCAAAATAAACCAAACCATCCTAAAAATCCTTGTCAAATGAAATAAAAATAAAAATATCTAATATGAAACACCAAAAAGGGAAAATTCTAATTAAGCGCTCCAAAACAGCTCCAAATCCCAAGATATTAATGTCCAACTCAGTCTCTGAAACCATCCCAGAAACTTGAAACATAATTTATATAAATATAGGTTGAGTATAACATGTATAGTCAATAGTATCATACCCATGGTATCTCATATAAATGTGAAAAGAGAATATTAATACACCAATGGATAAAGAGTTGAAATAACATGAATCAAAACAAGTCAACTAACAATCCAAACCTCACCATATCCCACTCCCTAAATATTAAAAATAAGGTAGTAAAAATATCAAGAGAATATATATAAATGTTTCCTATATCAAAATTTTCATTATGTTACCATTATTACACCCCAATTAAAACAATTCTATTCCCACATCCCATTCATGAGTATCATTTATCATATATCTAGACATATATTATATGGGTTGTGTCATAATAATTCCTATCCCAACCTCCCAAATGATCTATAATATTCTACATGAATTATTTAATATCCACAGATCACTTTTCACTATGACATCATCATCTGAATCAACATGTATCCAACGGCAATATCATAACCAGCCTAAACTTGTATTACAAATTTAAATGACATAAAACTAATTCCCTAAACCTATAACATATAACCCCACCAAATATCATAATCTCCTTTTAGGCATTAATTCTAACTATGAAATCATAAAGAGAAAAGCTTCGACACTAACTAGGCCAATTCCCAATACCACTACTGAAGGGATAACAAGAAAGATGGGGAAGTCGACCATCGATTCTATCACTTACCTAGATATTGTTGAAAGAACCCCCCAAAACATCATTATTTTGTTACATATGACTTTAATTGGATGGGGTTAATATAAAAATAACATGAAAATACAAGGATAATAGATAACACACAATACCCAACCTAAGGGTTCACATCCATAACTACTAGCATAACCCACAACATTAATACATTACCTCAAAACATTTACCACCAATTACTAACACTAATAAATACAACTAACCAAACCACATAACCACACATAACCTAAAATTCCATTATTTATTCACATGCCAAAAATTTACAAATTAACTATCATTACATCAGGTTTTATTGACTAGGTTGTCTAAAAAAAATTTCCCTGGCGAGCCATTTATAGTCATCTTCTAGGTTCGTTTCAATCATTTTATTATTAACTAATGTAATAACATTTACTTTATAGTCCAATTTATCTCATTACCATCCCATTACATTTAAATTTTTTATCACTAATAACTATATTCCATAGATATTAGCCTACTATAAAAATGATACCATATAAAAACCCACCACTCATAGTAAAACCCATAAATCAACAAATGCAAGACATCGCTTGACAGATCCCATTCTAACCCAAATGCTACACTACTTCCCTTACACATCACACACAATGAACACAAAATATTTTTATTCTAGTATCCATATTTACCAAAAATTTAATTAATTGATATCTTTCATAGCATTACATCACATCTTACATAAATACTTTGACACAGTTTCAATAGTTTCACAAAACCAATTTTTTAGTCAAATATAAGTGCTTTTACTTTTAACAATGGTGAATTTAAATAAAAAATCAAAATAAGGGTTTTCAATTAACATTAATTAGAATTCACATAATTCTTCAAAATTTTTAGTGTTTTTATTGTTAGGTATAATTAGGAATAATCTTAAAAAAATGTTATAAAATCATGTAAATACATTTGATTATAGCCTTCCATTAAAATTTTATTTCTTCCACTTGATTATATTTTGTAGTCAGCCCTCACCATACAACCAAATAAAAACCCAAAATACATTAATATCAATTATCCTCCAAATTAAGAGAGATCAAGGATCCCCTATAACAATAATTATAATAAAATAGAACCTATTATAGTAAATAAACCCGATATGATAGAACTATCACACAACGTGTTCTATTAAGAGACTTTATTCATTATTATATTTTGATATTAAATTTATAAATGATATATTTATTTTGAAATAATAAAAGTTATTTTTTAATTCAACTTATATATATTAATTGGAGTTGAAATTTTGGCATTTTCCCAAAAAAGAAGATTTTTAAGTTATTAGTGAAAACTACTATTCTTTCTAAAACTATACCATTTATGACCTTTTCAATATATATGTAGGGCTTAGAATTTTAAAAATAATTTAAAATGGTCAAAAATGTGTTTAAGGGTAAAGAAAATACATTTTTAAATATTATTATTAAAATATAAAACCTATGATTATTATTTTATGTCAGATAATATTTTTCTATAAAATAAAATGGTGTTGGTATTTTTATTATATTATATATTATATTTTCAAAATTACATTTTGGATTGATTTATAAGTCAAATTAAATTAATTTTTTAATAATAATCTAATTTATTTCAGGAAAATAAAATGTATTGATAAGAATATCAAAAACATAATTTATATGCTTAAATGTTTTTTTTTTCTAAAAATGGGGTTTATGCGTGAAAATGTTGAAATTAATTTTCCCTACACGTATTAATTGTATTTAATAAAATTGAATTTATATATTTAAAAAATATTTTGAAAATTTTTAACTAATAAATTTTATTTTTAATTTCTTTAAATTGAATTAATTGGGTTAAAGATGAATTATCACGATAAAATTAAAATGGTTCCTTTGAAAGAATTAATTTGAAAAGTGTTATAAATTTTTTATAAAAATAAATTAGATTAATATAAAATAAATTATGACTATAATATGATTTTAAAATATATAAAAATATATATAAAAAATCATTCAATTAATAATTAATAGGAAATAAGAATAAAAAAACTATTAATATATAGAAAGACATTTTTATATAAAATAGTTTCCATATATCTTGAGTTTTAATATAAAAGTGGATTTTTTAATTGAATTAGATTAAACCGATCCAAAATATGAACTAAACACATCTACAATTGGTAACAAGGGTCATATTATATTTTTAGTATTAAAATAATTTCCATGGTTAATTTTTAATCAAGATTAATAAGGGTAAATGTGTAAATTTAGTACCTTGAATTTTTAATAATTAAAAGGTCACCTACGCCTTCTAGAAATAATTTTTTGGAATTAAATTCAAACACACATGTCTCACATTCCATTTTGCTACCTAATTAATAAACTCACCAAACCGATCGAACTCTTATGTTATTCTATTCTTACACCACACCTAGCATTAGTTACAATGAAAAAGAGCCTCTTCGACCTATAACGGGAGCTCACAACAACCCATTATGTAATCAAACTCCACCCTAAAGGAGTTTATTAGGATTTCACTTTGTCTATAAATTTATAAATCCCTCCTAAGGTGTTCATATGGTTCTAATTAGTCCTCATAATCTTTAAGTATCTACTTAGAAAAGTAAGGATTTTCAATCAGTATACTTCCTTTTTAATTGAATTTATTTTGTTATAATAATATTTTTATATATTTTGATGATTTTAATTTTAGATTATTATCACCCATTTCATATATTTTCATTGAAAAATTATTTATCCCCTCTTACTATAGTAATTTTCCTATGTCATCATTATTTCGACATAAGTGTGCTCATTCCACCCCATTCATTTTGAATCCCAAACTATTATTTTAATAGGACCATTCTTGTAATTCAATGGAATTATAAAAAATTTGATATATCTATAATTTTATATCATCTCATTAATTAATTTTATTAATATATCATAATGAAAAAATACTAAATTTTTGGAATGTAAACAGTGTATGGTTATCTTTGAAATGTTATCCCTGACTGGATACAACCAAGTGGATGTAGCCCAGGAAAATTTTATCCTTGGAGTAATCACCCTAAAATGGGTTGGTTGATTCATTGAATTAACCATTTACTTGTGGAATTATGAGTCAGAATAATACTATACACCTGTTTAGACACTTCTAGGCGATATTCTATGGAATTTTCAGATGCCCTTTATTGAACATTATGATGGATTTTTCATACCACTGATGTGTTCTCATACCAATGAAAACTATTGAACTAAATTACTATATTCTATTTATAAACAAAAACATTGAAATTACCCTTAACTATTATCTTACCATTATTTATTTGATAAGGCTACTTTATTTTTCCTTGATAATACCCCATATTTTCTATGTTGATTACGTAGTATTTAACAACCCCCTTCTCTAGATGGGTTATGATCATGTTATTCCTATTATTAAAATGGAAGAAAATATTGGTATTTTGTATAACATTATTTCAATATTTAAGATTATTGGACTGTTGAATTTTTTTTTTAACCATCCACCATATTTTTCCATATGAATTATGATCATGTTATCCCTTTTATTAACATGGGAAAAAGTATTTGTGCTTTGAATTACATTATTATTATATGGATGATAATTGTAATGTTAACTATATATTGTTTTAACCATCCAATATATTTATTAATATGATATATGATCATGTTATCCCATTCATTGACATAGAAAAAATTATTGGAATTCTCTAATTTTTATTCCAATACAAATGATTATTGGAAGTTTGACTATGTATTATTTGAAAGTCCATTGTATTTCTTCAAATGGGTTCTAATCATGTTATCTATTTTTTTACATTGGGAAATGTTTAGATATTATATATATTGTTCTTCCAAAAAGGAATATATTTATAAAATTAAATTATAAATTATTTATTTATTTTCACATACGATGAATGAATTGGACTTAAAAAAGTGAGGGGGGGGGGGGCTGACATTAAATTTCCCCTTGATGTATTAGTAGGTCTCAGGGGACAAATATATTTGGTAATTTTTGTGAATTTATTCCAAGAATAAGATATTTTTCCCAGGGAAAGACCATGTTATATAAGACTACTATGTATTAATTTATGATTTCAAATTAGTTATATTAAATTTTGAATTTCACCACTAAGGAAGAATTTATTTTTATCCATGTGGTCTATTAATTTTCATTTCAACCCATTGATATATTATACTGTCAATTTTAGTGGATTATGGATTCATATTATTTATTCATTACTAACAAAAGAAGATGTTTCAAGTTTATGTTATGATATATTTCATGCTATTTTACCCTTTAATGAGAATCTGAGCTCACCCCTATTTTTTTCTTTCCCTAGGAATTATATAGGTGAACTATGTGTAATTGTTTGGGATATAAGGAAGGTATACATATTTTCTCATAATGTGTCCATGTTGTATATTATTTTATAAAATTTTATATATGTATCTATCTAGTATTTCATGACTAAAAAATTGTTTCATCACTTGGGAAATATTATATTCTGTACCAATAATGTATTATAACAATAGGCTTTGGGTTTATGATGTTTGAGATGATAGAATTGGTATAAGAGGAAGTTTATTTGGAATTGTTTTGATCATATTTAAAGAAAAATAGTAGTAAAGAACAAGTAATATGAAAATTCCTCAATATTCATAGGTAATACTCCAGGAAATATAATTGTAATTTTATTTTATAATTAAATATCATGAGATAATCATATTTTATCCATGTTTAATAGATATAGACTAAGAAATGGAATGGTAATTTTAGAATCATCCATATTCAATGAAGGTATGTCCCCCCTGAGTAAGTCAATGAAGCCGATATTGAGGTTGATCATATCATAACCATATTTTGGTAGTTAACCATGATAATGGAAAATAATCTCACTCATATAGAGAAAACTACTAATCCACAACATAGTGAAACTATATTGGATAGCTTCATGTGACAACAACCTCAAATATTAAGGGGAACTACTAATCCATTAGTTTCTGAGAAATGGGTGATGTCCATGTATGATATATTTCTTGATTTGGGATGTTGTGAAAAAGAAAAAATGCATCATTAAAATATATCATTTAAAGGGAGAGATAGACCAATAGTGGTCACTAATTTATATTACTAAAAAAATGGGATAAATTCCATGGAATGGGTAAATTTAAATTAGGTATTCTATGAAAAATAAATTCCTTATCCACAATGAGAGTAATTGGAATGGTAGTTTCTCACTCATTGAAAAAAGTAGTAGAATTTTTTTGAGTGTTAGGATAACTTTATGAGGTTATCGAGACACGATACAAACAATATATATAGACTATAATGTTTGATTGTTCATTTCATTGGTGGATAAAATCCAAACAATAAATGTTAATTGGTATGTTATATCCTTTCATCATATGAGAATATAGTCTCCAGCAATATTAAGATAGAAAAAGGAGTTCCCCATTGAACTCATTCATAATGCATGAGCTATATAAAAATATCCCTATAATATGGCACTAGTGTAGTTAGTTCATTTTAATAAATTGTTATAGTATTTTTGTGATAAAGGGTTTATGTACCCTAGTGTCACACTATAGAGATCCCCTATTTTATTTGTGAAAAGGAAATATGGATATATCAAACTGGTCATCGATTATAGGGAGTTAAATGTCATTAAAATAAATAATAAGTATCATTTACCACACATTGATGACTTATTTGATCAAATTAAACTATCAAATACTTTAACAATGTTAATCTCTAATTTGGTTATCATCACATAAGGTAGAATAATTATGATATACCGAAAACAAAATTTCAGACAAGGTATGTACATTATTATTTAACAGTAATGCCTTTTGGATTAACTAACTCAAATTATATTTTTATGGATCTTATTAATATAGTATTCAAGGATATTATTGATGAAAATGTGGTGGTATTTATTAAAGATATCATGGTATACTCTTAGAACTATGATGAAAATGAGATCTTTCTACAAGTAATTCTAGAGAACCTCAGAAAAATATAATAATTATTTGGGAAATATTTTAATTCTGAATTTTGTCTCGATGATGTTTTTATTTTTATCCATATTGTCACTATAGATGGGATAAATGTCCGCACCACAATGTTAAAGGTGAAAAAATGATGGCCAACACTAGTGAACATAACTGATATATAATGTTTTATAGTCTTAGTTGGTTATTATCGGTGGTTTTTTCAAGATGTTACCTATTTTTCCAACCCATAAACGAAGACAACACATAAAGGGGTTAAATTCACATGGTTATGGAAATGTGAGGAATTCATTGAAGTTATAAATAGAATAATAATTAATAAAATGATATAATATTTACCATAAGGTAAGGATGAGTTTTTTATATATAGTGATTCATTAATGAAAGGACATAGTTGTGTCCTTATATAGAAGGATTGGGTGATTTCCTATACATTATGAAAATTAAAAATCAACGAAAATAACTATCCAAATAATGACCTTTAGAAGGTATTTATAAACTTTTATTTGGTAATGTTGATACCCAACCTCTATGGTGAAATATTTGTTATATATATACACACTATAAGAGTTTTAAATTCTTATTCTCCATGAACGATCTCAATATGAGGCCAAGAGGATGGTTGGAACTACTCAAGGACTAATATTTCTCAATACTGTACCACCTTATGAAGGTGAACGACGTGGTTTATATATTGATTATTAAGGACTATATAGTTATGTTCACAATGTGGATTTACATGGATATTATATAGTATGATCTAGTAAAGTTGGATATGGTGTTTTTTAAGAAAATAGAGCCCTCTTTCATTTTCCAAAAAAATATAAACTATCCTTACTATAAAAGATAGATAATTCATAGTTAGAAGAAGACAACTTAAAAACGACGATCAAAGTATTAAATTATATCAAAATGATAGACCACTTCTATAGAGATGGAATGTTGAGGTTTGGTAAGAAGTTATTTATTCCATCCACACCAGAGTTGAAAAGGGAACTGTTAGATGAAGCATATCACTCAAATTTCAATGTACACCATGATATCATAAATATTTAAATGTATTTAAGTGAACATTTCTAGTTGTATGGTATGAATATTAATTGTTAACAATGTGTCCATATTAATAGTATGGTAGCGGGAAAAAATTGATAGAAAACACCTTAATAGAGTCATAAAACCTCTACCAATACTTATATGGAAAAGAGATAATATAACAATGGAATTTTTCATTGGACTCTCAAAGACTCCAGAGAATAATGATTCATTATGGGTCATCACTAGTCAACTTAAAATTATTTATTATTTCTATTTGATAAGAGATGATCTACCCCTTGAGTTCATTTCTCATATCTATATCAATGAAATCATAAGGCATCATGTGGAACCATTATTAATTTTATCTGATTGTGACCCATGGTTAACATTTCAATTTTAGAAGATTATTCCACTGGATCTTTACACTGAGATACATTTATGTACTTCCATTCATCCCCAAACTTATGGGAAGTCATAATGAACAATCCAATCATTGGATGCCAATCTATGATTTTGTTTTCTTAACTTCAATTGTAGTTGGGTTTAATATCCACTTTTCTGCGTAATTTTTATACAATAATAACTTTTATTTGACATTCTATAAAACACCATATGAGGTATTTAATGGGAAGAGGTTTCAAAATCCAAACTTTTGGTTTGAAGTGAAAGAAAGATATATTATTATCCAAAAGCATGTGGAAAATATTTATTTCAATTTTTAGACAATTATGGATCATATTAAACCATCATAGAGGACAAAAAATAGTTCTCCTAATAATCCATGGAAATAATTTGAATTTATATAATGTCCCGACCCCAGTTACCCAGATTAAGTTCATTATTTTAATATATTTTCATGATTACAACGAATAAAGTCTCAATGGACCGATCTGTTTAGCAGTCTTAGAAAATATATTACATACATGAACGTTACATTACACATTCAAACATAAAACACAACATAAAAAATCCTTTGAGAACTCCATTATTCCCCTTGAATACCATTTATATCAATCATAATAGACTTCTTGTAATCCTTGGAAAACAAAACATAAGAAAGGGGTTACCTCAGATGCTCAATAAGTGTAAATAATTTAGCAGAAGCTATAAATTTTTAAGGAAATATGTGTAATAAAAACAAAAACCTCTTAAACTTAAACATGAACATAATATGGATAAAATAAATCAAATATTACCATATAAACAAGCACATTGATAATCTACTAGTTGAATTATCACATGTAATAACTAATTTCATAATGAGGGAATGCATAATTCCAGACATCATATCCACATAGTCAAGGCCTCCTTCCAAGACTACAAATAAAAAATTTGTCAAGGCCTTGTTTTAAGACACCAATTTGCCTCATGAGACCTACCGATGCATTTAGGGGATATAGTGGGCCCCACCCGTCACTTACTAAGTCTAATTTTTTCCCCATATGAAAAGGCTGAAACATAACATAAACATTCATATTAAAACTAGAATACGAAATGTCAATACTTAAACTGTAAACCATGAATGGTATAAAAATAGCTCATCCATAGTAGAAGATATCATAATTCATTCAATATAATATAGAAAACTGTATTATAATAAATAAACCTCAATCATGAATAATATCTTGTAAAAGATGTTGACATAGTTGAAAATGATCAGCAAAAACCTATAAGAGAAATATCCATTTTTTATGAAATAATTTAAAAGTCATAAAATTTAGAAAGTAAGACATTTAAAAGAAATTTTTTAATCACTGTGTCCCATATCACTTTGAAACTCTTTAAAGGAATTAACATTTTTAAACATTCATGTCCATATAAATAAATCCTTAAACCATTTTGTAAACATGGACATTAAGAAGAATGATTTATAAGAATAAATATATAAACCATTTAAAATTATTTTTTAGTAAAATAATCACTTGAAAATAATCCTTTTGAAAAATATTTTATAAAACATGGACACAGATAATAAATATGTCCCAGTAAAAACTCATAAATAAACATTCTTGGATAATAATGAGATTGAGTAATTAACCCCTACCTTGTACTTTCCTTTAATATGGGGTATGTTTAACATCCTGTATAATGACTAGAGTATTATATTAAATTTTAAAAGAAAAATATTAATATTTATGATATAATATATGATTCATTTTTGACTTTGTACTACCCATTTAATAATAATTTCCATGTCAGAGTAACATTTTGAGTAATAATCACTTTCTTTATCATACATGTGTTAACTAGTTATTCATGATCGTATCACATAGATCATGATTTACATACTTAAAGAATATAAATCATGATTTATATATCATATATATTCAGAATATAAATAATTATAATTGATAGATATATGAAATGTAAACACACTTCATGGAGACGGTAGTTCCTACAACGCATCAACGTTGTTTCCATTTTCTTATAATTTTGTATAGAAGTAAGTAAAAATATATATTTATCTACATAAATATATATTATTAAAATATAAATATTATTTCATATATCTAATAATTAATAAATATATATTTTTTTATAAATTGTTTTGAATGGTGATCATTGAAGATGAATCTCATCGCTTTGTGGAGACGGTAAGTCATACATACGCACGAGCAACAATATCATTCAATCGATGGTAAAAAAATGTTTAGTTGGATGGTATATTATATATAATGAATTATTAAAATGTTATTTTATTTATTTAAATTTATAATAATCATTATTTTACCCATCCAAAAAAATGTAGTGTTGAATAACAAACTTCACCATGACGTGGAGACGGTAAGCCATACTTACGCGTGTATGGTGACTTTGTCATTCATAGTATGGATATAATAATGAATATTATTTTACCATATTTACAATAACATATCAGTATGTAGAAGTTATTAGAGTTATTATTTTAGTATGTAAATAAAAAATAAATTGGAAGTGTAATAAGAAGAAAAGAACTCTGAAAGAGGTGATGAAATAATAACTTCTTCTCCGGGTGCTTCTTTTTGATTTGAACAAAATGACTCCATAGGTTGTCTTCATGATCAATGTAAGGCCTATAAGATTAATTTAGGGTAGTTGGGAGGATATTTGAGAAGATTTTGGATGATCTAAATTTCTTTGAAGGTGTGAATTTATGATAAGGGGAGGTTCCTTTTATAAGAGAGGTTAGGGGTACTTTAGGAAAAGTTTGAAATATTAATTTATAATAAAATAATTTTCGGTTTCTAAAATATAAAAATGGATTTATTTTGATACTAAGGTGATATGAGTTTAAATAATCTCAACCAATATGTTTTATAAATGTTTATCTTACCATATTAAACTTATCTTTTATATTTAACTATTAGTTAAATAGTTTATCTTTTACGCTGTCTTCTTGTATTTTTATATTACATGGTTAATAAACATACTATAAAATTACAAGATAACCTCAAGTGTTTTATTTTATGACATATCTATAATTATATAAGTCCTTTGGCAGAATCTCATATTTTAAAAATATTATATCATATAATAAACTAGTATTTGTTTTAAAAACTCATTTAAGTCAATTTTGACACTATTTTGTATTTTTTTGTTAAAGTCATCACAAATTAATTACATCAAAAAAATACATTAAATCAGCCCTAACATGTCATATTAACATATAGAATTCGTGTATGGCATCAACGGTCTCGATTTTCATTTATATTGATATTTATAAAATCAATTATTTTAATCTTTCATTAATAAGATAATTACTGACTCATCATTGTGTCATAAATAAAGTTATTTATAAATTTCTAAAAAGTATTAATAAAATACCATGATGTAGAAAATATTTTTAGATTTCTAATTAATATTTATAGTAGAATTTATCTTATGTATAACTCTATATTAAAAATGGTTTAGTTAATAAAATATGAATTTAACACTTTTAACACTTTTTTAAATAAAATATAGTAAATGTCCCAATATAATCCATGTGGTTCCAAAATGACCATATATTTGTACTAAGGTTGATTTTGGTCGAAATAAACTTATCCAATAGAATTAGGACATGTTTTGGGGTAATTATAATATCATTTTTACCTTTAATTACCCTATTAACTTTTAGCCATGGTAAATAAAAATCAAAAGTTACTATTAACCAAAAATTATTTTTTCCCCAATTAATCAAATTTTACTTACCGATGACAACTGTGTCTATTGGATTCTTATAAATCAATTCACAGAAGCAGTAAAATTATGTTTTATGAAAATTTGCAAATGTGCCTAGACGGTGGGTAAAAGTCATTAAAATAGATCAATAAAATTTTATATGTATAATAATATTATTAAATTACTCAAATATGACTATAAGGTGGGTAAAAGACATATTAATATTTATGATATCATATTTGATTCATGTATTACTTTATACTACCCATTTGATAATAATTTCCATGTTAATGTAACATTTTGTGTAATAATCACTTTCTTTATCTTATATGCTTTACCTTTTTATTCTTGATCATATCACTTAGATAATTATTTACATAATTACAAAATATAAACATGATTTATATGTAATATATATTCAGAATATAATTTTTTATAATAGATAGATATATGAAATGGAAACACCATTCATGGAGATGGTAGTGTGTACGTACACATGAACATTGTTTCTGTTTTCTTATCGTATAGTATAAAAGTAAATAAATGACATATATTTATCTATATATATATATATTATTCTATTAGAAATATTATTTCATATATCTCATACTTAATCAATGAATATATTATTATAAAAATTGTTGAATGGTGATCATTGAAGATGAATCTCATCGCGTTGTGGAGACGGGATGCTGTACGTACGCACGAGTGATAATATCATTCTATTAATGGTAAAATGGTTTTAATTGGATGGTATATTATATATAAAGAATAATTACCATGTTATATTAATTATTTAAATTAATTATACTCATTATTATACACATCTAAATAATGTAGTGTTGAATAAAAAATTACACCATGACGTGGAGACGGCAAGTCGTACTTACACACGTATGGTGACTTTGTCATTCATAGGATGAATAGAATAATGAATAAGGTTTTACCATATTTATAATAACATATCAGTATGTATAACTAACTAGAGTTATTATTTTATATTGAAAATAACAAAGAAATATGAAGTGGAAGAAGAACAAAAGAACTATGAAAGAGGTGGTGAAATAATTACCACTTCTTCGGGTGCTTCATTTTGATTTGAAAAAAAAGATCCTTAGGTTGAATTTTTGATCAAATTAAGGCCTATATGATTAATTTATCATATTTGGGAGGATATTTTAACAGGTTTTGGATGATCTAAATGGCTTTGGATGTGTTAATTTAAGAGAAGGGGAGGTGCCCTTTTATAAGAAAGGAGATGTGCATTTTAAGAAAAGCTTGAAATATTAATTTATTATAAACTAATTTTCAGTTTCTAATGGCTCTATATAAATTTATTTTGAGTGTAAATTGGGTATGGGTTGAAACCATCTCATAAAATAAGTTTTAGAATAGTTTTTACTTATCATATTAACCTTATCTTTTATATTTAACTCTTAAATAAATACTTTTACTTTTACCATGTCTTTTTGTATTTTTCTATTACATGGATAATAAACTTACTATAAAATGAAAAGAGAAACTAAATTGGTTCATTAATGACATATATATCATTATATAAGTCATTTTGAGGAATATTAGATTTTTATAAATATAATATCATTTAATAATTTATTTAAGAACTCATTTATGCCAATTTTGACACTATTTAGTTTTTTTTCAAAGTCATAAAAACTTAATTAAATTGAATAAAATAAATTTAATAAACCCTAAAATGTCATACTAACTTATAAAATTCATTTATGGTATCAAAATTCTCATTTTACATTAATTTTTATATTATAAAATCAATTATTTTAATCTTTCATTAGTAAGGTAATTATTGCATCATCATTGTGTTATAAATAAATTAAATTTATAAAAAAAATACCATGATGTAGAAAATATTTCTATAATTATATTAAATGTTTATAGTTTAATTTATCTTATGTATAACTCTATATTAAAAATGGTTTAGTTTATATGATTTTAATTTAACACTTTTAACACTTCTTCAAATCAAATATAATAAATGTCTTAATCTAATTCAAGTGGAAAAAAGGTTCATATTTCTGTCTTAAGTTTGATTTTGGTCAATATAAACCTATCCAATTGAATTAAGACATGTTTTGGGGTAATTATAATATCATTTTCTCCTTTAATAACCTTATTTACTTTTAACAGTGGTAAAAAAATCAAAAGTTACTATTCACCAAAAAACAATTTCACCCTATTAAATCAGATTTTACTTACTAGTGACAACTGTTTGTGTCGGAGTTTTGAAATTCAATTCATAGAAACAGTATAATTACTTTTTATTCAATTTTGCAAATGTGCCTAGAAGGTGGGTAAACGACGTTAAAAAAGATCAATAAAATTTTATATATCTAATCATATTATAAAATTAATCTAATGAATTTCATTAGACTAATATATGAATTAAGTATATATTTTTACTTTAAGATAAATTTTTAATTAATAATAAATATTTAAATGAAAATGTCGGTTTTTATCTACAACGTATTGTTTTTCACTATTCATCAAAACTTGAATGTTTTTAGAAAAATACCAAGAATTCAGCCAAAGAGAATTTTGATATTCCAAATTTAAAAATTATATCAATTTTAACAAAGTCAAAAAATAGAAGTTTCATTAATTAGATTGAAATTAATTCACGTTGTCAAAACCAGAAAGTGGTTTTTTAAGAAGAAAAAACTATCAAAAGATTGACATGTGTTTATGTACAATTTAAATGTTAAATTACATCCAAATACCTAAACTATAATAAATGAAAAAAATATAATCTAAATATACTTTAAAACCACTCGAATATATAATTTAACACTATAATTTATTTCGATTAAAAAATTTTTTAATTAAAATTTAGAATTTGTCACAATTCATCAAAATATGAAAGTTATCAGAAAAGTACCAAAAATTAATCCAAATTGAAATTTTATGTCCTGATTCGAAAGAAGAATTTAATTTAATTAAATTGATTATATATAAGTATCAAATATTCTATTTGAAAAGGGTTCATCATTAAAATGAAGAAAAACTAAATTTTTTTAAAAATAATTCTTTTATCTGAAAAAATGAATTTTTCCTTATATTATGTCTAAGAAAAATAAAAGATAAATGATAAAATTATATTTTATATATATAAAATTCAAAATTTGGATAATAAAATTCATAAATGCTTTTCAAATAGCTAGTTTGATAGGTCATGAAGCGCTTGAACTCGGTGTTCCCTGTAGCGCAAGCTATTGAATTACTTTAAATAGATAAGATACTATAAAATATAAGGGTGTTACAATTTCAAGTGGGGGTCATGTATTCTAAATGGTTTTAAATTTAAGGAGTTGGGATATTTTAGAAAAATGTGATGTTAATCCCTATGTAAATTAGGCCGTATAAAATATTAGAAATAATTATAATTATAGCCTATTTATTGGATATGCATATAAACCTTTCTAATTTATATGACACATACTATGTTTTATTACTGAGGAAACAAATTTCAAATCCAATTCATGTGTCTAATCTATGGAAATAGATTTGGTGTAATAATTTCTTTATAATGAGCATCCTTTCTATATTATTGATATTAGAGATCATGTATATCTTAGTCGAACAACTAAATTAATGAAAGTGTTTGGAGAAATAAAAAACATGAAGAGGGCCAAAGACACGACGTTCGGTGGGGTTGAGGGTTCGATCCACGCTTTAGGGGGAATTTCTTCCTCCCATGTACCACTCGTCTTGCCGAGTCACCCGGCGTCTCACTAGGTGGGAAGAATGGGCACACTTCACCTGGCTCACGGCTTGTTGTGACGAACCATCGTTGATCCAGGTGTTACCCCGTGGGACGCAATGTCATCTCGGCTGACAATGGCTCCTCCTCGGCTGGGGCATCTCTGGATGACCTCTCCGTGGGGAGGGGGATTCTTGAGTGTGGAGGGTTCTAAAAGGCCACTCTCGAGAATTCTCTCTCTTCAACAAATATAAAACATGAAGAGGAAAATGGGAGCCAGAAGAATCTATGAGTAAAGAACATCCACATTTGTTTAATATTTAATATATACCCCAATTTCAAATATGAAATTATTTTTGGGGTAGAATGTAATATCAGAAACCCTATTGTGGCAGTTAAACCCCAAATCATGAAAAATCAGAAAATGCACCCACTAAAGAGCCTTTATTGATGAGTATATTTAAATGTTTAAATTATGAATGAGTTTTTTTTTATTTTAACAAAATAAACTTAATTTTCATTGACATTTTTAATATACTAGAAGAATATAAAATATTGGTATATTTCCATAAAAGTGTATTTTTAAGTGACTACAAAAAATATATTTTTTAACAAAGCTGTAAATTTTATAACCCTATAATTATAAAATAAAGACTTATAATTTTAAAAAACATTTCTAAAATTAAATTTATTGTTTATGTAGTAAAATAATAAATTTTTTAAAATCAATGATTAAATTTTAAAACCACTGTTTACCATTTTATGAACATAAGAAATATTTTACAATAAAAGAAAAATTATTTTTCAATTTTTATAATTATAAATTCTTTTGGAAAAATCCATATATTGTATACCTTGGAATCCATATAAAAATTATTTTTTTTATAGTAAAAAAAATTTAATTCATGAATATAAAAATCATTGATAATATTATCAAAAACACTATTTTTATGTTAAAAACTAGAATTTTCTAAAAAATGGGTTTTATGCAAGAAAAAGTTTAAATAAATTTTTTGTGCACATATACATTTTATTTTCTAAAATATAATTTATATTTATAAATTGTGGGTCCAAATTATGTAAATATTCCAATATTATTCTTATTCATTGAAATTAAATTATATAGGTTAAATATTAATTACCACGTTAAAAGTAAAGCGATTGCTATCAATGGATTAATTTTAGAAGAGTTATATAATTTTATTATATTTTATTATATTATTATACATTAAAATACTACTCTAATATGATTTTTAAATGTACAAATAATATAAAAATACTTAATCAATTAATAATTAGTAGGATAAAGAATAAAAATACCTAGTATATAAAAAGGTATTATCTATAAAATTGGTTCTTCCAATATCTTATATTTTAATTTAAAAGATTATTTTCTGATATTGAGAAATTTAATTCTGTTAAATGGATACAAAATTTGGATCCAACATAATAAAATTTTGTATGAAGGGTCATCTTAAATTTTTATTAACAAAATAATTACCATTGTTAATTTTTAGTCATGATTTATAAGGCTAAATAGGTAAATGCGGTATCTCAAAATTTTAGTAATTAAAAGGTCACTGACATATTATATAATTAATTGTTAGGTATGAAATTCATACCCACATGTATAACCTACCATATCTCCACATAATTCACCTAACTCACCAAACTCACTAAACGCCCATGTGATTTTGTTCTTACCCTTTACAAAACATTATTATCCTTGAAAAATGACTTTTTTTCACCTATAAAAGGTTCTCACTAAAACCCATTATATCATCCCACTCCACCCCAATGGAATTTATCATTATGTTTCCTTACATATCCCTCTCCAAAAACACCCCGATGAGTTCTTTAGTTTCCATGGAGTCCTCCCAAGCATTAGGAATCTACTTATCAAGGTAAGGTTTTCCAATCCATCTATTTATTTTTTTAATTTAAATTAATTTAATATAATAAAATTGTGATATATTTACATGACTATAGTTTCATGTTATTAAAATAAATTTTATATATTTCCAATTAGAGACTAATTATCCCCTCTCATTATATCTTTTTCCTATGTCATTATTATGACGACAAAAGAGCTCTAATTCTACCCCTCCCATTTTTAATTACGAACTATTATTATAATTTCAACATGATTGAAATTAATTATAATTTATATAAATTTTATATATTTATAATTTAATGTAATCTCATAAAATAATTTCCCTAATTAATCATAGCGCAAAAAAAATCCAATTTTTTAGAAAAGTAAAGAGATTATGGTTTTACTAGAAATTTTATCCCTCTCTGAATGCTAGAAAGTGGATGTAGTGGTGTAATAGATGCACCTCTGTTTAATCACCCTAAAATGTGTAGGTAAAATAATTTACCAAACCATAACCATATTGCATGATCAGTGGTCATAAAACTTCACACATGGTTAGACACTCTTGGTGGATATTCTATAGAATATTTACAGACCCATTATGAACCTTGATGAAGGATTTTTCTTACCATTGTTTTGTCTCCTACCAGTGGAAAATATTGAACTCGGTTACCATATTTTATTGATAACCCAAAACCTTGAACATACCTTTCACCACTACCATATCATTATATCATCGATAAGTGTAATTACTTTAGCATTGAGAATATCTTTTAGTTTTTATGTTGATTATGTAATGTCTAACAATCCACCTTCTTTCGGATAGGTTATGATGATGTTATCCCTCTTGTTGACATGGGGAAAACTATTAGTATTTTTTATGTTTTTATTCCAATTTAGATGATTATTGTAAATTGGATTATGTATTTTTTAACTATAAACATATTTTTCCGGACGGGTTATTACCATTTTATTTTTTTTATTAACTAGTGGAAAAGTATTGGCATTCCATATGTCAATATTAAAATATTGATGATTATTGGAAGTTAAACTATGTATTGTTTAGAAATACACCATACTTAATTAGATGGTTTGTGATTAGGTTATCCCTTTAATTTACATGGGGAATAATGTTGGCATTATCCCTGTCATTTTTCCAATATGGATGATTATTGGAAAGTTGAGTGTATCTTTTTTAACCACTAACCTTATTTCTTTTGATGGGTTGTGATCATGATATCTTTTTTATTAACATGGGGAATTTATTATCATTCCATATATTGTTTTTTCAACATATATGTTTATTAAAAAGGTTGATTATGGATTTTTTGTTCATTTTTTCATATGATGAATTCATTGTAATTGAATAAGTGACATGTGGGTTCAATATAATATATCATATTAAGGCATCAGTGGGTCTCATGAGACATACATGTTTGGGTATTTCGGTGTATACTGGCCTAGAATAATATATTTCCATGATGATAAAATCATGATATCAATGATCATGATGTCTTGGATTATGGTATATAATTTACTATCCAACACTGTGTATTTCACCACTAAATAACCAATTATTATTGTACATGTGATTTATTTAATTGATTATGACTTCAGGTTTTTTAATTACACCTTCCATATCACATGTACTTAGTTTATGTTATAATAATTTTTAATCAATGTCACTCATTACAAAGAATCTATTCTCACCCTATTCTTTTCCATTAAGTAGGAAATATAGAAGAGAACAATGTTTAATTTTCAAAGATATTATAGAATGGATAATTATATTTTCACAATGTGTTCATATTGTATCTTATGTTTTCAAATGTAATGTTTGTATGTATCAAATCCTCCAAGACTACTAAACTAAGGGATCATTTGGTAACTATTATAATATGTACAAGTAATGTAATGTAGATATCGTCTCAGGGTTTCTTGAGTATTAGATATTAAAATCAAGGCTCTCTTATTCACAGTCGATGACCCAAGCAATAAGAATATGAAAACTAGGAAAAACAACTCTAAAAATACCCCAATTATCTTAAATCATTGTTAAACTTAATAAAAAACATAGCCCAACACACCATAAATAAATCAATCATAGTTATTGACAATCACATAAGAGACCAAAACAAATTAATCCAAGATAGAAAGGGAAACTCACCTCAGGTTTCCAATATCAAATGTCTCAATTCTAAGAAACAAGGATAATAATGATAGGTTGAATGTACTCCAAAAATTACATATAAATCAACCAAAATTATATAAAGAAAGTGAGGAATGATGAAATTCAAAGGGTACTGAAATTTATAGTTAGGTTCAGAAGAATAAAATTCATGGGATGACATACAATTTCATGTTTTTAATGGCTAAGGGAACTACCAATTCACTACATAATAAAGTATTCATTCCATGAAATATACTAGTAAATCCACTAGATAAAAAATAACTAGTACCTATAAACTTGGATACCATTCATATCATGAATTAGTCCTTTCATATAGATAACCACATAGGGACCGATCCACCCAAAAACCATCTCAAATACTTCACAACATGAATAAATGTTTCTTATTTTGAACTGCCCCAGTGAGACCACTAAAAAACAAACCCTAGAAGCCTAACTCTGTGGACCACCTTCACTAATTGAACCAAACATAAAGATAAATCTAAACCTCAATAATGCTATGAACCAAACTTTCCTAGAATGAACTACTCTCTCAAATCAAAATTTAAGATCTAAACCACATGTTCTTTTCTCAAGACTCCTCTTGTAACCTCAAGATCCCAAAACCACACACAATAATGGACTAGAAGACCTAATACAGTCCTTTATACATTGGTTGATAGAAAAAGAAATACAAGTGCAGTGTTGGGTACGATATAACTATAGAAAGATATTTCAAAAAGAGTTGTTCATTTTGTGATTTCATGAGTTCTGAAAAAAGGAAAATAAACAGAGAAGATGAATAATGAAGTGGTGATGAATAGTGTATCGAAGCATTAACATCAAAATAGATTATGGGGTTCCATGTATAAAAATTATTCTTGATATGTCTATCATGTGGAATTTCTATGTTCCAATGATTGGTGTTACATAAAATTATATATTAATTAAACTATGAAAAATCCTTAGGGTGGGAGATAATTTGACATCTTTACACATAAAATTATGATTTAAATCTAATATAACATACAATATTTCATAAAATATTTCGAAATCTACTGATTGTCTTAGGAAGAGGAGTGGAAACTATCATGGATATCACCATATTAATAAACATTATAAAGACAATATCATCTTAGACAACACCCTCCCTATAAAAATTTTGAAAATTGAATTTCCAAGAAAAATACATTCCTCCAACATTAATAAAAATGGTCTTTTTGTGTTATCTCTCTTTATTCCCCCACCCACTAATCAGTCATTTTAATTTATCTTTCACCTTCAGAAAATCACATTCTATCCTCTTTCCCCTAAATTTATAGAATAATTTCCATGATTTGTAGTCTTCTTCAAGATTCAGCATTTCCCGATCTTCCATAAGATTCTATGAAACCTCCTTTTTTATGATCCCTATGGTTCAAGATTATTGAGACCCACTTCTGTGATCAATGACATATAAGTCCTTAATGAGTGAATTATCAATTATACAATTAAAAAATACATGATTATCCATGAGTAACCCTTCCACAAGTTCCCCCCTCAATGAGTACAACTTCTGCAATCTTCAATCTACATAGGGTAGTGTATTGTTTTTGTTTTGTTGATCTGTTTTGTTAAAAGAAATTTATAACTTTATAAAAAAATTTATAGATTTATTTTGGATTTTAATCAATATTATGTGTCTTTAAAAAATTAATGATGATTATTTATATTAAAATAGTGTAATTTTTTTGATTAACTATAACAATTATGGGTTTTCAAAAAATTTAATGTTTTTTTTCAATTTTGAAATAATTTTTTCTGGTAGTTTAATGTTGGATTTTCTAATAATTTTTTGCAGATTAGTTATTTTATTAATATTTATATATTATTTATTTTGTGGTTTTTCAATATATAAAAAAAGTATACATAATAATTAAAGAAATGTAAGTTAGTCAAGTTAATATTTTAATTTATTTAAATAAACTATATTATAGTTAAAATAATTTAATTTAATAAAAATATGAGAGAAAATAACTAAATTCGATTATGGATAATAAATAAAAAAAATTAAAAAGAAAAGTGAAAATAAAATTTAATTTAAAATTTAATTAGTAATTCTACAATTTATAAGAAAATTAATTAATAATTTTTTAATTAATAATTATTATATATATATATATATATTGTATAACTTTTATCGTCTTTTAGTCGGATAAAGTTCTAATTAAATGAGTAAAAGAAGAAAGTAAAAAAAGAGGTGTTTTCACCACATACTCTTCTATTTGTGTTCATTCGAGGGCATGTAATGGTGCAGAGTATCATAGAGTGTCTATTAGAAAAATAATCTCGGCCTAGATGCAATATTTATAACTCTATTAAATTAAATATATGGTAATACATTATTAATTTAATTTAGGTAAATTATTGTTTTTGTAATTAAAATGGTTCAATATAGAAAAAATAATATAGTAAATAATAACGTTATATTCTTGATGATAAATTAAATAAAATTGAAAATTATATTCAACGCAAAATTTAATTGAAATAATAATAATTAAATTTATTATTTACAAGAAATTTTTAGTTGTTATATATTTCATTATACAATGAAATTTATATATAATATTTCATTGTAGAAAATAAATAAGTAAACCAGTTAGTAATTTTGTAATTATTATATTATTACATTCTATAAAATATATTTATGTATGTATACTAATATATTATTATATTGTAAAAAATAATTTTTTGCATTGTAAATTATATATTAATTATATATCTATTAATATAATATTTTAATGTAATTTAATATAATTATTAATATATTATTGGAAATTAACTAATATATATATTATTTCCTTACATTATAATTTATGTATCAATTCTTATGATATTTCCTTTCATTATAATTAATTATATATATATATATATATATATATTATTTCATTATAAATAAGATATTATTAATGTATCAATTCATTATAATTAATATATATTATTTCCTTGCATTATAATTAATATTTTAATATATACCTACTCTATTAGACATTATTAAGGGCATGGAATGGCATTAAGAGCCTTTACTTTCACCCTACAATAATAGCTCATGTCATTACACACTATTAACATCTCTATTAAGTTAAATATATATTAATAAGTAAATAATTTAATTTATGTAAATTGAATGTTTCTTAATTAAGATAGTTTAATTTAATAAGGAAATTTGAGCAAATAATAAAATTCCATAAAAATATAAAAAAAAATTATTTGAACATGAAATGTAATTTAAATATTAATTCATAAATTTTCTACTTATAAATAAATTTATGTTGTTTTTTGTTTATGTATCATTAACCAATTTGGAATGTATCTTGTAATAATCAATTGTTTCGATCAAATTTTGGCTGATTAGGGTTTCAATAAAATGATAAAAGGAAACAAATAAAAAAGGTTACATTTATTCCTCTCCAAAGCATGATCAGGTGTAGAGTGCTATAGTGAGTGACTTACAGCAATGTTGCACACCATTGTGCTCTATTAATAACTATATTCAATTATAATTATAGTAGGAAAATTATTTTATGATGTTAATATGTATATGTAAAATTAGTTAATTTTAGTTTTATTTTATGAAATGTCGATGTATATATTGAATAGTGTCAAAAAAATATAGAAACACTTGTATTCATGTATAAAAATTCAAGGTGAAATTGTTCAATATGGGCATTATATATCTTATATTGGTGGTCCTATAATATTAGTAAATCTTATTGTATGTGTTTAAATTAACACAGTTGACAAAAAAAATTTATAATCAATTAAATCATGTTGAGAATCAATATATATCATCTATCCTCTATAGGCTTCCTTGGAATCAGTATAATATATATCACTTACATCATTATTTGATAGATGATGAATATTTTAGTATTTCTTATGATATATATCAGTATCATTAATATTTGAACATCATGAAATTATATATTGAACTTAGTGTAATTGAAGACAACACCCAAATAGAATAAAATAAACCATACGATGGTGGATTTTCTATGGTGTATGTGTTTAAATTATATCTAGTTTTGTATAAGTATTTTGTGATGAAAATACATGTAGAGTATAGAATATAATTTGTATTATTGTAAACATAGATGTCCCTAAAATATATATTGTAGTAGTTGATCCACCAATAGTTGAGAATGATGATTCCTATGATGTTGATTTTGAGGATAAGAAAGTATCTGATAGAGAACATAAAATGATCTCAGCAAATGATCCATTAATACAACATGCATAGTTGGTGTAAACATCACATGATATTACACCAGTGGGGCCATAATATGATCGTGATATAGTGAAACCAAAGACTTAGTTTCCAAGTATTCATCAAATGTTAAATGTAGGAGGGGTTGCTGGTGTTCTTTCTGTTATGATTTTTTTGAGAAAATAGGAATTATAATAAGTTATAAAGAATTAACTGGTGAAGATAAATTACATTTATCTCATAGATAACTCTTTGAGATTAATATTTTAAATAAAATATTGATAGTATGGTGACACGTGAAAGATGATATTATGAGTTACCAATGTTAAAAATTTAACTTAATAGAAAATTATAAAACTTTTTAGACTAAAAACATATTTGTATCAAAGGTTGACACATGATCTTATAAACCTTGAATCGAAATACATATTCACTATTATTATTGGTATGTTCATAGTTAATAATTTTTTCTTATGTTAACATATTATAAGAACATATAGAGATTGAGTAAGGATATAGAATCTCATAGAAGAAGGCATTTCATGAAGAAAAGAAATCTATTAATAATTTTTACGATGATTGGGAAATTTCATTTATGGTGTTACCATGTTAGATCTATTGTTTGGTTAAAAATGGAAAATGTTTTTATCAATTTGAAATAATATATAATGTGGTGAGAAATTATGTCACTATAGGAAATGTATAATTTCATCCAATATTCTAGTCCTTCCTTCAATGCATCTTATGTTTCCATCACTATAAAAAATTCCAAAAAACTGGATGAAAAATTACGATATTGAATGTTTTGGGAAATAACCCCTAAATGTAAAATTGTAGTAATTTTTGGCTGATTTTATTTGTTGAAAAAGTATGTTTTTGAAGCTATTTGTGGAGTTCTAAATATATTGTTGAAAATGTATATTGAAAAAGATCCATTAAAAAGAAATGGATGCTCTGGAGTTAGTATAGAAAATATTTTATACAATGTGGCATAATATGCTAGTGTTTTCCAATTTCTTGGGTCCAAAATATGAAAGATGGATCAATCATCTTGAAATTTAGATTTCTGTAACTTCCTCAAAAAAATATGGAAAAGGCATGAGTTTCACAGAGCTAGGAGTTTTTCAGAGGTAAAAATATTTCCAAAGTAATTCAATGTCATGAAGGTTAGGTTACGCGATTAAGTGGATCATCAAGAATGCGTAAAGGGTTGATAGTAATCTTAATGACTACAAAAAACTTCTTGAATGGGAAATTTACCTAAAGCTTTGTGAAATAGGGAGATTTTAGAAAAAAATTGATACCTTCATCAAAAGGTGATGATAATGATGATGAAAGCTTCTATAACATGTGGAAATGTCTATAATTACGCCTCTTACCCCGTTAAAAAGGAGGGAAACGCATAACGAAAATTAAAAGGCTCTAAATTTTTGAAGGTGATTCACGATAGTTGTTCATGAGAAAAATTGCATGAAGAAAGGATATTCATGAATGATATTAAATTTAAACGAAAGTTGTAAGCATCATGAAAATATTGATGTTCCCAAAAATATCAAAAGATGATTGAAAGTGTGATATTTGAAAGGGATAAGTGAGATTTTTGGAAGTGTTTTAGGTTCAAAAAATCAGGCTTCTTTATGAAGGATGGTCGATCTTCAAGAAAGAGGTGAGCTTGGAAAAATTTGTGGGGTTCATGAAATTAGTTTTAACTTTTGATAAATAGGGTTGTTTCATAAAGGTTGTTTGAGCTTCATGAAGGCAGTTTTTATTGCAAAAGTGCTCAGAATGAATTTCCCAGTGAATCTATGTTAAATTTATATTCATCAATTAGATGAAAGTAAAAATTTAAGAGATAGTCTAAATATAATTGAAGATTCATTCATTATTGATTATTAAGGGACTTACATGTTCATAAACATTGTCTGTATCCCTTCTAGAGCAGTGAGAAATGAAAGAGGAAGAAAGTGATCTTTTCCACTGATAGTGATCCCTAGAAGGAATATTATTGGAGTAACACATGTGAAGTAGTAATCTATACCTAAAAATTGTGAAGGTAATGAACATGTGTATATAAGTGATCTAGCCAAAACCTTCTTTTTTTGGAAGTGATATTTATTCGATTTGTTATATCAACACATTGTCATTTTATTCTCCTAAAATGTTGCTCAATGATGGTGAACCATGTAAAATTGTTGTGTCTCGTGTGTGATTCATTTATGTTTATAAATTAAAAATGGAAATTGAGAGAAGAATATTTCTTAACTATGAAATAGGATTTGAATGGGTATTGTTTCAATCTATTTTACTCAGATTCAACCCTCTCAGGGTATTTATCCTAGTTTTGTTAGTAATTGGGATCAAATAAAATTTTATTTTAAGTGTTTCTATTTAATTGGTTTCAATGTATGATTTCAATAATGAAGGGATTATGATCTTTTATGGAATTTTATTTCAATTATGGAAGAATCAGATGAAAAACTTCTTTTGATCATTAATAATGGATGTCTTTAGAGAAGAAATGCATTGTATTTTAGCTAGTGTAGACAGTGTTTCTTTATTTGAATATGGCCAATGGGAATTGGATATTGATTCCAATAGAATAATTTCTTTAGGGATATCCCTATCCCATAAAATAAATATTAAGGTGATGTCGTGTAATTCAATGCATGATATGTGGGAAACGTTTTTAAATTTTGATGAGGGAAACTCAAAAGATAAAGAACAAAAGATGTATATTCCATGGAACAAGTATGAGTATCTCAAAATTCACCCTATTGTGTTTTTATGCATTATTTTATTAGGTAAATGTTAATTTGGAATAAATTAATGGTCTGGGACAAATGGTTGATGATTTAAATATTGTTAAGTGAATCATAAGAAGACTGCCACCATAGTTTAATCTGAAAGATTCTTCATTAGAAGATAAATATCCAAAGGAACTGACATTGGATAGCTTGTAGAGTACTCTAGTGCATATAATATGATAAATGATGATAATGAGTCTTTATAAAAATATAATTACAAAGAGGTGGAATTCATGGCCATGGAGAATCTCACTATAGAAGATGAGTAGGAATAAGAAGATATAGATGAGGTGGTGACATTCCATTCCACAAATATTCTAAGAGGAAAAGGAATGATAAATGGTTAACTCCCACTTACATGATTTTGAAGTTTAAAGGTTTGATTTCTTGCATCTAGGTTCCCCTAAAAAGTCTCATAAATATGATGAGGATGTAGTATAAATTCCTATGAAGAATTATTAATCCTATGTTAAAGTTAATAAATGTTCAAGATAAATTTCTTCAAAAATAATAATTTTATTTCACTAGAAAAATATTGTTTTAAGGAATCTGAGGTTGATGAGATGGTGAACTACAGATATCATCGAGATAATACTATGGTGTTAGTTATTGGTATCTCATGGGAATGAGAAGAAATAGAAAAATGATAAAGAAAAAGTAGAAGCATGTGTTAATATGTGGGCTGAATTAGAATCCTATCTTGAGGATATAGATGTTTGGAAATCCAAAATGAATAAATCAACCAAAATAGTTCCAGATTAGAAACTCTATATGTAGCAATAGATATAATATAACCATGAAATGAATGGTGAAATTGGGAATCTCAAACCTTTAATGATAGAGAACTCTAAAAAGGTTTTTGATTACAAAATTAAAATGAACAAATATAAATGATAGATACATAATTTTACTATCACTGGAAAAGATCAAATCATACATATTGAAGAACTTGAAGAGAAATTTATTTTTTTAAATAGGAAAATGAAATATCATGAGAACCTCTTGACTCCAGAAAATTAGGACCCAAAGATAGTAGAAAATAGAAAAATACAGTTCAATGTTCTTGTGAAATAGAACAATTAATGTTAGGAGAAAAAATGAATGATCTAAATGATATAGTTGGTATATGTATTGATCGAAAATATAAATCAGTAATGGTTGAAGTCATACCACAAGAACCCACACTGATATTGAATATTGATTTGGGTATAAATTAGAACTACATGATTTAGAGAACCCAATGGAAAACTAGTAATTTAGTAGTAAAACATTTGAATATACCACACATTATATGATATTGTTATAGAAAGATGGTACACTCAAAAAATGTCTATTCCATAGCCAATAGTTACCTAAGGGAAGAATACCAACATAATATTCTATAAAATCTCAATTTTCTAGGACATCATTTGATGATAAGTATTTCAGGTGTGGAGGATTCAGACACATGGAAATATATTTTCCATCAACAATGTAGATAAAAATGCCAAAACAAACCAAATGTAGTCATAATAAGCAGTTCAATGTATCATAAAATGAGTAGAAAATGAAAAACTAATTTACATTTAAAGATAAATATAGTCCATCGTACTTCTAAGATGATCCATATTATCAATCCATGTTGAGTATGAAGTGAAAATCATTAATTTAAAAGAAAAAAGGTGTGTTGGTGCAGAAATTTCCCTAAAATAATCATATCGTTGAGGTGTATGGATAATTGATAATGGATAAACCTCTCCTATGGTAGGTAATAAGGATCTTGAAACAGGAATAATATATTACAAGGAAGTTTCTTTCAAATTTTTAAATTATTAAAGACTTAAGGTTAATGTCTTTTGAAAATAAAAATTTGTGGTAAATGAAATGAGACATGTTGATGTATTGGTTATTGAAGATCTCAGTCATATTTTTTTTATTTTTAGTCTGTTTTGAGACATGGGGCATGTTATATGATTTACTAAGAAGATGTGTATTTTTGAAGGAAGAGATAGTGCAGTTATTATAGAAGGAAAAATAATAAAGGGGAATCTATAACTGGAAAGTGGATAATATGATACATGCGTTTTATCTACGGAGGAAGAAAATAGGATATGACATAATTGACTTAGAAAACTTTTCCAACAATCCCTATAATATTTGGTCAAATGTGATTAAACATGATACCTCACTAAGATATCATATGATCGTACACATATGTATGATTCTTGAAAACACTGAAATATCATCAGAAATATGAACAAGGAAAGAAGGACAAATTCAACCAGAGTTCTGGAATCTGTGCATGCATCTGTATGTAGACCTCTATCACCAATTTCCATTGGTGGGAAGAGGTATAATGTTATATTCATTGATAATTTTGGTAATATGTAATTTTTATTTTTCATTTCCCATAAGAATGATGTGTTCAGTTTCATAAAATTATATAGAGGGGAATCTAAAATGTTGATTGGATAGAAGATTCTGATGTTTCATACTAATAATGGTACATAATTCACTAGAAGTAAAGTATAAGATTATATTGAGAAAAATGTTACATGACATAAAGTTTTAGCATTGATAACTTCTCAACAAAATAGAGTGAATTTAATGAGAAATCAGATCTTAAACAATATAGATAGAACAACGCTTATTGAAAAGGAACAAACATATAAATTTTGGAAGGAGGAAGTCTTAACATTGGTATACAAATCCAATAGGGCTCTATTATATATGTAGAAAGAAAGAAATTCATATGATTTTTGGTATGGGAAGAATCTAACATTAAAATACTTTTAAATCATTGGAAGTAAATTTTTTTTTCTCAATAGAGAGAAACACAAGAAAAATTGAATCATGAGGATATTATGGGATATATATTAGGTATTCAGGAAAATAAAATTGTATAAATGTTTCAAAAATATGATTTTAATGGTAGTTAAAAGAAATGATATTACTATAGTAGAGAAAGAATTAATCTTCAACAACACAATGGCCAATTTTCTGATGAATGTAATGAGGAGGTAAGCTGTTCATGGGGATTTGAAGTAGAAAATGTTGATTCAAAAGAAAATACTAATTATGAATAATAGGAATTTAAATATAAATCTACCTAAAAGATGAAGATTGAAGATGAAATTGATATAAAAGATATCATCAGTTATTAGGAAGTTACCTTACAAACATGAATAATGAAGTCATCACAATATGAATATTTCTTATATTAGGTAGAGACTAATTTTTTTGATGAAGCAGTTGGAGATGAGAACTTGGTTTAGGATATGAATGAATATCTTGAAAAAATTGAGATAAATTGGATATGGGATATCATTTCAAGACCAATAGATATGAATGTGAATGGGACTAAATGGTTCTTTTGAAAAAAGATAAATTAATATGAAATAATGATTCAAAAAAAAAGCACAGTTAGTGTGAAAGGGGAACTCCCAAATAGAGGTTATTAATGTTGATGAAACATTTCCACATATTGAGATTTTATATACAATCATGTTATTCATGGCTATAGAATTACAAATAAGGATTAAATCTCTCCAGATTGATGTCAAGATAGTTTTCATGAATAGGTTTTTAGAGGAAGTTTATATTGAGAATAAAAATTGTTTTCTCATTCATGAAGATTAGAATATAGTTTTCCAACTAAAGAAGGCAATATACGGGTTAAGGAAATATCAAAGATCATGGTATTCATGGATTGATCTGTTTTTGAAGAATCTCAGTTTTTAGCATGGTGTAATTCATTATAGTATTTTTTTCGATAGTGATTGTAATCAAAGGAGGATAGTTCTAGTTAATTTTGATGACATAATCTTAGATGTATCAAATCAAGAGCAGTGCAAAGAGTTTCCATAATTCATGAAAATTGAGTTTGAAATGCCAATGATTGTTGAAATGGTTTTTTCTTGGTTAATAGTGGACAAAAGGAAGAAATGACACATTAATTTCATGTTATAACTATTCCATGGAGGTGTTGATAATATTTTGAGTGCATAATTACTAGGATAAGAGGACTCTAGTTGCTTCACAAATGAAACTTTCATTGGATGATGAAGGAAAAGTGTTTAATGTCACATAATATAGTCAGATCATTAGAAGACTATTATTCATAAGAATGAAATGACCATATATTTTTGTTACATGTAATGAAACAAATTATCAAAGAAATCCCATAGAAATTCAATTACATGAATTAAAAAAACACTTTGGTATATTAAGGGAATAATGGATTTTGGTTTATTGTACAATGAAAAATATTAGAAAGATTTATTGGGCTATACAGATGTATCTTGGGACGAATCAACAGATGATAAAAAATCAATGTCAGATAGAGCATTATATATTAGCAGACTGTGTATTTCATGTACAATAAAGAGACAATATTTCATTTCATTGAGGACTAGAAAAGTTGAATATATTTTGATCACTCAAGAGTGTACAAATTTGTTATGGATGAAGCAGAAAATTGATGATATGAGAGTTATAGTGATTTATTTGATAGGAATCCTCTATAATAATTCATATTCTATAAATCTTATAAAAAATTAATTCAATACATCAAGGATAAAGAACATTGAAATCAAGTATCATTTTATCATGTAGAAGTTGGATAAAGGGCTTGTGAAGATAGAGTATGTGGCTACATAACTACCGGTTGCAGACATTCTGAAGAAGGAAATACCTAAAGTGGAATTTGAAAGGAATATGATAGATCTTGGAGTCTATATGACTCTTCATACTTGAATGTGTATGGATGTAAGACCCCCATGTCCCTAAGGTATGATGGGTTTTTCTTTAAAGTGCTTATATGCACTCTTTAACCTGTTGCAGACCATAGATGAGTTACCATATGGTTTGTTGATAAGGGGGGATTATAGATATAAAAGGAGATACAATTTCTAAATCAAGATAGGGGAGAATATGATAGGTGGACCAATGATATATGGGTAGTTTTAAATCTGACAACGCCAAATATGGTTGATCAAAGGTTATAAATCATGAAAGATGAGGTTCGTGATGAAATCGGTTTAGTGGTTTTGGAATGGAGTGATTCATTGATGATATTTTCATGGAAATATTGTTTCTCATGATAAGCATTTATCATGTGATCTTATACTATGTGTTAATGAATTATTTTATTTCTATTTGAATTGAAAGAATCATATTTTATTATATGATTAAAAAGCTTTAATAAGGTATCAAAATGTGAGGAGTTTTCAAAAAAACCAAAGGGGAGATTTTTTGGAGAAAATATATCAAGGTAACATTGTAGTTTTTTTAAAAGAAGTAGAGAATCACTAATGTGTGAAGGGTTGATGGTAATCTCCGTGACTATGATAATATTTACATATGGGAAATTTCCATGGAGCTTCATGAAATAGATATCTTCTTGACCAAATGTGAAGAGTTTCATGAAAAGATGATGATGAGTATGGAAGCTTATGGAATATGACTCAATTGATATTAATATGTATTTACCCCTATAATAAATGTATAGGGATACTTAATGAATATTTAAAGGCTCTGAATCTATGCATGTGATTCGTGGTTGTGGTTCTTGTGATGAATTTCTCAATGAAAGGATGTTCATGATGACTATGAAAGGTGACCAGTTTTTTATGAATCATGAATATATTTTAGTCTGTGAATGCTACAAAGAGATAACCAAAAGGCGTGCACCTCGTGAAGTCTATGTGATCATTGCCAAATTTTTTAAGAATCATGAAAAAATATTGCTTTTAGAATGCTGTTTGAGCTTTATGAAAGAAGTGAGATTTGGAAAGGTTGTGGAGCTAACGAAATAAATTTATACATGTAAATAATTGGGATGTTTTGTGAAGGATTTGTGAGATTTGTGAGGGTAGTGTGCATTGTGAATGTGTTCATAAAGGATTGGACAATGAATCTGCAGGAAAGTGATATTAATTAAGTTGATGAAAGTCGAACATTAATAGGGAATCCACCTACAATTTGTAATCTATTCATTATTGATAATGAAGAGACCTATATGTCCATAAGCTATGTGTGGATTCCTTTTAGAGCAATGAGAAACAAAATAGGTGGAATGTGACACTTTACACAAGTAGTGATCCATAAAAGGAATATTGAGGGAGTGACCCCTGGGAAGTAGTGAGATATCCCTAATCTTTGTAAAGGAAATGAGTTTGGGAATAGATGTGATATATCCTGAACCTTTTTTTGGAAGTGTAACTTATTTTTTTGGTATATCAACACATTTTAATTGTATATTCCTTGGACATATCCTTGTGATGTTGAACCAAGTAAAATTGTTGTATCTTGTGCATTCCTTTATTTATGTTTATACATTTCTATGGGAAAGTAAGAGAGAAATATTTTTTTCATGGAAAAACATGATATGAAGGACATGTTTTTTCAATTTTTCATATAGTGATTCACCACCCCTATTAGGGTATTTAAAATATTTTGGATAAAAAAAGTATAATGTAATTCTCCTGATTTTCTCCACTTTGGTAAAAAATATAATTCATTTAAAACTAGAATTTATAATACTATGGAAGTAAAAGTACGAATCATGTAGTTGATATCTAGATATTATGTGTGTTTATTTAATTAAAATGAAAATGATATGAATTATATCAAAAAGACTAAATGATAACATGGATGAAGTTGATATCAAATTTGGCGGTTGGCTACTGCCCAATGATACTAATTTTTATTTCTTGAGATAAATTTCCCTAAATGTACATAAAAAATTTCATAGTTATATTGTGAAAGAGAAATAATAAAATTTGATATTTGATAATATCTTATGAACATATAGTTCTTCTAATAATATTATATCATTGGGTATTTTAAATTTTTTTCCATGGAATTATAGAATACAAATCCAAACAATAAGTTTTTCTATATATATTTGATGAAATAAGAGAAATTAATGAGGTTTTCTATAAGTAAATATTGAAAATTCCAAAGAAGAACTGATCTCTAGAATTTGATGAAGTAATGATATATGGCACATGACTAAAAAAATTATTTAATGCCTGAACTAATTATTCAATGAGGATATAAAATTATCGATCACACTTAATGTTTCTCAGAAATTTTATTGATGCGTTAAATATTTTATGGGCATATTACGGGATGTGAAGAAAGAAATATTTTAGGGACTTTGATATAATACAAATATTAAAAAGGATATTGAGGTCAATCAGACCCATGAATCATTATACTATGTGTTTCATTTTTATAGGATGAGAATCCATGTTGAAGTTCGAATAGGGTCAAGATCCAATAACTAATTTTTGTTGTTTTGTGATGATCATTCTTCTAGAGAAGTCCTCTTATGAATGTTTTTACTTCCACACCTAAAAGATTCCATTCTCACATGTTATTGAAGCATGTTCCCAAATACAAATTTCATGGGATATTTATTCTGATTTTATATATATAATTTACACAATATGATATTTTTCTAGTGAATATTGGAGTCCTATTGGAGATTTATCAATATTAAATACTTTTATACACATTCCAATTATATTCCTGATTCAATCATGGTTGCATGAAAATAATCACCTGAAATCTATAATAATGAGAAATAAAATGGATCGGACCTAGGATAAAGGGATTTGACCTTGATGTGGTAGGTGTAGGGGGAGGGAGATAAGAATAAGAAGTTTTCTCAGAATGATAACATTAATGTTTCATCATCATGCATGACATGATTTTTTTAGTTCAGTTAATTATTATATTTTCTTTATGTGTATAAAGGTTTATTTGATGAAGAATATAATGTTATTAATTTTTTTCCTCTCAACATATATATTATTTATAATATTTATATGTTTTCCGTTTTAACCATTTAAACTGATGTAATTGACATAGGTACAACAATGTGTTGGGTTTTTTATACATCATTAGGGATTTCTGGATAAAGGTAATTAAATGGAGTTTTTTTGGGTGGGGTCATCAGATAGAGATAATATGATAGTGGAATCTTGTAGTGAGACATTAGTGAAATCAGGTAGAAATCATCAGACAGGGGCCCTTTAGGTGATGATATATAGAGTAGTAAAACACTTCTTTTTCATAGATAATGGTTACCAGTTTTTTATGTTTTTATTGACTTGTTCAATAGTGTATCATAAGATTCCCATGTTAATGGTAGGTTAATAATTAATCATATAGGTCGTCGTAACATGTTCACCAGATAAAGACCTCTATAAAAATAGATGGTATCCTAGATCTGATTATGAAAATTCCCAATGTAAAAGATGATGTCAATTTCGAATAAATAGTCTAAGAATATTTAATTAGAGATGAAGTGAGTGATAAAATTTTTATTCACTTGTATATCATGTAATTTAAATGTTTGTAGTATTCTCTTATAGATGTAGGTTTTTTATGAACCATATAAAATGGGTTTGTATGATTACTTTGTTTTTTTTTGTGAAGTGTTTATCATGTTTTGGAGGTTATTTTTTTGGTTCCTCAACATAATTCTAGTGAATATACCTATGTGAAGGTGATTTTTAGAGAAAAATTTTTCTAATGGTTCCACTATTTTATAAATAAACTAAATATTCCCCCACATAATTATTCATAACAAGATTCCTTCTTAGATACATGATACTTAATAACATTATTCATAACATGGGGAAAGAAAACATAAGAAAGGGTGATATCAGATTCCCAGTATGGGTAAAATAGGGAGTTATCAATGATCACATAATAATAACATGGGAATCTTGGTATAAGAACATGATATTAACATTTTAATTCCCAATCCTTCATATCATAGATCATAATGTTTGGTCATGACAAAAATTTTGGAATTTCATAAGACATGGTTCATAAGGGAGTTAAATAACATGATCCATGAGACAATAACATTTATAGAAGGCATAGAATTATGGAATAACCACAAGTATAGAAAAGGATTGACATTTTAATCGGGGATCATTTCCAAGACTATAATACTGGATTGAGTTCACTACCCATACCATCGTAGTAGTAAAGCTTCACTCCCAAGACTATCAATGTGGATAGATTTTATTACATAACTAGGTTCACTCCCCATTAATGTCCTATTTATCACAAGATATATCAATCCATAACCAATGCATTAGAGGAAGATAATGGTCCCAAAAATCATATAATAAAAATAAAAAAAATATGATAAAAGATTATAAAACATTTATTATATCAGAATCCATGAAAATAAATGATATTCCTAAAAAATTCTTGGTATCATAATCCATGTAAAAAAATGAGTTTCGTAAACATTTTATCATAGCATAAATCCTGGAAAGGAAATTGTTTTCATAAATATCATACCATCATAAAAATAAACCAAACATTAAAAGAATAAAAATAGTATAGTTGATTAATATTCTATGTTAATAATAAGTGGCATCATATAATGTAATCTTAGATAGAAAATAATTTTAAAATATTGCTTGAAAGAATTTTTGATAAAAATAACACTTCCATTATTAAATCATTTGTTTTTTAATATCCATACAATTATAAAAGAAAATTTTTATTTTAATGTAACCATGTATTATTTTAAATGATACATAAATTAATTATGGTTTCATGATAGAAATCAAATATTCCCATATCGTATATCTTAAAAACATTCATTTCACATTTTTTTATAAAAGTCACAAATAACCTCATTAATAAATTAAAAAAAAGAATCCCTAAAACCAATTTTTTAAAAATTAAAACATGAGTAAAATTTACTTTATGAATAAAAAAATAATACTAAAAACAATTTTGAGTTTTTTTTATAAAACATGGAAATTGGAAAAAATTTAGTTTTAATAGAAACATTAAAAAGATAATTTTTAAATAAAGTCCTTTATAAATATCATATCATTAAAGTCAACATTAATAAAATGAATCGATTAGATGTATATGATGTAAATTTACATACAACGTTGAAATAAAACATAATATAATAAAAATTCATTTCACATTAAATATTAGAATAACATAATGAATGAAGTTGAATTTTCACGTAAAGAATTGAAATTGATTTAAGAATTCTCTTACCACATCTAATCAGCCTAATCATATGCCCCATAAAAGTAATAATTATCAAATGAAATATTTAATACCATGAATAAATGATATTTTTGATATGATATATCAAATTTTAGTATATAATTCACACAAAATAAATATGTTTTGAAAAATTCATATATCTCACAAAAATAAAAGTCAGATGAGAAACATTTACCTCATTCCCCCATTTTGTTTTTACTAATTTATCCTCTTGTATACGGGTTTAAAGGATATTAATAAATAATTTAAAAACTATTATTTTGTTTATAATACCTTATATAATCCTTTTACAACCTCTTACCACATTTTTATTCACAATATTCAGTTATTTTCATTGTTTTGGGTGCATTTATTTTATTGTTTCATGGTTAGTTCATTTGTGTATAATTGTGGATGTTCTTGTAAAATGGAAATAAAAACCTCGAAGTGAAATGTAATGGTATTAATTCACTAAAATATGTTTAAATGGTCCAATATATATTTTTTCTTTATAAAATTATGATGATTAATTTCATAAAATATTGATGATAAATGTTTAGTTTATTTTGGCCATTTTTTCTGACCATTGTGAACTAGTATGATTGTATTTAATAATATTCATATATTAGTTCAAGACATGAAATATGTTATATTATAACTATTAAAATATTATTAATCCAAAATAATATTTTTATGGCCATCCCTGAAGGCGTTAATGGGAAACAAAACAACACTATTCAAGAAGGCCGTTAACAACCATAATATAGACAATGGTTTCATTTCATTAAATAAGAAAAGAAAGGATATGGGAGGATAGAAGATATTACATTGAAAATATAAAATTAAAATATATAAATTATTTGGGAGATATTATTATTTTATGTATGAATTAAATCAATATAATGTATAAAAAGAAAAGAAAATAAGAGAGGTTATATGAGAATGTTACCTATTGAATATCACCTTCTTGAAGGTCCCCTTAAGAAACTTGAAATTAGTCTTTGGGGAAGTCCAATATAACATGAATGTGGGTAGAGTGAGTATGACTGGGTTTTTCTGAAATATGAGTCTATTAAAAGCTTCTTAGAAGAAATAGGGTGGTGAGGAGTGGTATTTATCCTTAAGGAAGGCTGGGTTTTAGTGATTAAATAATGATTATTTTATTTTTAAAGCTAACCACATTTGGGTGGAATTAATTTAAATTAATTTGGATGATAAATATTCTTTTAAAGAATGGTTAAGGTCTATAAACTCATGAAACATATTTTTTTGTTTCATTTTTAGGTATTTTAAGAATTTTCCTTTTAATATTAACTCGCTGTATTATTTTACCTATATTACAGTAAATCTTTTTTACCAAGGTAAATTTTTTATCACTGAAAATGAAAATGAACATAAAACCTAATTTGGACCTCTTGATTACAAATATAAAATTCAATTTAAAAAATTCAAAACATATACGTTTAAAAATTTTAAACGGATAAAATGCAACAAAAATTAGTTTTTTTTTAAAATACATTTTTATAACTAAAAATGTACATAAAAAAAATTAAGGTATAAATATTGTATAAATGTAATTCATAAGATTATATTTAACTAAAATCTAATAATTTTTTTATATCAGTTTATAAACATAAAATTACTTTTAAATATAAATAAAATAAAAGTTTTATAAAAATCGGTATTTTGTTTACAATTCACTAAAAAATTAAAATTTGAATAAAATTATAGAAAATTAATTAAAAAATAATTTTAATATGATAAATCCATAAATAATTTTCATTTTATCATATTAAAATTTTTATGTTTTAAAATTTAACGATATTTATTTTTTCATAGAACGTAATAAAAATCACTTTTTGAGGAAAGAATATATTTGAAGAATAAAAATAATTTACTAAAAATTATGTATTTATTCCCTAAAAGTAAATAAATTTAAATTTAAATTTAGAGTTATATATATTTCATAATGTAGTTAATATTATTCCCACCTTCCATTTAACAACTAGTTTTTAAGGTGTTATTTTCTACCTTCCTTAAAAAATTGGCATCAAAGTTCATTACCTGGATCCAAAAAGAGGAGGATACCCTTACCTCATGACATGCTCAGGTTCCCATGTAACTTCCTCGAATTGGTGGTTTTTCCCCAAAACATTAACCAGGTGAGTGGTATTCATTCATATAAATTTATATTTACGATATATAACCACTAAAAAAATTTCATAGGAGATATATTTCGATAGAAATACGACCTTTGATTTCACTGCATGTGAAAGATCAAGTATGTACTTCCTCAAAAGAGATACAAAGAAAATATCATGAACATAAAAGATATTTTGTGGAAGTGTCAAAAAAATAAGATACAATACTGATACAATTAATAATTAAAAATTCATAGATATACCTTGGGAATATATTTCACCTCTTTAAAAATCTCATCAACCACTTACAGGGAGATATTCATTGAAATACATTGTCACCCACATCAAACTCTAGATCCCTCTATTGATTGTCAGCATAACCTTTTTGTCGACATTGATATACTCTTATATGTTGTTGAATGTATGCCACATTCTATACCATATCCTCATATATATCAGGTCCTACTATGTTTTTTCCCCAACATAATTCTCTCATGTTGGTGTCATGTACTTATTATCATAGAAAGCTTCAAATGGTCCATATGAATTCTAGAATGAAAGTTGTTTTTGTAAGAAAATTATAGAAATAGAATTTGTTAATCCCTACAACCTTTCAAATCCATATATCAAGATCTCAAATTGTGTTTTATGGTTTAAATGGTCCTCTCAGATAAAACATATATATGAGGATAACAAGTAGGGTAGAAACCTAACTCTATATTCATATCCTATTGAAGACTTCACAAGAATTTCATAGTAAACTGTTATTCCTGATCAGATAAAATGGATAGTGGTACTCCATGAAATCTTACCACAACCTTAATATATATTATAAAATGTTTACCATGATATAAATCATCTCTAATAAAAGATAAGTGTGCCTAATTTTTAAGGTGATTGACTATAACACATTCGACATTATGGTATTTAATGTTTTTGGGGAGTCTGTGAAGAAGTCATGTTGATGATTTCCCATTTCCATATAGTTATGGTTAATGTTTGTATCATCCCATTATACTTATATCTCTCATCCATAAATTTATAATAAACCAATCACAATGAAACATACATTGCAATATCTCTATTCATGTCATCCCACTGTAAATATTCTTTCAAGACTCTATACATATTTTTACTTCCAAGATGAATACAGAATGATGAACTATGAGCCTCATCCAATATATCCTTCTTCAAATATCATATTCATGGAACACATACATGGTTGTTTAAATTATTATTACATAATAGTCATGGTTGAACTCAGGAACATTTCTTACCTTTTTATATCTACATCATCCTTCTACACCTCTTTAATATTCAATTGGATAAATGGTTGAACATTCATTTGATCTGGTTAAGATTTATACCATTTGTTTAAGATTTCGTATTAAATCCTTTATAAAAATATAAATATTGGAAACTTTTTAACACTCATCATAGATAATATAGAATTTTACTTTCATTTAAAATCATCTTCCACCTTGTTCACTTTCATTGGGTGCTAATGTATGGAGCATCCATAATCTTTAATCAACTCCAACCATCTTCTTCGGTAGATGTTCATCTATTTTTGAGTTAAAATATAATTTATATTTTTTTATCATTATATATATCACACATTTCTCTATATAGAAAATTCCTTTATATCATTAGAAAAAAAATTAAAAAACTTACACCAAATCATGAGTTGGATAATTTTTCTCATGTACCTTCAATTAGTATGTGGCATAAGCTATCACCATGTAATTTTTCATGAGAAAAAACCCATCACATTCTTTAATTAATCAGTATAAATAAAAAAAAATTCTCTTATATAGGTTAGTGTGAGAATATGTTCACTAACCAACCATCTTTTCATATCTTTAAAATTTTCTTCACATTACTCTATCCAAATGACCATAACTCCTTTCTGAGTTAATATGGTGAGTGGATTAGATAATTATGAGAAACATTTCACAAAACATCAATAATATCCTTCCAACCCATGAAATATATAGATTTTAATCACAATGATTGGCATATTCTACTTCTCAACATCTTCAGTCTATGGAGGATCTAATTATATGCCTTCACTTTAGATTTATGACCCAAGAATGAAAATTTCTAAAGCCAAAATTCACACTTGGTAAATTTCTCAAAAGTGTAGTCCCTTTATAGGGTCTTCATCACAATCATAAATAGATCTTCATGTTATTCATTACTATTTTAATATACAATAATACTATTTATAAATACTACCTTAAACTAATCAAGATAGTCTCTAAATACTCTATTTATTAAATCTGTGATGATAGATGGGGTATTAGTATGACTAAAATGAATCACTATAAATTCATAGTTTCCATACCTTGTACGGAATATCGTCTTTTGTATATACTCTTTATTCACTCTGAATCAATGATATCCCGAATGAAGTTCAATCATGGAAAAGTATTTAACTCTATGTAGATGATAAAATAAGTCATCAATTTGGGGAAGGGGATACTAGTTCTTGATAGTGGTCTTGTAATGTTCTTAATAATCACTCCATAGTCTAATTGATAAATATTTTTTCTTATAAAATATAATAGGGGTTCTTCATGGTGATGCAAAAGGGAATATAAATCCATTTTCAAGATTATCTTGGTGATTCTTCTTCCGTTCTTGCAACTAATTTGGGGCTATTCAATTAGGATTATTTGAAATAGTCTTAGCACCAGGTATGAGTTATATTGATAAATAAACAAAATAATTTGGTAGAATATCATAAAATTATTTCATAAAGACATTAATAGACCCATGTACAATATTTTTCCCTCAATGTTGAGTTTCTTCGAAATCATTTCATATATTAAACCATCATTTATAGTAATTAGGACCCATAATATGGAATAAATTTCCAATTGATGTTAATATTCATCCTTGCATTGATAATTGAATATGCGTTAATTTTTTATATTAAATGTGACTTCCCTTCCATTAAAATTAATATGATACCCATATAGAAAAATACAATACATGATAAGAATTACATGGAATTCAACTAATGGTAGAATCAAAATATTTATAAGAAGCAGTTTCCCACAATGTTCAATCAGAGAATTATTATAATCTAGAGATACTATGAAACCCTAGGTCTAATCAAGGTTATTCATGATACTTAACAATACATTAAGATAATAATATATATTTATAAATAACCTAAGGGTTCTAAATATGTTTTTATAATCCTAGATTCCAATCGTTTACTAAGAATTTCTTTAACACCAACTGAAATAAAAAATTCTTATCAAATATTGGTACTATATCTAAATAGATGATTATTCATTACATAACATAAAAAATCCATAATAGTATTGTTTTAGTGTCTTATGAAACCTATAAACATAAACACATAGTTCAAAAAATATCAACATCTTATCTCCCTTATTCTTTGATAACTAGAACCCTACTTCACATATCATAGTTAATTCATTTCTTCATATCATGGGGAAAATAATCCTAAGAAAAGGGTGAGATAAGATTCACAATAAGGGTAAAAAAGAGATATATCAATCATAACATAATAATAATGGAATATGAACATGGAAATAAAATTATAATATTACACTATTCATATGAAAGATCGTAATCTTGAGTCATGGAATAAATCATAGATTTTCCTAATCAATGAAATGTAAAATAACATGAGCCTTCAGAGAATAATAGTTTCATAAGACTTGTAATTTTGGAATACACATAAGTATAGAAAATATATTACTCTGTAGAAAGGATATTTTCCATGAATATCATAGTAAAATGGTTTCACTCACTAGACCATCATAGTAGTCAAGGTTCACTCTTAGGACTATCATAGCTAACATTGTTTTTTACTGAACTGGTTTCACTTCTCATTCTGGTTCTATCTTTCTGAAATAGATTCACTTCTCATTCCAGTCCAATCTATATCATGAGATATAATTAATTAAACAATTTATTGGAGGGAGATATATGTCCCAAGAATCACATAATTAAACCATACATGTGTTTTCCTGAAGAACATAAATCATATCAGAACATATGAAAAGAAATTAGGTTAATTTAAAATTTCATTATAGCATAACCCATGGAAAATAAACAGGTTTCATGAATATCGCATCATCATAAACATAAAACAACCATAAAAATAATAGGTATAATGTAATTGATTAATATCTCTAGTAAATCATAATTAACATCAAATAATTTCATCTTAGATGGAAAATGATTTTGAATGATCACTCAAAAAAATTATTGAAAAAAATAACATTTCTATTTTTAAAAAAAAATTATTTAAAGAGTTGCACAATTATAAAGGAAAAAAATTAATTTGAAACAAACCTTGAAATTTTTTATAGAAACATAAAATAATTAAGGTGTCATTTAGGTAGGAAAATACTCTCATTCCATATAAATTAAAAAAAACATTTCTTCTATAATTTGTTTTAAAAAAGTCATAAAGAGCCTCTTTCAAAAAATGAAAAAGAAAATCCTTTAAAATACTTTTGTAAAAATTAAAAAATGATAAAAAATGACTCTAAAAATAATAATAAAATATAAAAAACATTTTTATAAGAAATTTTATAAAACACATACATGGAAGAAAAAAATATTTTTAACAAATAATTTAAAATGATAATTTTTAAAATAAATTCCCAAATAAATGTCATATTATTCAACTAAAAGTTAATCAAAAGAATTGATTATGTTCATCCACTATAAATACACTTAAAAAAAGTGGACATAAAATGTAATATAATAAAAAATCATTTTGTACATAATATTATTATAACATAATCAATGAAGTATATGTTTAAACCAAATAATGAAAATTGGGTTAAGAATTCCCTTACCACATTGTAATCAGTCGAATCGTATACCCCATAAAAGTAATAATTATCAAGGGAAAAAATAAATACAATTTTTACATTGACATTCAGGATTTGAAATATTAGAGGGAAGTATATACATCACAAAAAATAAATAAGTGGTGAATAATAAATATATCTCATAGAAGTAAAACTGAAACGAGAAACCCTTACATCATGTTCCCCTTTATTATTTCATATTTTAACCTCATGTATAGAAGTTTTAATATTATTATTAATTAAATAAATAACTATAATAAAATTTATAATGACATTATTGATTCTTTTAATGTACATACCACCATTTCATTAATAATATTTCATTATTCTCATTTTTTTAGTCTGTTAGTTTCATTGTTTTATGGTCATTTTAATTTTTTTATAATTATTGATTTTATTGTAAAATGTAAATAAAACTAAATAAGTAAATAGAAATTGTTTTAATAAAATTTTATATTTTTTTGTGTTCCATTATATCATTCTTATTTCTAACATGAGTATGATTCATTTTATATAATATTAATGATAAATGTTAGTTTATTTTGGTGATTTTTTGACCATCGTGAACTAGATTTGTTTCAATAAATATTATGTATATATATTTTTTCAATAATTTCAAATCGGTTCTAATATGCCTCTTAAAAATATTATTTCAACATAATAATACTTTTATGAATATCTTTGATGGTGGTAATGGAAAATAAAAAATCATTATCCACGAAGACATTTAATCACTATAATGTGGACAATGGTTTTGTTTCTTTGAATAAGAGGAGATGATAAAAAGGATGGATAAAAGATATTACATTATCAAAATAAAATTAAATTATATAAATTAAAATATATTAATTATTATTTTATGGATGAAGAAGGTGAAAATAATTTATAAAAATAATATAAAATCAGAGAGGTTTTTTGAAAACATTACCTCTTGAATATCACCTCCTTGAAGGACCCAATAAGAAACATGGAATTGGTATTTGGGTGAGACCAGTAGAACAAAGATGGGAGGAGAGAGGGATTATTTGTTTTTTTATATATTTTAATATCTTCAGTGCTTTTAATGAGAAATTGGGTGGTGAGGATAGGTATTTATACTTTAGGAGGGGTGGTTTTAAGTGATTAAATATAGATTATTTTATATTTATAGCCAGCCACATTTGGATGGAATTAATTTTAAATAATTTGGATGATAATTAATGTTTTAAAGGATTTATAAGGTCTATAACAAATTAATGACCCATTTTATGTTTTATTTTTAGGTATTTTAATCTTTTACCTTTAAACTTTAACCCGCTATATTATTTTACCTACACTAGAAAAAATATTTTTTTAAAATGGTAAATTTTTTATTCCTAAAAATGAAAATAACCTTATAAGCTTATATAGAACCCATGAATCTAAATACATAATCCGTTATTATGAATTTAAATAACATGATTTCAAAAACTACATTTAAAATTAAACCGTCAAAATGCAATGGAAAATAGTTTGTTTTGGAAAAATGTATTTTAAATCCTAAAAATATAAATTTACCAAAATAAGGAATAAATAATTTTTAAATGGAATTAATTATATTATATTTAACTAAAATTATTTAATTTAATTTTATATCATTTCAAAATCATAAAACTACTTTTAAATATAAGGAAAATATGAGTTTTAAAAAAATCTATAATTTTGTAATATTCATTGAAAAATTTAACATTTCATAAAATTATCCAAAATTTAACCTATGATAATTTTTATAAGATAAATACAAAAAATATTTTTATTTTATAAAATAAAATTTATAAAATACTCAATTTTTTTTTTAATTGTCATCCTGTAGAAATAAATAAAAATATCTTCTATAAAAAACATATATTTGAGGAATAAAATGACTTTACAAAAATGTATGTGTTTATTTCCTAAGAATAAATATATTATACTTGAACATGAAATTAATATATATTTTATAATTACGTTAATATTATAAAAATCCGCAAATTTAACATCATGTTTATAAAGGTCTTGTTAATATAATAATATTTTGAGGTTTTCTTAAGATCGGTGTTTCATGTAACATAATATATCGAATAGATTAAATTTATTTAAAAAGATACATTCCATAAAATCCTTGGGTGTTACAATACCTAAAAAAAATATTTGATACCAATCGTTCATGAGTCCTCCCTCCATTGGTACCCAACTTGGGATGATAGTGAAGAGAATTACTGACCCCTAGATTGCCACAACCACTAGGCTTTGAGTAGAATACTAGCAAAAAGGGTATAAAATTATCAAATAGAGTATTTACCCGCAACGTATAAAATGAATCATGAGTTAAGATAAAAATACACTAGAAAACTCCATAATATATTTATAAAGAATAAAAACCATCAAAAAAAGCTTTTCAAGTGAAATAAAAATACAAAACTCTATTGTGAAACCCCAAAAAAGAAAAATACTAAGTTATCTCTCCAATACAGCTTCAAATACCAAGAAAATAATGTCCAAATAAGTCCCTAAAACCCTCCCAGATACCTAAAAAAATTATATATATGTAGGTTCATCATAACATGTATATTCCATAGGACTATACCCATGGTATCTCATGAAAATGTGAAAAGATGATCCTAATTTACCAGATAATAAAGAGTAAAACTAACATGCACCTGTATAGGTCAAATAACCATCATAGGATAAACATAGCCCACTCACTGACTAACACTTACAAGGTAGTAAAATAATTTCAAGAGAACATAGATAATGTTTCCCTATATCAATATTCCCATTTATTTACCACTCCTACACCCCAACGACAACTATTCTATGCTCTTATCTCATTCATGAATATCATTCATCGCGTTTCTATCCATATCTAATATGGGTTGAGTCAAAAACATTACTATAACAACCTCCCAAAGGGTCCATAAACTTTTACATGCACAAGAAAATATCCATATATCACCTATAACTATAATGTTATCATTTTTATCGACATGTATCCAACCATAACATCATAACTTGGCCAATAGGGTATCCTGAATTTAAAGGTCATAAAGCTCATTCCATCTTCGTATAACATATCACCCTCACCGAATATAATCATATATTTATCAATAATCACCACTAATTAAACCATCATCTAAGGATAGGCTTTGACACTGACTCAGTTATTTCCTGATACTATTAATGAAGGGAGAGCCAGAAAGATGGGAAAGTCATCCATCAGTTCTATCAATAACCTAGATGTTGGGGAAAACCCCACTAAAACATATTTGTTTTGGTACATCATAATTTAATTGGGTGGGTTGGATATAGAAATAACATTAAAATACAATTATAATATATAAAATATAATACCCAACCTATGGGTTCACATCCATAACAATGAGCATAGCCTGCAACATTACATTATTACCTAAAAACATATCCCACTACCTACTACCACCAATAAATACAACTCACCACACCACATAAACACACATAAACTAGAAATCCATTAATTATTATAATTCCCAAAAATTTAAAAATTCATGGTTAGTCTATCAAGTTATATCTATTAGGTTTTTTAATCAAATTTTTACTAGTGAGCCATTTATAGTCACCTACTAGGTTCATTTTTTTCATTTATATATTAAATAAATAAATATCATTTCATTTATATCCCACTATAATTCATTAAAATTTCATTCTATTTAACAAATTTCATCATTACTAACCACATTTTATAGCTACTGGGATACTACAAAAATTATACAACACAACAACCAATCATCTCACAATAAAAACCAGAAATTAGCCACCTTAATATGTTCCTCGTCAAATCCCATTCTAACCTGAATGAAACCATACTTTCCTATCCAATGAAAAATATTTTAATTTAACCCCATCAATAAAAAATCTCCACAGTGACCACACAGCCACAAGGACAACATCATCCACACCATCAACGCATATTAGTATTATTTCAGTTTTAGTAATTACCATATCTCCAATTAATGGATGGCTCCCATATCATTACATCACCTCTAATATAGGTAATCTCACAAATTTTCTATATTTGAAAAAAAACTTATTATTATGTTATATATAAGTTCTTATCCATTTAGTAATGGTTTATATAAAAAACCAAGGGTTCTCAAATCACAGTAATTATAATTCACACAATGCATCAACAATATTAGTGATTTTTAGTATTAGTAATAATTAGGAATAATCTCATAAAATATCATAAAATCATGTTAATACATATGATAACATAATTCTTTTAAAATTTCACTAATTCTACGTTATTCATCTCTTACATACAACCTAATAAAAAACAAAAATATGTTAATATCAATGATCCACCAAATTAAGAGAGAACAAGGATCCCCTACCTTAAGAATTGTAATACATGAGACCCTATTATAGTAGGTAAACACCATATCATCAACTATCACATTATATGTCATCTTAGGAGCCTTTATTGATGAATATATTTATAATTTAACATCATAAATGTTTTAATTTGGTTTTTATAAAACTAACCACATTTATAATACATCATAAATATATTTTCTAGAGTTTAAATTTTAATATTTGTCCAAAATAGTTGATTTTTAAGTTATAAGAAAAAAATACAGTTCTTGCAAAAACTATACTATTTATAATATTTTCCTTAAATATATAAGACATAGAATTTTATAAAGAATTTAAAATGGTAAAAAATATATTTAAATATTAAAACTAAGCATTTTTTAATATTAGTCTTATTTTATAAAACACATTTCTATAATTTTAACTCAATTAATATTTTCATATAAAATAAAATTGTATTGGTCTTTTCATTAAAATATATATTATTTCAGGAAATTTATATTTTGGTTTGGTTTAGAAGTCACAAAAACTAATTTTTTATATAAAAAACTAATTTATTTCATGAAAATAAAAATACATTTATAAGTATATCTATAACATAATTTATATGATTAAAAATAATTTTTTTCTAAAAACAGGGTTTTATGCCTGAAAATGGTAAAATTATTTTTCCAGGCACATATTAATTATATTTGATGAAATATACTTTATATTTTTAAATATTAGTTCCAAAAATTTTATCAATTCCAATTTTGTTTTTATTCCTTTAATGTAAATAAAATGGTTTAGAGATTAATTATCACTATAAAATGTAAAATGGTTCTTTTCAAAGTTTTAATTTTAAAAGTTTTATAAAATTTTATCTAAATAAATTACATTAATATACATTTTATTAGGACACTGATATGATTTTAGAACATATATAAAAATATATAAACACTCATTAAAATAATAATAAATATGAAATAAGAATAAAAACTCTTAATATATATAATGGCTTTTTTATTAAAAACGGTTTTCCCTATACATAAATTTTAAAAATAAATGTGAATTTTATTTTATTTATAAATTTAATTAGGATAAATGGTTTCCAAATTTGGTTTCAAATCACCTAAATTTTATAATGAGTATCATATTATATATTTTTCAATAAGATAATTACCATGGTTAATTTTTAATCAAGTTTAACATGGGTAGAATTGGTAAATTAACTACCATAATTTTAAATAATTTAAAGGTCACATACACCGTCTAGAAATAATTTTTAGATATTAGATTCATAAAAACATTTCTCGAATTCCATTTCTCCCCCTTATTTAACTAACTCACCAAAACCATCGAACACCTATATGATCCTGTTCATACCCTTACCTAACAATATTATCCATTAAAAATACCCTCTTTTGCCTATAACCGGCACCCACACCAACAGATTATCTCTTCCGGCTCCACCCTAAAAAAATCTGGAAATTACCATGCCTATCACTATCTAAATCCCTCCCAAGGAGTTCATATGGTTCTAATGGGTCCTCTCAATTTTTAAGAAGCTACATAGTATGGTAATTGTTTTCAATCCCTCTATTTATTTTTAAAAAGAACTTATTTTGTTATAATACTTTTTCAATATATTTAAATGGTTTAAATTTTAATGTATTATCACATATTTCATATTTTTTCAATGAGAAACTATTTATCCCCTCTGACTATATTCATTTCCTTATATTGTCATTATGTAAACATAAGGGATCTCATTCCACCCCTTCCATTTTGAATAAAAAATTATTATTTTAATGTCTTTAATCATATCATTTAGTAGAACTTTCCCAAATATGATATATCAGAAATCTAATATCCTCTCATTAATTAATTTTCCTAATCCATCATAATGCCTAAAACCTAAATGTTTGGAAGGTAAAGAGAATATTGTTTTCTTAGCAAAGGAATCTCTAACTGGATACAAAGAAGTTCATGTATCTTAGGAACAGATTCACCATGGGGTAATCACATGAAAATGGGTTGCTCCATGCATTGAATCAACCATTAACCTGATTCATGATGAGTTGTACTAATATATCACACTTGGTTAGACACTCCCAGGGGACATTTGTCAAAATTTTCCCACACCCTTTACAAAACATGATGAATGATTATCCTTACTATTATTATGTTCTACTACCAATGAAAACTATTGAACTCAAATAAAATTTTCTATTTATGACCTAACACATTGAAATTACACTTCACTTCTATATTATCATTATTTTCCTGAAAAGGGTACTTTATTTTTCATTGGGAATACCCCATAGTTTCTATTTTGATTACATATTGTTTAACCATCCACCTTCTATGGATGGGTTATGATCAAGTTATTCCTCTTATTGGCATGGGGGAAAATATTGGTATTTTGTATACCATTATTTCATAATATATGATAATTGTAATGTTGAATATGTTTTTCTTAATGATCCACCTTATTTTTATAGATGTATTATGATCATGTTATCTATTTTATTTATATGGGAAACATATTAGTGTTCTGTATGGCATTATTCCAATATGAATGATTATTTGAAAGTTAAATATGTATTGTGTAACCATCCATTATATTTATTCATATGGGGTATGAAAATGTTATCACTTTTATAGAAATAGGGAAAATTATTGTAAATCCAAAATTCACTATTCCAATACAAATGATTATTCACAATTTGACTATGTATCGTTTGAGAGTTGATTTTATTTCCCCAAATGGGTTATGATCATGTTATTACTTTTATTAAAATAGGGAAAATATTGGAATTATGTGTGTTATTATTTCAATATAGATTATTGTTATAAACTCCAATTATCAATTATTTATGGCATTTATCATATGATGAATGCATTGGAAATAAACAAGTTATTGGGGAAGAAAAAATATATACTCTCGATGTATTAGTAGGTATTACGAGACAGATTTTTTTGGTAATTTTGGTGCATGTGTTCCAAGAGTATGATAGTTACTTGATAGTAAGATCATGTGATCTAATATCATGATTTCTTAGTTTATGGTATGGAATTAGTTATCTTGAATTGTACATTTTATCACTAAGGAAGAAGTTATTTTTTCCATGTCGTCTATTTATTTTCCTTTCCACCGATGGATATATTATACTCTCAGTTTTAGTGGATTATAAATTTAGTTTATTTATTTATTCCTGAAAAATTATATGTTCTATGTTTACATTATGATATATTACATTTTATGTTACCCCTTACGGAGAATCTAAGCTCACGCCTATTTGTTTTTTTACCTAGTAAAGCTAGAGGTGAAATATGTGTAATTTTTAGGGATATGAGGGAAGGAATAATTATGTTCTCTAAATGTTTTCATGTTTTATATTATGTTTTAAAATTTTATATATGTATCTATATAGTTTTCTAAGACTACAAAATTTCTTGATCCCTTGGTAACTCTTGTATTCTGTACCAACAATGTAATATAACTACCATATTTGGATTTCTAGAGCATAATATTTTTCAGTTGGTATCATAGGATGTTTAGTACGAAATTTTTAGAATATATTCAGAGAAAAATAGTAAGAAAGAACAAGTAATATAAAAAAACCCTTCAATATTTCTAGGAAATAGTGAAGAAAACATAGTTGGAATTTTATTTTATAGATCAATATCATGATATAATTTTGTATATTACATATTTAATAGATGGAGAATAACAAAATAATGGGAACCGTATCATCACCCATATTCATTATAGGGATGTAACCCTTAAGTAAGTGAATGAAGCTCATATTTAGGTTGATCAGATCAAATCCATATTAGGGTAGTTGACCATGGTAATGAAAAATAATGTTACTTATATAGAGAAAAATATTAATCAAAAACACAGTGAAACTACATTGGATAGATTAATATGATAAAAACCTCTATCATTTAGTGTCGCTATTAATCCAATAGTAGAAAAAAAATGGACCACGTCTATGGAAGATATATGTCTTGATTTGGGTTGTAGTGAAATGTAAAAATTCATCATTATAGTTAATCATTTGAAGGTATATACAAACCAAAAGTGGTAACTAATTCACCAAACTAAAGGGGAACATGAGATAAAGTGAATGGAATAGAAAAATTTAAATTAGTTACTCAATGATAAATACTTTCCTCATACACAATGAGCATGAATGGAAATGATGTTTCTCAATAATTAAAAAAAGGAGCTAGAAAACGTTGTTTAGTGTGAGGATAACATTAAGAGGTTATCAAAACATGATACTAATAAAATATGCAGACGAGAAAAAAGGATTTATTGTTTATTTTATGGTTTAGATCCAAACCATCGAATTTCATTGCTATCTCATATCTTTTAATCATATGGTAATATTGTCTCAAGCACCATTAAGATAGAAAAATAAATTCTCCATTGAACTCATTCATAATGCATGGCCTATATAAAAATATCCATATATGATTTCACCAGTGGAGTTAGTGAATATGAATAAATATTTCCATGAGTAGTGTGATATGGGATTTATATACACTATTATTTCTCTATAGGGATCCCCTATTTTATTTGTAAAAAATAAAGATGGGTCTATGAAACTGTTCATCAAATATAGCGAGATCACTTTCATTAATATTATGAATAATCATCATGTACCACACATTCATGAATGATTTTATCAAAATCATAGATCCCAAAACTTTTAAAAGTCTAATCTCTACATTGGTTATCATAAACTAAGGGAGAATATTAATTATATACCAAAGAAAAACATTCATACAAGGTATATACATTTTAATTTTACATTAATTCCCTTTGGATTGACTAAAATAGATTCTATGTTTATGGATATGATGAATATATTATTCGAGGAGACTCTTGATAACTATGTGGTGGTATTCCTTAAAAATATCATGCTATACTCTTAGATCTATAAAGAAAATGAGATCCATGTATAAGTAATTCTAGATACCCTCAGAAAAATATAATAACTATATGGGTAATATAGTAAGAATGAATTTTGTCTCAATGATGTTTTTTTCCTTGGGCATATTTTATCTATGGATGGGGTATATATTAAATTCTCAACATTAAAGGTAGACTAATAATGGTATACACCAATGAAAATAACTAAGATCCAATCTTTCCTTGTCTTAATTGGTTATTATCATTGGTTTTTCAAGATGTTTCCTTTTAGGAAAACTCATAAAAAAGGTTAGAATGTAAAGGGATTAAATTATCATGGTCATGGGAATGTTAGTAACGTTTTGAAGTGCTGAATAGAAGACTAATTAATGCATTGATATTAACATTACCATCAGGTAAGGAATGATTTTTTATATATACTGATTCAAAAAATATGGGACTCATATGTTTTCTTATGTAGAATGATACCAAGACTTCTTATATATTACGAAAATTGAAAATCCATGAAAAGAACTATCCATAAAATGACCTTGATGGTATAGTTGTCAACTTTTATTTGGAAATTATGAGACACTACATCTACTGTGAAAGATTTTAAATATATAAAATTACTATAAGAGTTTTAAGTTCATATTCTCTATGAAATAGCTCAGCATGAGGCAAAGAAGATGTTTAGAACTACTCAAGGTCTAATATTTCTCAATAACCTACCACAAAATGAAGGTGAACAATGTGGATTATATCTTTAGTATGAGTTACCATAGATTTATTTTCATGTAGAGGATCACTAAGTCTCTTAAATAGTAAGAACTTGTAAAGATGGATATGGTGTTTTTTAGGAAAATAGATTCGTCTTTCCTTTTCAAAGAAATTGTTAAATCATCCTTATTATAAAACATAGACAATTCCTAGTATGACGAATAAAACATAAAAAGTATGGTTATTGTATTAAATGATGTGAAATTTATACACTTATTCTATAAAGATGTAGTTTGGAAGTTTGGGAAGAGGATTTGTATTCCATCTGCACCAGAGTTGAAAGGGGAACTACTAGATGAATCCCATAGCTTAAATTTTACTATACACCATAGTAGAAATAATATATAAAGGTATTTAAGAGAACATTTTTCATGGGATCATATAAATTTTGAAATTGTTGACTATGTTTGCAGATACATAGTATACCCACAGCTAAAAGTTGAGAGACAACACCCTAATAGAGTCATAAAACTTCTACTCATGCCTATGTGGTAGTGAGATAATATTACAATGGAATTTTCACTAGACTCTAAAAGACTCCAAGAAGGAATAATGCTTTATGGTTTATCTTTGATCATCTTATTAAGATTTCTTATTTTTAAGCGATAAGAGAAGATCTACCCCTTGAGTTCCTTTCTTATCTCTATATCAATGAAATAATAATTCTTTATAAAGAAGATCTATTAATTTTATCTGATTGTGACCCTTGGTTAACATTATAATTTTACAAGAGTATTGAAAGTTATCTTGACACTGAGAAATATTTATTTATTGTATTTCATCCCCAAACTAATTGGAACCTATAAAGGGTTTTCCATACTTTGGATGAAATTATAAGATCATGTTTTCTTATCTTCTAGGGTTTTTGTGATTAGTATCTACCTTCAATGTAATTTTCATAAAATAATATCTTCTATTTGAGAATCCATAAAACACTATACAAGGTATTGTATGGGAATAGATTTCATACTTCAACATGTTAGAAAAAAGTTAAAGAATTAAATATAATTGGGAAAAATAATTTAGAGGATATATCTATTATTATTTGGATAATTTAGGATTATATTAAACTGTCCTACATTATACAAATAAGTTATGATGATAATAAATGAAAAAAATTCAAATTTAAAGTGTGGAATCTTGTATTTTTGATGGTTTCACCATGGTAGAGTGCTTTGAGATTTTCTAAATAGGGGATGTTAATCCCTAGGTATATTAGGAATTTTTAACTATTATAAAGAATTATAGATATAGACTACAAATTGGATATTCATCCAAACCATTCTATTGTACACAACCTATTCTATGTTTTATTACAGAGTAAATAATTAAATAATATAATGCATATTCTCTCATTTATGTGAATGGATTTAGATTTATACTTTTCTTATAATGAGGATCTTTTATATACTCTTGCCACTAGAGATCAAGTATGTTATAATCGAACAAATCAATTGTTGATAGTCCTTTAGATAAATACTAAACATTAAGAGGAAACATGGGAGCCGAAAGAATATGCAACAAAGTAATATCCACATATTTTTAATATTTGATATATAACTCAAATTCAAAGATGTGATTATTTGGGGGGGGAGAATGTAATACCCAAGATCCTGCTGTGGTAGTTAAACACCAAATCATGAACAATCATACAATGTAGCCACTAAAGAACCATTATCCATGGGTATATTTAAAAGTTTAATTTGGGGAGGTTATAATTTTAATTTAACCATATAAACTCATTTTTTATTCACTATGAATATAATATCTAAATTTGAAATATTAGCATTTTTCAAAAAAAAATTATTTTTAAGTTATTAGATAAAAATATAGTTTTTTATCATATATGAGAGTTTTCTAAACCTATCACTATAAAAGAACGACCAATAATTTTATAAAACATTTGAATGGTCCAAAAAATTATGTAGTATAATAATAAAATTTTTAAATACTCTTCATAAATTATAATACATGTTTTTAACATATTATTAACATAAGTAATATTATCAAATAAAATAATTTTTTTGGTGTTTTCTTTTAATTATAAATTATTTGGGTAAATTTTAATTTTGTTTTACATTGCAATCCATATGAAACTTATTTGTTTTATAATAAAATAATTTATTTCATGAAAATTGTAATCATTGATAATTTAACACAAAACATAATTTTTATGATTAACAATATATTTTTTCTAAAAAAAAATTTATCCAAACAAAAGTTAAAATTCATATTTTTTTCTCAATTTTTTTTTCATAAAATAGAAATTTAATTATAAATTTTATTTCAATATTCTGTAACCATTCAAATATAATTATTATTCATTGAAATTAAATTATTAAGTTAATGATTATTTACCACTATAAAAGTGAAATTATTTTTTTCAATGGATTACTGTTATAAGAGTTATATAATTTTTATATATTTTATTATATTAATTTAATTTAAAATATGAATTTAATATGATGTTTAAATATATATAAAAATAAAAATATTCATTCAATTAATAATTAACATGAAAAAATAATAAACACACTTAGTATATAAAAAGGCATTTTCTATAAAAATGGTTTTTCCTATATCTTATATTTTAATTTAAAATATAATATTATGATATTTATAAATTGAATTTCGTTGACTGGATACGAAAATTCGATTAAACAATTAAATTTTTAGGAAGTTTCATCTTATATTTTTTGTAAAAAAATAATTTCCATTATTAAATTTTAATCAAGATTAATAAGGGTAATATTGGTAAATGTGATATCTTGAATTTTTAATAGTTAAAAGGTCACTAAAATCTTCTAGAAATAATTTTTAGGTTTGAAATTCATACCCACATATCTCACATACCATTTCTCCACATAATTCACTTAACTCACCAAACTAATTAACACCCATGTAATTCTTTTCTTAACCCATTACCAAACATTATAATCCAAGAAAGGACCTCTTTTTCACCAATAAAAGGTGCTCACTGCCACAAATTATCTCATCCAACTCCATCCCAAAGGAATTTACCATGAAATTCCCTTTCCTATCCCTCTTTAAATCCGTCCCAAGGATATCCTAATGTTTTAAGGAGTCCTCTCAAGCATTAAGAATCTACATAGCAAGGTAAGGGTTTCTAATCCTTCTCTTTATTTTTAATTGAAATTATTTTACTATAATAAAATTATGATATATTTACATGATGATAATATGATGGTATTATTTTTCATGTATTATATCTCTAATTATAGACTACTTATCCCTTCTAATTATATCTTTTGACAATGTCATTATTATGCCAACAGAAGAGCTCTTATTCCGCCCCTCACATTTTCAATTTCAAACAGTTATTATAATTTCATCAGACTTGAAAATCATTATTATTATAAATTTTTTTTAAATATTTAAAATGATATTCCATCTCCCTATATCATTTTCATAATTTATCATAATACCAAAAAATCATAAATTTTGTAAAAGTAAAGGGTGTTTGTTTTTCCATGCAATGTCATCTCTCTCTAGATACTAGAAAGTGGATGTAGATTTTATATAGATTAACCTAGGGTTAATCAATATGAATATCATTGGGAAATAAATTTACATTACCATATGCTTAATGAATGAGGAGTGGGCCTAATAATTCACACCTAGCTAAACACTCTAGGTGGATATTCATTAGAATATTTTCATACCCTTTATGAACCTTGATGATGGATTTTTCCAAAAATTGTTTTGTATCCAACCACTAAAAAATATTAACCTCAATTACCATCTTATACTGATAACCCAAAACATTGAACATACATTTCACCATTAACTTGCCTTTATTTCATTGATAAGGGTACTTCTTTTATCATTGAGAATAGCTCGTAGTTTCTATGTTGATTATGTTTGGTCTCGCCGTCTAACTTCTCTGGATGTGTTATGATCATGTTAATTATCTTATTAACATGGGAAAAACTATTGGTATTTTTTATGTTTTTATTCCAATACATATGATTATTAGAAATTTGACTATATATTTTTAACTATAAACATTTATTTATATATGGGTTTTACCATTTTTTCCTTTTTATTAACATTGAGAAATATATTGGCATTTTTTATGTCAGTATTAAAATATGGATGATTATCAGAAAGTATGATATGTATTATGTAACTATACACAATATTTATCTAGATGGTTTATCCCTATTATTGACATGGGGAAAATTATTTGCATTATATAAGTCATTTTTTCAATATGGGTGATTATTTTAAGGTTATGTGTGTATTTTTAACCATTTACCTTATTTCTCTAGATGGGTTGTCATCATGTTATCTTTTTTATTGACAGGTGGAATAATATTATCATTCTATATATTTTTTATTCAAAAGAGTAAAATATTGGAAATTTTTATTATGAATTTTTTATTCGTTTTACAATATGACGAATTCATTGGACTTTAATAAGTGATAGGAGAGGTTCAACATAATATAGCCTCTCGATGCATCAGTATGTCTCGCAGGATAAATGAGTATATGTGTTTTGTTGTATACCGAACCAGAATATGATATTTACATGACTATAAGATATTGAGTTATAAGATAATGATGTATTAGATTATAGTATATAATTGCCTATCCAATAATATGTATTTTATCACAAAAGAACCAATTATTATTAATCGTGTAATCTATTTAATTAATTATGGATTCATGTTGTTTAATTATTCATTCCATATCACATCACTAATTTTATGTTATGATAAAATATACTTTATGTAACTCATTAATAAGCATATGGCCTCACCCTTATTTTTTTTCTATTCATTAGACAAATAAATGAGAAATAGTTGAAATTTTTATGGATATTATGGAAGGGATAATTACATTTTCTCAATGTGTTCATATTGTATCTTATGTTTTCAAATGAAATTTTTGTATCTATCAAATCCTCCAAGACAACTAAACTAATGGATCCTTTGGGAACTCTTATATTATATACCAATAGTGTAATATAGATACCAGATCGGTGTTTTTTGTGTCTGAGATATTTAAATCATGGATCTCTTATTCATAATGTATATATTTATAAATACGAAGATGACAGCTAGACCAAATAAATCTAGCTATTCCCAAATCATATGAAATCATATTTATCCTTCATTAAAACACAAAGCAGTATATACCAAATCAATTCATCATAGTTGTTGATAATACCAAATGATAAAAAAACTATGATAGAATGGTATAACACTCCTAGAATAACCAATATTTTATCTTTTGATGCTTAGAACAAAGGATAATGAGGACAACGTGAATGGGAACATAAAATTAGATATAAATTACCCAAAATCTATAAATCAATATAGGAATGATGCAATTCAATGGGGCACTAAAATTTATAGTTAGGCTCGGAAGAATACCATTTATGGAATGACATACCACTTCATGTTGTGAATGGTTGAGGTAACAACCATTTAACTTCATGATAAGAGTATCTATGCTATAAAATATATGAGTCAAACAACCATATAAAAACTAGTCACTAGACCCTATAGATTAAGAAACTATTAATGTCATGAATGAGTCTCTTCATGTTGTGAACCGTATAGGAAAAAATCCACCCAAAAACCATCTCAAAGACTTCACATCAGGAATAAATGTTCCATGTTCTGAACTACCACTGGGATACCACCATAAACCCAACCCTAGAATAGTTGTGTTATGGGCCACATTTACACATTGAACAAAACATCAGTATCTATATAAGACTCATTAATTATGGGAACCAAAAATTCATGGATTTAACTACTCTCCCAATAGAAAATTTCTACTCTAAACCCCATGTTCCTTCCTCAAGACTCCTTATGAAACCTCAAGAACATAAAACCACACAATGTAATGCACAAGAAGACCTGATAAAATAAAAATAAGTTGGTTCATGCCTTTATACAATGGGGGAGAGAATTAAAAAATCAAAAGAAGGGTTGGGTGTGATGTAACCTTAGAATGAAAATGATATGGGGGTGTCGCCTTTGTGGTTGTCATAATTTTGAAAAAATGAAAATAAACATAGATGATGAATAATTAAGTGTCAATGACTAGAGTATGAAGGAATTATTATGAAAATAGATGAAGCAATTCCATGTATCAAAATTCTTCCTAATAAGGTGATCATATGGTGTTTCATAGTTCCTATGATTGGTGGTATATAAAATTATGTATTCCATTGTTTATAAAAATAAATTAGGGTGGGAGATACGTTTAAACTTTTTCAAATATTATTGTTATTTTTATAATATAGAATATACTGCATTTTAGAAACTATTTCATAATCTATCAATAATATTTTAGGAAGAAGAGTGGGAACTATCATGGATAAAAACATCGTAATAATTTTTATAAAGATGGAATTCTCTTATAAAACACCCTCTCTATAAAAAATTTGAAAGGAGAATTGTCTAAGAAAACCCCTTCATCTAAAAAATATATAAAAATGATATTTAGTGTCAGTTCTCACTCTTCCACCACCCACTATTGTCACATTTTGATTTGTCTTTTACCTTCTTTGAACCACATTTATCCCCATTTCCACTAAATTTATACAATAATTTCCACAAGTTGTAGTCTTCTTTAAGAATCCACATAGCCCCATCTTCCATTAGATTCTCTGAAACCTCTTTTTCTATGAGCCCTATGTTTCCTGATTCTTGAGACCCTCTTCTGTGACCTGTGACATACATGTCCTTCATGAGAGAAAAATCTATTCTAAATTTTTTTAATTCCTTGACTATCCATGAGTAACCCTTCCATGATTTCCCGCCTCTATGAGTACCCCTTCTTTTTTCTACAATCCACACTGGCTAGTGTATTTTTTTTATATTTTTATATTTATTTTGTTTAAATAAATTAATAATTTTTATATATTTTTATATATTTTTTTGGATTTTTTACATATTAGACATCTTTAAAAAAATATTTAAGTATAATTGTAATAAAGTAGTGTAATTTTATTTGATTAATTGTAATTATTATGGGGTTTTAAAAAAATATTGTGTTTTTTTTAATTTTGAAATAATTTTGTTTTGGTATTTTTATCTTGGATTTTCTAATAATTTTTTATGGTATATTTATTATATTAATATTTATATAATACTTGTTTTGTGGTATTTTTAATATATATATAAAATTTGACAAAAATATTTAAATAAAAGTATGTTAATAACAAGTAAATATTGTAATTTAGACAAATAACTTATTTCTTAAGTAAAATAATTTAATTTAATAAAAATATTAGAGAAAGTAATTAAATTTAATTTTTGATAAAAAAATATAAAATTATAAAAAATTGAAAATGAAATTTAGTTTAAATTTTAATTAGTACTTTTGTAATTTATATGTAAATTAATTAGTGATTTTCTAATAAAAATATTATTACATTATACGTATATATATACTTTATACTTTGAGTTGGGTAAGGTTTCAATTAAATGAGTAAAATAAGCAAGAAAAAAGATATTTTTTTACAGCATACTCTTCTATTTTTACCCATCTAAGGGAATTTCATGGTGAAAAATACCATGGTGTGCACATTATAGTAATGGTGCAAGCCTCGATGCACTATTAGTAACTCTATTCAATTTAATATAAGATAATAAATTATTAATTTAATTTTGGAAAATGAATATTTTTAATTAAAATGGGTTAGCATAGTAAAAATAATAAATTAAATAATAATGTTATATTCCTGATAATAAATTTAAAAAATTTAAAAATTAAATTAAAAAAATAAATAAAATTTATTAAATTTATTTTTTACAATTAATTTTTAGTTGTTAGATATTTCATTGTATCACAAAGTATATATATAGAATTACATTATAGAAAATAAATTAGTAAATCAATTAGTAATTTTGAAATTAATATATTATTACAGTGTGTAAAATACATTTAATTATGTATATTAACATATTATTACATTGTAAATAATAAATTATTGCATTGTAATTAATATATTAACTTATATATACAAATGTATTACATCATTGTAATTTATAATAATTATTGACATATTATTTCATATTAATTAATATATTATTTCATTATAAATAAGAAATTATTATTGTTTTTATGATTTATAATTAATATATATTATTTTTTTCATTATAATTAATATTTTATTATATATGTACTCCATTTTCGCACACTAGGGGCCTGGCGAGGCTCTGAGTTCCTAAACATGCACTCTAGAGTAATGGTTCATGTCATTGCACTCTATTAACAATGCTATTCAATTAAATATAATTTAATAATTTAATAATTTAATTTAGAATAATTAAATGTTTTGTATAAAAGATACTCTAATTTAATAAAAAATTGTGTGAAAAAAATACATATAAAATTTAGAAAATAAAAAGTTAATTGAGCATGAAATGAAATTTAAATTTTAATTCATAATTTTTCTAGTTATAAATAATTTTGTATTGTCGATTTATGTTAATGACTGATGATACAAAATGGCTTGTATCTTGTGAGAATGAATGGATTGGGTCAACTTTTCGATGATTATGGTTTTAATAAAACAATAAAATGAACCCAATAAAAAAGGCTACATTTATTCTATTTCAAATGTATGATGAGGTGTAATGTGCTATAGTGAGTACCTTAGAGAAATGTTCATCACCATTGTTCATTATTATAAACTCAATTAAATTATAATTATAATAGGAATATTATTTTATAATGTTAATATATGTAGGTAAAATATTTGTTTTTAATATTATTTTATGAATTGTTGATGTATTTATTTAACAAGTAATTTAATTTTATTAAAAATTTCAAAAAATAGTAAAACACCTGTATTCATGTATATATCATAGTGTTGATATAGTTGAATTTGGGCGTCAAAAATCATATATTGGTGGTCCTATAAGATTAGTAAATCTTACTGGATGTTGTATGAAGAAAATAGTTGACATTAAAATTTATGATCGATTAAAGATGGATGAGAATTAATATATGTCATCTATCATTTGTAGGCTTCCTTAGACTCAGTTTAATCTGTATCACATGCATCATAATTTCATCAATGATGATGATTTTAGGATTTCTTATGATTTATATCTATATCATTTAAATAATATTGTGATGAAATTATATTATTAAGTAAGTGTAATTGAAGATACCAAACAAATAAAATAAAACAAACCATATGATGGTGGATTTCTATGATGTATGTGTTTATATCACAACAAGTTGTTTGATTCAGATTATGTTTAGAAAATACTTATATATTTGAGATAGTATATGGGATTATTATACCAGTATATGTTCCTAACAAATCTATTTTTGTAGTTGATCAACCAATAGTTGTGAACAATGATTCCTACAAAGATGATTTTGAGGATGATGAATTATCTAATAGAGATCATAATATGATATTAGAGAATGATCCAGAAATACAATACACACAGTTGGTGGAAACATCACATGATATTACAGAAGTGGTTCTATAATTTGATTGGGATACAGTGACACAAACAACCAAGTTTCTAGGTATTCTACAAGAATGAAATGTATGAGGAGTTGATGGGGTTCTTTATATTATGAGAAATTATTTTGAAAAAATAGGAATTAAAAAAGTTTTAAAGCATTACCTATGAAGATAAATTACATTTATCTAATAGATAACTCTATGATAATGATATTTTCCACTAAATATTGAATATATGGTGACATATAAACGATGATATTATGAGATATCCTTGTAAAAAATTTAATTTAATGGAAAATTAAAAAAAATATAGACTGAAAACATATTTGTATCAAAGGATGACACATGATAATAGAAACCTTGAATCAAAACACCTATTCTCTATTATTATTTGTATGGTTGTATTTAATCTTTATGTTCATGACAACATAATATAAGAACACATATAGAGTACGTATGGATACAGAATCTCATAGAATAATGAATGTCTTGAAATAGAAAAATCTATTAATATGTTTTATGATGATTAGGAAATTTCATTTATGGTGTCACCTTGTTAGATATATTGATTGGTAAAAACTAGACATGTAGTTTATCAATTTAAAATAATAGAGAATGTGGTAAAAAATTGTGTTATTATAAACAATGTCTAATTTTATCCAATATTCTGGGCCTTCCTTCCATGAATGACAACATTCTATCACAAAAATAATTCATAATTGTGGATGAAAAAATCCTATAATAAATTTTTAGGGGAAAAATACCTCAAGTTAACATTTTAGGGTTTTTTTATTGATTGTGTTTTTTTGAAAAAGAAGGTTTCTGACATCAGTTGTTGAGTTCTAAAGATACTGTTGAGAATGTATATTGAAAAATATTCATTAAAAAGGAGTGAATTCTTTGGGGATAGTATAAAAAATAGAGTATGTAAGGTGGATTCATTTCCTAGTTTCTCTCAAATTTTAGGTCCGTGATTTTGAGTAAGGTTTAATCATCACAAAAGTTGGATTTCCATGAATTCATCATAAAAATATGGAAAAGGCTTGAGTTTCATGGAGAATAGAGTTTGTTCAATGTAAATAGTTTTTCAAAGTTATTTGGTGTTGTGAAGGGAGGTTTTCCAAAAGAAGTGGAGCAGCGTCAATGTGAAAAGGTTTGACGACAACCTCTCCAACTACAAGAACCTTTGTAAAAGAAAAATTTCTCTATATCTTTATTAAATAGTGAGATTTAAGAAAAAAGTGTAGATATTGGAGAAAATATAAGGATGAGAATGTAAGCTTCTGAAATGGGAGGAAAAACCTGTAAATAAACCTTTACCCCCCATAGAAAAGGATAAAATGACATAATGAAGATTCAAAGAATCTGAATTTTTGAAGTTGATTCCAGATAGTTGTTCTTGAGAAAAATTTCAAGAAGAAAGAAATTTATTAAAGGCTGTAAAATCCGGCCAAAAGTTGTAAGCTTCGTAAAATTATTGAAGTCTATGAAGAATATAAAAAGATAACTAAATGGACTGAGCCACTAAAAGGCTAAGTGGTCATCATGAATGTGTTTGATCTTTGTGAAATAAGGTTGCTTCAAGAAGGATGATTTATCTTTGCAAAAGTGGAGTGATATAAAAAAAATTATGGGGTTTTTTATAGTAGTTTATACTTTTGAGGAATTGGTCAATTTCATGAAGGTTGTGTGAGAACTATGAAGATATTGTTCCTTTTGAAAGTGTTTATAAAGTATTTCCTAATGATTTTTTGGTAAATTGATATTCATCAAGTGTATTAAAGTCGAAATTCAATATATAATCCACCTATAACTGAAGATTCATTAATTATTGATAATTAAGAGACCCATAAGTCTATAAAATGTGTGTGGATTCATTCCTAAGTAGTGAGTAATAGAGGAGGAAGAAGTAGATCCTTTCCACCAACAATGATCCATAGAAGGAAGATTGAGGTATTTACACTTGGAAAGTAATGGGCTATCCCTAACCTTTGTAATGCCAGTAATCCTATGAATAGAAGTGTCCTACTCAAATATTTTTTTAGTAGGGATCCTTAGTGGTTTTCATACATCGAGACATTGTCATTTTATTTTCCTCGAACGTAGCCCAAAGAGGGTGGACCGAGTAATATTGGTGTATTGTGCATGCTTCATTTTCTGTGCATACATTTCAATGATAAAGAGAGAGAATATTGTTTTGGTTAATAATGAAAAAACATCTAAAATGTAAGTTGTTTCAATCTGTCATACCCTAATTCACCCACCCTCTTTGGGGATTTATCCTTGTTGGTCTAATAATTGGTATATTAGAAAAGGTTATTTTCATTGTTTCTCTCAAAGGGTATTCAAGGGATATTTTGAATAATAAATTGGTTCATATCATTGAAGGAATTGATTTTAAATTATAGAAGAATCAGGTTCAGAAATTTTTTTGATCATTAAGAATCGATGTCATTACAACCACAATACATGGATATTTGGCCAGTGTGGACAATGGTACTTAATCTGAAGATAACTGAAGGTAATATGATATTGACATAAAATGAATCAAATATTTTTTGTGAACCCTATAAAATATAATATATATGATTTTGTTGTGATGTAATTCACCATAAGCTTTGTGGGTAAAGTTTCTAAATATTTATTAGGGAGACTCAAAAGTCAGAGAAGAAAATATATAGGTTCGATGGAACAAGTATGAGGATCTTATAATAGACCCTAATGATTCTATTAATGTATTCTTTGGGTAAATTTTGTTTCGCAAGACATGTTGGGTCATAGAGAAATGGTTAAATATGTAAATATTTTTAAATGAATCTTGATAAGACTTCCACCATAGTTCAATCTGAATGTTTCTAAATGAGAAATGATGATAATGAGTATTTGGAAAAATATAATTACAATGTGGTGTAATTCATGACCATGAAGAAACTCATCGTTGAAGATGGGATAAAAGATGATGATATGGATGAGGTGGTTTCATTATTTTCCTCAAATATTCAAAGAGAAAAATGAAAATTCAAAGGGAAACTCCCAGTTTCATGATTTTGATGTGGAATGGTTGGAAATCTTGCATATAGGCTCCCTAATATGTTTCAAGAAAATGACGAGGATAATGTTAAAATTCCTATGAATAACTCTTCATCCTATGTGAAAGGTAAGATAAGGATCATGAGGAATTAATTCAAAAACTATAATCTTTTTTCAAAGTAAAATGATAGTTTTGAAGAATATGGGGATAAATATATGGATAAATAAGGTGATCATAGATAAAATGTTATGGTGGAAGTTTTATTTATCTCTCAATAATGATAAGAAAGAAAAAATGATAAAGAGGAATTCGAAGGAAGAGTTGATATATAGGATGAATAAGTAGCTTCTCATGAAGAGATAGATGATTGGAGATCCAAAACAAAGAAAGAGAATATTGTGGTTTGTTATTTACAAACTTTATATGTATTCGTAGTAAGAATATAAATCCAAACTAAATAATAAAATTTAAAAACTCAAGTATTTAACGCTAGAGAACTCAGAAAATGATGTCGACTACATCCTCAAAATTGATGAACAAAAAAGAGATATTGATAGTTTGACTAACACTAGAAAATATGAAATAAAAAATATTGAATAACATCAAGAAGAAGTTATCAATATATTAAGGAATTTGAAAGATTATTTGAACCTCTTGAATCTATCAGAAAAGGTCCAAAAGGTAGTAGAAACTGGAAAATTATAGTTCAAGGTTCCAGTGAAATAAAAAAAGGAATGTTTTGAGAAGAAAATGATTGATCTAAAAATATAGTTGGTATAACGCATGATCAAAAACAAAAAAGGTAATACTTGTTAAATTTAAAACACAAGATACTAATCTAAGATAGAAGATTGATTTGGGAATGAATCAGAACTAGAAGATTATGAGAGACCAATGGAAAACTAGTAGTGTGGTAGTGACACACATGAATGTACCACACATCAGATGTTATCATTATAGAATTATGGGACAATTAGAAAATGAGTGTCTCATAGCTGAGAGGCAATGAATGTTAAAATAGTAATAGAGGAATTCATATAGAAATCCATTTTCTAGGACATCATTTGATGGTCACTATTTCTGGTGTAGAGGATTTAGACACATGGAAAGATATTTCTCATCAAAAATGTAGAGAAATGTACCGAAGCAGAATGAATGTGGTCATAAGAAGTAGTTAAATGTATTATCAAATGAGATGAAAATTAAAAATCAACTTGAATCATTTCAAGATGAATTTGGTCCATTATACTTCTAAGAAGATCAATATTATCAAACCTTTCCATGTATAATTTCAAACAAATGAATAATAAAGAAAATAAATGAGATACTAGTTGTTATTGTGATTTAACTTAAATAATCAGTTCATTCTGGTGTTTGGATACTTGATATTGGAGTCACATACCATATGAAAGGTAATAAGGATATTTTTAGAGGAATAAAATATGATAACGAATGTGTTTTAAAATTCACAAATTATGGAGGTCTAAAGGTTTTTGTATTGGGAAAAGAAAAATTAGAGGTAAAAAATTATACATGGTGATGTCTTACTTGTTCAATGCCTTAGTCACAACTTCATTAGTGTTAGTAAACTTTGTGACTCAAGATAATATATAAGCTTCACCAAGAATATTTTTATCATCAAAGGAAGAGATGGTGGAGTTTTCTTATAGGGAAAAATAACAAGGTAAAATATCTACAATGTAAGTTGACAAGAATATATGAAATTTGTATCCATTGAGAAAGAAAATTAGTTGTGGCATAAATGACATGTCCATATATGTCAACCATCACTAGAAAATATAGTCCAATTTGATGAAACTTGAGATCTCAGAAAGCAATCATGTGATCGTACTCATAAGTGGGATTCTTGATAACAAGAGAAGATCATCAGGAATATATACCAAGAAAAAAAGGAAAATGTAAACTATAGTTTTTTAATTGGTTCAAGAAGATGTATGTGAACCTATATCACCAAGATACATTGATAGGAATTATTATCTGTTTCTATTAATTGATTATATTAGTAGGATGGAATGGTTATTTTTCATTTCTCGCAAGTTTGATGTGTTTAGTTTCATAAATCAGTATCATAGGGAATCATAAAGGATGACTGTATAAATTATTTTGATGTTTCATACAAATAATGGTACAAAATTCATAAACTGATAAGTAGAATATCATTTTGGGAAACGTGGGATAAGACATCACATTTCAGTTGTGATATCTCCTTAACAAAATTGAGTGGTTGAAAGGAGAAATCAGATCTTCAAAAACATGAATAGAATAATGCTTATTGAAAAGGTCCTAATAGGGAAATTATGAAAGGAAGCAGCCATGACCTTAGTATGCATATACAATAAGGCTATTTTATATTTGAATAATGAAAATACTCCATATGATTTGTGTTATGGGAAGAATAAAACATTTAAATACTTTTGAATATTTGGAAATAAATGTTTTATTACCAATATAGCGAAGCACATGAAATTTGGATCACATGGAGATGATGGGATATTTCATTGATATTTAGGAAATATCAAAGAGAATAAATATCTCAAAAAGTGGATTGTAAATGTATTTTAAAGAAATGATATCACTATAGTAGATAATGAAAAAATTCTTTAAAAACATAGTGACAAATTATCTAATGAAAGTGATTAGGATGTAAGCACCTCAAAGGGATTTGAAGTGAAAAATGGTAATTCATAAGAAAACAATGATGATGAACAGCAGGAAGTAAAATATATATCTACAAGAAATCCAAAGATATTTGGTGAAATTTATAGAGATATTGTCATTAAAAATCTAGTTGCACTAGTTTAAACATGAATAAAAAGTCATTACAATATAAATATATACTATATCTGGTAGAGTCTATTTTTTTTGACGTACCAGTTGAAGATGAGAACTGGGTTTAGGCTATGAATAAAGATCTTGACAAAATTTTAAAAATCAGAGATGGGAGATTCTTTCGATACCTACATATTATAGTTTCATTAGGACTAAATGGGTATTTCAAAATAAGATAAATGAAAATGGAATAGTTATTCAAAACATATCACAATTATTGTGAAAAGGGTACTCCTAGATAGAGGGTATTGATGTTGATTAAACATTTTAACATCTTATTTGGCTAAAGATAATAATATTTTTGTTGTCCAAAGTAGTGAAAAAAAGGATCATCTTTTTCCAGATGGATGTCAAGTCAGTGTTTATAAATGGGGTTTTGGGAGAAAAGGTTAATATTGATCATCCAAATGTTTTTCTTATTCATGATTTTGAGAAAAGATTTTTCCATATTAAGAAGGTTATATATGGGTTTAAGCAAGCACTATGATCATGTTATTCAAGGATTGATTGGTTTTTAAGGAAGATTGGATTTTAGCATGGTGGTGTTGATTACAATATGTCAACTATGAAAGTAATAAAAGGATGATGGTTCTAGTACATTTCTATTATTAATCATTGGTGGATTTTTTGAATCATAGTGAAAAAAGTTCATATAATTCAGAATTTTTGAGTTTGAAATGAAAATAAATTCTGAACTAACATTTTTCCTTGGTTTGTAGGCGACACAATAAAGTAATGATACATTAATTTCTCAATATAAATATGCTGAGGATGTTTTAAAAAGAGTTGTATTGGATAATTACAAGGAGAAGATGACTTCAGTTTTTACCAAGATGAAACTATCATGAGACGATGAAGGAAAATAAGTTAATATCACAGAATATAGGTAGACCATTGAAATCCATACATAACAATAAAATGAACAAATATTGTTTTTTCAATATGAAAATAATTACCATATCAAAGTAATAAAAAATAAATTCACACACTTATAGTAAAAATAATATATTGATATATCAAGAGCATGGTTTATTTTGATTTCTTGTACAATAAAAAATCAAAGTATGTGTTACTAGGCTATATAGATGTAGATTGGGATAGATCAATATATAATATAAAATCCACATCAGATGGTTCACTCTATCTTTGTGGATTTTCTTTTTATTAGCTAATAAAGAAATAATATTTCATTTCATTGAGCACCGTAAAATGAAAATATATTATGTCCACTCAAGTGTGCACACAATTATTAAGGATAATAAAGCAACTTGATGATATGAGAGTTCTGGAGAAGTCTCTGATCAAAATCCATTACGATAATTTAAGTGTTAAAAATCATAGAATAAATCACGTCCATCACTCAAGGAAAAAAGAAAATTGAAATCAAGTACCATTTTATTAATGAGAAGGTTGATCAAGGGATTCTGATTTTGTATTATGTGCCTAAAGAACTACAAGTTATAGACATTCTGATGAAGGCCTCTTCAAAAGTAGCATTTGAATGGAATTGATCAGCTCTTAGTGTTCAGTCAACTCCCCACATTAGAAAATATGTGGATACGATACCCAATGTCCCCAAGGTATGATTTTTTTTCCCTAAAGGCTTGTTATGTTATCCATACCCTATTGTAGAAAAGAAATTATTGAACTTTGAGTTCTTTGAAAAAGGGGAGAAATTGTGGCTACAAAAGGGGAGAAAATGTCTTAATCAAGATAGGGGAAGGTGATAGGGGGATTAGTTATGAAAGGGGATTTTTAAAACTGATGATGCCAATGATGATATATAAAAATTTATATATCATGATAGTTGAGGTTCATAATGAAAGGCAGTTGAGTGGTTTTTTGAATAAAGTGATTAATTGATGAAATTTTCATGATACTTGTGTTTCTCATGTTGAGCATGGATCATGTTATATTATAGTGTGTTTTTAGAAAAAATATGATCACTATTTGAATCACAAAAAGTGGACTTTGGTAGAACATAAAATAATCTTTAATAATGTATCATAATGTGATGAGTTTCTAATAATCCTAAAGGGATAAAGTAGGGAAAAATACCTTAAAGTAACATTGTAGTTTTTTTGGGTTGATTGTTTTTGTTGAAAAGTATTTTTCTGATATCAGTTGTGGAGTTCAAAAGATATTTTTGACAAGATATGTTGACAGAGATTCATGATAAAGGAATGGATGCCCCTGGGGGCAGTACAGAAAATAACATATACAAGGTGATGTCATTTCCCAATGTTTACCAAAAATTATGATCCAAAAAATGGAGAAGTCCCCAATCATCATGAAATTTGGATTTCTATTAAGACCTTAAAAATATATATATAATCTGTGAATTTTCGAATGACTATTTTTTAACGAAGGTAAAAAATATTTATAAAGGAATTCGGTGTCATGAAGGCTGGGTTTTATGAAGAAGTGGAGCATCACGAATACATGAAGGGTTTATGATAATCTCCACGATAATGGGAATCTTACAAAACTAGAAAATTCATTACAACTTCATGAAATAGAGAGATTCATGATAAAAAATGAATAACTTCATGAAAAGGTGATGGTGAGGATGGAAGATTCTAGAATGGGAGGCAATACTTATAAATATCCCTCTATACTCCTTAGAAAATGACTGAAATATTTAACGAATATTCAAAGGATTTGAATCCCTGAAGGTGATTCATGAATTTTTTATTGTAAAAAATTTTATGAAGAAAGTAAATTCACAAAATCTTTGAATTCCAAAAAAATATGTAATAATCATGAAAGTATTAATGTTTTTAAAGGATATAAAAAGCTGATTGAAAGGTGTGAGCCTCATAAAGTATAAGTGAGATTTGAGAAAGTGTTTGAGTATAATGAATGTAAATTCATCATGAAGGTTGGTAGATAATTGAAAAAAGAGTTTATCATAGTGATGGTTGTGGATTTCATAAAAGAAAATTATACTTGTGAATAATTGGGTAGTTTCATGAAGGCTGTGTGATCTTTGTGAAGTTAGTGTGTATCTTGAAAGTGTTTAGAAATGACTATGAAATGAATCTATAGTAAACTGATATTCATTATGTAGATGAAATTATAACTTGAAGATAACATCTATGTACAATTGATGATTCATTAATTATTAATAATTAAGGAAACTATATGTTAATAACTATGTGTGGATCCTTTCCAGAGCAGTGTGAAAAGGAAGAGGAAGAAGGTGATCCTTTATTCTAGTAGTAATCCATAGATGGAATATTGAAGGAGTGACCCTTGAAATGTAGGGATCTATCCCAAAAAATTGTAAACGCAATGAGCATGGGAATAGATGTGATCTAGCTCAAACCTTTTTTTATTAGTGAAACTTATTGGATATGGTACATGGGTGGATTATTTTTGTATGTTCCTTGGACAATTTATATTAAGGCAGATCTAAGTAAAATTTTTGTGTCTCATGAAAATATTAATTTGCGTTTATAAATTTCTATGATAAAGGGAGAGAATGGTTATTTTTAATGATGAAACAAGATCTAAAATAGAATTTGTTTTGATATTTTATATGGTGACTTACCACCCCCCTTATTAGGGTATTTAACCTAGTTGTAATAACAAAAAGTATAATGGAATTCCCTATATTTCCCCCACATGGGTAAGAAATAGATGTCCTTTAACACTATTATTTTTAATACTATAGAACTAGAATCATGATTTTTAGTGTAAATATATATGTTTTATGTGTGTTCCTTTAAAATTAATGAAAACGATATGCCTTATATCAAAAATTCATCGTGAAATCAAGGAAGAAGTGGATATCAATGATAGTGGTTGGCTACTGCCCAATAACAACTATTGTTATTTCATAATATTAATGTCTAGAAATGCATATAAAAAATTTCATTCTGTTAATGTGAAAAAATAAGTCAAATTTTTTTTATTATGTCAAATCTTATGAAAATATATATTTTTATAATAATTTTATATCATTGGATAGTTTAAATTATTATAACATGGAATTATAGCATACAAATCCATAAAACAGGTTTTTCCTTAGATATTGGAAGAAATAATATTAAATAATAAGTTTTTTTATAATTAAATGTTACATAGTACAAATAATAACTATTCTCTAAAATTTTATGAAGGAAAGAGATATGTAACATGACTAAAAACATTATTTAATGCATGAACAAATTCGTTAACAATGTTTGAAAATTACCAGTCACATTAATTGTTTTTTTTCGAAATTATATAGATTTGTTAAATATTTTATTTCTACATTATTGGATGTGGAGAATGAACTATTTTAGGATTGTCGATACAATTAAAAAATTAAAAAGGATATTGAGGTTCATAAAACGCCTAAAACATTATACAAGCTGTGTCATTTTCATAAGATGAGAATCTATGTTGAAGTTGAAAATGGTTAAAATCATTTAGCCAATTTGAGTTTTTGGGTGATGATCATTCTTATTGGTAATTTCTTCTAATAATGGTTTTACTTCCACTCTTAAATTATTCCTTACTCACATGTACTTGAAGTATATTCCCAAATTCACATGCCATGGGATATGTGTGTCGATTATCTATATAGAATTGACATAAAATATATTTATACATTTAATATTGGAGGCCAATTAGAGATGTATCATTGTTATATAATCCTATAAAACATCCAATTATATTCCTGAGTCCAACATGGTTCCATGGAAATAGTCATATTAAATATATATGCCTGAGAAACAAAATGGATTGGACTTAAGAGAAAGGGATATGACTATGATGTGGTATGTGTAGTGAGGAGGGACAAAATCACTAAATGTTTTCTCACAACAATAAATTTATTGTGTGATCGTTGCATGTGACATGAATTTTTTAGTTCAGTTAATTATTACAATTTTTTAAATGTATAAATGTTTATTGGATGAAAATTTTAAATTTATTAATTTTTTCCCTCTGAACATATATATTATTTTTAATATTTATATGTTTACCATTTTTAACCATTTATATTTATGTAATCAACATAGGTACATCAATGTGTTAGATTTTTATGGTTCTTTAGGGATTAATAGAAAAATATTATTAGATAGTGTTTCTAGATGGTGGTCATTAGACAAATATGACCAGATAGGGGAATATTGCAGTGATAATTCCATAAAATCAGGTACAAATCATCAGAAAGAGGCCCTTTATGTGATGTTTTCTATAGTAGTAAATCACTTCTTTAGATTATAGAATTTTTACCAATTGTTTATGGATATATCAAATAGTTCAATAGTGTATCATAGAATTCCCAAGTTAACGGGAGGTTAACTATGAGTCACTCTAGTCAGTGGAACCTATTCATTTCATAGACACCACTATAAAGAGAGATGGTATCCCAACTATGATTATGATGATTCCTAATGTAAAATTTGATGTCATTTTTTGATATATTATTCTAATACTCTGTAATTGGAGAAGAAGTGGGTGATAAATTTTGTGATCACTAATATCTCTAGTAATGGAAATGTTTACAGTATTCTATTATAGATATAGTAATTTGTATGAACCACATAAAACATGATTTTTATGATTTTTTTATGTTTGTGACATATTTTAGTCATTATTTTTTGGTCTCCCAACCTAATTATAGTGCAAATACCTGAGTGAAGGTGCTGGTTAGAGAAACCAATATCAAATGGTTATACTAGTGTCTGTCTAATGGGGTTTTAAATTTCATTTCTATATAGTAAGAGGTTATGATATATAAATCCATCTGGTATAAATTTTTCTTGGAACATACATCCAGTTTGAAAGATGGAGTGGTTCTAGTTGTTCGTCCCTTCTTTCTCCCTATAAGTTGTATTAGAGGTGCTGGTTCTACTTCACTCACAACATTCAAGTTTCTCCTCTCCTTATCTTATAAGTTGTAGGATTTCAGTTGTTTCTAATAATATCAATAAGAATGAATTTATAGGTAAGAAATGTTCTTATCGATATGTTTGAGTGGATGAAATTTTCAATGTTGATAATGAAACTAGAGGATCATTTATTACAAAAGATATTGATGCCCCATTTTTCAAGAGATTATCATAAGAATATAATGAAGACAGTATTGGGTTATTGGGAAGGAACGACTTATCATTGATAAGGATGAGACTTTTTCAAAATGTGTTTTTTCCATTTGAGACAAGAAACCTGTTGCAAAGGTTGTGAAAGCATTGGATGAAATGTATAAGAATTTAATAGCTCTGAAGAAATTTTTCATGATGCGATGAATGTTGAGAATAAGGATATCCGATAAAAGACTCATAGCTGATAACTTGAATGCATTTAATATGGTACAAGGTTGTAACACCATTCTATTTTTACAAAATATTTCTATTTAAATAATTTTATATCTTTGAATGCTTCAATTTCACCCAACAACAAGTTTAAATGAACTGTGTAATCTTATTAAAATATTATGTGTCTCTTATATCCTGGCTATTAGATTATAATATATGAATAGTAATAACTGAATTTTTAAAAATATATTTCCTCTAAATTTATATTAAACATTCATGATGATAATTAAAAACAAATATTATTTTAAAGTAAAAGTTGTTTTTAAAAAAAAGTTTTATGCATACAAAGAATTTTATATTAATATATTAAATTAATCACTATTTGGTGAATGATTTTAATGGAAATTATATATTATTTACTTGATCAAATCTTTCATACATTCAATATATATTTTTCTAAACATAAGATAAGAATAAAACCATTTTATACATAAATTTTTATTTTCCGTAAAAATATTTTTTTTCACATTTTATGTTGTCACTTTAAAATTTATATTTTATATTTATTTATTTTGAATTAGATAAAATTAATTAAATATTTAGGATTATGAGGATTAATTTTTTAATTTAATCCGCTTTTATTTTTGGTCAATATAAATAGTTACCTTACTAGTAATGGGTAAATTAGGTAATTAAAGTTAGAAATAAAATGACAAGGACTATACAATGACCCCAAAACATTATTTAAATTTATTGGATGATTCAATTTCATGTATATTCATTAAATATTATCTAATATAACATTTTATGTCTATTTTAATTAGATTATGACCTTTATAATATTTTATTTTATAAAAATTCAAACATGTCATACTCTTGTTTTGATAACCACTATAATATTAATATTTGATTATCTAAATGATAAGTAGTACAATAAAAAATATTTTTAAATCTAAATGATTTATTTTTATCACAGGAATATTTTTTTTATTTTTATTGAAAAATGTTTTACCTTAAATGCTTGCATAACGTTGATGCAAGTATTTTTTTAATTAATGGAATAAATCAAAAAATGATATTAAAAATATTAAAAGTTATAAAATTTTATATATTTATGGTGATCCATGAATTCCATACATTTTCATAAAATTTTTATCATATGATTATGTATTTTGTTCAAATTTAAATTTTTACCTTCATGTTTATAAAGTTAACATAATGAATAATATCAAAATTGACAAAAATATATTTTACGGGTTAAATATTTTATTAAAGTTTTTAAATAAACATAAATATATTAAATAATAACAAATGGGATAATATATAGTCAAATATTTCATTCCTTATTCATTTATATGACAATTGGAATCATTTGTCTCTAAAATAGTCTTAATATATTATAATTTTTTAAGAAATTCCAAAAGTTCCCCACACCTCAATTATAAAAGGGGACTTCCTCCTACACTTAATTGTACTAATATGATCCTTATATATTGAATGTACTCTATAAAAATATTTTATAAACTTCCATATCCACATTATAGAGTTGTTTTTATTCTCACAAGACTTACTCTAGATTCCTTAAGAGGATATTTAAAGGAGTCATTTCAAAGAAGAGGTAATCACCTTCAAATGATCTCTTTATTTTATACAATTATTAACATCCTATAAATCTATTATATTAATCATAAAATAATAATTTTAGTATCCTAAATATTCTTAAATTTTATTATGATTTTTAAAACACCATTATACACCCACTTTTCTATCATATAATAGTATCACTCATGAGTATGTATAGACTACAATCTCTACGATTTAATGTGACTAGGTTTTTATTTATTTTCCATAGGTTTTTTAATACGGATAAATTTGATGAAACTATATGATATATGCGAAATAATAATTATTCTTTAATGTATAATTTTTATTTACCATTCTTTTATTCCATCATTCACAAAATGGATACATCGATCATGTGTACGTATTACCTACCGTCTCCATGAACGGTGTAATTACTTTTTCTATATCTACCCTTAAATAATGACTCAAAATATTTATATAATTAATATATATTGTTTTTATACCATTATTAACATTCTAGAACTTATGGTACAGTGACCAATGTATAAGGACTGAGGCCGTCAAACCAAAACTTGCTTAGAATACGAACAATTATGACCCAAAATAGTGGTTTTGATAACAAATTATTAACAAAAGGGTGATAAGATGTTATAAATAAATAACTAACAGTATTATATATATATGAATATAGTTATTTATTAAATTAATAATAAAACAATTTTAATATACATATTGTTTTAATGTTAACAAATAATGATAATACTTGAGGTAAGTGGTTTTTGTCTCACTTTTTTTGTGTGGTACACATGACATATTCCCCACTTGTATCCTTATAGTGGTTTATATATTACCCATGAATTAAATTTATAATAAATATTATGAATTTTGATGGGATTTTCCAATCTATTTATTTTTATTTCCTTCATTGTGTTATGATTCAAAAGTTACCATAGTGGTAAGGATTTATTTCATAGTCTCGTCATTATTCATGATTTTTTCATTCAATTCTTAAATGGGGAATAATTATATTCCATTTACATGTTTTCTAAAATAAATTAAAACAATTTCTTTACTATTCTAATAAAATGTTTTAAAATCATTTTTACCATTGTTTGAAATTGATCAAAATGGATTGAAATGATTCTTTTCGTCGTTTTCTAAACTAGGTTCATTGTGAATCTTCTAAAAAAATATAGATGGAATGTTTTTATAGCTTATAAAACATGAAAATATTTTACCACCATCATGAAACCATAATTATTTTAATGCTAATTTACAATTTTATAAGGTTATTTTCAATGACAATGTTTTCCTTTATAAGTGAACAATTTAAAAAAATCAAAATTAAATGGGTATTTTTTTCTCAATAGATATACCAATTGATATTTAAAAATAGTTTTACTTCCAATATTACATCCTTCGATGTTACTTATTCTATTATTGTTATATGATTCAAGGATACCATTATTATTATTTCACTATATGGTTTATTTTAATGATGGCAAGGTGTTTATAAATCTCGTTTCTTTTCCATGAGTTATATTATAATGAAATGTTTATGAGACCCATTTATTTTTATGGTTTATGATATGATGATTGATTTATGATATAGTGTCAGACATATATATTAATTTCATTATGTGATATATGGGACCTATATCTCCATTCAATTAATTAGGTAAATTTTGATACATCTTTAGATAAATAGGATTGCAATGGGAAGTAAATCTACTTTATCAGGGTACATTATCTACTGTGATAATATTGGGAGTGAACCTTGACAACTATTATTATTTGGATAGTGATCCCATTACACTATGATATAATTTGTGAAAATACTTAACTAATAAAGAAATTTTTTTCTATGCTTATGTGTATTCCATAATTACATGTCTTACTCTAATGTTATTCTATCATGGTTCATGTTTCTTTATGATTCGTGTATTATGAACAACCAATATTTATTCCATGACTAAAGATTATGATCATTTTTATATAGGGTATAATTATTCAATTTTTACGTTCATTTTATCATGCACTTATCCTTGTGTTATGATTGTTATCTCTCGTGTTTACCTTACTGAGCATCCGAGCATTTAATTTTCTTATTTGTTTTCCTTTACTCAGTATATAAAGAAATCTATGAAGTATGACACATAAAAAATCGGGCTAGATATGATGAAATAAGTAGGAGATGATGTAGATATTTTATGATCTTTTTTTGTTTCTAACTACCCAAAGTCACTATACCTTTAGGATGTTTAGGCCTGTGTTTGTGTAATGTGATGAATAATCATCTAAAAATAAGTAATATTAATGTATTAAAATTTTGGTAACTATAGTTGGTATCATAGGATAGATTTAGTAAACCATTAGAAAATAGTATGAGAATACTATAGGGATAAGTCTAAATATATGATTAAATCCAAATGTTTTGATAATGATCATCAATGAACTATGTTTAACCTATGGTTTCAAAAAAGAATGTGTTACAATTTACACATCCTATAAATGATTTTTCATGATTGTGTTATTTTTAACTATTATTATTGTTTCTTACACTATGATTTTTGTTTTTTTTCAATGCATATAACCCAAAGGAATCATGTTAATGATGAATCTGATGGAAAATGAAATGATGTTATTTCTTAGAAACCAAATTTTATAGGTGATATAATGTAGAATCCTGATGATATTCACATTAGAATTTATCATGATATGAATCATCATGAGTTTCCAAATGATGAAATAAGGGAACAAAATACTTTGGAATCATTTATAATGAATCACACCCTTCTTTTAGTGGATATTTTGATCCACTGGTGTCTAAGTGATCGATCAACACCATTTAAAAAATAATATATTTTCTTCGATTATTGAGACATGAAAATTTTATCCTTATAATTTATCATCAGGAAGGTGGAGCGGATCAATGGTGGAATCTTATCAGAAATAAGTGGTGAGAAGAGTAAATTGAATCCATTAAATGGGATGAGTTTAAGGAAATATAGAGAAGTAATTTCTTGATATGAAGTAAAAGCATGACGTATCCATTGGTGCATATGAAACATATTTTACAAGGAATGCATATAATGCCTCTTGTTTAATTATCATCCCTGAATTTAAAATTGATCTATTCCATGGTGGATTAAAACAACTTCTCTAAAATAAATTATTTATAAGAGACATCAGTACCTATGAAGTAAATTTTATAAGTGATATCATGGTTGATATATATATTTGAGTTACCTATTAATATCATGGTTTTGATAAGAAAATAAAAATTGTATTTGAAAGAAATTCTAAAAACCATGGGAGAAGGAATATGATATTCTTGTTATACTCTAAATGAGGAAGGAAACATGATGGAATTAAAATTAAGTGGAATGGTAAATGTTTCATGTGTGGAAGATAATGATATTAGGATATCAAATGCCAAATTGATGGGATGAAGTTAGATAATGATGTGAATAAAGAGAAATATCCATAGAATGCACCACCCACACTCCAATTTTACAAATCAAATATGTATGGAAATTATTCCAATAAGGACATGAATCCCAAGGTATTTTATGATCCTCATAACCTATCTTTTAATCCCAAAGATAAAGGTAAATCTCACGTGATCACAATTCCCAAAATGGTTTTTTAGAATAATGTGGTTAATGGTACAATTATCATCCACAATAGAACAAATAATATCTTATTTTATTCTATATCCATCCACAATTTTAATAATTTTGTAAGGGTATCACCATATCACCTCAACAATTAGATATTGAGTTAGTTGTGAAAACACCTAATGAAACAATGGTCTTATATCATGTTTATATTTCTTCTCTAATTGAAGTTTGCAGGAAATTTCTTCCTTTAGAATTTGTGATTCTCCCTTAAGTTTAATTTTATGTGATTATTGTAATGTATTTAATTTCTATATATAGATTCCATATTAATTCTTTAGTAAGGGAAGTCACATTTCATATTCTGAATGAACCTAGAATCATTTATCTATATAATGATGAATATTAAATTCTAATTTAAATTTCTTACATGTTTTGGATTTTAATTCTTATTTGTGAAGGTTATCTATCTTATATGGTTGGTTAGAAACTCAAACATTAAATATGAACCTATTATATGGGATTTTATTGATGTATTTTTTGAATATTTTTTTAGTATTCCACGAAATCATGATGCTTATTTTTCAATATAGCTCATACCTAGTGCTATTATTATTTTTAATACAATTTATATAATGGGACCAGTTGAGTTTCAGTAATTAAAGATGAAAATATAGGAGAATCTTGATAAGGGATTTATATACTCCCTAGTGCATCACCTTCGGGGTCAACTATTCTATTTGTTATGAATATATATTGATCAATGTGAATCTACATTGATTATCAATAACATATCAAAATAACTATCAAGAACAAGTTTTCTCCTCCATATATTGATGACTTGTTTGATTAACTATATAGAGCTTAATATTTTACCACGGTTGACCTTTATTCGGGATATGATCAATTGAGGGTCAATAAGGATGATATACCCAAGATTAAATTCCATAAAAGGTATGGATAATATGAATTTATTATGAATCCTTTTTTACACATAATTTTTCCTATATCTTCAAGGAATTAATTAATAGATTCTTTAGATAGTTTTTTGATCAGTTTGTGGTAGTCCTTATAGATGAAATTATTGTATACCCAATGAGCAAGGAAGGTCATGAAGACTAATAGAGGATTGTGTTGAGGACCCTAAGGAAATAGAATATTTATGTCAAATTTACCATGTGTGAATATTGGATTAATAATGTTTCATATTTAGTTCATATAATCTCAAGTAAGGGATTATCAGTAGATCTATCAAAGATAGAAGTTATTAAGGAATGGACTAGGCCAACCACGGTGACTGAAATCTATAGTTTTATTAGTTTGGATGGATATTATTAATGTTTTATGAAATACTTATCACGATTATATAATACAATAACCATGGTGAATCAAAAACAAGTCATGTTCATATAGATAAAGGAATGTGAAGATAATTTCAAGGAGTTGAAAAGAAGGTTGGTCGGGGAACCTCTGATCACACTACCCTATAGTAGAGAAAGGTTGTTGATCAATAGTGATGAATAAAATAAGGTAATGAGATGTGTTATAATGTGAAATGTTATGGTGATATATTATGCCTCAATCCAATTGAATTTCCATGAGTAAAATTACACATATCTTGATTTGGCGTTAGTGGAAGTATGTTTTTCATTAATGATATAGAAACATTATATTTACATAAAAAGGTGTGACATATATAATTATAACAAACTTTTAAATAATATTTTCACTATGAATTAGTTGAACATGATCCAAAGAAGTTTGTTGGAGATAGTTAATGATTATGATTAGTCAATACATTACCTCCCTTGGAAAGCGAACAAGGTGGGAGATTCGTTGAGCCAAAAGGATCATACTAGATTATATATTATGAGGATCATAAAAATCCAATATTAATAAATTTAAAAATTATGTATCACAAAATATTAATGGAAGGGAGAAATATTATATGGATAAATTAATATTTAACCATCGATCCAAGTGAAGATGAATGAGGCATTAAAGGTATATTTAGAGCTAAAAAACAAGTTGAGAAAGGTTCCTATATAAAATATTGATTATGATTGGTTAATACGATTTAAGAAATTTTTATGTTACCCAACCATTCAAAATTTAAAGATGTATCTATTGTATGAGGCTCATAGTTCATCATTCTCCATTCATTCTAGATATATAAAGATGTGTAGACTACTGAAATAGTATATCTGGAGGGATGGAATAAAGAGAAATATTGTAGATTATTTTCCTCAGTGCTTAGTTTTTCCTCATGTTAATGATAATATAGTGAATTCTAATAGGATGTTACAAACATTAATGATTCCTGAATGGAAATGGGAAAACATCAAATGGATTTTTTCATCAGAAACCCTAAATCATATAAGGACCATAATGCTATATTGATTATAGTCAATAACCTTATGAATTATTTTAAATTACTTTTAATCAAACAATATTTCTACCATGATAAACTTACTAAAATATATATTAATAAAGTGGTAATATTGTATGGACTTTCAGTTTCCTTTGTATATGGTCTGGATATGAGGTTTTCCTTGAAGTCATGAAAATTTTCTCATGATTCTATTGATATAGAGTAATGTTTCAACACTGAGTATCATCCATAGAAAGATGTTCTGTTTGAAAGGCCCATTAAAACTCTAGAAATCATGTTGAGAGATTGATCTATAGATTTTGAAGTTTGTTGGGATCGTCACTGTCACGAACCAATCTCAATACCCTGGTACTCTGATAACCGATAAGACTATGACATGGCACAAAGATCATTCCCAATCCCCATGAGTTGGTAGCTATCACCAAGTATCATAAAAGATAAAGGTGTGAATGAGTTTTCTACAAAAATAGAAGAATAAATAGAAACAATTAAACATGATCAAAAGAGAGCTCCATGGGTAGAATGGTACTATAAATAAAACAGGTATATAAACCCAATGTACATAACCAAAGTACTAATAACTAAAACATTGACAACCCATGTTCTAATGTAAAAAACGCTCCAATCCCAAATATCAACAACCACCCCCTCCAAGAGGTGATTTTCCCTTACTCAAAGCTGGATTAAGGATATCTACAAACACCCAAAGTCACATGTAGGGTGTGAGATAAAATCCTAGTGGGGTCTCACAAAGGATTACATAATATGATTCAAATAAATTAAACCTACACATTACATAAATTTTAAATAAAATAGGCATGGAAATAAAATATAAAATTTTAAACAAAACATTATATTCATTTCAATTGATGGAAACATTTCAAAAATATATCTTAATAAAATCATTATATAAAATAGTTTCTCTAAATCCACATGGAATACGGAAATTATTTTTATTAAAAAGGGAATCTATATATATCAAAATAAAAAAAATGAGCAACATGGTCATCTTCCAATAGGTACGAAAGTCTCATGTTAAGGGATCCTCGCACTCCGATATGATGATAATGGACATGTGCACACAAATCCGTCAAAACTGATAAGAGAGGACTAATCACCATCCTGCTGAAGATAAGATCTACCAAGGTAGGATTAAGTTAGAGTTTTAAATAGCCAATTTGTTGCTATAGAAATTTCAACGTTGAATTTTTTATCAAAATATCTCACTAATTACCAAGGATTTCATATTCTCAAATAACAATCAATAATAGAAAAATTATTTCAAAACTACTCAAAATAAAATTTCCCCATTTTTATATTTCAATATGTCAATTACTTATTAGAAACCAATATATAGATTATTAATAAATTGAATCCTTTTGAAAAATAAAACCAATGGGATAATATTAAAACAATTCAATCCTTTTCTAAGAATCAATTTCACAATTCAATTTCACAAATTAAATTCATCAATTTCCATCAAATCTAAATCACACCTTTAATCACAAGAATTAGTGGTTTTCCCCAAATTTCAATCTAAATCAAATTAAAATCCTAATTAATGATAATTTTTGTTTTCATAATTTTATTGAAATCAATTAAAACAATTAAACAATTATAGGTTATATTAATTGGTCAATATTTCACAGAACCACTTTCCTTTGGATCACGAGATCACGTGTCACAACACCAGTAATGGAAAACTCCAATGAATAGCATCGAAAATGATGATCCAAAAACCAATACTTGATTCAAGATCTAAAACAATGGATATTAGATCCTCCAATAACATATAAATATAAAAATCATAAGGAGGAGAGAGTGAGATTTCAATAGACAAAGAATGGGGAAACATCCCTTACTAGATAGGAATGTACCATCATTCTCAGAGATTTGGTCTACATTTGAAAAGGTTTAGAGGAGAAAAAATGGGTCCTTAAGAGCTTCCAAGACCTATGAAATAGAGTTAATAGGGGTTGGTACCATGAATGAGGTAAAAGGGGGGTTCATAATTTTTTTATCATTTTTTTGAATTATTAAAACCAGTGAGAATAGTTATCTTGGTAGAGTCACATATTTTTTCAAAACGTGTTCCCCTCTAAAAGGGTGTATGGATTCTACTAGTTAGGAACACTATTTGTAAAACTATGTACCAACTATAAAAACCTTCACTGTGTGGTTTTTCATAGTTTTTACTAGCAGGGTTCATGTTTGGTAAATCTAAGCACCAACCGTTCCAATTCTATGAGCTTTCCAAAAATTCTGAATTTCATCCCGAAACCACCAAATACAAACCCAACTTAAGAATGATCAAAATGGGTTAAAGGAGTTCCAAAAAACAATAACTGGATGTTAAAAACTTCTCACCATAGAAACTTTATGACCCTATAAAAATTGATATGAAGTCTTCAAGAAAAAAAGATGTGGTCACTGTTCTTTCATCAGTGGATCTCTCTCCCATGTCTCATGAAAATTAGAACCACACTTTCATAGAACCTAATCCAAAGTTACCATCCACCCATGGAGTACCTTGGTTTCAGAATCAACTCTCTTGACTGTATTCTTAGTCATAGAAAACCAGTCTCAACATTAAGATCACTCTATCTCATAATTTGAGATAGATCAGAAATATACTTTCATAAATGAGATACGTTGAACACTTTATGTATTGACATCAACTGTGATGGTATTTCTTAAAGGTAATACACATTCACAAACTAATAAAAAACCAAAAAAGATCCCACAAAATGGGGAGTATGTTTCCATTTCCTACCATGTTGTTGATGACCCAGATAGTTGAAACTTTCAAAAAAACCAAACCGAAAACAAAAAACACTAATGGTCGATGGAGAGGATTCACAAGAAGACTTATACCGGCTATGGGTTGTCAACATTTTATGATGAATAAACTAAATCGTTTTTGTTTTATCTTGAACCAAAATTGGTTTAACCATGGAACTTTCACCGATATCTAACCAATATAATAGAGTTTTATAAGGTTGGCCATAGAATATCAGAAAATGAGACATCCAGATCGTGTAATGATAACTATTTTTATAAGAAAACTCAAATAGTCCCAAACGGTCATAAAAATCCCCACCAAAGTCAAGAATTTATTCTTGAATCATGTCATTAAGAATCTATATAGCTCTTTCTTTCTGGCCATCCAATTGTGGATGGTATGTCATACTCAAATGAACCTGAGATCCCAGTGCCTCCAAGGGGTCTCTCTAAAAGTGAGAATTAAAATAAGAATATCTATAAAAAAATATATAATATAGAACTCTATTAAAATGTACAATCTCTTTCACATAGTGATTTCCTAACTCCTCAACATTGGTTATATCACGAAAGTCTAAAAAGTGATCTGATTTGGTCAGACTATCGATGACAACCCATATCACTTTATTCATTTTCTCGGTCTATAGAAACCCAACCATAAATTCGGTTGAGATCTCATCCCATTTCTAGGATAGAACATGGAGTGGATAAATATAACTTGAAGGCCCCTAGTACTTGGCCATGGCCTATTGTCATGTATAAAAATGTGATACGAAATAATCAATTCTTAATCTCATGCTTGGACACCAGAATCATCACAACATATCATATAACATCTTCATGGTTATTGGCTACACTATCCCCTAGGGGTTATAAAAATCCACAATAATAAATTTTCTCATAGTAAAATGTACTTTGTACTATTTAAGGAAACCTATAATACACTCCAAGGAGAATGACTAGTCAACAACGGTATCCCCACTATAAAGAGAGACTTTAATGCTGAAGAACTCATCATAAATATGTTGTTCTTGAAAAATCATCTCAAGAAGAGTGGAGGTCAACAAACACTACAAAAACCTATTACATTGATTCCTGAACTTCTATATGCAATTTTTCAAAGAGAGCCATCAATTTCAACTCTTCTAATGATTATTTTATGGATTTTGTTGCAATTTTCTTACTAAAAAATTGTGATGACATTCTCTTTCCCTGGGGTATAGGTGATGTCAAAGTCAAAATATTTCAGGTATAATACCCAATTCATCTTGTAAAGATTCCAATTTTTTAAGAGAATATATAACTCAAGATATTGTGGTCGTAATAAAGGGTAAAACATTCTTTGAAAAGGCAATTCCTCTAACTCATAAGCATATGCATCATAGCTATGAGATCAAGTTCATGTGTCAAATAATTATTCTTGTGTGTCCTAATATGGGGAGAGACATAAGCAACAAGATGGTCACACTACATAAGAACACAACCCAAACCTGGACCAAATGCATCACAGAAGACCAGATAGCCCGTCAAGGCCTCTGGAAAATTCAACAATGTCATAGCTTTCAAAAACTATTTTAGATCAACAAAATAACTCTGACATTTCTCATCCTAAAAAAAATCACCCCCTTAGTAGTTATATAAGTCATTAGAGAATCCAACATTGAGATTTATTTTAAAAACTGATGAAAATATCATGCTAAAAACAAGAATCTCTAAATCTCAAAAACATTTTGTGGTTGTTTTCATTTCATAAAATCATTCACCTTCTCAAGATCAATCGAGATGCAATGTTCCAACACCACTTATACCATGAACTACATTTCTAAAATCTAGAAATTAATTTTACATATCTTGGAATAATGTCGGGGATTTCTCAACAATTAAAAAAATTCATGAAGATGACGTACATTATCCTCCTCTGACCTAGAGTAAAGAAGGACGTAATCTGAAATGACTACCAGTAAATTATCAAGATACTCAGGAAAAATACTATTCATTAAATCCATAAAGATTAAAGAAGAATTAGTTAGATGAAACGACGTGAAATGGTAATCTTAATGGATATTCCTTATTTGGAAGGTAGTTTTATTATTGTTATATTCTCTATTCTTAATCGATGATAACCAGATATGAGAATGGTCTTCAAGAACCACTTGTACCATTTTAACTAGTTAAACATATCATCAATACATGGTAAAATGATTTATCTTTACCATAACTCAATTGAGTTTTTGAAAATGAACACAAAGGTGAAGTGACTCGTCAGATTTCTTAGAAAATAATGTTGGTGCTGCCTAAGGTGACACACTTGAGCATATAAATCCTTTATCAAAAAGATAATCCAATTGAGTTTTTAAAAATTTCATTTCACTTGCTTCTATTTGATTAGAAGAAATCGATATTGGCTGGGTATGAGGTACAAAATTGATATAAAACGTTTCCTCCCTTATCGGTGGTATACCAAATAAGTTTAATGGAAAAAGATGGGAAACTCGATGAAAATTGGAGAGAGATTGGAACTTAAAGATTCTATCTCTAGATCAAAATCAAACTCAGATATCACTTTCCAAAACTCTTGATAATATGTTCCAAATATACTTATCCTCAGGTACCATTCTTCTTATAAGATACAACACAATCGATCAGGCATAGTAAAGGATACCCACCGAATATAGTAATCAATTCATTCCTTATTATAAATGATCCAATCCATCTTGAATATGATCTCAAGAGTTTTCATGTTGAGAACCATAAAATCCCAAGTTAGATCAATCTCTAATAGAGAAAAGACACAAGTAATACAATAGATACCCTTTCCTCCCTTTGTTTTGAGGGGTGTTGTAATATCCATTATATAAGATAAAATTTAAATTGAAAGATTTAGAAGACTAGAACAATGAATTGAAATGAACAAATTAGATGTACTAGTATCAAATAAAGAAACCCCTACTGATTAATCAATAGTGATGGTGCATCTCATAGTAACTGAACAAATATTTACTTCCTCTAGTGAATCATACACTATGTGAAGAAGATTTATTCCGGATGAAAGTTGTTGAAACCACTTAGAACATGAATCAACTGATCACACCATAGTAATTTTTGTTTTAGATGATCGTGTTCTACTATAGGAAGAATAAGAGACATAAAATAACTCCTGAAAGTGACTTGAATTTTCATAGGAACCACGTGTATTGGGTGCCTCTGTGCAAAACCATTACGAGTTCCTAGGCTTGACACACTGGTATCATATCAAAGGGCCACCACTATGAACTACAGGAGGTCTAGAAGAACCCTACTATCTAGAACCATAATGATAATAATCACTATTCATCTTCCCTTTATGGGAACTAACACTAGGGGGAAAATGAACTCCCTTAAACCCTAAATTTCCATCAAGGACTATCTCAACCCTTAATTATCTATCTTGTACACCATTATAAGAATGGATCTTCATCAAGAAAACATGATTTAAAATATCAAATCTATGTCACATATCAAAATATCATGTCTTCATCATATAATTTGATATAATATTAGGTTTGAACTACAAAATCTCAACAAAGTGATTTTCATATTCTATTATTGTCAGGTTATCATGATCGGTTTTGAAAAACACTATTTCACTAGACAACACCATAGACTCTAGAGATATCTATTTGGTGAAAATATATTTAACTTCCTTCCACTCTATGACCTCATTATTCTTTTTCACCACCATGGTTCCCACCATCTCCTTCTGGGTTCATCTAGATTAAAAGTTGCACATTTCACATTTATATAATCAGTAATTTCGAATAACTCAAATAAAATATCAACCCTTCTCAACCAATCCTCAGCCCCCTGAAGATCATTTGAGCCATGGAATTTTGGGTGGATTCTTGTGAATGATTTCCTATGAATGAATCCTAAATTCATCTCTATGAGGTTCTATAACTAGATAATGAATGGGAATGGGGGAAGGTTCTTGTAACCGATCATAGACAACACGTGCAATGAATTTTACCATATTTTGGCCCATAAGAGGATTTTCTCATTGTGGTTCACCAGAATCATCCTCCTAGATCAAATTCACACATATTCTCATAGATATGATTCTACATAACATCAGAGAATATTATTTAAGACACCAAAACATTACAAAAATCAATTCTCAAATTATATCAACATGGATATTAATTCCATTAGATAGATAAACAAGATTTTTATTACAATCAATCCAAATCAAAATTATGTAAAATACTAGAACTAATCCTCAAGAGATATTTCCCAAACCGACACTAGTTAATAACACTCATTATGATGAGAGATGGATAGACACTCACTCATAAATACCTCCTATGTTCTGAGAACACTACATAAATGCATACTAACATTAGTGAATGATTATTAGCCGACACCTTTGATAACACTTTTTCAAGAACCAGCGTATATACCTTAGTAAACTAATACCCAAACTAACTTTGACATGGCCTAAAAGAAATTCTTGATACCCACAGGTTGGTGACTGGCACCATGAATCATATAATATAATGGAAGAAATGGTTCTCCCACACAAATAGTGGAATAATCAAATAAAAGTCACTATGACCAAAATAAAACCCCATATTGAGAACATTAAAAGAAGTAAAATAACTATATAAACACAAAGTAAAATCATAATGTATGAGAAACTAAAATATAGAAAATGCATGTACCAATGTACATGACACTACAAGACTAATGATTAATGACCATGACCTCTAAGAGGTGCTTTTCATATACTCAAACCCGGAGGAATAAAATATACAAAATACTGAAGGTAGAAGTAGGGCATGAGATAAAAGTTGAGTATAGTATCACCAGGGATCTATAATAATATTCCAATAAAATAAACTGATACATGCTTTCAATTTTAAATAAAATTGGAATAGAAATATCGTTTTATATTTAAATCAAAACATTCCATTCATTTCAATTGATGGAAACATTTCAAAAAAATTGTTAAATAAACATATAATGTAAAATTGATTATATAAATTCAAAATGAATATGTAATTTAGTTTTACAAACAATGGAATACATATATCAAAATAAACACAAATGAAAAACATGGTCATCTTTTAATAGGTACGATAGTTGTAGGTTACATGATCCCCACACTATAATATGATAACAGTAGAAGTTTTCATACTTGTCCCTCAAACAGAAGTCATAGGGGACTAATCAACATCCTACTATGGATAAGATTTTATGAGGTAAATTCTTTTAGAGTTTTAAATCATTAATCTAATGCTAGGGAAATTCCATCCTAGTGTGTTTTCCCTAATAACTCACTAGATATCTAGGCTTTCATGTGCTCAATCAACAATCCATAATGGGGAAATTATTTCAAAACTATTAAAAATACAATTTCCCCATTTTCCATTTCAATATAAAAATTTCTCTTTAAAAACCAATCCATGGTTATTTATTTAATTAATACCCTTTTCAAGATAAAACCAATGGGTTATTGTCCAAAAAATTATCCATTTTCTAGAAAACAATTTCAGTATTCAATTTTAGAAATTAAATTCCATAATTTCCATCAAATATAAATCACAATAAGATTCTCTAAAATTGGTGTGTTTTCCACAATTTCCATCCGAATCAATTTAAAATTTTATTTCACACCAAATTAGTTTTCCACAATTTTATTGAAATAAATTAAAACAATTAGGAAATTCAATACTAAATTATATATCTAATATTATATGGAACAACCTACTTAATGATCACGAGATCACATATCCCAATACCTAAAATGGGGAACTCCATTGATGAATGTCAGAAAAGAAGGTATAGAAACAGAACATAGATTCAAGATTCAAAATAACAATGATTATATCCTCCAATAACACAGAGATCTAACAAACCCTAAGGACAGAAGATGAATATATTGGGAGAGAAAGTATAGGTGAATATCCATTATCAGAGAGTAATTGATCAACGTTCATAAAGTTTTGATCTATATTGGAAACGGTTTTGAGAATCCAAAATGGGTCATTGGGAGCTTCTAATACCTAAAAATCTGATATAAGGGTATTTGGGGTTGAGCAAGATTTAAAATGGGGGCTCCAAGAATTTTGATACATTTTTCAAAATAATTAAAACCCACATGAATGGTTAGCTATGAAGGGCAACATGGTTCACAAAACTATGTATCCTAAATATTTCCCCTCTAAATAAGGTCATGGTTTCTACTTGGTGATAAAAGTATTTTTTAAATTATGTTCCAACCAAAAATACCCTCACTGCATGAGTTTTCAGTTTTTGTACTAGCATGTCACATGATTTGGGAAAATCGTTTTCCAACCTTGAACACCCCAAGTGCCTTCCAATTTTTTCAAAATTCATTCTAAAATTCCCCATGAAAAACCCAAAAAAAAAGAATTATATAAATAGGTTCTAGGATTAGTCAAAAATTTTAACAGGAAGTTATAATAACCTTACATTGGTAGAATTTTCTTTTAACAATAGCTTTCAATCTATCATTGATATGAATCCTTATGAATAACTCTATGATAATAAGTAAAAACCCCAACATGTTGGAATAAATTTGGAGAAATAAATATATTGTAACCTGATCTATCTAAGGATGTAGATTATTAAGTAATATCTTTTCAACACCACATAATATCATCTCAGTGTGTACAAAAACGTTTTGATGAAATCATCGAAAAGATCTACATTATGAAGTGGGTGAAAATGTATTACTATGAATATATCCTTAGAAGATATTGATGATTTTAAGAAATAATATAAATATTATCCATTATTATATCGATCATTTTGAAATTCACGATCATATCAGGAAGGTATCTTATCAATTTCAACTTACATTGAATCTATCTGAAGTTCATGATGTGTTCCATGTTTCTCTCTCAAGGAAGTTCATAAATTATACGTCACATTTACTAAAATCAGAGGTCATACCCTGGAAGGTTGATATTTCATTTGAACAAAATCCTATAGAGATTATGGATCATATAGGTAAAATTCTACAAAATAATACAACTCGATTGGTTAAATTTTTGTGTAAAAACCTCCCATTTGAAGAAGCCATATGGAAAACTGATGATGTAATGAGGTAGTGGTATCATTATTTTTTATCATAGTAGTGAATTAAAATTGATAAATTCAATTTATGTGGGGTATAATGTAACACCCTAATATTTTTATAAAATATTTATTTTAAATAGTTTTATTTTTTCTATAGTTTTTGTTGCATGAAACAAGGAGTTTAAATTAACCATATAACATTATTAAAATATTATGTGTTTGTTATTTCATATATATTAGATTAGTTATTATAAATTGAAATAAATAAATTATTTAAAATATAAGGTCTATACATTTATAATAAAAATTCATTATTATAATTAAAAATAAAAAATATTTTAAAATAAAAGATTCAATTTTCAGAAATAAATTACATTATGCGTACAAGTAATTTTATAGAAATATATTAAATTAATCCATATTAGAGAATGATTTTAATTATTTTTTATTATTTACATTATCTATTGCTTTATTAATTCAATGGATATTTTTATAATAATAATATATTAATAAATTCAGTTTTATGCTTAAAAATATATTTTTCTGAAAAAATAATTTTTGTCACATTTTATACACTTAATTTAAAATATAATTTATTCAATTTATAGGTATTTAATTAGATAAATTATTTACATTTTTATAATCAGTAGTATAATTTCTATTAATTAATCCCATTTTATTTTTGGTTAATTTTAATAGTAACCTAAGAAATATCTATTACCACAGTAAAGGATAAATCATGACATTAAAGTAAAAATATAAAATAATTATTATTATAAATTGACCCCAAAACTTTTCTTAATTTTATTAGATATTTATTTTTTATTAATATTCATCCACAACACAATTATATGAAATTTTATGACCATTTTATTGAGATTATGACCTTTATAATATTTTATTCTATGAAAAGTCAAACATGTTGCACTCTTGTTTGTAATAACTATGATATTTTTTATATTGATTTATCCTGAGGATATATTAAAATATAAATAGATTTTTGAAATATAAAATATTTATAATTATCATGGTATTTTAATTTTATCTTTTAGTGAATAAATTATTACCATAATTATTGCACATCTTTGATCCATGTATTACTTAATTAATGGAATAATCAAATAAACGGTATTAAAAACATCAAAAGTAACATAATTTGAGATATAAAAGAATTATATATATTTCCATGAGTTTATTATGATATAATAAAGCATTTTATTCTAATTTTAATTCTTTTCTTGGTGTTTTTAAAGGTAAAATAATTAATAAAAACAAAATTGAAGTGGTAGTCACCTTAAAACAATCAGTCTCTTTTATACAATCACTTACCTAATCTAAATATATGAAATTAATAATAAAAAAATATTCAGTATCCTAAATATTCTAAAATTTTATTACTGTTATGAAAACACCATTATACACCCTCTTTCCCATAAAATTATAGGTAAAAGTATTGCTCATGCATACCTATGGGCTACCGTCTCTATGATGTGATTTGATTCATTTGTCATTTATATTTCACATGGATGGAAATAAGTATGATTTTTTTGAATATATATGATATATATGATTTAATAATTAATCTATAAAGGATAATTATTACTTACCTTACTTTCATTTTATCAGTCAAAACATGGATACAATGTTCATGCCTACACATGACTTATCGTCTCATTGAACGATGTCATCCAGTTTTATATATCTATTTTTTGTGAATGTTTATAAATATGTATATAATAAAAATATGTGATATTAATACCATGATTAACAATCTTAAAATCATGGGAGTATGATCAGTATTTAATTTCCAAGTCTATCGAACCAAAACATCCTTGGAAAATTAAGCAGTTATCACCAAGAACTATGATTTTAACAAAAAAAAATTATTAATAAATGGTAAATAATATGGTATTTGTAAATAATATATGGTATTAAAAATATTAATATGGTCATTTAATATATGTATAATAAATCCATATTTATTATACAGGAGATTTAAATGTGAATGATGAAAGGAGAGACTCGAGGTTAGAGATTTTTGTCACACTTTTATTTTTGTGGGATACAAGCCATATTCCCCAAATTTATCCCTTGAGTGGTGTATATACTTCAAATTAATTCCTTTTATAATACATAATAATAATTATATTCGTATTTACAAATTAAGTAATTTTTTTTCCTGGGGTTATGATCTCGAAGTTACCAATCGTTAAGGGTTTCTTTCACAATCTTATCATTATTTGGAATCGTTTATGTTTAAGTGTACATTAAAGAATATTTCCATTCCATGTCCATATTTTATAAAAAATATTTCAAAAGTTTTTTAAATATTGTGCTATAACTTTTGAAATCATTTTTACCCATGTTTTAATTTTTATAAAATGTTTTAAAAAGAAACTTTTTTTCATTTTCTAAATGAGGTTCATTGTGAGTTTTCTGAAAAAAAATTAAAGATATATTTTTTAACTTATACCACATGATAGGATTTTAAATCCATTATTACTCTAAAAGTATTCAAATATTCTATAAACTTTTTACAATATTATTTTTAAATAATATTTTTCATCATAATTGCATTGTTTTTTTAATTATTTCAAATAAGAAAGTCTTTTTTATCAAAAATTAATCTAAGTGATCCTGAAAAATCATTTTTACTTTCAAGATGACATCCTTCGATGATAATTTTTTATTTGGGATATGATCCAAGTATACCATTGTTATTATTTCTAGAGATGGTTTATATTTATGAAATCATGATGTTTATGAATCCCATTTCTTTTCCATGAGTAATGCTATAATAAAATGTTTATAAAACCTATTTGTTATGATATGATGAATTATTTATGATCATGTGACAAAAATATGTATGATTTTAATTATGTGATGGGTTGTAACTATATATTCTTTTAATGAATTGGGTAAAGATTCATATCACATGATATAAATTTGAATGAAATGGGATGTGAACCCATTTCTCTAAGAGTCAATGTACATTATGATAGTGTAGGGAGTGAACCATATCTATAATTATGGTCTTTGGTGTGAACCCATTCCACTATGATATTCTAGGAAAAAAATACTTCTCTCTTATGGAAATGATTTTATATTCTTATATGAATGAAACAATTATATATCTTATGCCAATTTCATTCTCCCATGGATCATATTTCATTATTATTCGTGTCTTATAAACTGCCATGATTTATTCCATGACTCAATATTATGATCTTTCATATATAGGGTGTAGTTTTTCGAATGTTATATTCATGTTCCTATAGACTTATGCTCATTATAAGATTGATATATCCTTCGTTTACACTTACTAAGAATCTAATCTCATATTTTTCTTATGTTTTGTTTCCCAAGGATATAATGAAATTGAATTAAGTGTGATACATCAAAAAGGGTTATAGTTATGATGAAATAAGTTGGAGATATAATTACCCAAACGTTTATACGTAAAATTCTGCTTAATTTTTTTTAAATGTCTTATTATGTAATATGGTTATAGAAAAAACATGCAATTATTAGGTTTTATTATATCCTATCTGACTTAATTGACTATTAAGGATCATTAACATTGATAATGTAGCCATTGAACATAGATCAAATTAATAGTATAAATATAGGGATTTAAAAAATCATGATGTTAGAGACAAAGGATGTGATGGTCTCAACCAGTAGGATCGTACCCTATGACACCCATTTACCAGATCTTCCAAGGGAGATATTATTTTTTGTATTTTCCCTTAACCAATCCCAAGATGATATACAACAACTAAATCTTTAGAGAAACTGTTTATCGGATAAGTTCAAGCTCATCGATATCATGACCAAAACAATGTTTTTCAAATCTCCAAATTAATGTCCCACCATCGTGCACCTTCCCCATAAGGATTTTTTTGGCATATTAAAGGGATATGTAGAAAGTCCTTATAAATATAAGTATGTATATTATTTTTTATAGAATAATGAATACAATTATATCCTATTATTATTACTTTATAAATTATTTTTATTTTGATTCAATAAAATACAAATATTATTTATAGTTAAAATTAAAATTAAAATAAGAATAAAATTTTGTTGAATTAATTGAATTTTTTAAATAAATATTATTTTAATAAAATATAATATTGAAATAAATTTTATTAAATATAAATGATCATATAATTTTTATAATGTCAAATGTAATTTTTTTAAGGGTTCAAAAAAAGTTATTGTCAATGAACCCATCATTTGCAATAAATATCAGTTTGTATTTTAAAAGTAAAAATACACATATTTAGAAAATTATTCAGATAATATAAGTATTATTTTAGTAATCATTATGACTAAACTATCTAAAATTTAATTTTTCATAATTTTCTAAGAGAGTCAAATTTTCAGGTAAAAATTAAAAATCATGTAAATATACCTTGCTTTTTATAGCATAAAAATGACCTAAAAGTGATGTAATGAGTAATATAAATGGGATCCATGAACAAATATATTTCTTCATTTTTAAATAATTTTATTTTTAGCTTATTTTATTTATTTTGTAAAGCCATTAAAAATCCTCCAAGACTTATAATATCTTTTAATATTTTAAAATAATTTCTTTAAGAGTGTGATTAACTTCCACATCACCAAGGGGATATTTTTATAAGTTCAAAACATGGACTTTTAAAATAATAGAAACCACTCCCCTTTAGTAGAAACCATGGCCAAAAACCATGGGGTGGTTTGTGGTTTTGGATATATTGTTATGTAGAGTCCACAACCAAAATAATTATGAAATACCATTATTTTCTTATATAAACCCACCCAAAATCCCATTATTTTTCACTAAAACATTTTATAGCACATCTATAATCATACCTACACTCTAAAAATTCCACCCAGTGATCCTAAAATTTCTCAATAATCCCTTCCAAATCTTTTTATGTCACACACTCAATTAAGGGATCCTCACCTTCCTCTCCTCCTTTCAAATTCAAGAACTTTCTTTGAAATTAGTTCATTTAATTTCAATTGGTTATATGTTAATTAATTTGTAATCGTTCCATTTTTTCCATTTTATATTATTTGAATGATGTATTATTTATACTCCCTCATTTGGTCCCTTACCTATGCTGTTACTATTCCAAAAATTTGTAAGGGATCCTCAACTTCTCTTCTTGATTCAAGTTTATTGATGAACTTTTGTAATCTGCAACAATTTACTAAAGTTGGGACAGGAATTTCCATGTACCTATTTCTTCACATTTTATTTCCAAATTATCGGATACCCCTTTCACTCTCTTCCACCACTATTATTAATTTTTATGTAAAATTGTTATGGTGATGAAATTTCACCGTGATTTTCCATGGTAGAAATATTCTACTGTTAAAATCGTACCCATTTTTCTATAAAGGTTTTGAACCTATATACACATATACTTACTTGTTGGGTAATTACATGTATTTATTCCACATTCCATCATCATGGAATAAATTATGATGATCAATGAACCCATTTTGTTTGATATATGTGGAACACTTAACCATGATAATGAAATTGTTATGATGGGTGCACCCAGATATCGCTATAATTCATTGTGTATTGTTTAGTATCATGATTGATCATGTTGTGATAGAGAGTAAAACTTATTTTATTACAGGAATTGTCAACCATAAACTTTTGGCAGGTTTATCCTTGTTCTAGGTTTATGAGTTAATGTTTTTAGTTATTTCATCATTTCCCATGTTATTATTATCGTGTTATATCATGCCTTATTATTTATGTTCTATTTAATCCTCATTGATATGCCTATTTTTAACATGTATCACTTATTCCATTTGAATTACCTTTATGTAATTTTTAACTCGCCCCTTTCTTATTTACGTACCAGGTTATCCCATGATGTTTTATGTTTGAAGGATTATTTTGAGCATGTTAAAGATGTTTTCAATAAATATGTTGTATTACTTATTTAATGTTTTTATGTAATGTACCTAATTCCTAAAGACACTATAATTATTTATAATTTATATTTTATTAATTTTATGTTTATATAATAAATCAAGTATCAATATGTAATAAAGAACATCGTTTTTACAGTTGGTATTCAAGCAAAAGTTTAGTTATTTTTGGGATTAGGATTAGAAATCTCAAGAAAATCCTTAGGGAAAGGAATAAGTATAATAAAACATCCCAAATTTTTTTAACTATATATAAAGTTCTTCATCAAGAAAATACATCTCTGTATAGATTCTACAAATGGGTGTGGTTCTATCACATATGTACCTAGGACTAACAACACTGACAAGGTGTTTCGCACAAGAACTGGGGTAACCTGATATAAGAAAACGAGCCTTACTGCACACCTCGTTTGACACTCCGAGGGGATATGATTTGGTAAATTCATAATATCATTACAAACCATTATTAAGGGAACAAAACAATTCCCATAATATTATATGTTAGGAAATAGATCGTGGATAACATAGATTAAAGCCAAGAGAATCATAAGTTAAGAAAATAAATGTAATTTATAAGCTATACCTTTAATTTCATTAAATTACCCATTATTTGTTAAATTATTTAAAATACACGTCCCTAATTTTACTTTTATTCTTGGAAATTTACAGAAATAGGAGAAATTAGGTAAATAATAAATGTGGAAGGAAATGTGATGGCTGCCCTAACGACAAGGCCAATCTGATGAGAGGATGAATCATAAACATCTTCATGATACTCTCTCAAATGACACGGGTTCTAGATAAAATTCTAGATCATAAGAAGTGTTAAAACCCGCCTAATATATAACAAGCCACAATTAATAACTCTATGTGACAATGGCCTCCTAATTTCAATGGATCACTTGATCCTTTAATCACATAATAATGGATCAACTCCATTGAGAAGATATTCATTATTATTTAATGTTCTAAGCTAGAGAAGGCTCTACTAGATGTTTATAATATGGAGGCAAAAGAATATTAGTGGGGGAATTGATCAACAAAACGATGCTTGAGGAAGATATATAAGTGATGGAGTATAAGGAATTATAGAAACTATTTTTTAAAAATAATTTCCTTGAACAATCTATCTTAAAATGGAATGGTATTTCCTTACAGTTAATAATAAATATGATAAATCTATTGTGGAATATGAGGAAAACTTCAAAATAAATATGTCATATGCCTTTGGCTTTTTCATTACCCCAGAATTTAAGGATGGCTACTTCTTTGGTGGGATAAAAACTGGTCTTCCAAAATATATAGAAACTTGTGACTTTGACAACTATGAGGAAATTTTACAATGTTCCCTCAAAGTTGAAATGGAGATTGTATAATCACAAGGGTATCATGGGGATAAGAAGTGGAAAGTGGAGTTTAATTATAGTGTCCTGGTGGAGTAATCTAAAGGTACCAAGATATTTTGTATCCCACTTGTCAATGGTGTAGGAAGAATCACCCTAAAAATTAACTACGGGGGGTGGAATAAATGGTTTAGGTGTGGGAATGAAGGGAACCTAACTAACAATTGTCGATAGGTGAATCCCACTAATGCAACAGAGGAAAGGAATGATGTAGTCGTCCCTAATTTCATTTTTCTTCTCTTAAACTATAAATACCCATAGTAATTTTCAACCCACTTCTATAATCCTAGTGTTTTCGGAGGCAACCCACATCCTTCAAGGAAAAAAGGGTGATATTTTTTCATCAATACTACAGAAGTGAATCATGAAAATGAATTGTTGATAGGTATTCTAGTTATTAATTCATGAATACAAATCATATTTTTTTATTTTCATTCTCAACATTACTTTATGTCACAAAATTTTAGTAGAACTACTCAAAAACCACCATAAATCATGGAATGAGAGATGTTGATGGATACAGAAAATGGGAAAATTATTGCATCCCGAGTATATAACTTCTACCCTTTCACAATTTGTGGGATGAACATCCTAGTGAACCCTTATATACTCCCTTTGTTATAATTGGATGTAATTCTAGGTACGTGATGGATTTCCCTATATAGATCCAACATAAATTTCTATGAGAAGAAATCACTTTCTGTATTGATAATCGAATTCTATTTTTTTATAAGTGCAAGGAGGATGATGAATCTTCTTTAGCACAAACATCTCAACCATGAATATTATTACACTATGATAAATCATATCTATCATAGATTATTGAGACTATGGAAATAACCATCCTCAAAGACATGCACATTATGAGGGAATATGCTAACATTTTTCCCAAGTAACTGATTGGTCTTCCTCCTAAGAAAGAGGTTGAATTTTCAATCAACATTATAACAAGGTCATTACCAATATCCAAAACTAATTATAGAATTTTTGTTGTGGAACTTTGGGAGATGAAGAAAAAACTACAATAGAATCTAGTTAAGGGGTTAATAAGCCCAATTTCTTCACCATGGGGTGCATTGGTCATACTTATCAAGAAGAAGGATGGGTCAATGCACCTTTTCATTGATTATCATGATCTCAAAAAGATCATTATAGGGAACAAGTATCCCCTTAATTTTATTGATGAATTGTTCAATCATCTATCTAGAGAATAATACTTCTCCAAAGTGGATCTTTAGTCAATATATTACCATGTAAGGGTAAAAAGGGAAGATATCCCCAAGAGCACTTTCCATATAAGTTTCTATAACTATTAGTTCACAGTGATTCCATTTGGGATCACTAATTATTTATTAATATTTATGGAATTTATGAATAGAGTCTTTAAATAATACCTCATCAATTTTTTGGTAGTCTTTATAGATGATTTTATAATATACTCCAAAACAAAGGAGATGGATAAGTAGAATCTAAGAATTATGCTAAAGACCTTCTGAAAGGATAATCTTTTCACAATATATAGAAAATGTGAGTTCTAATTGAAAGAAATCTCTTTATTAGGGAATGTCATCACAAGAAATGGGATATCTGTGGACCCTTCAGGGATAGGCGCAATTGAAAGATGGTCGAGGCCAACATTCACGATAGATATCCATTGTTTCCTTGGGTTATCTAGGTATTATCAGTGATTTGTAAGAAATTTTTCATAATTTTCAAACCCTCTAACAAAGATAACTCAAAAGGGAGTAATGGTTTTATGCCTACAATAATGTGAGAAATTTTTTAAGGAGATCAAAAAGAGCCTTATCATTTCACTATTACTCACACTACTAACATTTGGGGAACTCTTTTTGGTATATAAAGATGATTTAAAGAAAATATTTGGTTTTTTACTTATGAAAAATGATAATTTGATAGCCTAGTCTCAAGGAAGTTGAAATCTCATGAGAAAAAATATCCCACACTAGATCTCGAGTTGGAAGCAATGATCTTTGTGTTGAAAATCTAGTTGATTTATCTTTATGGGGAGAACTATGAGTTATATACTAATCACAAGAGCCTAAAATATATATTCACGCATAAAGAGATTAATATTTTTTAGTAAATATAGTTATATATTATCAAGAACTGTGAATTATCAAATCACTACCATCCTTTGAAAGAGAATAAAGTGGAAGATTATCTAAGTATAAAGGATCAAAAAAATATATTATCATTGAGAATTGATAATGATTGAATATTTTTATATTAAATAATGATGTAAATAAGAATCATAAAGGATGGAACATCATCAATACATTCAAAAATTATGGACTAACTGTCTCTTTTGGAATGGATAAAGGATTCACAAAGAAATGGTTTGGAAATTTATAAGAAAGTAGAAACTATAAAGAAAGGGAAATCCTCAAAGATCAATGTTAATGAAGATGGAATTGTGATATTTGGGTCATGGACATATATATCATCAAATACTAAACTGAAGAAGAAGCTATTGGATAAATCATATAGCTTGACTTTCTCTATTCACCTAGGAAGTTCAAATATGTATCAAAATATCTGAGTGAAATATTTGTGGGACAATATGAAGAATGGGATCACAGAATATACATCAAAGTTTCTTGTATTCCAGCAAGTGAAGGATTAAAGGCGTAAGTACAAGTAAGTGATGCGACCATTAACCATATCAATATAGAAATGTGGGAACATCACCATTGAATTTGTCACGATACTTTTTAATACATCGAGGGTAAACAACGCTATATGGGTTGTTGTGGATCTTCTTACAAAGAGAGATCAATTTATTTCAACTATATAGGACTTCTCACTAGATCAAAAGGCATGTATATACACCATATAAATGGAAATTATTCATGGGGTACCATTATCAATTGTATCCAATCATGATCTGAGATTACCCCCATGTTATGGAAAATTATCCACCATGCTCTAAATAATAAGCTAAACATTAGTATGGCCTATCACCCTTAAACCGAGGTCTAATCTGAACAGACTATTCAGACATTGTAATACATGTTATGATCATGTTATATGATGTAAAATAATGATGAGACCAATATCTACCACGGGTTGAGTTCTCATACAACAATAGTTTCCACTCGAGCATCTAAAAGGCTCACTATGGAGCCCTTTATGATAAAAGGTGAAGAAAACATGTATGATATGAAGAATTTGAGGAAAAAAATTTCTAGGTACTAAAATGGTCAAGGAAATAGTGGAAAAGGTTAAGACCATTTAGTATCACATCAAGGATGTTCAGAGTTGATAGATGAGTTATGATGAAAATCATCATTGAGACCTATAGTTTTATGTTAGAGATATCTCAATCCTCTGTATATATCTGTAGAATAAATTCGTGAGACTTGTGAAGAAGGAAAATATTATTCCATGATTCATCAGCCCCTTTGAGATCCTTTATTTCATTGGACTGGTGTTCTATTGAATAGAATTCCCACTGAACCTATCTCAAGTACCTTATGTATTTCATGTATCTCTCTTGAGAAAGTACATACCAACCCCTCATATGTACTCAATCTAGAGGTGGTTCCATTAGAGATTTATATTTCCTATGAATAGTAGCCAAAAAAAAGATTTTAGATCATAGAGAAAATTTTCTACAAAATAAGACAATGTTCTGTATAAAAGTGTTGTGGAGAAACCAATAGTTTTATGAAGAAACATGAGAACATAATGAAATGATGAAGTACAATTACGCTCATATAATTTAGTATGGGGGATGAAAATTTCATGGTAAAAATTTCTTAAGGAGCGAATATTATAATGACCTGAACTTCTATAAATAAAATCCCCCCTGTGATTTATTTAATTTTATTATTATGTAATATGTTTATAGAAAACACATTCACACATTTGGTTTTATTATATCCTATAATTTTTCATTTAATGATAAGAATAATTATCATTGATAATATATTCATTTAATTGAGGTCACATGATTATTATAAATATTGGGTTTTAACAAATCTAATTATCACTAACAACGATAGTAATGACCACAACCAGTAGGATCATACTCTATGAAGCCCATTTATCATATATTGCGAGGGAGGTAGAATATCGGGGATTTTTCGTTGACCAACACCATGCATAGGTCTTTCAAATTCACTTTTTTTAAACCTTTTATAGGAGAAGTTCATTGTCATCGATATCACAGCCCAAACTATGTTTCCTGAACCGCCCATTAAAGTCCCACTATCGCGCACCTTACACATAGATTGTATTCTAGTTTATTAAATATATATATATAAAAGACATAGAAATATAAGTATGTATATTTTTTTATATAATAATTAATATACTTCCATATTATTATTTCTGCATTATAAAGGATTTTTATTTTAATTTAATAACACACAAATATTATTTTTGGTTAATATTTAAATTCAATTAAGAAATATATTTTGTTGAATAAATTGAGTTCAAATATATATAATATTTTAATAAAATGTTATTATTAAATAATATTTATTAAATATAAATTATATATATATATATATATATATTTTAAGTCAAGTATTAATTTTATAGGGGTTTGAAAAAAATAATTTTCAAAAAACCTATAATTTTTAATAAGTGTCAGTTTTTATTTTAAAAGTGAAAATTCACATATTTTTAAAACTATTTATAATAAAATGAATATTACCTTTCAAATAAAGACATTGAAATTATTCAATCATGAATTTTTCATAATTTGTTGAGACACTAAAATGTTTGGGTAAAAATTAAATACCATATAAAAATACATTGAGTTTTATGACATTAGAATGAACAAAAAATTATGAAATATGTAATATAAATGAGGACAATGGAAAAATATATTTTTTCCCATTAAAATAATTTTATTTTATGTTTATTTTTTTAATCTATTATGAATCATCTAGGACTTATAATATATTTTAAGATTTTAATTTCATTTCTTTAAGAGTGTGACTCGCCTCCCCTTCTTCGAGGGTAATATTTTTATAAGCTAGGCCATTGGCCTTATAAAATAATAAAAACCAATCAACATTGGTAGAAACAATGTTCAAAAAACATGGTATGGTTTGTGGTTTTGGATATTTTATTATATAGTGTAGAGACCCGAATCTAGATGTACATGGACAATACATTACTTTTGCGGAATACTTAGTACATAACAAAAACACACACACAAGAACCGTAATAGTTTAGTGTCTTTGGAAACTCGGAATATAATCCTCTAATCCTGGTGAAAGATCTTCAACATCTCCCTTAAAGATCTTCCTTTTTATTATACCTAAAACCTTTCTTTATATCCTGGGGAAAAGAAAACATAAAAGGGTGAGCTCAAATTCTCAGTAAGGGTAAAAAAAAAGAAATATCAATCACATCATAAGAACATAACATTTTGAAAATCTTAACCTGCAAAAGAGAGAATAATTTCATAACATGGGATAAATAATTGGAGTGAAATGTAATCACAATAACCATAAATTAAAACATGAAACTTTTTGGTATACAAACATAATCATAGAGAATCATTTCTTGTTAGTCAATACTCATTTCCAAGACTATCTTAGTGGACAAAGTCCCTTTCTGAACCGAGTCACCCTCGTTTCAGTCTTGTTTCACTGAACCGGTATAACCTACCGTTCCATCCATGTCTATCTCATGAGATATAAAATCGTTACCCAATGCATTGGAGGGAGATATAGGTCCCACCCATCTCATAATGATACCATTCTTATGTGTGCCACAAAATCATAAACCATACATCATAGCATAACCCATGAAATAAAAATAGGATTCTTAAACAACATGACATCATAAAACAATTCATATAAGATAAAGGAATTCATAAAAATATTTCCATCACAACATAATCAAATCCATGTAATAATAGTGATAGAAACAGAACCCTTTATTATCTTAGATGGAAAATAATTTTGATAAAACACATGAACTCCATTCTTGAGGAAAATATCCTTTCTACTTCAAAAACATTTTCCTTTCTTAACATGTCTTACAATTTTAAACTAAAATAATTTGATTAAAAATAAACATGAAAACATGTAAAGGAAGCTTCTTGGAAATAATGTTTTAAAAATCCATTCATGTCGTATAAGTAAAAAAAACATTATTCGTACTTTTGTCAGAAAATTCAAAAAGTACCTCATACGAAAAACGACAAAAGATTCCTTTCATATCCTTTACTAAAAAATCACTGAAGGGTAAAATTGGATTTAAACAATTTTAGGTGGATGTAAATAATATTACATATTATGGAAACATGGATGTGGATGATAAAATACACCCCAGTAAATACCAAAGTATAAACAATCTCGGATAAAAATGAGATTGTGATATTTCCCTTACCTTAGGTCTGATTTGCTTCGTAAGTGTCCGAACCTCCTGTATAATGATTTAAATAATGTTATTGACTTATTCCAGAATCATACTTATTGTTATGATATCATATATGGTTCACTTATGACTTTATATTACCCGTTCTTTTGTAAATTCCATGTTAAAGAAGCGTTTTGGGTAAAATCGATTCATTTATCGTAGGTGTTTGGACTTGTTGTTCTTGACATTATTATTACATATATCATGATTTACTTACTTCCAGAATATATAACATGATTTATATATCATATATATTCAGTATATATATATATAATAGATAGATAAATGAAATGAAACACACCGTTCATGGAGACGGTAGTCCGTACGTACGCATGAACCCTGTTTTCGTTTCCTTATTGAATTGAGTGGAATTAAGTAGATGACATACATATATATACACATAAATCCAGTAGCTTTATAATGTCATATATTTCATTATTATTTATTATATATACTTTATAATCATTCTTAAATGGTTAACATGGAAAATGAATCTCATCGCGTCGTGGAGACGGTAGTATGTATGTACGCACGAGCGATGATATCATTTCCATAATTATTGAATTGAATTGGAGTGGATGATACAATATATCAGAATCATTATGATGTTATAATAACTATGTATAGTTATTCTTTACACCATAATACCCATCCATGTAATGTGTTTGTGGAAAAACAGATTACACCACGGCGTGGAGACGGTATTCCGTACGTACGCACGCGCGGTGATTTCGTTTTTCATAGGATGGATAGATGGTGAATTAGGATTGTTTCATACTTATAATAACATATCAGTATATGAGTGATACTTATGTTATTACTTCATTATGAAACAACCTAAGAAGAAGAAGTGGAAGAAGAAATAAAGGTGAAACAATTGGTAACAGAAATTACCTCTTCTTTGAAGCGCCTCTTTGAGACCTCCACTTAGGGCACTAAAATTGGTCTTTGAGGAAGACCAGAACCTCTAGGATGTTACTAGGGAAGTGTAGAAGAGATTTTGTCAGGGTTTTTCCGAGCTTGAAGGCTCAATGTTGTGTGAGGAAGAGAGGGAGGAGGTGTCCTTTTATAAGGGAGGAGAGGGGCACCTTGGGAATAACTAAAAATATTATTTTATTATAAAGTCAAGTTTTGTTTTAAATAGCTCCAAATTGATTTATTTTGAGGATAAGGTGGGAATGGGTCTAAATACTCTCATACAATAGAATTTAGACAAGTTTAGGTTCCTATTTTAACCTTATCATTTAGATTTAACATTGAGTTAAATAATTTTACTTTTACCGTGTCTTCTTGTGTTCTTATACATTAAGGTTAATAAACATACTATAAGAAGCCAAAAGAACCCCAAATTGTTTATTATTAATATATATAGCCTTATCTAAGTCATTTGGACGAACCTTATATTTTTAGGAATAAAATAAAAATTAATAATATAGTATTTGTTTTAAAAACTATTTTATGTCAATTTTGACACTATTTAGTAATTGATTTTTGTGAAACTCATAACAGAATAATAAGTTCGAACAAAGATAATTAAATCAATAATAACATGTCATATTAACCTAGAAAAGTAGTGTAATTCATAAAAAGTATCAAATTATATTTATTTTTGTATTTATAACATCAATTATGTCAATATTTCATTAATAAGATAATTACTGCATCATCGTTGTGTCATAAATAAATTAAATTATTTAATGTCTAAAAATTACGAATAAAATACCATTATGTAGGAAATCTTTTTAGCTTTATAATGAATATTTATAATCGAATGTATCTTATGTATAACCCCATATTAAATATGATTTACTTATTGAACTTTGATTTTAACTATTTTAACCCTTCTTTAAATAAATTAATATTAAATGTCCTAATCTAATCCATGTGGGCCTAAATGGTCATATTTTATTAATAAGGTTGTTTTTGGTCGAATTAAAATTGTCCAATAGAATTAGAACATGTGTTAGGGTAAAAATAATATCATTGTTACCCTTAATTACCCTATTTACTTTTAACCGTGGTAAATAAAAGTAAAAAGTTACTATTCACCAAAAATTATTTTCATCTCATTGAACCACATTTTAGTCCTTGATATTAACCGTGTCTCTCGGATTTTTGAAATTCCACTCACAGAAGCGGTAAAATTAAGTTTTATGAAGAATTCAGTTTTTTTAACTACCACTTAGTGGTTTCACTATTCATCAAAAAATAAAAGTTTCCAGAAAAATACCAAAAATTAGGCCTAAGCTATATTTGATATTATGAACTCAAAAATGATGTCTATTTTACCAAATTCAAAACATATTATTTAATTTAAAAATTAATTCTCGTCGTCGAAACAAATAGCGTGTTTTTAGGAGATAATAATTATCAAAAGATTGACACTTGTTTATGTCTTGTTTAAATGTAGAATTACAACCAATGACAAACATTGTATTAAATTGTAAAAAGATATTATAAATATAATTTAAAACCAATCAAATTAATAAATTATAACTATTAATTATTTTGATTAAAAAAGTTGTTTTTAATTAAAAATTAGTAATTTTCACTATTCATCAGAATGTGAAAGTTATCCGAAAAGTACCAAAATTTCACCTTAGGCTAAATTCGATACTCCGAATCCAAAAATGAAGTCCATTTTGAGAGATAAAATTTCTAAAATTTTAAAATGTGGTTATTACTATTCATAACGGTTAGTTTTAATAATATTTTAATAGCATATCGTTGTTTAGTGAATCTTGGTATTGCGTACTACACACGCTATCGAGGAAGGTCTTGATTGCGTGTAATGCAAGGCAAGTCAAGTATGCGTGTTGTGATAGCTTATTTTGGTGTAGCGTACAAAACAAGGCATTAATGAATATTTTTCATAAAATCTTGGGGTGTTACATTCTACCCCCCTTAAAATTAATTTCTCCCTCAAAATTCGTCGGGGTTATAAATGGTTTACTACACGAAATTTTCTTTAATAGAATCCCACATCGTAAAAAGGAAGACCAAAAAAATCTTTAAAATAAAGTTTGAAACGTAATGGTTACCCAAATAAACTAATCACTGGGTTTCCACATAGGTGAAAATATGGATATGGAAGAGAAATCTAACCATCATGTTCTGATGGAGAGTGGTAGAGAACATGGCTATGGAAAATCCAGCAATCACAAAGCCATAAATTTGTGATGATCTAAGGTACCATCTGATTCATCAGATATAAGAGCACTAGGAAAACATTTTTGGTTTTCAAGATCATTTTGGAATTAGAAGAAATACTTTCATGATTTTGGTATAGTCTCATCGTTTGTCGTTCTTTGGACAGTTTCCACTTCATCTCTTAAAGAAATGAAGGTGAATTTTTCATTCGTGAAGTGTTAGCAGATCATGTGATAGATGATGGGTCATTCCATCTGTCTCAAACAAAAGGTTAGAAAAGTTATCAAAAAATACATAAGTCCATCTATAGTGAGATTAATCCTATATAGTTCCTAAAATGAACTTATACTTCATATATCATACCGCTTAATATAATAAAACTAGTTTCTACTAATCATGGACTTCCTGTAGGCCAATGGTAGGCGATAAAGGCCAGTCACACTTCGGTTGTGGGTTCGATTCCCACAGCCTTGTCCGACGCGATGGGCTGTCGCCCGTCCTGTAGGTTGTCCTTTTTCTAAAACTATATTACTATAACATCCCATCAATAATATCGATAAACTTCTATCCTTAAACAATACTAACTTATGTCCAACATAATACATTCCAATCTTTAGGCTTATCCATAATACTGCAGTCCACTCTCTTAATATAGTGAAAATTATTACCAGAGATTTAATATCATCGTGGATCCCCATATATCATAAGATATGTCTTGTTGGTCACATTCCAAACATTCGAAGGCCTTAATAATGTATTCTCATGAATACCCATTGAACCATAGTGAAAACATGAATGCAGTTAAAAGTTAACACTTTCCACATACCAAAATCCTCAAAATTCTATATACTAAGACCATGATATCACTTAGTCCTTATATCAATCATGAGCTCATGAATACTGTTAAACATTCCATTTTCTCGTTTTCCCTTCATTATGTGCATATCATCTTATTTCCAAAAATATCTCAATCACTTTGAATACAACATTAGACCAATACATAAATATTCCAATACTCCATGATACAACATTATTTTGGAATCCCATTACATAAGCACTTAATCATTCCACCACATCGTTTTCATATTCAACATCGCCAATAGTGATCGCATGTGACTTCCCTTTGTCCTTTGCCATAAGCGGTTTCTCATGTCGATCATCACTAACCCTTGGATTAGGCCATTTATTAGCATAATGCCCCATTTCCTTGCACTTGAAGCATTGAAGTGTTGGTGGTGCGTTCTCTGCAGTGTTTTCTTTATTCACATCATTAGAAACCCTTTTTCCATTACATCGACACTCATCTGCTCGATGACCTTCTTTTCCACACTTAAAACATTTTCTAGTCCCTTTAAGACAATCTCCACCATGCTTCTTTCCACACTTTGTGCATAAGGAAACATGCATCTTCTTTTCACCATTATTCTGAGATTTCTACTTGAACTCCATCTTTCGTTTCTTGTCAAAACCATGAGATGGATATGTAACACCAACTTCCATTTCTACCTTGATAGCACAACGCACAATTTCTTCATAGTTACTGAAGTATCTTATAGCTAATTCCCTTCGAAGACTTGGTTTCAAGCCACTGAAAAATCGATCAACTTTACTTTCAGGTTGGATGATAATGCCAGATGCATACCTTGCAAGTCTTGTAAAATTCGCTTCGTATATACCAATAGATTCATCATCCTTTTGCTTTAGTTCAAGAAACTACTTCTCCATCTTTGTTCGAAGAATACGAGGGAAGTACTTATTGAAAAATAAGTTCTTGAACCCGTCCCATTCCATGGACTCAATTTCATATCTTGGCCTCGTATTCTTGATAAGATTCCACCATTGATCAGCTTTACCTTCCAAGTGATATACTGCTAAGATGACTTTATCATGTTCAGAACATTGAAGATCTGAAAATATATTTTCAGTGGTACTGATCCATTGTTCAGCAACAAGTGGATCAGAAGACCCACTGAAAGAAGGTGGATGTTTCCTAATGAAGGACTCAATAGAATATTGTTCCCTTCTCTGCTCATTTGGAAGTCCAGAATTATTCATAGCTTGTGTAAGTATAGCAATAAGATTTTTCACTCCATCTCCCATAACATTTGTTTGTTCAAGAGGGCAATCATTGCATTGTCCATTGCATTGATCAACAAGGTTCCTTCGGGTTCCAGCCATCGTCTAAAACCCAAAAAGAATAGTGTGAGAGGCAAAAATAATGATAGGGAAAACAACATAATAAAGGGGGAGTACCCTCAATATCTAACATCATATGTTAAATTCTAATATCGTTAGCGCAATTCTAGGAATATAACCTATATGTATACTTAACCTTAGAGACATCCCTAGACATACCTTAGAAATATCTCTAGGGATCTCACTAAAGTTCCCGCATCCTAGTTTCCAAAGGTTGACTAAACCATTCCTCTGATACCAACTATAGAGACCCGAAGCTAGACGTACATGGACATTACATTACTTTTGCGGAATACTTAGTACATAACAAAAACAAACACACAAGGACCGTAATAGTTTAGTGTCTTTGGAAACTTAGAATATAATCCTCTAATCCTGGTGAAAGATCTTCAACATCTCCCATAAATATCTTCCTTTTTATTATACCTAAAACCTTTCTTTATATCCTGGGGAAAATAAAACATAAAAGGGTGAGATCAAATGCTCAGTAAGGGTAAAAAAAAGAAATATCAATCACATCATAAGAACATAACATTTTGAAAATCATAACCTGCAAAAGAGAGCATAATTTCATACCATGGGATAAATCATGGAAGTGAAATGTAATCACAATAATCATAACTTAAAACATGAAACTTTGTGGCATACACACATAATCATAGAGAATCATTTCTTGTTAGTCAAGACTCATTTCCAAGACTATCTTAGTGGACAAAGTCCCTTTCTGAACCGAGTCGCCCTCGTTTCCTTCATGTTTCACTGAACCGGTATAACCTACCGTTCCAGCCATGTCTATCTAATGAGATATAAAATCTTTACCCAATGCATTGGAGGGAGATATAGGTCCCACCCATCTCATAATGATACCATTCTTATGTGTGCCACAAAATCATAAACCATACATCATAGCATAACCCATGTAATAAAAATGGGATTCTTAAACAACATGACATCATAAAAAAATTCATATAAGATAAAGGAATTCATAAAAATATTTCCATCACAACATAATCAAATCCATGTAATAATAGGGATAGAAACAGAACCCTTTATTATCTTATATGGAAAATAATTTTGATAAAACACTTGAACTCCATTCTTGAGGAAAATATCTTTTCTACTTCAAAAACATTTTCCTTTCTTAACATGTCTTACAATTTTAAACTAAAAGAAGTTGATTAAAGATAAACATTAAAACTTGTAAAGGAAGCTTCTTGGAAATAATGTTTTAAAAATCCATTCATGTCGTATAAGTTAAAAAAATACATTATTCGTACTTTTGTCAGAAAAGTCAAAAAGTACCTCGTACGAAAAACGACAAAAGATTCCTTTCATATCCTTTACTAAAAACTCACCGAAGGGTAAAATTGGATTTAAACAATTGTAGGTGGATGGAAATAATATTACATATTAAGGAAACATGGATGTGGATGATAAAATACACCACAGTAAATATCAAAGTATAAACAATCTCAGATAAAAATGAGATTGTGATATTTCCCTTACCTTTGGTCTGATTTGCTTCGTAAGTGTCCGAACCTCCTGTATAATGATTTAAATAATGTTATTGACTTATTACAGAATCATACATATTTTTATGATATCATATATGGTTCACTTATGCCTTTATATTACCCGTTCTTTTGTAAATTCCATGTTAAAAAGGCGTTTTGGGTAAAATCGTTTCATTTATCGTAGGTGTTTGGACTTGTTGTTCTTGACATTATTATTACTTATATCATGATTTACTTACTTCCAGAATATAAAACGTGATTTATATATCATATATATTCAGTATATATATATATATAATAGATAGATAAATGAAATGAAACACACCGTTCATGGAGACGGTAGTCCGTACGTACGCATGAATGCTGTTTTCGTTTCCTTATTGAATTGAGTGGAATTAAGTAGATGACATACATATATATACACATAAATCCAGTAGCTTTATAATGTCATATATTTCATTATTATTTCTTATATATACTTTATAATCATTCTTAAATGGTTAACATGGAAAATGAATCTCATTGCGTCGTGGAGACGGTAGTCCGTACGTACGCACGAGCGATGTTATCATTTCCATAATTATTGAATTGAATTGGAGTGGATGATACAATATATCAGAATCATTATGATGTTATAATAACTATGTATAGTTATTCTTTACACCATAATACCCATCCATGTAAGGTGTTGGTGGAAAAACAGATTACACCACGGCGTGGAGACGGTATTCCGTACGCACGCATGCGCGGTGATTTCATTTTCCGTAGGATGGATAGATGGTTAATTAGGATTGTTTCATACTTATAATACCATATCAGTATATGAGTGATACTGATGTTATTACTTCATAATGAAATAACCTAAGAAGAAGTAGTGGAAGAAGAAATAAAGGTGAAACAATTGGTAACAGAAATTACCTCTTCTTTGAAGCGCCTCTTTGAGACCTCCTCTTAGGGCACTAAAATTGGTCTTTGAGGAAGACCAGAACCTCTAGGATGTTTCTAGGGAAGTGGAGAAGAGATTTTGGCAGGGTTTTGCCGATATTGAAGGCCCAAAGTTTGGTAAGGAAGAGAGGGAGGAGGTGTCCTTTTATATGGGAGGAGAGAGGCACCTTTGGAATAAATAAAAAATTATTTTATTATAAAGTCAAGTTCGGTTTTAAATAGCTACAAATTGATTTATTTCGAGGCTAAGGTGGTGTTGGGTCTAAATACTCTCATCCAATAGAATTTAGACAAGTTTAGGTTCCTATTTTAACCTTATCATTTAGATTTAACATTAAGTTAAATAATTTTACTTTTACCGTGTCTTCTTGTGTTCTTATACTATAAGGTTAATAAACTTATTATAAGAAGCCAAACGAACCTGAAATTGTTTATTATTAATATATATAACCTTATATAAGTCATTTGGACGAACCTTATATTTTTATGAATAATATAACAATTAATAATATAGTATTTGTTTTAAAAACTATTTTATGTCAATTTTGGCACTATTTAGTAATTGATTTTTGTGAAACTCATAACAGAATGATAAGTTCGATCAAAGATAATTAAATCAATGATAACATGTCATATTAACCTATAAAAGTAGTGGAATTCCTAAAAAGTCTTAAATTATATTTATTTTGGTATTTATAACCTCAATTATGTCAATATTTCATTAATAAGATAATTACTGCATCATCGTTGTGTCATAAATAAATTAAATTATTTAATGTCTAAAAATTATGAATAAAATACCATTATGTAGGAAATATTTTTAGATTTCTAATGAATATTTATAATCGAATTTATCTTATGGATAACCCCATATTAAAAATGATTTACTTACTAAACTTTGATTTTATCTATTTTAACCCTTCTTTAAATAAATTAATAATAAATGTCCTAATCTAATCCATGTGGGTCTAAATGGTCATATTTTATTCATAAGGTTATTTTTGGTCGAATTAAACTTGTCCAATAGAATTAGGACATGTGTTAGGGTAATAATAATATCATTGTTACCCTTAATTACCCTATTTACTTTTAACCGTGGTAAATAAAAGTAAGAAGTTACTATTCACCAAAAATTATTTTTATCTCATTGAACCACATTTTAGTCCTTGATATTAACCTGTCTCTCGGACTTTCGAAATTCCACTCACAGAAGCGGTAAAATTATGTTTTATGAAGAATTCAGTTTTTTTAACTACCACTTAGTGGTTTCACTATTCATCAAAAAATGAAAGTTTCCAGAAAAAAACCAAAAATTAGGCCTAAGATATATGTGATATTATGAACTCAAAAATTATGTCTATTTTACCAAATTCAAAACATATTAATTAATTTAAAAATTAATTCCCGTCGTCAAAACAAATAGCGTGTTTTTAAGAGATAATACTTATCAAAAGATTAACACTTGTTTATGTCTGGTTTAAATGTAGAATTACATCCAATGACCAACATTGTATTAAATTGTAAAAAGATATTCTAAATATACATTAAAACCACTCAAATTAATAAATTATAACTATTAATTATTTTGATTAAAAAAGTTGTTTTTAATTAAAAATTATTAATTTTCACTATTCATCAGAATATGAAAGTTATCCGAAAAGTACCATAATTTTATCTTAGGCTAAATTCGATACTCCGAATCCAAAAATGATGTCCATTTTGAGAGATAAAATTTCTAAAATTTTAAAATGTGGTTATTACTATTCATAACGGCTAGTTTTAATAATATTTTAATAGCATATCGTTGTTTAGTGAAACTTGGTATTGCGTACTACACACGCTATCGAGGAAGGTCGTGATTGCGTGTAATGCAAGGAAAGTCAAGTATGCATGTTGTGCAAGCTTCTTTTGGTGTAGCGTACAAAACAAGACATTAATGAATATTTTTCATAAAATCTTGGGGTGTTACATATAGAGTCCAAAACCATAATAAAAAAGCCACCCTCTTTTCATATATAAATCCACCCAAGATCCCATTTATATTCCCTCAAACTCCTTAGAACATTTCCATACTCTGACCATTGCTCTATAAATCCCCCAAAAGTTTCCCCAAAACTCTAATTAATCCCCTCCGAAACATTTTTTGTCACACACTCAAGTAAGGGGTCCTCACCTTTCTCTCCTCCTTTCAAATTCAAGAACCTTCTTTGAAATTAGTTCTTATAATTTAAATTGGTTAAATGGTATTTCATTTATAATAATTAAATTAATATCCTTTTGATGTAATTTTTCAAATTTATCATCTATCCTCTCTCATTTTCACCCTTACCTTAAGTCGTTATTATGCTGAACATTCATATGGGGTCCTCACATTCTCTTCTGGATTCAAGTTTCTTTAAGAACGTATGCAATCTATTACAATTTCCTAAAGTTAGTAAATTTTTTTACATTTCTCTGATACTTCTCATTTTATTTCTAAATTATTAGATACCCATTTAAATCTCATCAACCTTTATTAAGAATTTTTATGTAACGTCTTTATGCTGCCGAAATTTCACCGTGATTTTCCATGCCAAAACAATTGTGTTGTAAATACCGTACCCATTAATCTGTCAAGGGTATTCACCTTTATTAACGTATAATTATTTATTTGGGAAATACATGTAATTATTCAAATTTCCATGATCATGCAATAAATTAAAATTATGAATGAATCCATGTTGTATGATCTATGTGTCAAACTTATGCATGAGAATGAAATGATTATAATAGGTGCACCCAGATAGTGCTCCAATGCATTGGGTAATGTTCAGTAGCATGATAAATCATTTTGGGATAGGGAGTGAACCTAATTACTTTATGGGAGTTTTGTAACACCCCAATATTTCATAGTATGTTATCTCATTAAATTAATTCAATAGCATACACTACACGCAACACCGAGTTCGAGCGCACCACAACTTACCAAAATTGTCATTCAAAAAGTGGTTATGAATAGTATTAACTTCATTTTGAAACATTTATACTCTATATAATTTTAACATCGTTATTATGTGTTTCTTAGACATAATATAAGAACAAATTCATTTTTTTTCAGATAAAATAAGTATTTTTTAAAAAATAAAATTTTACCACCTTTTAATGGATAACCCATTTTAAAACCAATGTTTGAAAATTTTATATATTCAATTTAATTTAATAAAATTCTTATTTAGAATCAGGAAATAAAAATTTAGTTTGGAGAAATTTTTGGTACTTTTTTGATATCTTTCATATTTTGGCGAATAATGAAAAAATACTATGTTTTAATTAAAAAAACATTTTTAATCGAAATAATTTATAGTGATAAATTATGAATTTGAATTATTTTGAAGTATAATTAGATTATATCTTTATCATTGAATTAAATTTAAGTCATTATAAGTAATTTCACATTTAAATTTGATATAAACACATGTCAATCTTTTGATAGTTTTTACTTTTTAAAAACTCTCTTTTTTCTTTTGACAACAAGAATTAATTTTAAATTAATAAATACAACTTCTATTTTTTTAATTTTGTAAAATTGAATTCATTTTTGAATTCAGAATATCAAAATTAGCTTAGGGTGAATTTTAAGTATTTTTCTGAAAACTTTTAATTTTTGATGAATAGTGAAAAAACTGTGTTATTATTCTAAACTAACTTTTTATTTAAATAATTATTTATTTTATTTAAATTTATTATAATTAAAAATAGATATATAATACCTATATAAGTTCAATATAATTCATTGGAGTCATTTTATTATAAAATTGTATGTATAAAATTTTATTGAACATTTTAACCTCTTTTACCCACCTTCTAGGCATGGTAGAAAATTTGAAAAAAAAAACATAATCTTACCACATATGTGAGTTGTTTTTTAAAAATCTGAGACACACTGCTGAAATCAGTAAGTAAATGTGATTCAATAAGATGAAAATAATTTTTGGTGAATAGTAACTTTTGACTTTTATTTACACAGTTAAAAGTAAATTGTGTAATTAATGGTAAAATTGATATTATAATTAGCCAAAAACATTTCATAATTCTATTTTATAAGTTTAATACGACAAAAAAACCTTAGAAATAAAATTTGATCATTTATTTATACGTGTATTATATTAGGACATTTATTATTATTTTATTTAAAGAAGAGTTAAAAGTGTTAAATTCAAATTTATTAACTAAATCATTTTTAATATAGGGTCATACATAAGATAAAGTAGACTATAAATATTCATTAGAAATACAATTATATTTCCTACATAATAGTATTTTATTTATAATTTCTAGATATTAAATAATTAAAATTATTTATGACACAATGATGATGCAGTAATTACCTTCTTAATGAAATATTAAAAGAGGTTATATTATAAATATTAAAATAAATAGAATTTAAAAGTTTTGATTCCATAAAAGAATTTCCATGGTTAATATGAAATTTTAGGGTTGATTAGATAAATTTTCTCTCTAATTTATAATGTTTTTCTGACATTCACAAATACAAAATTCCAAATAGTGTCAAAATTGACATAAATTCAATTTTAAAAAAATACTATATTATTGGATGATATAATATTTCCAGAAATCTAAGGATTGGAAAACGGGATTAAATATAACTATATATGTCATTAATGAACCCCTTGAGTTCTCTTGGAAGTTTAGAGTAAGTTTATTAACCATATAGTGTAAGAATACAAGAAGACACGGTAAAAGTTAAATTATTTAACTAAGAGTTAAATTTAAAAGATAAGGTTAAAATGGTATCCTAAAATTCTCTAAAACCTATTCTCTGATAATATTCCTACCCATAAGCACCTTAGTCTCGATATAAATTTATTTTTAACCATTAGAAACCGAACATGATTTTATTATAAAATAATATTTCAATATTTTCTTAAAGTGACCCTCAACTCTTTTATAAAAGGGTACTTCCCCTTCCCTCAATTTCACACCTCCAAATACATTTGGATCAGTCATACCCTGCCCAAATATCCTTCCAACATACCTAAAATCAACCAAGATTCCATACTATGATCAGAAATCCAACCTAAGTATCCCTTTTGATCAACTCAAAAGGAAACACAAGAAGAAGAGGTAATAATTTCACCACCCTTTTTCAAGTTCTTTTCTTCTTACACTTCTTCGTTCTTTGTTTTTTCCATATCAAAATAATAACTTCAGTACCTGTTACATACTTTGATGTTATTATAAATATGGTACAATCATATTCGTTATTCTATCCATCCTATAAATGACAAAGTCACCATACTTTGGTACGTACGGCTTATCATCTCCACGTCGTGGTGTAGTTTATTATTCAAACACTTCATTCCTTGGATGGATATAATAAAGAGTATAACTAATATAAGTAATAAATATGACATGTTTATGATTCTTTATATATGATATACCATCAAATTAAATACAATTTCACCATCAATATAATGAAATTTTTAATCGTGTGTGCATACGGATTACCGTTACCACCACACGATTAGATTCATTCCCACATTCACCATTCAACGATGATTATAAAAATATATGTTTTTAATAAGTATGTAATATATGAAATTATAATTCTACTGTAGAGATATATATATATATGTGTGTGTGTGTGTGTGTGTGTTTGTAATTACATATATCTTATTAACATACTTCCGTTCAATGCGATATGAAAACAAAAACAGTGTTTATGCCTACGTACAGCCTACCATCTCCGTAAATGGTGCCTTCCATTTCATATATATATCTATTATAAATATTTATATTCTAAATATATATGATATATAAATCAATTTTATATTTTTTATGTATTTAAATAATGATCTAATTGATACGATCAAGAATAACAAGTTAAAACACCTACGTTAAATAAAGCGATTATTACCAAAAATGTTAATTTAACATGGAAATCATTATAAAATGGGTAGTATAAAGTAATAAATGAATCATGTATGATTTAATAAATATGAATATGGTTATGTTATAATTTAATAACATACTATGGTCTTTATACAGGAGTTTAAACATACCTTTGACAAAAGGAAATTGCAAGGTAAGGGGTTAATTTCACAATCTCTTTATTATCTGAGGTTGTTTTTACGTAAGTATATATTGGGACATATTTATTATCCATGTACATGTTTCATAAAAGATTATTAAAATGGATTTTTTAAGGAATTTTTTTTACTAAAACATCATTTTAATTGTGTTAATGTTTTATTCTTCTAAACCTTTCTCATTAATGTCCATGTTTTCAAAATGGTTTTATAGATTTATTTATATGCACATGAATGTTTTAAAATGTTAATTCCTTTCAATAATTTCAATGTGGTATGAGACACTTCAATTAAAAACTATATTTTAAATGACTTCCTTTATAAATTATGTGATTTTTAAATGATTACATAAAAAAGGGATATTTCTCTCAAATATTTTTACCGATCATTTTAAAATATGTCAACATACTTTATGGGATATTATTCGTGATTGAGGTTGATTTATTATGATACAAATATTCCATATTATATTGATGTTTTTGTGATATTATTGGCTTCAGATGTGTTATTTTAAAACCATTCATGGTTTACAGATAAAGTATTGACATTCCGTATGCTAGTTTTAATACAAATGTTTATGTTATGTTTAATCCTTTTCAAATGAGGAATGTACTGGAATTAGTAAGGGATGGGTGGAGCCCACAATTGCTACTCAATACATCAGTAGGTGTCATGAGAAAAACTAGTGTCTTGGAACAAGGCCTTAACAAAATCTTATTTGTATTCTTGGAACAAGGACTTGACTATGTGGTTATGAAGTCTACAATTATGCATTCTATAATTATGAAATTAGCTATTGATATTACATTTGATTATTAGACTAGTAGAATATCCATGTGAATAAGTAAATGAAATTAGTTGTTTTATCTTTTCCATATTATACAGATTTTTAAGTTTAAAAGGCATTTGTTTTAGTTTTATACATTTCATTAAATGTTTATTCTTATTTATGAATGTTTATGCTATGTTGTAATCCTTTCTGACCATCTGAGCTCACCCCTTTCTATGTTTTATTTTTCCCAGGATGAGGAGAAGTAGATTATGACTGACCTGCAGGGATAATCTAAAGGATATGAATGTGTTCAATGGAGACAATTTTTCTATTTTTTTTTTCATTTTAAAAAGTAATGTAACGTTCAAGTAAGTAATCTATTTTCTAACACAGCTAAACAGATCGGTCCTTCGGGACTTGATTCTTTGTAATCATGCATATGTATTAAAATAATGTACTGACACTGTGTAACTGGGGTTGGGGAATTATAGTTGGTCTCAGAGGAAGTTTATCCACAATATTATAAATATATTTAGATAAACTCTTATTATAAAACATTACCCTAATATAAAATTTGAGGATTAGTATATAAGAACATCCTAGAATTTTGGTAATGTAGAGATTTTGGGTATTTTCCAAGCAATACATCCCTATCTATATACGAGCAGGTAGAGCCGGCTCTAACATAGATGTACCTAGGAGTGAAAAATCCAAAAAGGAGTTTCATGCTTGACCCGGGGAATCCTGGTACACAAAAAACGAGCCTTTTGCACTCTGGGTTACGACACTCTCATGAGATATGCTTAGGATAATTCACATTTTCATTAGAAGCCATTATGATGGATTTAAGAGTAAATACTTCCTAAAATTTTTATTATTATTATAGATTATATGCGTAATATTTTCAATTTACGTTTGGTATTTTACAAGTTTGGAATTATTCGTTGCAATTCATAAACTAACCTAGTGTATGCCATTGTTTAGAAATGGAGCCTAGTAGAAGGAATGAGAATTCAAATAATAAGCATGATTGAAATATTAAGAAGGATCATATCTTTTATGGTATTAAGAAAACATTTAAAAGAGAAATAGTCTCCCACGTATTCTCATTATATGAAGTAATAATATCATGTGTTAATAAGATAAGTAATAAATTATTTGAATCATATGACTTTGACGAAAAGAAAGAGAAGAAAATGATGGAAGAGAGAATGATGGATAAAGGGAAAGGGGAAAAAATTCCCATATGTGATAAATGTTGAAAGAATTAGCTTGGAGAATGCTTTAATGGAATGGGAGTTTGTTATAAGTGTTGATAAAAAGGACACCAAGTGTTTGATTGAAATGTGAAGCAAAATGTTTCAAATTTATAATCCTTCATCTACAAGGAGTTGGGACACTACGCGAAGAAATGTCCAAATCATCAGAGTATACCCCAAATGCTTCTATTCAATAATAATCAAGTTATGATACTATTGAAGATGAAGAAGAATGATTATATTTCTTATGTTGTTATTAAATTGTTGTGTCACTTTAGTATTGTATTAATGATGTACATGTTATAATAATTATAAAGTTCAAAAGGATTGTACTGAAGTACTATTTCATTACGGACTTGAGATTGTGTGGAACCAAGAAAAGTGACTCAGTAGTAGGTTAATGTTTTTGGAAAATATATGGTTGAGAAAAATATAATTCATAATATGGTTCTGATACTTATTTAGTGATTTATAAATAATATATGATTGTTTTGGATAAATTATATTGGATATTCTTGACTACCTTGAAACTGATTAAGGATTTTCATATTTTATAATTGTTGGGGTTTACAATATTTTTGTATAGAAGGAGTATATCTAGTATTCTATAAGAAATAAGGGAGCATGAATGTAATCAATAATGTTTTATGGTAATTCAAGGTGTTACATTGTTTTAAAAGAATACATGAAGAAGGTATTCACATGTTATTACATGGAAAAAAGGATCTTAATTGTGTTTACCTTCCTTATAAATTTTAGACTATGAGTTTGGAAAGAAGTATTTGGGATAAGTCTAAAGGTAGGAATTGATTAAGTATGACATTGGATACTATTTTAAAGGTCAAATTATTTCTTGAGAATATTTTTGGATTGTCATAAAAATGACAACCCTGTGGTCGGGCGAAAACTCATCACGTCTGGAAAGGCTGTGAGACTTGATCCCACAACCGAAGGGCGACAAGGGTCGATCACCTACCACGGTCACACGTGATTTCCTGGTTTTTATAATATAGTTTTTTAAATAGTCTGAAAAATGAATTATAAATTCATTATTTTTAGAACACTATATGATTAGGATAAATAAAATATTTTTGAATTCTGTCATCTTTTGGAGTGAAAGATGAGTTTGTGGTAGGAATTAGTTGAAGGATGAAACTCTACCTGTCAAGTATTTTTTTCCTCTTATTATATGAATAAATTAATTCATATATATTAGGAAAGGGATCTTAAAACCAAAAATGTGTCATCCAAATACCTTATGTTTTTTTGAACTAATGATGTTTTAAATCATCATAGATTGATGGCTTTAAGGCCCTCAATTTTACAGTTGTTTGTGATTGATGACCTCAATCACTCTCTATAAATATTTATGTTTTTACCCTAATTATGTGTCTCTAATTACCACCAATTTTCTCTTAATCGAGATCATAATTTGGTGCTTACTTTTTTACTCCATTTCCCTCTTATTAAGACTAAATTTTATTTACCCAATTTCCGATGTGGGTTTTCCACAAAGGTATTTTTCTATTCTTAACCTTTTATTTTTGAAGAAAATTTTCAAATTGCGAGGACGCAATTTATAAAAGGAGGGGAGAGTGTAACACCCCACAATTTCAAAGTATGTTATCTCATTAAATTAATTCAATAGCTTGCACTACACGCAATACCAAGTTCGAGTGCACCACAACTTACCAAAATAGTTGATCAAAAAGTAGTTATGAATAATATTAACTACATTTTGAATCATAAATATTATATATAATTTTAACATCCATATTATGTGTTTATTAGACATAATATAAAAAAAATTCATTTTTTCGGATAAAAGAAGAAATTTTCAAAAAATCCAATTTTACAGCCTTTTAATGGAGAACCCTTTTTAAAACCAATATTTGATACTTTCATATATTCCATTAAATTAAATTAAATTCTTCTTTTGAAGCGGGACATAAAAATTTAGTTTGGATAAATTTTTGGTAATTTTCTGATAACATTCATATTGGGACGAATAGTGAAAAAATACTATGTTTTCATTGAAAACAACTTTTTAAATCAAAATAATTTACAGTATTAAATTATGAATTTGAATGTTTTTTATGTATAATTAGATTATATTTTTATCATTTAATACAATTTAGGTCATTATAAGTAATTTCACATTTAAATCTGACATAAACATGTGTCAATCTTTAAATAGCTTTTACTTTTTAAAACCCCGCTTTTTTATTTTTGACAACAAGAATTTATTTTAAATTAATAAATGAAACTTATATGTTTTTAATTTTGTATATTAGACTTCATTGTTGAATTTATAATATCAAAATTATCATAGGGTGAATTTTTTGTATTTTTCTGAAAACTTTCAATTTTTGATGAATAGTGAAAACACTACGTTATTATTTAAAACCAAATTTTTATTTAAATAAATATTTATTTTATTTAAATTTATTTTTTGTCAAAATATATATATTAGAACTATATAAGTATAATTTAATTAATTGGAGTCATTTTATAATCAAATTAGATGTATAAACTTTTATTGAACTTTTTAACTTCTTTTACCCACCTTCTGGGCACGTTAGGAAATTTGCATAAAATTTAATTGAACCGCTTCTGTGAGTTTAATTTCAAAAATATTAGAGACAAGGCTGAAATTAGTAATTATAATATGATTATATAAGATGAAAATAATTTTTGGTGAATAATAATTTTTTACTTTTTTTTACCATGGTTAAAAGTAAATAATGTAATTAAAGGTAAGAATGATATTATAATTAACCTAACACATATCCTAATTATATTAGATAAGTGTCATTCGACCAAAAACAACCTTAGGAATAAAATATGATCTTTTATGTCCACTTGGATTAGATTATGACATTTATTATTATTTTATTTTATGAAGAGTTAAAAGTGTAAAATTCAATGTTTATTAACTAAAGCATTTTTAATATAGGGTCATACATAATATAAATTTTACTATAAATATTCATTAGAAAGATAAAAATATTTTCTATATAAAAATATTTTATTTATAATTTTTAGATATTAAATAATTCAATCAATTTATAACACAATGATGATGCAGTAATTACCTTCTTAATGAAATATTAAAAGTGTTTATATTATAAATATTAAAATAAATAGAATTTAAGAGTTTTTATGCCATAAACGGATTATAAATGTTAATATGACATGTTAGGATGGATTAGATATTTTTTTTAATTGATAAGGTTGTTATGACTTTTACAAAAACAAAATACCAAATAGTGTCAAAATTGACATAAATAAAGTTTTAAAACAAATACTACATTTTTGGTTGATATAATATTCCCAAAAATCTAAGGATTGGAAAAATGGCTTAAATAATATTATATATTTTCTTAATGAACCAATTGGGGTTCTCTTGGAAGTATAGAGTTATTTTATTAACCATATAGTGTAAAAATAAAAGAAGACATGATAAAAGTTAAATTATTTAACTTATAGTTAAATTTAAATGATAAGGTTAAAATGGTAACCTAATCCTATCTAAAACCTATTGGATGAAAGGAATTTGACCTATAACCACATATGTCTCGAAATAAATTCATTTTAATCCATTATAAACCGAAAATTATTTTATTATAAAATAATATTTGATGATTTTCCTAAAGTGACCATCCCCTCTCTTATAAAATGGTACTTCCCCTTCGCTTAAATTAACACCTCCAAATCCATTTGGCTCATCCAAACCCTACCCAAATATCCTCTCAACTTCCCTCCCATAAACCTAGAGTCCTTAATTTGATCATAAGGCCATGATAAGGAACCATTTTTATCAACTCAAAAGGAAACACCCGAAGAAGAGGTAATAATTTTCCCACCCTCTTTCAAGTTCATTTCTTCTTCCACTTCCTCATTTATTGTTGTTTCCATATAAAAATAATAAATTCAGTACATATTACATAATTTGATATTATTATAAATATTTTACAACCATAATCATTATTCTATCCATCCTGTAAATGATAAAGTCACCATACGTGTGTATGTACGACTTACCATCTCCACATTGTAGTGTAGTTTGTTATTCAAACACTTCATTTTTTTGGATGGATATAATAATGAGTACAACTGATTTAAATAATAAATATAACATGCTTATGATTCTGTATATATTATATACCATCCAATTACATATGATTTTACCATCAATATAATGATATTGTCGCTCATGCGTACATACGGATTACCGTCTCCACGACGTGATGAGATTCATTCTCACGTTCACCATTCAACGATGATTATAAAAATATATATTATTAATAAGTATGTAATTTATGACCTAATAATTCTAAATTATATATATATATATGTATGTATGTATGTATGTATGTATGTATGTACTCATATATATCTTATTCACTTACTTTCGTTCAATATGACATGAAATCATAAACAACGTTTATGCGTACATACGACCTACCATCTCCATAAATAGTTACTTCCATTTAATATATCTATATTTTATAAATTTTTATATTCTAAATATATATGATATATAAAATCAGGGTTTATATTATTTAATTATCTAAATCACGATCTAAATGATGTGATCATGAATAACAAGTTAAAACACGTATGATAAAGAAATCGATTATTACCCAAAATGTTAATTTAACATGGAAATCATTATTAAATGGGTAGTATAAAGTCATAAATGAATAATCTCTGATATAATAAATATTAATATGGTTCTGGTATAATTTAATAGCATACCATGGTCACTATACAAGAGGTTAAATGACCCTCGACCAAAGGAAAGTGCAAGGTAAGGGTTAATTTCACAATCTCTTTATTATCCAAGGATGTATTTACATAATTATCTATTGGGAAAAATTTATTATCCATGTCCATGTTTTATAAAATAGTTTTCAATGGGATTATTTTTAAGTGAAATTTTTACAAAAACATTATTTTATATTTTTTAATGATTTATTATTCCTAACCTTTCACATTAATGTCCATGTTTTCAATATGGTTTTAAAGATTTATTTATATGGACATGAATGTTTTAAAATGTTAATTCATTTCAAAAGTTTCAAAGTGTTATGTGACACATTGATTCAAAACTATATTTTGAATGAATTCCTTTATAAACTATGTGACTTTTAGATGATTTCAGGGAAAAGGGATATTTATATCAAATATTTTACTGATCATTTTCAACTATGTCAACATCCTTTATGGAATATTATTCTTGATTGAAGTTGATTTATTATGATAAAAATCTTCCATATTGTATTTATGGTTTTGTGATATGATTGACTTTGTATATTTTTTATTTTTATACCATTCTTGGTTTATAGATAAATTATTTACATTCATTATGATAGTTTTAATACAAATGTTTATGTTATGTTTAAACCTTTTCATATGAGGAATGCATTGGACTTAGTAAGTGATGGGTAGATCCTTTTATAGATCCTCAATGCATTGGTTGGTTTCATGAGACATACTAGTTCCCTATCACTTGTCCTTGTCAAAATCTTATTTTAGTCCAGGCATGAGGCCTTGACTATGTGGTTATAAAGTATGGAATTACGCATTCCATCATTATGAAATTCGATATTGATATTACATGTTATTATTAGACTTGTAGAATATCCAGGTGAATAAGTAAATGGAATTATTTGATTTATATTTTCCATATTATGCTGAAGTTTAAGTTTAAAAGGATTTTGTTTTAGTTTTATACATTTTATTTAATGTTTATGATTATTTATGAAATTTTCCACTATATTGTTATCCGTATTGAGCATCTAAGCTCACCCATTTCCATGTTTTATTTTTCCCATGATGTGAATAAGTATATTATGAATGACTTACAGGGATAATCTATGGGATATGAATGTGGTAAATAGAGACAATGATGTCGTTGTTTTTAATTTTTTAGTGTCATGTAACATTCATGTATGTAATCTATTTTCCATTACTGCTAAACTGATTAGTCCTTCGAGACTTAATTCCATGTAATCATGCCAATTTATTAAAATAATACACCAATTGTAGTTAACTGGGGTTGGGGCCTTAATACTTTGTCCACCATGAAGTCTTGTATGTTTTATCCTTGACCTATGATTCAATGTTTTGAGTTGTTGCCAAATTTCCCATTTTATGATTATCATGCTATATCATGCCTTATCATTCATATTCCCTTAAATAATTATTTAAATTCCAATTTTATAACATGTATCACCTATATTATATTTTGTCCCCTTTTCTAGGATTTATTTCTCACCCCTTTCTTATGTATTTCCCCAGGTTATCCCATTCAGTTTTATGTTTGAAGGAGTATTTTGAGCATGTTAAAGAAGTTTTCAATAAAGAAATTATATTAAATATTTTATGTTGTTATCTAATATACCTAATTCCAAAAGACAATAGTCTTGTCAATATTTTGGGTTGTATTAATAATAATTGTATTTAATATATAAAGTATTAATTTATTATAAATAACATTGTTGTTATAGAGGACGATGTTGATATTTTTTGAACATGTTGTTTTTTTATATGCTTCGAAAGGAACTATACTTTTATGATCCTCAGGTGTGTTTTTTTGTAATGTGATGAATACTTATCTAAAATATGTAATAATTGTGTATTATAATCTTGGATCACTATATAAGGAATATTGAATAAGTGAAAGTTACTTTTAAAGAATATATTTGTGCGTTATTTTTTATTTATTCACTCATAGAAAGATTGAATTCCCTAGTGAATGTAGTGATCAACTCTTATGGGAATATTGATGTTTTGTTTGATGAAATTGAAACATTATCTCTTATGAAGAGTTTCGGTAGAAGGGTGTATAATTTCAATCCCAAATTTCTCACAATGATACTGAATAGGGACAATCACCTCATAGAAAGGTTCTTCTGAATAACAAATATTCAAATGATAAGTCCTCACTAGTGGAAAAACGTTTAAAACGTTGGAATTTTTCACATTTGTTCTATATAACTGACATGTAATTGTTTTGTATATTTCAGATCATCGATGTCATGTTCTCCATGTCCCTCTCCACCAACTGAATCAGTGACCTCTTACCACCACCAGTATTTTTTTTAATGTCGTTTCAGGTATCTCATGGGAAGCCTTGGGAGAATCATTTCTAGTCCTGTAAGATCCAGGAGATTGCCACTACCAAGATCCAGGTATTTTAGTCACACATGATGGTGTTTCCCCCTAGGTTATACTGGCATCAAAGTGATATAATGCATGATGTTTACAAGGGAAGAAAGCATTAGTGAAACATTTTGAGAGCTCAAGATTTTCATGTGAGATTGATGAGTACCTTCCAGCAGCGTTCAACCCCCCGAGGGATGGCAGCGCCTCCACTCCCAACACCAGTGTTCAGGGGCTGTCTAAGGGGTTGGGGCAGTCCTTTGGGTGGGGGCAGTCTAGGGGTGTGGGGGTGTCCAGGGGTGTAGTGGGGGGTGTCTAGTGGGGTGGGGGGTTCTGGTATGGTTTTGGTCGAGTTTTGGTCTATTTATTGGTTTGGGGTGTCCAGTGAGGTGGGGTGTGCAGGGGTGTGGTGGGGACTGTCCAGTGGGGTGGGAGGGTTTCTAAGAGGGTAGGAGGGATGTCCAGGTGAGTGGGTGATGTCCAGGGGGTGTTCAGTGGTGTGAGGGGGCAGTCCAGTGGGGTGGGGGTTTCTAGGGGTGTGGGAGGGCTGTCCAGGAGAGTGCTTTCCAGCGGGGTGGGGTTGTCTATAAGGGTGGGGTTGTAGGGGTGTGGGAGGGCTTTCCAGGGGTGTTGGAGTGTTGTCTAGGGGATGGGATGTCCAGGAGGGTGGGGGTTTTCCAGGGGGTGGGGGTTGTCCAGGGGGTGGGCGGTGTAGTCTAGGGGTGTGGGGGGGTCCAGGGGTGTGGTGGGGGTTGTCCAATGGGGGGGGGGGGGGTTCTGGTCGGGTTTTGGTTGGGTTTTGGTCTTTTTTTTTGTTTTTTTGGTCTGGGGTGTACAGTGAGGTGGGGGTGTCCATGGGTGTGCTGGGGGATGTCCATTGGGGTGGGAGGGTGTCTAGGAGGGTGGGATGGATGTCCAGGCGAGTGGGGGGATGTCCAGGGGTGTCCAGGGTGATGGCGGGTAGTCCTGTGTGGTGGGGGATTCTAGGGATGTTTGGGGCCTATCTTGGAAAGCGATGTCCAGTAGGGTGGGGTGTGTCTAGGAGGGTGTGGTTTCTATGGGTGTTGGAGGGTTGTACAAGGGTGTGGGAGTGCTGTCTAGGGGGTGGGGTGTCTAGGAGGGTGGAGGATGTCCATGGGTGTGGGGGGATTTCCAGGGGGTGGGGGAAGTCTAGGGGTGTGGGGGTGTCCAAGGGTGTGGTGGGGGATATCCAGTGGGGTGGGGGAGGGGGTTTTAGGGATGTGGGAGGGATTTATAGGGGTGTGGGAGTGTTGTCTAGGGGGTTGGGGGTGTCTAGGAGGGTGGGGGTTGTCTATGGGTGTGGGGGATATCTAGGGGGTGGGGGCAGTCTATGGGTGTGGGGGTGTCCAGGGGTTTGGTTGGGGCTGTCCAATGGGGTGTGGGTGTGGGGGGGGGGGGGGTTCAAGGGGTGTGGGAGGGTTGTCTAGGGGTGTGGGATTGTTGTACAGGGCGTGGTGGTGTCCAGGAGTGTGGGGTTGTCCAGGGGTGTGGGGGGGATATCTAGGAGTGGGGTCAGTCCAGGGGTGTGGGGTGTTGAACGGTGTGGTGGGGGTTGTCCAGTGGGGTGGGGGTTCTAGGGGTGTGGGATGGTTGTCCAAGGGTGTGGGAGTGCTTTCCAGGGGTTGGGGGTGTTCAGGAGGGAGTGGGGGTTTTCTAGGGGTGTGGGGGGTTGTCCAGGGGTGGGGGTAATCTAGGGGTGTGGGGGTGTCCAGGGGTGTGGTTGGGGCTGTCCAGTGGGGTGGGGGGTTCTGGTCGGATTTTGGTCTGTTTTCTGTCTGGGGGTGTCCAGTAGGTTGGGGGGTCAAGGGGTGTGGTGGGGGCTGTACAGTGGGGTGGGGTGGATCTGGTCTATTTTTGGTCATGTTTTGCTCTGTTTTTTGAATGTTTTTGGTCTGTTTTAGGTCTTTTGGAATGGCATAGTAGTGGTTGATCAGTGGTGGGGGTTGTCCTGTGGGGTGGGGTGGTTCTGGTCTATTTTTTGTCTTTTTTTGGTATGTTTGTAGTCTGTTTCAGGTCATTTGGAAGGGCACATAGTAGTTGTTGAAAAGTTTTAATTTTTTTTAAAAAAAATTACGTCAGCTATTTTATTAACAATGTAAAAAATTCATTGGGATTAGTTTTAACATCGGTTATTTGGAAATCATCATAATAAATGCATGGGAAATGGTTTTTAGGTTGGTTATTTCATAACCAACATAATAGATGGAAATGAATAGTTTTTTTAGGTCGGTTATTTTATAACCGACATAGTATATATGTTTTCATGTCAGTTATTATTTAACTGACATTGGAAACTGCTTGGCAGACAGGTTTATCACGTTAGTTATGAAAATAAATGACGTGATAAACGCTACGAAGGAGTGATTTATGGCGTCAGTTATATAATAACCTATGTGAAAGAGTATATACCACTTCAGTTATTAAATAACTGATGTAATAAACCACAACTCAGAAGTGTTTTCCACGTTAGGTTTTTATCATCTAACTTGAAAAATGCTACGGATTTGTGTTTTTTACGTCAGTTTAAAAATAACCAATGTAAAAAACACAATTTCTTTAATGTCTCTTGTAATAACATCAGCCAAAAGCTGACTTAAAAAATAAAAAATAACCGCCATAATAACATTTTCAGCACTAGTTCCTAGATTATAGTTAAAGAAAATAGACTAGTTCAGGTTCTATATAATAGCATGTGGGAAGAAGGGGCATATCAAGAAAGATTTTAGGAATTAGATGGAGTCTCCCCCTTTTGTACATAAGAACTACATAAGTAAAAAATATCAAGGCATTTGTTTAATATTGATTATAATAATTCTAGAATAATTAGTGGTTGTTGATTGAGGTGAATTATTACATTCTACTAGTGAGTGAGGGTGCATGGTTGATTATGTACTGGGAAGCTTGGGTAGAGTAGATATCCCTTATGATAATGATTTGGATATTGTTGGGAAAGGTGATATTAACATTGAAATGAAAAAAATGTAAATACCTTGTGACATAAAGATGTTATACATATTTTAGGTTTTCTAATGAACCTTATATTAGTGGGAAATCATGATAATGCTGGTTTTGGAATTAATTTTTTGAATATGTTTTTGAAGATCAATAGAGGGTCCATTGTGATTTTTCATGGGGTAAGGAATGGAACCTTCTACAAAAATGGATGTAAATATAAAGCTATAATGATCATATAAACTTCATCAGATGGTCTTTAAATGTAGAACTGTAGGTTTTTACACCTCAATGAAAACAATTTTAATGTTCTAATGAAATATGGTGTACTTAAACTCAATCACATGGACCTTGGAATACGTGAGAGTTATATGTTGGGGAAACAAAAGAGAGTTTCCTTAAAAATTGATAGGATAAACTCAAATAATAGTAATTTATAATATGTTCATTTTGATGTTCAGGTATCATCCCCTATTCACTCTAAGGGAGGATTATTGTACATTATAAAATTAATTGATGATTCCACTAAAAAGGTCTAGGTTTACATCCTAAATAATAAATCTAATGTGCTTTGGGAATTTATTTTGGGGAAATTTTTTGTTTAAAGAAAGAGTGAATGAGATATTATGTGTCTCTAGATAGAAAATTATGGGGAGTACCCTGAAAAAAACTTTCATACCTTTTACCAGAAGAAGAGCATAATGCATGTAAAGACTATTTTCTAGGAACCACAATAGAATGGAATAGATGAAAGGATGAATCAAACTTTGTAATAGTACTCTTGGAGTATGATGTTTCACTCTATAATTAATAAGGGAATTCAGGTTGTGTGAATAAATACTACATTGTATTTATTTAACAAATTACTGGATTTAGCTGTGGATTAATAAGTATTTATGTAATATTAGTTATGAAGGAGACTAGTGGTGAACCTTCTAAAAATATTTATAAGTATCAAATTTGTTTACTTTGAAGCTAAATATAGGGATAAGTTAGGGGATAAATATTAGTTCTTCTATATTATCATATATGGACATGAGAACTTTGGATATTTTCTATGGGATGATGAAAAGAAATAAATCATATAGTGCCAACATATTTTTTTCAATATAGAAATTAGTTGGAAAAATACAATATTGAATTGGGAGGATTTTGAGGTTATATTAATTATGTAAGTGAATAGAAAATCATACAGATATTATCAGATGGAATATATATTGTGATAATTCAAAGGATTCTTCGACGATATGTTCTCTGATATTAATTTCACCGAACATATAATTCTAAAACCGAAATATACCAAATTGATAATGTTCAGATAGACAACTAATTTATTGAGATGTTACATAGGAAGAAAATGAGGTTGTCCTAAGTATATCCACTCATATAAAAAACTATTTTAGAGGTTTGGAGTTGATATTGACTTTTAATTCTAAATAATGGAGGGGAACTAGAAATTCTAACATAAGGATATACTCTGAGAGACTCACAAAAATGGGAGTTATCCATGGCAGAGGAAATGAATTCCTTAAATCTCAAAAATACATGGGACATAGATGAGATAACATTAGGGAAAATATATTTATAAAAAATGGGTTTCTATTTGATATAAGAATCTTATTCAAGTAAGAGTTACAATACAAGGGCACTAGGGAAAGGGTTTTCAATAAAAGTAAGAGCTATTTTCATAATTTTCTCACTAGTGGTGGTGCACAAATCCAATGGATTAATTCTTATAATTATTTCATCTGATGATATTTACTATGATTATATAGATGTAAATATTTCCTTTCTTCATGAATGTTTTGTGGAACAAACTTATATGGTATAACCCAGGGGTTCTTATTTTCATCAAATGGATTTTCTGTTCTATAACGTGAAATGAAATATTTATGGATCCAAGAAAGATCCATAAAAGCATAAATAGAAGTTCACCAGATTCATGAATGAGTAATGTTTCAAGTGATATTATTTTAATTATTTTTTTTATTGGAATCAATGGGATGATGGAACAAAAATCATGCATTTTTTGTATGTTAATGATATGTTGATTACAGGTCTAGAGTTCTATCAAATTGATGAACTGAAGATAAATTTATTCAAATGGATTGAGATAAAAAAATTAGCAACAATACAAGAAGATATTTAGGATGTGAATTAAGAGGGATAAGAAAAGTAACTCTTTAGTTGTATCCTAGAAGAAATGCATCAGGAAGGTCATTGAGAGGTTTGGCATTATTGGTTCTAAAACGGTCTCAAATTCTCTCACCAGACTTTTTAAACATTATAAATAATAGGAACTTTCAATGTATAGAGAATTTTTTGAGATGGTAAAGGTTCCTTATAAATCTATTTTAGTAATTTCGATGTATGAAATTGTATTTACATGACATGATATTTATTTTTCAATGCGATTTGTCAGTTTCTTCATGTAAAATTCTAGTAGTATCCATTAAAAAGCTATGAAATTGATCATTTAATACTTAAAGAGGTCTGAGGATATAGATTTATGTTTCAAATTTGATGATTAATTAAGGGATTTATTAATATATTTTTTTTTTTGATACATGGATTCCCTAAAATTTACAACATGTTTTGTGTTTACTTTTAGTAGAAAAATGGTCAAATGGATATGTTGGTTGAATTCTATTGTTAATTTATCTACAATAGAGGATGATTATTTTTCTACTCCAGAAAATCGGAAATAGTTTATATGGATTATTTTCATTATGAAGGAATGAAAAAAGTGAATAGATATAGGAATGTTATTCTGTGATATTTAGAGTTCGATCCCTCTTTAGTGCAATCCAGTATTTTATGTAAGAATGAAAAACATTGATAAAAAATACCACTTTATATGAATTTTAATTGATGATATAGTGTTAGTTATGTAGAAATCCTCTAGGAAGAAGAATACAACTAATATTTTTAAAAAAATTATTTTATAACAAATTATGAAGAATGTTTGTTCTTTAGTTTCACTTAGCTATTCAGATGGAGTGGATAACAAAACACGAATTAAAAAAAGGATGAGCTCATGTTGATGGATAAACAACACTGCAATATAGAAGAAATAATCTTGTGAGATATTTATGGGTTTATTTATGCTTATTTAGGTATTACTCAAAAGAGTTATTTATAGAGATTTTTGTAAATAGTGGTCATGAAATATAGATGACTGGACAAAGGAATACTGCAGTGAGATATTATTGTAATTATATGGAGTACCATTAGATGAAGATCTATTAGAAAAATATCCATTAGATAAGGCTACTTCAATTGAAGATATTTGGATTGGTAACTAAATTTTTAAGTAGTGATCATGGTTGTCAACTATTAGAGGTATCATTAGATGGTTCAACAATTTATTGGAGATTACCTAGGTCAACAAGAGGTTGACTATGAATTTTGGAGTTTGGCACTACCTGTTCATGGGATGGAGACCTATATAAATAAAAATGGTGGCCTATATTTGATTATAATGATTCCAAATGAAAAATATTATGTGATATTATCATAACATAGTCTAATACATAGAAATTTTATACGAATTGAATGATGAGTTTTTTAATCACATGTATCTCTAGTAATGGAAATGGTTGAAGTGTTCTCCCGAGGATGTGGGTCTTTTTCCAAACAATAAAATTCATGTTTTTATGATTACTTTTTTGTCTGCATGAATTTTGTGTCATGTTTTTATGGTGATGTGGTGAGATATTATCCTTTTTCATTTGTGAAGTCCTGAGATGAGGTTTTGATCAAAAAATATTTTTCTGATTGTATCGTGGTTTCCATCCATTAGAGTTTGGATCCTTTCTCCACTGCACAAGCTAAGGCAGTCAAAAAAATTTCCATCTTGTATATTTTTGTCTTTCCAAGTCTATATGGTGTGACATATACACTACTCTTGGAAGAACCCTCCATTATATCTCATTAAAACTGGCCTTGAAGATCCATTGCTTATTAAATCTTAGAGCTATCACATACCACTATATTTATGGTATTGTAGAGAGCAATGAATACTGAAATACTACAGGGTCCACCAATTTTACTATGATTGCTTGATTGATCTTATTATCCCATATTTTTATTGATCTAGCTTATTTGGGTTGATCATGTGTGGGTAAATACCCATTGAATGTTTTCTCTTTTTGTTTTGGTTGTGTGATGGTGACTAAAGACACATATAATCCTTATGCCTTAGGGAGATGTGATGATTACATTGTAGGATGTATATATATTTTTGGGTCAAACTATGGTTGGGAATGATACTATGTGTATGATGATATATATCTTGGAGTATATTTAACATATATATTTATAAATACAACTAAAAAAATGTATCGAGGACATTTAGAGGATTTAGGTTACGGATGCCCTGGTTGGCACCCTTTTTGGATATATTGATTGAGATACAAATGTAGAGTCATTATATATATATGAATGAGAATAAATTTTGGGATTTTTTACTGGTACATAATTTCCATATCACCATGGATCATAAGTCCATCTAATGCACATACCTCTACTTAATGATTTTGATTGTGACAGTTGGTATAGTCGGGCCTCATCATGTTTTTTTCATATGTATAGAGAACTATACAAGAAATCATGTATAGAAGGGAATGAGATCAATGGTTTTGGTTTGTTGTTATAGGTGTGTTAATGGACTCAATTCCAAACACTTTCAGCTAGGGTTTTGGCTAATTTACCAATTGATTCATTATGTTTGAGTCCTTTTACTCGTGGGTACTTTAATGTTTAATACACTTTTATTCCAATCGAATATTTTATTTATAAAATTTTGGTAATTTTGTTTCTTTATGTTAACAAGTGTAGCAACTTAGAGATATATATATATATATATATATAACCCTACACATTCCATTTCATATTATCACTTGTTATTTTATATCTTTTCCTTTTAATTGGTATGAATGAATAAATATTGATATAATAATGTTTTTAAAAAATAAATGGACTAAATATAGATTTCATAGTATATATTTCATGGATTCCATATATTTATGATAATATTATATATCTCCTAGATTAATATGAAATAAGGTTGATTCAATGTTCTAGTGTAGTTTCATTGATCCATTTTCATATTAATGAGGGCACCAACCTGATTGTGTCATGAGGAAGTTCATATATCGGTATCCTATTCCAGAAACACCGAGATAGGTTACAATGGTTCATGGTATATGAACTATTTTAAAGAAGAATCATGATTTTTATATTATCCACAAGCCATATATATTCATGTGGGATTCATGAGAGGATTATTGTGTCATTATATAACTAAGAGGATGTCTTCATCATTGCCCCAAATTTGAGTACATTCTCTAGTATATGCGAGTGATTGGGAAACTTATCAGTCAAATTAGAGGATAATACTATTCTATAGTGACTAAAATTTATCACACTTATCAATTATTCATTGTTGATTTTTTATTCTATTATTTCATGTTTATCATTTTTAATCCGTTTTTCATGGATGAAGGGATTAATTAGGCTCATGATATAATCTCACTCAAGACATGAGATACATTATGTTTTCTAGAGTTGGATTTGATTATTCAGTAGATGAAATTTTTACAACATAGTGTTGAGATCATTTCTTTATAGTCATTGAATGCTTTTTTCTCTTGGCCCATGTTGTCACAGGAACTGACGAGGAATGATCTTCACATTGACATCTTCTATATCATTCCACTACTGAGACAACATAAAATAAAATTTAATTTCCACTAACTAGAAATTCCTCATAATACAATGTTACGCATGAAACATTCCCAATACAATCATTTTTAGAGTGGGGCATCGATAATGACACTGATTTGGGCACTTGATTGGGCACTGAGTATCCTAATTAACCAACCAATTTGGCCTCTAATATTCATATCGTGACCCATGTTTTATCCAAAACTCTATTAGATTCACATTACCTAGAATGGGGAATGGATTAGCGGGGTAAAATTCATTTATTTTCCTCTTTCTGATCCTGCTAGCTTGTAGGTTCCTTCCCATCACTTGAATAGATGTATGGTCGGTTCATGTTTCACTGTTAGAACCATTTCTGAGGACATCACATGTATACTTGTAGTTGAGCACACTGTCTGGCCTAATGAATGGTATCCTTGATATCGGTGTTCTGTAAAAGAGTCTAAGTGTAGGAAAGAAGGACACTTATGTACACATCGATATTGATGATATATTAATTTTACATTTCATTAACATCAAAACATTATTAATGTATACTATTATATATTATTTTGTATTCATTTATGATACTTATTTTGAATAATTTTATATTAAAAATATTTCTCTAACTACCACTAACATCAAATACATTAGCATATATTATAGTATTAAAAATTTAGGTTATTATGACAAAAAATTAAACAAACATATATTATAAAATTATATATATTTTTAATATAAAGTAACATTTATTATATAAAAAATATATTAAAATATTTTATAATATATACATATATTTACATATACTCTAATATATAATTATATAAAAAGATATTACAGTATAATAATATTATCATATATTGAAATATGTTATAATACATAATAACATTAACATATATTAACAAATATTATAATAATATATTTAATGACATATATATTGTAATATAACAATATACATTTACTATAATAATGTATGTAATAATGTATATATAATATTATAAAAATTTTAATATATATTAGCAAATATTAACATAATATTATAATAGTATTGTTTTAATATTAACATATATTTTAATATTAAAATAATTCATATAAACCTATATTAATATAATATGTAATATATATATATATTAACATATAATATAATAATATAATAATATAGGTTAACATATATTGATATAATACATATATATACATTTAAACATAATATATATATTAACATATATTATAATATTAAAATAATATATATTTAAATATAATAATATAATATTACAATAAAATGTGTTAATAGATATATTCGAATATATATTAACATTTATTATAATAAAATATATAATAAAATATATATTATAACATAAAATTATAATAATATTAACAAATTATAAATATATTATTAAATTTTACTAAAAGATTAAATTTTTAAATAACATATATATAATTTTATAATATGAACATATATATTTTAATAAACTAATATATATTATGATATATTAAAATATATAAATATTATTAACAATATATATATATGTTAAAATATATTAATATGATATTTATATACATATAATATATTACAATATTTATAATAATCTATATTTACGTATATTATAATGAAATATAATAAAATATTATAATAATATTAACAAATATTATATATATGATAAATAATTTTATTAAAACATTGAATTTTTAAATAAAAAAAAGATTAAATATATGTTATAACATTAATTCTAAAATATATTATAAAATTTTGTAAAAACCATTAGTTATTAAAATGTATAATTTTTATATGATGAAGGTTGAGTGTTGTTTCACGAAGCACCTTATTTTGAGATATTCTAAAAATGGAGTTTTCTAAAATAGTATCTCCATTAAATGTTTTTTTGAAGAAGGAATTGTACAAAACACTATATTTAGTCAATGACATCCCCCCATCCCACAAAGATGAAGAAAAACATTTATAATAAAAACCATAGGTCAACTAGTGCATCAAATAATAACCTATTAATTCTCGGTCTAGGGCGTGAAGCATGGTCATGAATACTATACCCCTACTATGAAAAAACATACCACCGAACACAACTTTGGAATCTAAATTTCTATTCAAGGATCTATTCATGAGAAGTTAATGCTGAACATACACTAGAAGTATATGATTTAGGATGCATCTTCCCACATGACAATAGTTGAATGCAGCTTCCCAAATTTTATCAATTATACTCCATTATGAATGGATTAAATATCATTTATATTCATAAAATGGATTCAATGAATAATTAAAGATGTGAATAAATTTATGATGATATGTTGAATCATTAAAACATGTTTTAATAAATAAAATTAATTTAGAATGACTATATAGAAAAATTAGATCAATTTTGTTCTATATTTGTGATCGTATGCAACCCATTAGATACTCACTACCTCTTCAAACATAGTATATCACTAGCTGAAGGTTTTATCACCCCTAATGCATTTAGAGTCATAATGAAATATTCTGGGATTCTTGGTCTAGTGTTTTTTCATCTAAGGTAGGATTCGTTCATCTGTTATTCATGTAATATTCATCAAGCATACTTAATCAGACCTTTAATATGAAACATTAAGTCATCTTGGCATGAATTTTTATGTTATTAATTTTTATTTCAAGTTAATATCATTATGGATAGATTGGGAAATATTTATGGGTTTTCTTATATTGTCATATATTATATGTTGATCCTCCAAAACTCATTAGTGTTACTATAGACACCTTTATCATGATAAAAAATGTTTCATTCACTATAAATGAAGAGAATGTTTAATAAATCATAAATAGTTTCCCCCCTTTCTACATTATGTTATATGATAATGTCATGTTTGGAGAACCACACATTAGAGCATAGGGCCATTTATAAATTATTTACAAATAAGGGAATATGATATTATTAAATATTTATAGAATTAATAAATGTTATTTAAACATTAATTAACTATAAAATGTTTATGGTTAATTATTTTAATATTTTTTAAATATATGTTATAAAAATTACATTAAAATTAATGAGTTCATATTAAGAATATTTTTTACCACAAATTTATTAGATTTTTAAAATGTTAATAAGTAAGAATTAAAGATATTTAACCATTGAACAAATTATATGTCATGTCTTTTAATTTTGAAATAAAATGTTTATTAAGAAATTAAAGGGTAATTTTTAAGGAATTAAAAATTACATAAATTTGTACAAAATATAGTGGTGTTTATATTTAAAATTTTATTTTTCATAATAAATTCTGAATTGTTCGTGGTAAAAGGGACATTATTTAAGTTATTATTTAGACCATATCCAAAACAATTGATGGATAGATGTGCATTGGGTTAAAATAATGTTTAAATATATGATATTTAGATTGTGTAAATAGTTTACATAATAAAAATTTTATTATAAAATATTTATAATTCGTAATAATATTATATATTTAATTTAAAATGTCATATAATTAATAATATGAAATAATTCAAATTAAAAATTGATATAAAATTATTATATTGAAAATAATTGAATATCTAATATCTTTACCTTAACCATAAACCATTTATGTTATGTTTTTATTTATGAATAGTTTATAACTATTCATCTCATGCTTAAATTTATAAAGTGTTTATTTATTTTTATGTTATTAATTTAATTATTCATGTTTATATATTTTTTATAGATTGTGAATATTGTGTATGTTTTATTTATGTGAAAAATGATACTATGAAATTGATACATGAATTAAATGCTATGTGTGATACAATAAAATTTAGTTTTTCCATCTACCTTTACATAAATTTGTAATTAATGTTTTCGGCTTGAATTTAGTTATTGAAAATAGTTTTTTCATTTAAGATTTTAGAATTTTTATCAATTGGAATCTCCCTTGATTAATGTTTTCATTATTATAGGGACTTTATATCAAACTCTCATAATCCTAAAACCTTATTCCATATTCTAGAAATGTGGGGTTTTCTATCTCTAGCAATAGGATTACTCATGTAATGTTTATCAATCTCATATTATTTTAAGCCTTTACATAAAGAGTTTATCTTCATATGCATAATATGTACATGGATATTTATAATTTTTTTCGGATTCAGTATTTTGGTGAGCAACACATAATCTGTGTTGTGTAAATATATAAACATTAATTTGGTATGAACACTTTAATTTTTTAATGGAATTGGGATTCCAAAACTAAATCCTTAGAATCGTGCATAAACAAAGAAATGAGACATGTGAAAATAAAGATTGTATAATATGCAATAGTTATGAATTTTATATCCCTATGATTTATATTAAATAAGTGATAATTTTAAAAATAAAATCCCCTAAAATATTAAGTGTAAAATTCCTATTAAATATTAAACTGATAAGACCTTGATCATCCAAATGGGTAGTTTTGTGCAGTAGCCAATAACCCCTATATTATCTTACGTGGGTAAAAATAATAATAAGTGGACCTAGATTATCAAAAAAATTTATGACATATAGAGGTTCCCATTTATTTTCATCTATTAGCATGTTTTTGGAAAATTCTTTGGGATACACTGGAGAATAAACCCAAACAATTATGATAGAAGAGGGTCAAATTTGAGTATATCCGTATGATATATTTTGAAAAGTATTTTTCTTATCAACATTCCTAAAATCATCAATGTTGTGATTGGGATTATTTCTTATCTAAATAATGTAGTGTTGAGATGAATTCATTATCAGACTCATTACTTAGTAAAATATGGTTCCTAGAATAATAAATTGATTTTTTTATAGTGTCATCAATTTTAATTTGATCTGTTCATCAAAGGTCCTTAATGAAAATATATAAAACAATAAATTCAATGACTAATATGTATTTATTTTAACTTATGGATTTCTTCATGATAATATATTGATATAATTTATAATGTTTACCTATAAAAAATGTAGGGATTGGTATCTAGTATCGAATAGTTTTATCATGGAGAGGCATTCATATCCTCAAATTGTGAATGTCATAGAGATCAATTTTTCTTATTCTAACTCATGGGTATTAGATATTAAGTGTGCGCTAGAAAGTGGTGTTGAATGTTTTTTATAAATTTTATGGAATTGAAAAATGTTGAATTTTATCATTGTGTTGTACATGGATCATGAGTTACTTCATTAGAGGTTATCACATATGATCTGACATTACCAAATGGATTTTTCATAGAATGGGAAAACTGTTATTATGTTCCTTATATAATTAGTTATTTAATTTATATATATATTTTGTAAAAGATTATATTTTCATTAACTATAATTAATAATATATATTCAATATATAAAAATAATATTTTTATGGAATTGGGAATATGAGAAATAGTTTATATAATCTATACATGGATAATCCTATTTATAAAATTCAGAATAAAAAGGTCTAGGTTTATTAAAATTCAACCCATCATTGGAATTACCTTTATGGACATATAAATGATAAAAAAAATTAAATAATTCATAGATATGGATTGTTGGAGTCATTATATTATTAATCATATGATACATGTAAATATTGTTTATTGGGAAACATGAGAAAAGAAAATTTTAGTAGAAAATTTGAAAGGAATAATGGACTATGGATCTCATACATAGTGATGTGAGTGTATTAATGAGTACATAAGAAATTGGATGTTGTAGGTACATTATAACCATTACTAATGACATTAGGTGGTTTGGTTATGTGTATTTGAAGAAAAAAACTATGATTCTTTTGGAAAGGTTAATGGGTTTTAGAATGATATACAAAATCAAATAAGAATAAGTATTAAGATTCTCTAATCATATCAATGTGGTGAATACTAGGGCTATAAATTCATAGATCATCATAGATATTGTGAAATTTTATCAAAACTCACTCCTTTTGGAGCACCATAGTGGAATCATACCATATTGGATATGGTTTTACCAATTATGAGTCTATGAGTCCTTCCTATTTAATTAAGGGGTTATTCTCTTATGAATAAAACATTACTTCATAATCACATTCCATATAGAGAAGTTCTAAAGATAATATATGAGATATGTTTTTGGAAACATCCCAATTTAACTTTTTTTTCAATATTTAGGGTTGTAAAGAATTCATATGATGATTGGATTCAGATAAAATTAACCAAAATATAAAAATTTATTATTTAATTCTTATCCTAAGGTAATGAGGGGATATTATTTCGAAAATCCTATTAAACACAGAGCATTTATAGTCAGACATATTTTTTTCGTGAAAGGAAATGCATTATTTGAGGTGTTTGTGGGAGAAAAGTAAAACATAGAGATTTTAAAGTCAAATAAAAATTTATTTTTCTTAAAAAAGAAGTTGATCTAATATTACAAATAATTTTGGAATAAAATCTGACTCAAATTACATATTATTCTTGAATATTTAGTATAATTCATCAAGAACCTGAATGATTTGGATTTCTCATGGCTAACGATGGTGAAGTAACATTCATAGTAGATGAATATACTATTTTCACTATTATTTTATATTTTTAATTTTTTATTATTTTGATACTTTATAATCCCATAAATTTATTAAGTATTATTATATTTAAATATAAATTGTGAACCCCATGATTTGATTCATGGGTTTTCATGAATAATAAAGCTTATATAAATGATATTTATATATCATAAATTCTAATTTGGATTCATGTAGCCATTATAATTATTTGTTTAAATAAGAAAATGAAATATCTATTTTTATGTATTTTTTAGTAGAAAATGATTTAGTTGTTTGTTACGTATTCATTTATAGAAGAAAAATATGTTTCCTTTTTTTATTTATGGTGCTATGTAGCGATTTTCAAAAAAGTGTTATATATTTATTTTCAGAAAAAACCATATATATGATTAATAATTTGAAGTCACAATGATAAGGAGTCTCCAACTTACTATGACATGGTATGTGTACATTTCATTGAGCTCCCATTATGTCATGTACATAATAGGTTACCATGAGTTCAATCTATTCTTACCATGATACAGTATGTATACTTACCATGAAGCCTCTATCGAACATACCTCTAAAGGTACATACTTATTTTGAATTTACGTTTCAGTGACCATGTATAAATTCTCGTACAGTATTCCAAACATTCATGGTATTTATACGAAAATCACGTTATCACGTGGTCATTATATCACATGGTTAGTTGTTTCGTTTACTTATTTTTTGAATTTTTTTAGAATACATTTTTTCAGAATTTCATTGGTAAATAGATTTACTTCATCATTAATTTTTTTTTTGAAATATTATTTTTAATTTTTAAATACTTATATATTATAACCTTAATTATTTATATTATAGATTACAGTATTTTATTGAAATAATATTTTTCATATCTTTTATGTCATAATATATTTTATGAATATTTTGATCTATCTAATCACTATATTTTTTTTTATATTTCATTTCTTAATTCATTTTATTAATTATAATTTATATTAACAATCATTTTTTATAGTGCTTTGATATATTTTATGTAGGAATAAAAGATATGAAAAACTCAAAGCGTGTTAATTTAAAATACAGATATAAATATTATATCAATAACTTATTAATTTTTAAAATGGATTTCTATTATTACCAGTTGATATGATAAATTATCTTTGGATTTGATGATAGAAATTTAGATGTTTTAATGAGAACCAATGAATGAGATAAAATTTTTCTCAATGAGGTTTCAAAACAACGATTAACATAATTAAATAGGTAAAAAAATAAAACATTTATACAATATTTATGAAGTAATAAATCTAGACTATGAATACTACTATATTGCCTCGGTCATGAAAGAATTAATATTTTTCAACATCCACTATTGAAGTGATTGAATAAATTGAGTTGTATCAAATTTAAAAATTGTCTTCTCTATTGTTGTTCTAAATTATTTCTTCATTTCACTGTTGTATTTCTGCAAACCCTATGTTAGTAATCTAGTGATTGATTTACACTTATCCTATAAAAAATCGATTTTTGTTATTCCTCCCATCTAAAAGGAAGGTAGGGTTATTCCTCCCAGAAAATTGAAGTTAGGTTGGGCCTCCTTTAAAAGACAGGGGTAATAATTCCAAGTGATAAAATGTATGTTTTTATGTAATCAGGTTATCACTCCCTAACAAAAGTAGGGATATAGTAAAAACCATTCTCCTCACCGAGTAGAAGAGATTAAAGAGTGGACTTCGATCATGTATGTCTAAACCACTAAAAAATATAAATTTTTGTTTTTTTTATTTATGATAGACTTTTAACACTATTTAATCACTCTTGTAATCATATTCAACAAAATAAATTTTAAAAGTACTATTCCCCTATATTTAATACTACCATATTCTATGACCTAAACAATGGTAGTGTGTTTCCTTTTAAGGAATTTAGTTTAATTGATTCATTATCCTATTTTAACTAACCATTATCCTATATACATAAATCCAAGAAAATAATCAATAATCTGTTATGGCTAGTGAGAAATTCAAGAAGATAAATCCTATTACACTTTCGCACTTCAATGGAAGTGACTATGAATTCTAGAAGGTTCATATAGATATATTTCAGAAAAAATATAGTTCATTAATTATGATATATTGTATAAGAACCATATAAACTACTGGTTGTTTATTTAGAAACATTTACTAGTAACGATTCTATAAAATGTGTTTTTAATGATAGAGTTATGAATTGCTTGTTTTTTATGTATAAATATGTATAAATATTTTTTTCTCATGTAAAACTGAACTTAAAATATGGAGGACTTTAAAATTTACTCATCAAGGAACATAAAAGGTACATGGAACCAAGCAAGGTATTCATAGAGCCATGTTTCATGAATTTAGAATGATTATTTGAAAAAGTGCCTTAGCCCAGTTGGTGAGGACTCGGAAAGTGCATCCAAGGGACTCGAGTTCAAAACTAGGAAGAGACATATTTCTGAGTATTTTAGAAGCCAGAAGTATTCATTTTTAGGGGGTTTTGAGCCCCCAGTTTTGGCCTCAGGTTCTTTAAGGCCTTAGGGCCACCTTTTTCCTTCAGGACAATAAGGCCTTTGGGCCACCTCAAGGCCTTTGGGCCACCTGAAATTGTTCTTAAATGATCATACATACTCTACAAGGAGCATATTTCTGATCAGGATTCAGACCAGGCGCATTCACCATAGCATAAGCTAAGAGGATTTTTCAAACAGAGAGGGTATGACATTGCTATCCGGACTAGCCTGTGCTTGCATGATAATCCTATCCAAAAAGTCATGAGAAGTTGGAGAGCTGATGTCACAATGAAGAAGCTAGGGAGGAGGAGTTCCATGTATAGTCTGTATATTTCCTAAGACCTAAAGGTCATATAATATCTAATCATACGGTCCTTGTACGGGTTCCCCTCATCCCTTGAAAGGGGTGTTATCAAAATCAATAAAAAAATAAGGGATTCAGTCCATTTGGGAATTTAATGACTTGTCAATAGAGTATCGATGAGATGTACAAAAAAATTACTAAAATAGTGAATTTAATGGTTTCCCTCAGAGAGACCATTATAAATGAAACTATTATTTAAATATTACTTTGAGATCATCGAAAAATATGAAACTCAAATAAATTTTTAATTTAATAGAGTAAGATTTTTACTGTCTATTCTATAGATGTGATGATAGGATCCATTCTTCAGTACGATCTGGAAATAATGAATGAAAATGCTAATGATCATGATTATGATAAAATTAAAGGTATGACATTAAAATATAATATATATGTTATTTATAATTCCTCTAATTCTGAGTTACAATATTTTGGGAATTATTAAATTTAGAATTTTACCAATGGGGTGTAAAAGTACTTGAAAGGAAAGTAAAGATCTAAGAATCACCCCAAAAGAGATCATCAAAAGGATGAAAAAAGGGGATGTAAAAAATGTAAAAGTAGTAAATATGATGTTTTAGAATTAATTTTCTATGAGTGCTAGGAAAAAGGGACATATTAAATCAAACCATCTAGAATTAAAATAAAAAAGAAATGTATATAAAAACAATAAATAAATAAATGATCATATCTTGCTGGATAGAGCTATTTAGAAGAGTCAGACACAAGTAGTGATGGTTCTGAGAGTGAGAAGGAATCAACCAATCTTTTCTTTATGGAAACATAAAAGAATGAGGTAAAAACTAATTTTTATTATAGTTCTGGTTATGAGTTTGATATTGATAATTAAGTTAAGTAATTAAATAAACAAAATGAAAAGTATCAGTGTGATATTTTGATAATGGATGATCTATATATAGATCTATAATGAGGAAATAAGAAGTTTATAAAAGATATTTTCTTGAAAATTTAAACTTAATTAAGATTAAAGATGATAATGGAAGAATGAAAGATTCAATGATAGAAATAAATAAAGATCAAGACAAGATATTTAAATTAGTTTTTGATTATTTAAATAAATTTTTTAATGTAATTTAAAAATATTTAACCTGAAAATAAAAAACAAAAAAAATACAACATCATGTTCTATTGAGAAAATATGTGATGACCTGGATGTTGAAAAAAAGGGGAATGAAACACTTAAAAGGGAAATAGAAAAAGTAATATAAACCATATTTTTTTGTTTATAGAAAAGTAAAATGTGATAATACAATGTATTTGAACAAAAATAATATAGAAAAAACTAGATTTTGATATAATTAAAAACATCCTAATATTTATAGAAATTGCACTTTGAATAACAACAAAGGGAATGTCTTAAATATTACCTGATTTCGATGTAATCTCAAAGGGAATTATGGAAATGAATTTTCTTTAATATTTAATCAATAAATAGGCTACACCATAACTTTTATATCTAATGATATATCATATATATTACCATATACAAAAATTATTATGTCTATATGGGTTCCTAAAAGTTTTATTACTAATAAACTTAGACCCAAAACCTCTTGGGTGCCCAAATAATTATCTAATTAATCTATTTTATCGGAAACCTTTCTAAAGAATGAAAAAGATATATAGTACATGAAAAAATGGATCTCCAGGAACATGAATGGTGATGTGTCTAATTTTTTATCCTTTAATTCATATAATAGAGTTACTATAAATTTCGGTTACAACGTTAAAGGCAGGGTCAAATGTTTTAGAAAGGTAGGTATATTAAAATCTATTATAGTTTTTAAGGTAATACATGTGGAAGTTATAAAACAATATTTAATTAATATATCACAAATTATTGATGATGGAATGAGTTTAACTTTTAAAAATAATAAATTTCATTTTTATAATGTTATTTTTTTCTAATAAATTAGAAAATATATACTCAATAGATTTTTTAGAAATAACCTAGAAAAATGTAAATTTCGTAAATGTTATAGAAAATGATTGCATTATTTATAATAGAAGGATAAAACATGTTCATATTTATCAACTATATAGTTTAGAAAAACATGGACATGTTTTGTAACTTCTTTAATTTAAATCTAATATGTTTTTTATATATTCTTTTTTTCTAATGGGTAAGAAACACAAAGATCCTTTTTGATCTGTTAATATGGAAAACACTACTATATTATTAGAACAACTCCATATTGATTTATTTCGACCCATGGGAATTTCTAGTATAGGATTTAACATATATGTCTTTTTAATTCTATATTTTTTTGCTAGATTCCCTTGGACTCCATTCTTATCCCATAAAAGTGAAACCTTGAAAAAAATTATTACTTTCTATGATCTAACTAAAAAATATGTATTTAATAACTTCATTTATAATTGAAAATGGTGGATAATTTTTTCAATTATATTTCAGGTATTCAAGATAATGGATATTTTCATCATTTTTCTTCCACTATAACACCGTAACAAAATGGTTTTGTAAAGATGTAAAATACAACAATTCAAGAGATGGAAAATAAAATTATTAATGAATTCAACGTACCAAAATATATTTTTTTGGAATTATTAAACAAAAATTTTTATATCTTATGTAGATTCTACATTATAACCTTGTTAAATAAAACCAATTATTAATTATTTAATGAAAATAATGCTAATATTAGATTCATTGAAGTGAATGTTTCTAGAGTTTATATTTTCAATACTAAATAAAATATAGAAAATTTTTATGAAATAGGTGAAGAGGGGATATTAATAATATATTTAAATAATATTCACTATTATACGGTGTGTGACAGGATAAATATGTTAATGTATGAATATATACTTGTAAAATTCCTTGAAAATAATGAAATAGAGATTAAAAATTCTGTTGATTCCTTTGAATAATATAAATAATTCATCTTTTTTAATGATAAACCCAAAAATGTTAATAAATCAGTTAAGGGGGATAATATCATGTCCTAATATAATCCTTTGAATTTTAAAACTTAATTCGATCACTAATTTGAAAATGTTATTGGAAATTTTGAATCTAGAATAAGAATGAGAAAAAAAGGTTTGAATTTTTGTACTAGTTTGGCCTTTGTAACTGATTTTATTCCTATTAATATTATAAAAGATTTGAATGATTCAAACTAGTTAAATAATATGAATAATGATCTTAACCAAATTTATAGGAATAAAGTATTGGATTTAGTTGAGTTACCTAATGATAAACTATCTATTGGAACCAAATGGGTTTTTTGAAATAAAATGGGTGAGTCTGGTAATATATATAGAAGTAATGATAGATTAGTTACCCAATATTATTTACAAGAAGAAGGTTTTTAATTTGAACACTCATTTTCACCAGTTTCTTGATTGAATCCATTCATAATATATTATCTTTTATATGTTTTTTTAATTTTAAACTGTTTCAAATAGTTATAAAAAAGGAGAATTTGCAAATAGTTTAATTTCAAAAGAGGTATGTGTTAATTAAATAAATGGTTTTGATGATGATGAATTTTTAAATCATATTTTCAAATAGTCTAAATCACTATATTGTTTAAATCAAACTCCAAGAGATTGGTAGGACAGAATAATAATAAATTTTCTACAGAATGATTTTGAAAGGGTGAATGTTGATCCAAACATATTTATAATTAAATTTTTTGAGAATATATGAATACTAAAAATATATATTGATGATGTTGGTTATGGTTCTTTAAATGATATACTTAGTAATTATTTTTTAAAAATAATGACAAATGAATTTGATATGAGCCATATGGGGGGATTAAAAACATTTCTTGGACTTTAAATTTTGAAAAGAAAATATGTTATTTTTATAAATAAAAGAAAATATAATAAATATTTATTTAAATATTTACTATTGATTTATAGAAAACTATGAGAATCCCAATGATCACTGATTTTAAACTAGATGTGGGTTAATCTAAAAAGTATGGAAGTAATACATTGTATCCAAGGATGATAGTAAGGCTTCTGTATTTTACACCTTCTAGGCCTAATATTATGTTTTCTATCTATTTTTTATCTAGATATATCTCCAATCCTAAAGAAATTGTTTTAATTTATTTTAAAATATTAATCATATATGTTAAAAGAACAGTAAACAGTAGTTTATTTTTTATAATCAAAACTATTTTAATCTTTTATCATTTTATGATTCTGGATTTAGAGGATACATACATGAATGGAAGGTCACATGGGGTATGTGTCACTTATTGGGTCAGTGATTTATTTCATGGACTTACAAAAATCAATTTTCATTTACATAGTCTATATATAAGTATTGGTACATTCATATTGCTAATTTTAATGCTCAATACTCTTGGATAAAACAAACTATTTGTGATTTTAATGTTGAATTAGATAAAAAACTGTATTATGTGATAATTATTCTACCGTTTATATTTCTGAAGACCTCTTACAACATTATAGTCTAAATAATAAATCTATTAGATTTCATTTCTTAAGAGATAATGTTAATAAAGGGGACATTATTTTACAATACATTCCTATAAAAACAACTATAAGACATATTTACTAAAGCACTATATTTATTAAGGTTTGAAAAAGTAATGATTAAATTGAGGTTAAAAGAGATTTAGTTTTCTAAACCATGATAATAATTGTGTTGTTTTATTTACTTCTATTTTGTTCGAACTGCATGAACTTAGGGGAGGTTATCCCTTATCTTAGAATTCTGATTATTTCAATAACTACTTTGTAAAAATATAAATTGTATTAAATACACGTTTTTTATATATATGTTGTATTTACTAATTTCTAACTTCTTTATGATTTTTTATAAATTTAAAAAGGGGAAGAAATTTGAGAATTTCCTAAAATTAAAAGATTAATTTTGGTTTTTCAATTGACAAAAAAAGGATATTGTTTTCACAATGAGTTAATATGTTTAATTATTTTGTTACATTGATAAATTGAAATCCTCGTATATTTATAAATATTATTTAAATTACATATAAATTATAAACCCCTATATTTGATTTAGGGGTTATTGATAATAATGAGGCTGTTGTAAATAATATTTATATAACATAAATTCTAACTGGGATTCACATACCTGTTTTCCATGTATCTATTTATAGTATTAATCAACATAGCTATTTTTGTCTTTTTTTCAGAAGAAAACAACATATCCATTTTCTATGAATCTGTTTATAGAAGAAATGATAATGTAATTTGGATTTATAATTCTACACATACTTTTATAGAAGAGTGATATATATTCATTTTTAGAAGATCACTATATTTTTTTATATTATGAATTCGTCATGAGAATAAGACTCCAACATACCATGACATGGTAAGTGTACTTATCATAGAGCTTCTATTCTTCCATGTGGGTTACAAGTTACTGTGACTTCAATATATGGTTACCATGATATGGTAAGTATACTTACCATGAATCATTTATCCAACATTACACTTGATGTACCTACTTACTATGAATTTATTTTTTAGTGACTGCACGTAAGCGTTTGATCAGTGTGGAAACCATACATAGTAGATATACTGAGCAAATGTTATCATATAGTTAGTATATATCCTGATCAGTTATCTCCTATGTTTATTTTGGGAAGACATTGTTTTTTTAGAATACAATATTTCATAATTACATTATTAAATTGATTTACATCATGATTAATAAAAAAAATAACTATTATTTTCCTTTATTGAATACTTATATTTTATAACCTTCATGTTTTATACTAGATTTTTCAACATTTAATAGAAATATTAGATTTCATATCTTTTATTTCATACCCAACTTTAGGAATATTTCGATATATAAAATCACTTCATGTTTGTTTAAATATTTTTCATTATCTTATTCATTTAAAAAATTATCATTTACCTTAACAAACTTTTTTTAAATTTATGTGAAGTTATTTCATGATGGAATAAAATAGAGATAGATATCTAAGTTTTTTAATTCAAAATAAAAGTATCAGTATCATTTTAAGAGCATATTAGATTTCTAAAATGTCTTTCTAGGATTAGAAATTGAGACACTCTAAGGTCTTCGGAGTTAATTACATGTATTTATCAGTTGTAATTAAAACCAATGAATGTAAAAAAAATTCAATGAGGTTTTACAACATCGATTGACACAGTTAGAGAGACCGAAAAATACAATCATAATACAAGTTTTTCTAAGTTCTGAATATGGAATATGATTATTGTTCCATTTCCTCAATCATGAAGGACTTAATTATTTTCACCATCAAATATTTAAGTGATAAAAAAATTTTGTTTTCATTTAATTTCAATGTCATATACTCCACTGTTTCTCTAAATTATTTCTATATTTCACTATTGTGTTTCATTATACCCTCTTTATGTACTCTAGAGTCTATTTTACAGTTTTCCTATAAATTATACACAATACTATGTTATTCCGCCCATAGAAAAAAAAGGTATGGTTATTCCTCTTAGAGAAAAGGATGGTGGGTTATAACTCCTTTAAAATATTAGAATTATACTACCAGGTAAGAAAAAAATAAGTTTATATCTGACGGGTTTATCACTCCAAAAAAAAGTGAGGATCTAGTAAAAAAATCTTCATAGAGTAGTGGATATTGAAGAGTGGACTAGGATATTTGTGATATTAACCACTATGAAACATCATGTGATATTTGTTTTTATTTATACTATGATTTTAACTCTACCTTTTTCACTTTAATAATCATATATGAATAAATAAATTTTAATAGGACTATTCACCCCCTATAATAAATACTTCCATATGATGGGACCTAAAATCTTATACCTAGCATGGGGTCATTGAGTGTTATGATTTTGATAAATGATTAAAAGATAAGTAATATAAAACTAACATTATGTACACTAAACATGTTTGGAACATAGTTGATGCACCATAAGGGGTAAGAGACATAGGGTGAAAGCTAGTATTGCTTATGTAAACTAGAATTGATGGTAGAGTTACTAATTATAGTTCATTATTGGGGATAAAGTTTATAAAAAAATCATGTAATTGACTAAGAAAAACCCATTACACCTAGAGTGATAATAAATTCCATTTTAATATTTCTTAAACTAACTACTCATTTTGATTATACGATATATCATATTGCTATCAAACCTGATTTCCATAATAAATGTTTTTTGAGGATGTGTATATGATAAAACCTAATGTTTTTGAATTACTAAATGATACTATTAATGTTTAAAGATTAAAAGGGTACTTTTATGGATTAAATGATGCTTCTTAGAGTTATAATATCGGGTCCGATGATGGAATAAAAGAGGTTAGTTTCATCACGAAAATAGATGATTGTTGAGTATATTATTAAATTAATGGGGCTAAAATAGTATTTCTGATATAGTATATAGATGACATACTTCTTATCATAAATGATATCCAAGGTATTCAATCTATGAAGAATTTAATGGGTAAATTCTTCTCAATGAGTGAAATTAGTGTTTTATATTACACAGTAGGTATGAAGATCTATATATATAGATCTAAGAGGTTACTTATACTTATTTAGGACAAATATATTGGTAAAATGAAAAAGTTGTTTAACATGGAGATCCCAAAAAATGGGTATTTACTATTTTTCATAGCATGAATATTTGGAAGATTGAAGATCATTATAAAGTGTCAAAAATGATAGATAACATTTCTTATTTTTTATCCATATGGTCTATTATTCATTCCATATTGTATACCTAACCTAAAAATACCTATTATATTAAAATTATAACAAGATACCAATAAAATCCTTATGATAGTCATTTTATTATTATGCAGAACATCTTATAGTACTTGATAAAGACTAAGGATAAGTTTTTGGCCATTAAAAGTGAGTATGAGATCTATGTTAATGGTCACATAGATGGGAATTTTCAATATAGAATAGATGATATGAGATCTCAATTTGGTTTCACATTTTTCATAAATGTTGGATGTATTACATGTTTGTGTTCCAAATGTTCCACTGTTAAATATTGTATTAAAGAGGTAGAGTTCATCATGACATCATATGGTGTGAAGAAAATTTTTGGATCATGAAGTTCGTCTCTAAAAATGAGTTGGTTTGTAAAATTATAGAGTAAATAAGATATACTATGAAAACAATAAATATGTCACTTAGGCTAAGGAAACTCAGTCTCACGAATGGTCAAAACTCATCCTTATCATGTACCATCTCATGTAGTAAATCATTAAGATGGTTTTGTTAAGTTCTATTATTTAATACATCCTTCTCAAGTACCTTATAATTTGGGAAATAATTTAGAGGGGTGATGTAAAGATCTTTTGGGTGGATATAGACTATAATGTAGTAGATACATAAAAAACATTATCACATAAAAATTGAGGATCATGTTAGGCCTATAAGTATTTGATACATAAGATATTGATGTAATGGATATATAATGTATCAGTATTTTATAATAAATAAAATATTCTTTTTTAATTTTTCCATGTATGATTAAATTTATATTACATGAATAAATGAATGTCAATATCCTGTCAATGTATAAATTTGAGTAATCCATACTCAATGATCAACATAGAGTAGTGTGAGTTGTGATTATATGTTTAAGGTTAGTATGAATAAAATCTAATAATAGTTTCAAAGGGTTTTATATAAGATATGAATATTAGATTTGTTAGGTAATAAGTACAGAATTATACTTGTAATGATCTACTAAATTATATCTAATGGAATATCACATGATCAATAATATAAATAGGGTTGTATTCTTATTATAAATCCTTATTTTCTATGTTTGGATAGATACATAACATCAGAGCCATCATACTTGGAAACCTTTATTGTGTAATTCAAAATCCACTTAGTTAATCAGTGGGTAGCTGTGAATTTTATTGATCATGTCATCGGTTAGAGAATAACCTAGATTGGATCTGTCCACTAATATAATGATTTACGACGTATAGGCCATGATTTAATTATATTGATAACATACATAGAGATTATTAATTAATTCACACATGATGTGCTTATATACTTGGATTAGGGACATTTGATGTTCTAATCAGTATGCTAAATAAAATGTGATGTATTCATTTACTTGGATTGACTATTTTGAAAAATCTAGAAAATATTAAATTAGATATACTATATTTACATATTACATATCATGTTTCCACATGATTTAATGGAAAAAATTATTATACAGGTATAAATATGATGTATATGTTACATCTTGTCATGTATATGGTTGTGTAGAGATAAGAGTATTTTTTATAGAGTTAACACCAGACCAATTTGTAGATTGAGTAGAAAAAACTATTTTATAGAGGATTAACATTTATTAAATCTATGAAATTTTGATTTAATATTTTTTCAATGAAACTAAGGTCTACTTGGTTACACAATTAGGCATCTAAATAAGGATACTATTTTAGAGAATGTGTTTGTACTAAAATAAAGAGAGATTGATAAATTTTTATCCAAAAGTGTTTTTGATAGATTCAAAAAGAGTTTTAATATTTAGAATATAGTCCTATAATGGAATCATAGTGAAAAAAATAGATTATTGAATATACAGTGAAAGTATTTGATTTAGGTTCAAGTATCTTTCTATGAATATTTTGGTGCAGGCATCTCCTTGGATAGTTTATCAATTATAACCCATTATGAGTGGATTAAATTTATTACATTTTAATTGAATGTATTAAATAAATAAATAAAACTTATTATAATAATATGATGATATTTGGAATTTTAAAAAACAAATTTCATAAAATTAAAGGTTATATAGTGGAGATATAAAGGAATGAGATCCCTCCCTTTGTGCTTCATTGATGGTACAAAAGCCTCCAGATACTCTCTTCCTCCTAAAATGAATTTTATCATTAATTGAAGGAACTATAACCCCTTATACATTTGGGGATCCTCAAAAAATGTTTTATGGTTCTTTGGTTGGTGTAATCCCCTCATAAGAAGTATTATTTTGTTTTTTACTTCTATGATCTTCATCAAGCATACTCCATAAAATATTGAAAATGATGATTTCTATCAACCAAGTATGAATGATTATGTTCTTAATTTATAATTTATATTGATATCATTGAGTATATATTTGCCACCATTAATAGGTTTTCTTATCCTTCCATTGAACATCTAATGATCCTCTAAAACCCATTAATTTATTTTTAACATGCGCATGGTTAAAAATAATATTTTAAAAATATGAAATATTTTCCCAAAATCCATGGGGATTATAAAAATTAACCAACCATGATAACAAAATTATAAATATTATTAAAATTAATTAAATGGAATAATTTTAAAAAGCTTCTTCATTACATCCACCCTAACTTCAATGTTCTTCATCATGAAAAGAAGAACTCACTCAAAGTGGTAACAATACTGAGCGTTTATTAGATTCTCACAATCCAATGAGATCCCATAGATAATTACACATTTCTATTATATGTACACAAAATGAATGTATTACCCATGAAATACCTACTCATGATTATCCTTCATTATCATTAGGTACTCAAAATTTTTGGTGTCATCCTAAATTTTACACTCAATTCAGTCGATAATGTATGACCGATCATGCACATGCCACCTCATCTATAACCTATGAATGTTGTTGGGAACCCCAAACATCTTTGGGTTTAATTATAAGAGACACAAAAATTTTCTTACCTATCATTCATAATGAAATTACCAATAATTGTGGAGGGAAATGGGTAATCTCTATTTGGTGGTTACTAATGAAACCAATATTGAATTCTAAATAGAGGTCACTATTATATTTTACACTCACCCCCAATTTCTTTTCCCCACTCCCCTACCACTATGATTCCTCCCACACACCCATTCCCCCACCATTATTCCTATGATACCCCTAATTCTCACTGCCACCCCTCTACGTGCACCCCCTATGAACAACCCCCCAGGAAACTTGTATTTCCTCCCACTCTATAACCCAATTACTCATGATTTTTATATTTTATTCTTCATTACTCACCCCCCCTAATTCAAACCATAAATTCACCTCACAATATGAAAAACACTCAACTAAAACCCATCCACATATATGCAACTCCATATAGTACAACCTCTCCCTATGAGATACCCCCTTTGGTCTCTCCCTATTGTCAGACTCCTTCAATATATTTCCCCACACATTCCTTTTCCCCAGATCAATCATACATTTTTTCTACAAATATCCCTCATCAACTCCCATCACCCCTGTGAAAATCCTATCAACTCACTAACTCATTTTACCCAAGCTAATCATGCCTCTTACTTATCCTGTTGGTTTCCCACTACTAATTGGTTTTTTGATTTTTTGATGAAATACTTACATGTACTGTGATATTTTTTTGACTAATGAATTTATCTACAAATGGAATTTTATTAGTCTATAATTTTTTTCATTTTTTATTCAACTCATCATAATATTTATGGTGTAATGTTATTTATCTTTAATTTATTTGTAATTAAGTTTTATTTGAAATTGTTGATTCATTATTATTTATTTATTTATTATCTCACATTTTCCCATTTAATATTTGAAATCAATCCAAAATTGATATATTGTTTCTCATTTTTTATTAAAATGATTTTTTTTCAAAATCTGGATTTATAAAAATTAATATTTTTAGGATTATTAAACTGGAAAAATTGAATGAAATATTAAACATAAAAATATAGGTTGGCACAAGTTATTTTAATTTTACTCAATTTTTAATTACCAATGATGGTAATTATATAAATATATTTCAACAATATCTCCACATTTTATTCAAAGTGATCAATATTTGTGTAGAATTGATTAAACTCTATCATAATTATTTTATCCTTATCTATTTAATATTGTGGTCAAAATAGTGATATTTTTGTGTTTCAAATTTTTTTAGACTAATTTTTTTCATTTTCACATAAATATGCAGGATCTTGGATTGGAACCAAACTATTATATTAATATTTAAATCAGTATTTTTTATTAATAAATTATCAATATAGTTTTCTATGAAATAATTTTATACTTTATTCTATATTAATTCCCTTTTTTAATTTTATTAACCTGAATTCATTGTATATGTACTATATGAACTAGAATAATTGGTTCCATTCACACTATAATATGTGCAAATATTCAATATCCAAACTAATTATTACAACATATGTAATTATTATATGTAATTATTCATAGATGATTTTTTATTATTTCACAAGTATTATTTTTAGTTAAGATGTTATAGAGGTGAGTTCAACATCACAATTTCTAATATAATATGTTGTTTGAAAACACATAATTTAAAATTCTTAAGCCTAAGGGTCTTTATAGAATTTTAATAAATATTTACTATTTGTTTTTTTATACTTCATATCATAAGTTATTCATGTTATAATTAGTTTTTTTAATTTATGTCAAATAGAGGCTTAGATATTTCCTTATTACTGGTTAAGTGGTCTTGGTGGGTCTAAAATGATAAACTTTTCCTTAAAAGATTTTTTCTTCATCATAATTATGGTATATTAATTGAATTTGTTTTGTTATAACATGGTTTATTATAATTATATTGTGTATCTATACACTTATTATCATGTCATAAATGTCATCGCCTCAACAAAAATATTAGATTTATGCGGCATGATGTAATTTCAGTCATTTCAAATCAATTCCATGTTTTTGGGTCATGAGGATGAAGATTCACACACATTCAAGAGTTGGGTTTGTTCTATTAAAAAAATAATTTTCTTTTTCATTTACTATTCTATTATAAATAAATCTTTTTAGGGGGAGAATAATTACTCTGCTACTGCATTTTTTATCTTACTTGTTAGGAGTTTCTTGTCTCACTTCTAGAAATATTGATGCTTCTTTTAAATCATATACTAAAAATATTAACAATATTTTCAATTATTATAAGGTAAATTTATTTTCAACTTTTATAATATGGTTACATATATGTCACCTTTGATAAATTATTCCTTGTCTACGTCATTACATATCATATTTTATGATTCTTCAATTTATTAAGATCATCGACGTCATTACGTATGATATAATAGTTATTTTTTGAGATTTAATATTTGAGGTATGTTGTTCCACATGGGATGGGATTTAATTTCCTATGATATACCCCTTCTATTAATAAAAAATCTTACAAATTTGTTTACCATGTTTGGTGAAAAACATCTACCACCACTTGGTTTAATCACTTCATATATTAGTTTCTTTGTTTTAGATACACAATAACCTTTACTATATATAGAACCATAATATTACAAAAATAATAATTCAATATAAATATTCATGTATTTTAACCCATCACACCTTATCCAGACATTTGTTTAGTAAAAAATATAACTATATAAAAATTATTTTCTGAATACAACAATGAAATTGTTGTGGATGAAAATGAGATGTAAAAACCTACTGATTAATGGTTATAAAAACTAGTATACATAAAAACATAAATCACATTATGTATGATGGTAAAAATGAGGTTATGAATCTTTTTTTATATTTTTTAAGGTTTCAATAATAGTGATAATTAGGAAAATAAATCACAAATTGATTTTTATGAGTGTTTTTTTGGTTATTATTTGAATTATGTTTAAATTTCTTACTTATGTTATTTTTTTATTTTTGGTCATATCTATATATTAGTTTTGGGACCATATGGATGTTATTTTTTAGGAATTTTCATTATATTATTTTATTAGATTTTATTATTCACTTTTGATTTAATTTTTTTATTCAAAATTATTCTCATGGGATGTGTAGTTTTGAAGAGATGTGACCCAAAAATGTTATTGAAAGTAGGTAACTTGTTTGAGATTGTTTTCATTACCCATTTACTATTGGTATTGGTCATTATAAATTAGTAGTTTTAATTTAATTTATAGCTATAATGTGATATAGATGTTTTATATTCATTATTAGTTTTTAAGGATCCAATAAAATAGGATAAATTTTCACATATGGGTTATCTATCACATTATGTGTACTAGGAAAAATGAGTTGTATTATAGCTACAAACCCATGTATTGTCCCAATAAACAAAATTTATAGTATTTAATTCTTTGATAATATATTCCCAAATATAGGAAATTAAAATTTATGGTGAATTAAAGTAGATTTTTATTGGTTTTATTTCCATATTTTTTGTGATTTTTTTCATCATCTAGGTAAATTTATTTACACATTAATAGGTGTTATAAAATGGGATGCATATCTATTTACAATTATCCTCATTACATATGTCCTTCAATAAATTAATCCTAAAAAACAATATGTTAAGGACATGTGGTATTCTCTCTATCTTATTGTTATTATAAATTTAAAATTTTAATATATTTTCTGATAATTAATTTAAAAAACTGATTACTTTTTTATTTAAAAAACCTAAGAAGAAAATATAATTGGTTCTTGTTTTCCTTTTGATTTTTTGTATTAATTGTTTTTTTCTCATTAACTAGTTTCATCATGATAATGATTAATGAAGAAATGGTAAATCACATAAATTTATGTATATTTGGTGACTAAATAAGATAATTTTATTTTTTTAATGGACTATTTTTATATTTTTGCCATGTTTTTTATTTTATCAGTCATTGATCTTTTTTAGGGGTGTTTCTAAACATACCATTAGATTTAAATTATTCATGTTTCTCAATGGATATTTAATATTTTTTTTAATTCTAAAAATATTTGAACGTTATTTTAAATTATATTATATTTATAATTTTCATCTAGTCATAGCACATTTAATTTTTGTTTTAAAGTTTGGTATAATTTAAATTTCTATATATTCATTGTATTTTGGTTTTTTAGTTTTAAAGTTCATTAATTTCAAATATATAATATTATTTATGAACACCATGATTTATTTGATTATTTTGGATCTTAATTAAATATGTTTTCTATATTAATCATAAATAGAATGAAATATTTTAATAGTGGAAGTGTTTTATATGGTTGATTTAAAAAAAATAAATTTGTTTTTTTATGTAAGAGAATGTTTAGATAGACATAACATATATTCTTGGTTTTGAAATTAGTTGGTTCCATTATAGTTATTATGGTTTTATTTTAAATGTATTTTAAAATATTGGATTAATTATGCTTGGTTGACTCGAGTTTTCATCTCCTCTTGGGAAATTGTTATATTCATTTAATTTTAAAATATTGGAACTGACTCTATGTGAATCTGTTTTTTGGGTTTCTCCCCATAAATAAAAACACATTTTAGTGTTTTTAAACCATAAAGCATGTTTGTAATAGTAAAAGCCATTAGAAAAACTCATATTAATATGAAAATAACCTCAAATTTCAATGAAATGATATGCAAACAACTATAAATATATTTTTGAAATGCAGAAATTCACATGATAGTTATAATTCATGCATATATTTTTTGGATATAAAATACATTGATTTGGGAATTAACACGTGTTTTAATAAAAAAATTGTTATTTTCTATTATTCATTTGATGGAAAAACATAGTTTAAATAATTTTGGGATAAAAAATAAGGAGATGAAAATACATTTCACTTGGATGAGAAGACCCATAGTGTAAAATAGGTGGAAAAGAGATGAGTTGAAATGAATAAACTAGGAAAAATAATGATTCTCTCCATTCACATTTAGAATTGGTGTAGGAAGATATCCATCGAAAAATATCACACAGTTGCATTATGAGAATAAAGATTCATGAATTTCACAAGCTAAATAGAATTGAGGAATTATGTTAATATCTATTCACATTGTGATATGATATAGATAACATGGGTTGAGAAATAGGTGATTATCATTCAGCTTCTAAATTACATTTTTTTCTATGATTTTTTTGGGAAAAAACAATTTCAATGATGAAGCTATATGATTCATGTTTTTAAATCTATATTCATGGCAGGAACTGGAAAACAAAATTAGTTAGCCAATCCCAAGGGTTTTTAAGAGGATTATAAATTTATAAAGACTCAACAATCAAGAGGAGTTCAAAAAGACCTCAAGAAATTGACATAGGAGTGGAATCATAGGATTAGAAGTCCTATTACCACTACTATTCCACCTCTTATGGTAATCATGTTTTTATACACCATCATGATTTGAATGAGGGGTATGGTCTCTATGTTGGGTTATGTGATTTTAGGAAAAGTTTTTATAGTGGATATTTTAATTTTATATTCATGTTTGGGTTTTTGAAATCATGTTCTTAATTCCAAATATCTTTCTTTTGTATGAGATATCCATCACTTTGGGAATTGAAGAGAACCTATTTAATGCATCAACTAATAATCATGGGATGTGTAAAACAATTATACGATCTAGAATCCTTTTTTTAAACAAGGTTATGGGTCACCAACTTCTCTATTTTAACTAAGTAAATTACTATATGAATATGAGTTATTGATTTAGATAAAATAAAACATGATCATGGACCCTCTTATACCAAATTCAGACAATAAATGTGAATCAAAATATAATTATTTACATACCTAGCATAAAAACATAAAAATTATTTAACCAAGAATTTCATCATTTTTTATTACTGATTTATACAATCACTAACATTCAATTCCTAATCTACCATAAGTAATTTTTAAGTTTCTTATCAGGTAGACACTCATAATTACTATGTTCTCTACATTTTAGTTTGGTTGTTTGAGTTTTATAAATTTCTATGTTGTGTAGGCCTAGTGTAATTAATGATACCCACCTTGGCCTATAAATTTTTTCCGACATTGGTAGGGATGGTTTCCAATTAACATTATGTTATTTTAGAATTATTCTAGTTGTTTTTATTTTAATTCACTATTTTAAATATGTTCATGGTGTCCTGTGTTTTCAGGAAAAAATTTGATGCACACACACTCTACTAAGGTTAAATGAAAGGAAAATGATCTTGTATATGATCAAGCGCTATAGAGAACCATACAAAGGTAGGGAAGGGAGATAAAGAAGTTACAGATGAGTATGAAATGAATTTAATGGTGGTATAATTTACATGTAGACCACTATAGATGCATACACAGATAAACCATGAAACACTCTCAGGTTCATGGATTAAACCCCACATTTTGTTGCCCCTATTAACCACAAAACAAATCCGTATAAATCCTTCAATAATTAAGTAGGTCTAAAATTCAATCATTTTTTATAGGATTCAACACATGAATATAAACAATCATATAGGGAGTTTCCTTGATCTATGTGAAACATTTCATTCTGACAATATCTTTATCGATGTGGTAAGACTAATCTTATTTTTGTTTTCATATAAATATATAGATAGGAAATTGATTGAAATTATCCCACCTAATTCCATTAGTGTATTGGATTAGTTTGTTAGAAAATTATTATCTTGATTATACCAAATCAAAATCTATGAAAATCCAAGTTGAAATTTTTAATTTTAACCAATTTGATTGAAATTTTCTTTGTAATGTCTAATAACGATTCAAAAACTAAATTCAAATATAGCCTCATCATGTATATAAATTTATCTTATAATTAAAACATTTCATAAGAGGTTTTTAGTGGAAAATATATCTATTATTGATGTTCCAGTAGTAGGATAATTGATCTGGAAGTCACGAAATGATAACTACACTCTTTTGGATGAGATAACGAGAAACAACAACCAATTGAAATAAGAAGAACATGGAAAAGTAGGGTGAAAATAGCAGATAAAAAATATAGTGTGTCCCAAAATTAGGCCACGATGAATAATATTTATGTAATGATGGATCAAAAAAACCCCCACGTAATATACATTGAAGATGAAAATTATGTAGATTATATGATGAAAAATAAATTTCAGGAGTTGAGGCCAAAAGAACCACAAGGACAAGAATTCCAATTGAGTCCCTAGAGAAATCAGTAATAATAATCTCAAGGTCACACACTATCAAGACAAATTAATTCCTTAGAAGTTAAATTTTCTACATTTGTGAACAAAATTAGGTCTACAATAAAAGAACTGAAGGAAAATTCCAATAACCAAATATCTAAACTAAGAAATATAGAGTTTCAAGTCTGCCAAATTTATAAGAAAACTCATGGAGAGTCCTTGATTATTTTTACCATGTGGGACAGATGCTAAAATTGGTATGGAACTAAAACACATCACATTAAGTGGTGTAAAATATTATAGTAAATATTTGAGGAGAAGATAAAACTGTAAGAAAAAAAGATGAGGGGGAGAAAAAGATGATAAAAATTGGAAGTAAAGGAACATACAGCTAAAAAATAAGTACAAGAGGAATCCCCACAGCCCTTTAAACCAAAATTTCATTTCATAGAGAGATTGATGTCAGGGAAATAGGGTGTAAAACTAGGTATATCTATTAACATGATTATGTGAAATCATATTAATATTTCCATTTCTAAATCCTAGTAAAATATAACCAGTTATTCTAAAAGAATGAAAGAGTTGGTCTAAAATAATTTTAATCTTGGGGAAATAATAATAATAACAGTCTCTTAGGAATGATCAATGATATTGTTAAGGAGTCTACCAAATATGAAACAAAGCCCATGTAGATTTACTTTTCCAATTAATTTCAAGTCAAATATATTTTGAAAATCCTTGTATGATTTTATAGTGATTGTGTACATAATTTCACAAAAAATAAATAGAATCCTGGTATTGTGTTAGAAAAGGATAAACTAAGTAATTCTTCATCGAATTTACACAATAGTGATACATCCCTGAGTATTACTTATGGATTTCATAATCTAGGTTGAGGAATCATACATCCATATTGACTTCCCTATGATGGAAATAGACGAGGAGAATAGCACCATGATTTTGGAAGGGCCATTCATAGTTATAGGTTGAGAATTAATTGGTGTTAAAAGTGACATTTTGAGTTTACAGGTTGGTGATGGGGAGGTAAAGATTAATATCTATCATTTAATTAAAACATATGGTAAAAAATAAAAAATTGGATGGGGATTAAATGAAAAACAAGGAGGATATTTTCTTCCTTAATGAGAAACAAGAGCTAGCTTCTCTCTGCACATAAGAATAGAAAGAAAATGCTTAAAAATAGAAAAATGAAGAGATAAGATCAGCAATTATGAAGGAAAAAAATTATAGAAAAATTGGACAATGTGTATAGTTTTTGGATGGTACATAACCTAGAATTTTTATTTTGTGGTCTAACAAATAATTAGTGGATATTCCAAATAGAGGTTGAGATAGTTTTACCACGAGGAAGAATGGAATTTATTTAAAAATAAAAAAGAATACCAATTTACATGTACTGATCAAAATTAAAAATTAGTTATGGATCCAGACCATGTAAAATCATTCAAATAATTTACCACCTATATGGAAAATAACTAATTTCAATTAAATGATTTTAAAAAAATCATGTGAGGGAGCCCTAGTTATTATAATTTTCTAAATTTTTAGGATGTAGCCACACTCCCCTCATATTTTTGAATTTAATTGAAAAAAAATTCATATATTTTAACTTTTTCTATTCTCATTTATAGGTATAAAATTAAAGGCACAAGAATGTAGCAAAAAATAAAACTAAGGGGAATTTGTGTGAATCATTCACATTGTGAGGTGTAAGATCGCACCATGAACCATATAGACAAAAAATAACTAAGGGACTCATAATAGTTCAAAATATTAAATGAATTATCATTTAAAGGTTGTTTTATGTTTTATTTTGTTTTTATTGTTTACCTCTAAAAATTTAATTTTTTTTAGTTTTAATTGAAAATTAAAGCCCCGCGTTATGTTTTTAATTTAATTGATGATCTATGAAAGGAAATATACTTTGGATCAATATCATTCTATGTTTTATATTTAATTTAAAATTAATTTAAATGATTAAAATAGGGGTAATTAATAAGTAATTATAATCATAAGAAATGAATTTAAAAATCATGATTTATGGAACTTGTTATTTTTTATAAATGAAGTATTTATTAGAATTTATGTACTTTTAATTTTTGAAAAAAAATAATTTAATTTATTTAAATTATTTCCATGAGTTATTAGTCATATTAATATTTCTTATTCTATAAAGGTTTCTAAGAAGAAAATTTCCCATTTGTTCTTGAGTATATTTCGTAAGTAAAACATGTTTATGGTTTTTTTAGAACATACTTTTCATCTCATAAAAGCTATGATAGTGAAATACCACATTTAATGTGATTGGGGATCTTCTGTTATTAACCCCTTATCCTTAAGACTCACCGTAAAATTGAATACTTATTTTACCCATATAATCCATGAATATCATTCATAAGAAAGTTCTAAATTACAAGTATATATAACCATTTCTTACCCTAATATGGGTATTTTTTTGAGAATGAATATATTAGAGTTATGGATGTGGGTCCTTGGTGGAAGGGATGTTCATATTTAAAAGGATAAGTGTGGGAGTAATTTTTCTAGGATATTCATAAAGACTATATTTTATTCATCAGGCTTTCAATGTTTACCACTCATAAAGAAAATGAAAAAATGGGTTGTGTCATGAGAAATCACTATTTACTGACTTATGATCTTTTATAACTATTAAAAATAGTTTCACGAGGTTATCATTTAGGGCTGGGTGAGTGTCGTGAGAATTATCCTATGAATAAATATTTCAAAAAGTACAAAAAAGTAAAAAGTAAATGACAAAAAAATACCATAGGGGGTATCATTCATTGAGATTTTATTTTATTCATAATCCTATGAGTTTGGGGAAAGTGGGGAAATACTTTTTAGGGGATAATTTCATTGATTTTCATAAAATATAAATAATAATTTAAAATCATATTTTATATTTATTTATTTTCCCATTGGTAGTCACCAAACGAAATTCTTAGATACATTTACACTTAATTACAAATCCCTCATTATTAAGTGTGATGTTAATATTTATAGGGTGGATATTTAAAATTTTTTCTAAGTATATGTAAAGCTACATGACATTATTCTCTGAGAAAAACAACATTTACATTTTTTTCATTGAGTGGTGAGAGAAAATTATTTGACTGAGTTAAATTACTATTTTCAAGCACATTAATTATTAATTGAGAAACAATAATAGAATAAAGTTAATACAATATACATTTTAAATATAAAATGTAAAATTCATGTTGAATTTTTCTTCTAAAATTGAGGAGTTGATGAAATTTTCTCATATAATGTTTTAAAACAATATTCCCCGTTGAATCACATTATTTTGTTAACATTGGAATTTAAATCATAGTTGGGTGAGTTACCTTTTCAGTACGCTGAGATTTTATTCTTGAATACAATCCTAAATTTGTGTTTCATGGGGAGGGGTTTGATAACTATAATTTATGCATATATTTTTTGAATAAAAATTAATTTATTTTTGAATTAACATTCCTTTACATTCACATTTATTAATTGGTTTGATTAATTTTATGTAATTAAATTGTTTAAATAACATTGGATTGAGATTGAGTAGGTTTTATAGAATAACATTGAAGCAGTGGAGATGAACATAACTAAAGAAACTAGGTTAAATCATGATTCATGATGTGAGTCTCCATTCATTTAATAAATTAGTCAAGGAATATATCCACTAAAAATACTATCACCTTATCACATTGTGGGAAGAAGGATTCACACCATAAATGATCTAAATAGAAGCTAATAATAATTTTAATATCCATTCACATAGTTATTTGATCAAGATAGTAAAGACTGGGAAATAGGACATGATCTTCCATGTATTAATGTTATTTTTCATGCTATATATTTTTATGAATAAATCGTTTTGAAGATGGAGGCTCATGATTCATTTCTAGAAAGAGAGATTCACATTGTAAACCCATAGTTAATGGTATATTTTAATGATCAAATATGGATTATTTTTGTAGAGGCTTATAAATTCAAAGGGACTAAATTTGTAAAAGGAGTTTGGCTAGACCTAGAGAACTCAACCTAAGATTAGAATTGGATGATCAGAATCCCTATTTCTATTAATATTCTCTCTCTGAGGGTAATAATTTTCTCACCCCCTATTGATTAGTATGAGGGTTTAGGGTTTTTTGGTGATGTGATTATAGGGGAGTGTTACTAGTGGATATTATATTTTTTAATTCATTTGTGGGTTGTTTCACTTATACTCTTAATTCCAAATATTTTAATTTTTTGTGACATTAATATTATTTTGTGAATTTAGTATCTCTTATTTAATGGATAAACTAATTATTATAGTTTTTTATTTCCATTCTTTGATTCAGAGTAACTATTTTAAAGAAGGTGTTGGATCAACTAATTCCATTTTTGACCTATGTAATTGACCATATGATTAAGGATTGATTATGTGATAGAAAGAAAAAAATGTTCAAAGACCCTCTTGGAACTAATTTAGATAAAAAAATGTGAATGAACACATATTTATTTACATCCCTTACCCACAAACCTAATAATTAATGAATCTGTCATGCCATCACATATTGATTTCTCATTTTTACTTTTTCTCCCATATGATTCTTAGTCCTCTTTAAGAATTTTTACTACCTTTTTGGGTTTGGAAAATACTATGTGCATAACTATTATTGTTATGTTTTTTTAGTTTTATAAATTTATAAATTTCATAGGCCCATTGGAATTAATGATTCCCACCTAGTCCTATCATGAATCCATGCTAATCGATGTTTCTTTTATCTCGAGGACAGATGTACATTTTAATTTTTTTTTAAACTAAAATGTGTGTGTGAAGGTCAAATCCTTTAAAAAATGGATTTAGATTAATGTGAAATCATAGTAATTTTTCATTTAAATTATTTTTTCATTGCGTGATTAGATAATTTTTCATCTTGATATGAATTGTGCTCATAAATACTAAATATGAATTTTTTTAATGAACTAAATGTTTATAAAAACACGATTAAAAGGATTTAAAACCAAGTAAATTACCATTTATTTCAATAAAATCATAGCATAACAATTTTTGATGTTTTAATTTTTTAAACTGATTTTATTTCAATATGAGTTTTTGTTTTCTTAGGATGATTGAAAATGAATTTTAATGTTTTAAAATAGTAATAAGTGAGTGTAATGTTAAAAAATGAATAAATTGACATCAAATTGACATAAAATAATAGGAAAAATTCCTTTTAATTATTTTTTATTTATATAAAAAAATTAAATTCAAAAAGTGATGCATGATCAAAATGACTGAATTAGGAGTTTTTAAATATTTTACAGTTTTTAAAACAACTATAATGGATTTAAAACCAAGAAAGTGAACCCAAAATTACATGAAATCATAAGAAAGTAAATGTATATTTAATTTTGATATAATGGAATGTAATCTATTTCAATCCAAGCTATTTATTAAGAACTGGAAGGGAGGAAGTGATATGATTTGGTGAAAATTTAATATAATAAAAAACATTTAATTTCAGTAAAATGCTGAGAGGAAGTGATATGATTTGGTTAATTTGTCATTAATAACCAAGATAGTATTATGGAATTTACTAATCATGGAAGATCAATCATAAAATACATCAATATACTATCCTAATTAAACATAATAACCTAAAGGGGTTGGCTCAAATCTATGGGGACATAGTGCTTGTAAAGACCCGCAAATTTCAAGGAAATTTTTTTTCTTAATTTTCTTGGAATTTTACAAGGGCGCAGCTTCAGACGGCACCTGATTCCGAGGCCCGGTGTGCCCGGAATCAAATTTCCGAAGTTTTGCTCGGGTACGTTCAGTGAACGGACGAGCGGGTTTTTCTATCTTTTGAACCGGTGCCCGGAATCGAATTCTGAGGGCACCGATGAAATCGCAGCGCCGGTATTTGCTTAGAAACGCCTCTTCCGGAGTTGCGTTTGCTCAAGACGTGGTTTTTAAATTTTGCGGCTTTAAGTCAGAATAAAATAAAGTTGTGCGACAACTTTATTTTATTTCACTTAAACTGCTTGGAAGCCACTTAAAGTCACTTAAAGGCGGCTTGAACTGAGTTGAACTGGATAGGATGCTATCCAGAAATATCCTACCCCTTGGTAGGATATTTGTGCGGTGGGACCCGCACGAGCCCCGCCGTTTCTTTCGCTAAGTAACGCACCCGCGAAAACCCGTCAAAGTAACTGAAAAGTCAACCGACGCGTTTTCTTTAATTCTTAACAGACCATTTAATTGGGCGGTTTATTTCGTAAATTAAATGGACTGTTTCTTCGTGAATTAAATGGGTCGTTTCTTTCGAATTGATGGATCGTTTCTTAACCGGTTTCGTGTTGGCATGTTTATAAAATAAGACCAACCTAAAAATCCTTGGAAAGGATTTGAGAGAATCTTCGTTCCTCCACCCTCTCCGCGAAGAACGCGAAGAACGCGAAGAACGCCGGAACCGGAATCCGACGACGCACGATCCGCGACGTCAACAGCTTTTCCGCGACCTTCTTCTTCTTCGGTGCCTCTTCTTCCGCGGCGAACATGCGATCGGCGGTTAAAGGTGAGAATCGAAACTTCTAAATTCTCCCTTCTTAATTTCAATAACAACGGATTTAATTAATTAAATCCGTTTGTTCTTGATCCGGATATTGGCGACGCGACGCCGGATACCGCGACGACGCGACGATCTCCTTCTTCCGCGACGAGCGATTCCGCGACGACCTCTCGTCCGACGACGACTTCGAGGTAGGGATTTATTTTGGAAAAGTTACCCCTTTTAAATTTTCTCGTGAACGTTCTTGAAAATTTAAAAAGCCGGTTTCAAGCGAACAATTTTATCTTTAAATAAAATTGTTGGATCATGTGTTGATCATCTTATTCTTTTCTCCCGTTGTTTATGATTAACGCGGAGGGAGCGGGTCTAACGAACAAGACCCGGCAACCCTCCGTCGATCTTCCTTTTTGTGCGGATTTGGCGGGCGACGGCAAAAGCACGACGCAAGGGCCATTTGTTGATTCCGCAGTGGAGGACGCGTCCCGGGAGGAACAATGGCGCAGACGGGAGGCAAAACGGGCCACCGGAGCAACTCCGGCGGCCCGCGGAAGGAGGCGGCGGCGCGGGTCGCCGGCGCGGCGGCGCCGGCAACCGGAGGCGGCGGCGCCCGGCGCGCCGCCGTGGAGATCTCCCGCCGCGGGCCTTCTTCGGGCCGGGTCGCCCCGGGCCCAGAACCCCCGTTTCGGGCCTTCTTCGGTCTTTCGCCCATATCTTGGGCCAGGGACCTCCGATTGACGAACCGTCAGCGGCTACGCGATCCTTGGATCGAGACGGTCGTTTCGGTATATTACACTCAAGGTTTCGGAAGACTTTGGGTTCGGCCGGGTTGGTTCGTACACGAAACCAACCGGGCCCTCGGAGCGGAAACGCTCATAACTTGAGCTACGGACGTCCGATCGACGTACCGTGAGCTGTGGTAGTTTCCTCTAAGTGAGACGGAACTTTTGGCATACTCCGCCCGAGGATCGGACACAGGCGGAGTACGGTCGGGTTGGTTTTGCCCTAAAAAACCAACCGGGCCCCTGGGACGAAAATGCCAATAACTCTCAGACCGGGCGTCCGATTGACGCGCCGTCTGTTGCGTTGAGATCCTGTTGTCGATACGGAACTTTTGGATACATCAACTTCGGACTACGTGTCAGTTGATGTATCAGCCTCTCGGCTCGTGGAGCGGACCCTCCTAACGAGCTCGCTATGTGCGGGAACCCTAGTGCTGGCTGTGACTTCGACGGCAGAGCAGAGATCCTCCGTGGACTGCGACGACGGCAGAGCAGAGATCCTCCGTGGACTGCGACGACGGCAGAGCAGAGATCCTCCGTGGACTGCGGCGACGACTGTGCAGAGATCCTCCGTGGACTGCGTCGACTACTGCACTCAGCGATCCTACGTGGAACAGTGCTACCGAACCTGTGTGAGCTGAATCTTCTTTTTACCTTGAGCGGTGGAGCGCTTGGGTGTAGCGGCGGACCCGTGGTACTTGACAGTGGTGGTGCGCTTGGATGCAGCAACAGACCCTTGGCGGTGGAGCGCTTGGTTGTAGCGGCAGACCCGCGATACTCTACGGAGTGTGTGCGCTTGGTTGTAGCGGCAGACCCGCGATACTCTACGGAGTGTGTGCGCTTGGTTGTAGCGACAGACCCGCGACGGTGGAGACGTGCGTGCGGAGTACGGAGACCGTGTAGATGACTGAGACCTGACGACTGCTTGACCGACTCGACTTGGAGTGAGTCGACTAGCCCAGTGGACGGAGCGCCCAGTAGTTGGCAGCAGACCCACGGCGGACGGAGCGCCTGGTAGTTGGCGGCAAACCCGTGGTACTCGACAGGAGGAGTACCTCAGTAGGCTATCTGGGTGAGCGCCCGGTATTTGGCAGCAGACCCTCAGCGGACGGAGCGCCCGGTAGTTGGCAGCAGACCCGCGGTACTCGACAGGAGGAGTACATCAGCAGTCTTAGGTTAGTGAGCAGTATCTCGGAGTCGTGACAGGACCACTGTACACTTCAGAGATGGGGCTCTTCAACATTTACGGTTTCGATAATGAAAATCCTGGTTGAGCTGAATCTTATGTTACTCTCCTTTGTGGTTTATGTTGAACTATCCTTTGTGGATTTACTGTTTACTCTCCTTGTGGATTTGAGTCTTGCTTTCCTGCGTGGATTGAGTTGTTCTTGAGCTCGTGAGCAGAGCTAGAATTGGGGACTTAGGTATATGTATGGGCATATACCTAAGTCGAGTCAGATGTTACTTCGTGATTGCATCTTTCTTTTGTGCAATATCCTTTGTGGATTTCGGGAGACCTTCGGGGGTCTCGGGGTCCTTACTGAGTAGCTTATACTCACCCCTGCACGGGCTATGCCCGCACCTTGTTGTGTTGGTTGCAGACGACGGACAGCGCTGATCGCGGTTGGGGCGTGGAGCAGGACGGTACCTGGAGGTGGACCACTGGGCGGGACGTGCTCGGAGCGGACGTGGGACCCGAGGAGCCTGGAGGCTATCTGTACCCACCCTTCAGGTGGGATTGCCAGTGGACGACACGAGGCCGCCGTCTTTTCTTCAGTTGATGTACTTTACTTTTCAGTTGTACTTTACAGTTGGGCTTGTATTTCCGGCCCCCTTTACTTTTCTGCACTTTACTTTCCGCTTGCTGACTCTGTGTGGTTGTTACTTATAAAGGCAATGCCTTCCCTGTTTACTGGGATTTTACGCCTTGGTGCTAGTCGCCAGCCCCTGGCCTATGGAAGGCGGGCTTGGGGTAGTCACGGCACGGGCCCCGAGGACGGGTCGTGACAAATTGGTATCAGAGGTGGTCGGTTCTACCGCAGACTCTGATCGCCTTTTCTTTCTATATGAAGCAATAGTGTTTAGTGTATTGAGTGTGGTTATCAGTTCAGGGAGCCCAGTGTTGGTGCGGCGGCCGACGTATCCGTACACCAGGACCCTGACTTCTGATTTCCAACTTAATGCACGAAAACACTGATTGCGTGTGTGTTTCCCAAAAGGTTTAAAGTCAGATCAAACCAGGTCAGCTCACCAGGTTTAAATCGTTGACCGTGACACAACTGTTCAGGATGTCACCATGCAGATAGTTAGCTGGAGTTCCGAGAGAGTTCTCGATGATGGCCCACCGAGCAGCGAGACTCCGGTGCAGGGCCCTTTTTCAGTGTTGGCACCTTCGGGTGGTGTACCAGCAGCACCACCACCCGTTAGGCAGAGGATGCCACTAGCTGACAGTGCACGCTAGCAGAGCGCGATGCACGAGTTCCAGCAGTAGAGGCCTCTGAGGATATGAGGCGAGACAGTTTTGCCAGGCAGCAGTGGACTGGATGGAGGCGGTTGCTAGAGTTCTACGCCTAGCTTGGATACTAGTAGAGCGGATGATGATCTTAGCTTCTGTTGTTTCCAGTGAGTGACCATGAGGTTGGTTCTTATAGTAATGAGGCTTCGGTACGCGAACCGATACCTGGGATAGTACCTACGGGTAGTGCGCCAGCTATGTCACTACCTGTTGGTCAGTAGACACTACCAGCGGTACCGGTAGCAGAGAATCACATGCTTAGTGCCTTACATATGTTTTAGCACCAGATATCCCTCAAGTTTCGAGGTGAGCCTGACTCGTAGGCGGCTGAGGACTGGCTTGAGGAGGTGGTTGTGAGTTTTCTGGAGCTAATACAGCTTCGACAGTACGACATGTCGGAAGCAGAGCAATCATCGTGGCTTACCAATCAATCGTAGTACTCGTTGGTTACGTTGTGATCAGTTCCTTAGACTCGAACTTCTGAGCGAAGTGTGTCTAAGGGAAATCCGAACCATTACTTTTCCTCTATGCATTTCTACCTATGCTAGGATGCTAGAGAGAACCTTTGTGGTTGTGAACGTTAGCAGTGAAAGGCAGGAAACTAGCGCCAGTCTCAGAGACTCGGGCGTGTAAAATGTTTCAGGAGGAGGAAGTGCTAAGGACAGATGAATCTGCAGGGTAGCAGACGTGGAAGCGGAGCTTAGAGAGCAGCATGTGGTGGTGTACATTTCGACATGTTACGACCACCCGACTTAGTAGTCCCCGCCAGGCTCAGGGAGCAGGAGGGCTGGGGAGGAGAGTAGCTGCATTGCGGTCAAGGAGTGTGACCCAGGAACTCTAAGAATGATTCGGGGTACGAATTATGTCTACTACGAGCTGCCATATCTATAGACATAGGAACCGATCATTCAACCCTTCCACGAATCATGTCCCAGACCTAGAGGTTCCGGGTAAGCCGTAGACTTGACCCTCACGTCTGGAGATACCTTTGGGAGGAGACTCGATAATCACACTTACGCCGACGGTGTGATTTGACCTCGAGGCGAGAGTTTCGGTTGGAATCTCTTGGTGGCAGCGTAGAGGCCTTACGACGTTGATCTGGGTATGATTCACAAATCATACCCCGGTTGACTGTTTTAGGCAAACGTCGGAATGGGTTTTCCTTGGTCGGCGAAAAGGAAACCCTGGGCAGCACATGTTAAACTCAGGCATAAGAGGGTGTGGCCGATCACTCTTGAGTTGGTCAACCCTACCCTTGTGGCAGCAGGAGTTTTGAGTTTCAGTTCTAACCTAAAAAGGGAAACCTCTTGAATTCGAGGGGGACGAACACGTTCTTATACGGTCTCAACCCGATGAGGTTTCGGAGATGTGGCCGAGGCTGCAGGTTATCTCCGAAGTTCGATGGGCCTTTCCAGGTCCTCAGCAGGATAGGAGAGGTGGCTTATCGCCTGGCTCTACCACCTCAGTTGCACCGGGTGCACGATGTCTTTCACGTGTCTCAGCTGAGGAGATACGTGCACGACCCGACGCACATCATCGACTTTGGGGAGCTGGACGTGGACGATGGGGCGACTTTTGCGGAGGTCCCGGTGGAGATAGAGGATCGACAGGAGCGGGTCCTACGTGGGCGGTCGATTCCTCTTGTGCGCGTCAGATGGCAGCACGGGAACCTCCAGGAGAGCACTTGGGAGCGGGAGGCTCAGATGCGTGCTCAGTACCCCCATTTGTTCCCCTAGTTTTTGATGTATCTTTACGGGGACGTAAAGCCCTGAGGTGGGAGTAATGTAAAGACCCGCAAATTTCAAGGAAATTTTTTTTCTTAATTTTCTTGGAATTTTACAAGGGCGCAGCTTCAGACGGCACCTGATTCCGAGGCCCGGTGTGCCCGGAATCAAATTTCCGAAGTTTGGCTCGGGTACGTTCAGTGAACGGACGAGCGGGTTTTTCTATCTTTTGAACCGGTGCCCGGAATCGAATTCTGAGGGCACCGATGAAATCGCAGCGCCGGTATTTGCTTAGAAACGCCTCTTCCGGAGTTGTGTTTGCTCAAGACGTGGTTTTTAAATTTCGCGGCTTTAAGTCAGAATAAAATAAAGTTGTGCGACAACTTTATTTTATTTCACTTAAACTGCTTGGAAGCCACTTAAAGTCACTTAAAGGCGGCTTGAACTGAGTTGAACTGGATAGGATGCTATCCAGAAATATCCTACCCCTTGGTAGGATATTTGTGCGGTGGGACCCGCACGAGCCCCGCCGTTTCTTTCGCTAAGTAACGCACCCGCGAAAACCCGTCAAAGTAACTGAAAAGTCAACCGACGCGTTTTCTTTAATTCTTAACAGACCATTTAATTGGGCGGTTTATTTCGTAAATTAAATGGACTGTTTCTTCGTGAATTAAATGGGTCGTTTCTTTCGAATTAATGGATCGTTTCTTAACCGGTTTCGTGTTGGCATGTTTATAAAATAAGACCAACCTAAAAATCCTTGGAAAGGATTTGAGAGAATCTTCGTTCCTCCACCCTCTCCGCGAAGAACGCGAAGAACGCGAAGAACGACGGAACCGGAATCCGACGACGCACGATCCGCGACGTCAACAGCTTTTCCGCGACCTTCTTCTTCTTCGGTGCCTCTTCTTCCGCGGCGAACCTGCGATCGGCGGTTAAAGGTGAGAATCGAAACTTCTAAATTCTCCCTTCTTAATTTTAATAACAACGGATTTAATTAATTAAATCCGTTTGTTCTTGATCCGGAGATTGGCGACGCGACGCCGGATACCGCGACGACGCGACGATCTCCTTCTTCCGCGACGAGCGATTCCGCGACGACCTCTCGTCCGACGACGACTTCGAGGTAGGGATTTATTTTGGAAAAGTTACCCCTTTTAAATTTTCTCGTGAACGTTCTTGAAAATTTAAAAAGCCGGTTTCAAGCGAACAATTTTATCTTTAAATAAAATTGTTGGATCATGTGTTGATCATCTTATTCTTTTCTCCCGTTGTTTATGATTAACGCGGAGGGAGCGGGTCTAACGAACAAGACCCGGCAACCCTCCGCCGATCTTCCTTTTTGTGCGGATTTGGTGGGAGACGGCAAAAGCACGACGCAAGGGCCATTTGTTGATTCCGCAGTGGAGGACGCGTCCCGGGAGGAACAATGGCGCAGACGGGAGGAAAAACGGGCCACCGGAGCAACTCCGGCAGCCCGCGGAAGGAGGCGGCGGCGCCCGGCGCGCCGCCGTGGAGATCTCCCGCCGCGGCTGAAGCCGCGGCGGCGGCGGCCGGTTCCGCGGCCGCGCGGAACCGGGAACGGACGCGGCGGCCCGGCCGCGTCCGCGTGACAGGCGGCCCCCCGCGGGGGCCGCGTTTCTCCAAATGCCGCGGGTCAAACCCGCGGCGGCGGCCTGCTCGGCCGCTCGGCCGAAGCCGAGCCGGCCGGTCCGGTCGGCCGGGCCGCGCCCAGGCCGGACCGGACCCGGCCGAGCCGGTTCGGGCCGGTTCGGGCCGACCCGGGTCGGGCCGACCCAAGGGGGGGGGGGGGGGGGGGGGTTCGGGCCGGGTCGCCCCGGGCCCAGAACCCCCGTTTCGGGCCTTCTTCGGTCTTTCGCCCATATCATGGGCCAGGGACCTCCGATTGACGAACCGTCAGCGGCTACGCGATCCTTGGATCGAGACGGTCGTTTCGGTATATTACACTCAAGGTTTCGGAAGACTTTGGGTTCGGCCGGGTTGGTTCGTACACGAAACCAACCGGGCCCTCGGAGCGGAAACGCTCATAACTTGAGCTACGGACGTCCGATCGACGTACCGTCAGCTGTGGTAGTTTCCTCTAAGTGAGACGGAACTTTTGGCATACTCCGCCCGAGGATCGGACACAGGCGGAGTACGGTCGGGTTGGTTTTGCCCTAAAAAAACCAACCGGGCCCCTGTGACGAAAATGCCAATAACTCTCAGACCGGGCGTCCGATTGACGCGCCGTCTGTTGCGTTGAGATCCTGTTGTCGATACGGAACTTTTGGATACATCAACTTCGGACTACGTGTCAGTTGATGTATCAGACTCTCGGCTCGTGGAGCGGACCCTCCTAACGAGCTCGCTATGTGCGGGAACCCTAGTGCTGGTTGTGACTTCGACGGCAGAGCAGAGATCCTCCGTGGACTGCGACGACGGCAGAGCAGATATCCTCCGTGGACTGCGACGACGGAAGAGCAGAGATCCTTCGTGGACTGCGGCGACGACTGTGCAGAGATCCTCCGTGGACTGCGTCGACTACTGCACTCAGCGATCCTACGTGGAACAGTGCTACCGAACCTGTGTGAGTTGAATCTTCTTTTTACCTTGAGCGGTGGAGCGCTTGGGTGTAGCGGCGGACCCGTGGTACTTGACAGTGGTGGTGCGCTTGGATGCAGCAACAGACCCTTGGCGGTGGAGCGCTTGGTTGTAGCGGCAGACCCGCGATACTCTACGGAGTGTGTGCGCTTGGTTGTAGCGGCAGACCCGCGATACTCTACGGAGTGTGTGCGCTTGGTTGTAGCGACAGACCCGCGACGGTGGAGACGTGCGTGCGGAGTACGGAGACCGTGTAGATGACTGAGACCTGACGACTGCTTGACCGACTCGACTTGGAGTGAGTCGACTAGCCCAGTGGACGGAGCGCCCAGTAGTTGGCAGCAGACCCACGGCGGACGGAGCGCCTGGTAGTTGGTGGCAAACCTGCGGTACTCGACAGGAGGAGTACCTCAGTAGGCTATCTGGGTGAGCGCCCGGTATTTGGCAGCAGACCCTCAGCGGACGGAGCGCCCGGTAGTTGGCAGCAGACCCGCGGTACTCGACAGGAGGAGTACTTCAGCAGTCTTAGGTTAGTGAGCAGTACCTCGGAGTCGTGACAGGACCACTGTACACTTCAGAGATGGGGCTCTTCAACATTTACGGTTTCGATAATGAAAATCCTGGTTGAGCTGAATCTTATGTTACTCTCCTTTGTGGTTTGTGTTGAACTATCCTTTGTGGATTTACTGTTTACTCTCCTTGTGGATTTGAGTCTTGCTTTCCTGCGTGGATTGAGTTGTTCTAGAGCTCGTGAGCAGAGCTAGAATTGGGGACTTAGGTATATGTATGGGCATATACCTAAGTCGAGTCAGATGTTACTTCGTGATTGCATCTTTCTTTTGTGCAATATCCTTTGTGGATTTCGGGAGACCTTCGGGGGTCTCGGGGTCCTTACTGAGTAGCTTATACTCACCCCTGCACGGGCTATGCCCGCACCTTGTTGTGTTGGTTGCAGACGACGGACAGCGCTGATCGCGGTTGGGGCGTGGAGCAGGACGGTACCTGGAGGTGGACCACTGGGCGGGACGTGCTCGGAGCGGACGTGGGACCCGAGGAGCCTGGAGGCTATCTGTACCCACCCTTCAGGTGGGATTGCCAGTGGACGACACGAGGCCGCCGTCTTTTCTTCAGTTGCGGTACTTTACTTTTTAGTTGTACTTTACAGTTGGGCTTGTATTTCCGGCCCCCTTTACTTTTCTGCACTTTACTTTCCGCTTGCTGACTCTGTGTGGTTGTTACTTATAAAGGCAATGCCTTCCCTGTTTACTGGGATTTTACGCCTTGGTGCTAGTCGCCAGCCCCTGGCCTATGGAAGGCGGGCTTGGGGTAGTCACGGCACGGGCCCCGAGGACGGGTCGTGACAGTTCTCCAAATTTTAATTCGTGGTTAGTTAGGAAATTCTATATGAACATAAAAACACTCTTATTCAATTAATGACCCAAAAATTTATTCTTTAGATCCTAGTACAATGTATTCAGGACAAGATGTTCAACATGTGGGGAGGTATGAAAATCATTCAACACCCCCTTACATGTCTCTGCTAGAACCACTTTTCATCAACAAAAAAGGATATTGTGGTCCATATCTTAAGATAATTCTATGAGTGTATCACCCCATAATATCTATTTATATAAGATAAAGAAAAAATATTTCCACAAGTCGGGCTTCCCTCACCCAATAAATAATTTTGGGACATACAACCATCAACCATAAATAATTAAGTCTCTTTCGTTGATCTTGACTGATCAAATTATTTCTAACTGCTCAGATGCCTATTTTATCATCTAGATAAGATATTTCCTATTATGGGGAATTCTGTTAGAATGTTTCACATAAAATAAGTATACACTATATTGAATTTTTATTCCTTTATGATATATAGTCATCACTTCTAACTTAGTTTAATATTAATCTAGGATAAGATATACCTAATACTCTTATGATCACTAAAGGCCAAAATTTTCTTTTGAAGAAGTTTATGTCTATATATATTCAATTGAAATAGCATTAATGGATATTCCACATCGTGGGTTTCATAATTTAACTCACGTGGAATAAAGTTCCTAGTTCGTTAAGCTATAAAAACTCGCCACTATATTAGCATCAAAAAATACCATACCTGGAAGAATCAAATTACACCTTATACTTGAATCCTTCCATAAAAAACCAATAGAATTGAGTAAAAATCAACCTCTACGTAAACTACTCAAAATATTAATAATAATTACTATACCAGATTATTGGATACCCATTTTTGTAAGATTAATCATGGTTGTTATATTCTTGGAGACTTCATCCATGAATATTAGATAATATCTCACTACCATAATAAATTTTCAAACCTTAAATACTGATTTGAGTAGTTTATATGCCATAAAAGACTCAATATTAGTAGGATCAACAAAACAATTTCTCTATGAGATGAAATTTCTACTGGGACCACTTGGGATATATTCAAAAATTAGAGGGGGTGAATCAGTTTTATATAATTTTTATTCAAATTTAAAATTTTTATCCCTTTACCTCTTAGACCTGTTAAGATATTGATTCTCTCATTCTATTTCCTTTCCCGTGATCTTTAGAACACAAATAATGTGGAAATGATATTTATAAGGTTATCCTTTGAATAAGAATGTATTGTCGTTGGTTTAACTAGGAAATAATACTTAATAACATAATATATTATAATGAGATACATGTTATAGTGGTTTGGCCAAAAAACAATCCTGAAAATAAAGTATGGTACCCTACACTCAATAGGGGGGAAAATAATCCTATATCCCAGGACCATAGATAGCCTTGTCTAGCTGCATCACATTGCGAGATATTTATAATATTAGTTTATACAGTATTAAACATTCATGTTCTTTGCAAAACCATGAAAATCCTCCCCCATATTTTACATTTTTTGATTGTTTAAGTGATTCTTTGATCTACTCTTAATTATTATTATATTATTACTTTCAAATAAACATACAATAAACTTTTATTCTTCTTTCCAAGTAGGAAAAATAGTGCACAAGAATATATAAATGTTATGCTAATTACCTTTCACTAATTACAAGACATTTCCTCCTCTATAAAAACTGCACTATATAGATCCTTCTTCCTATTATAAAAATTATGAAAAACCTGTCCAATTCTCATTCATTATCTTCTTCATGTGTAAATAGATATGCAGAAAACATTATTCTATTCTCTCTTCTTCCATGTATTTTTATTTAATGTAGAATATATTTTTTTGGATCTATTATTCTTGTATTAAACATTGATAAATGTATAAGATGATCAAAATAGAGTCATCTCTATTTCTTGAAACCGAATATATTTTTTCATGAATCAAATTTGAACAAAAACTCCTATAAACATATTCAACAACTTGCAAGAATATATAAAATGATAAATGGTTTCATCATTAGTTAATTATTTCTTCTCTATTCTTTATTTTGGTATTCACTATTTCATGTGAATACTTTATTTTAATTATTAATAATATCAATAAATTAAATCCCTTGGATCTCATTCATCATGGTCCCTAACTCGATCCAAAATCTCTAACCAGAACTTATTCTCATAATACATAATGACTCTTCAATTAGTTCTCCCAGAATAATATAAATTATGAAAAAAAATATATTATAATAAACAAAAACAATAAATGTATATTAATATATATTAATGAACTCTTATTCACTATTCCGCATAACTTCTCCTACACTAAATGATAATTTTTCTTCATTTAAAAAATATGCATGCTTCTATAGAAAATAAATTCATGGATCCTTCTTCATTGGTAGAAAAAACCACAAACCTACTTAATTCTTAATTCCATGACATCTAATTCATGTTTATTAGCATGAAAACATGAATAAATGACCTTGATTTGGTGTCACTCATTGCACAATATACATGGTACATCTTACAATTCATGTACGAGCAAAAAATGAAATATTCATTTGATATTTATGTTTGGAAAAATCATATCTTTAACTGATTATTTTTAATTAAAATAAATGAAATCCTGATAGGAGTATTATAAAGCATCTCCCCAAGATAATCCAAGGTCTTTAAATTTTCATATGAATATGAAATCATGCTGATTGCAGATGCTTCATTTATGGAATTAAATATTCCATAAGTTATTCCTTCAATATAAATTCTTGTATTATGAATATATTATCATGATATTTTTATTTCAATAATAAACACATATCCTAGAATATACTAATTCATCCTATCATTGAAATCTATTCACTACATAAATCATATAAACCATTACATAGAAGTTATATTACCCTTATACAGTTCATCGAAAATTACCATTATAAGAATCTTGATAATCATAATCATGATATTTAATATTTAGTAGAACACATTACATTGCATAACTATATTTTATCCTACCCTTCATTCCATCCATAAGTCACCTTATGAATGACCCTCGTGGTAGCTTCTCTTATCATGCATCACTTTCAGTTTCTCTTCCATCTATGTGGCCCTCTGAAAAGTTACTCATACCATGTGTTTCCATGATCACTCATGATTCTATGACAGATACACACTATTCTAAAACATGGTCACATGAAACTTTATGTGGTCACTCAACATACAATGTGTGGTTTCTCAACCACTTCATTTGGTTGATCCATTTACAACATGTGGTTAGAAAACCATTTATACAGTCCCACTAATCTAATACACACTTTCACCAAATAATGAGAAGTTTCTCCTCATAGAATAATACCACTCATGATCATAGATCATTCCATATGGGTTCACTATATGAAATCACACTACTGATGGTCACATATCCCTCTTTATGGTCTTACATCATGGTATCACATTTCTCATGGTAAAAATTAACATAAAACCTCTTATTCTAAGATGCATCTTTCAGTATTAGTTCTATAAATATGATTGGAAACAATTATTTGGATCTTATTCTTTTTAATGCTTGTTTTCATCAACAAAAATTCCAAGAAACTTCTTAACATCATATAGATATTATGTGGTAATCATTCTTTGAAAACAAAACTCACAAAAACATACACAATGTTTTGTTTAGAATCATCCCCTTTTATTTATTGAAAAATAACTTCTAGAAGATATTTAAATGTGTGTTTACTTTATTCTTACTCTCGCTTTTTCTAATCAAACACTCATTTCAATTTCTCCCCTTTTATTGAATGGAAATAAAAAGTACTTTTGAATATGCTATCAATTTATCATTAAGAAATTATCTAGCATTCACCACTCAATATTTCAATTTTACAATTAAACATAATACGAAATAAAATAAGAATACTTTACCTATACTAAAATATCTGAAACTATTTTCCATGCTGAAATGATCACATGATACCAACTGTGATACAAATAAATCAACCTAAAATTCTTTCACTTACTTAAACAAATAGGTAATAAAAATTACATTACAATGCATGGTTGAAGTTCTTAGATTTAGTTCTAAATCTTCTCTAAAATTTTATATTCAATTACATTGGTTTAAATCAATTTCAATTCTTTTTATAATGATTTTATTTTATGTTACCAATGATGAAATATTTAGAAATACGTTCAATTTTAGTGAAACTCCTTCAACAATATTCTAGAATAATTAGATTTGTTATAAATATAAATTTTGGTATCTTTTTCATGATTCTATACTTCTCTCTACCTTAAGGATATATTTCTCATAATCTTTATGGTGATGAATCCCTTTAAGATATATGATTCTGGATGTCCATTTTATGAATACACCAAAATTTAATTCTTCATGGGGATTCCCATATTTGAAAACATTCATATAATCATCAAGGATGATCTTCTTCAATGCATGTTACACACGATACTAAATTTCATATCAAAACAAGATTTATTTTTATTTATTTTAGTGAAAAGAAATTACAAAAACCAATCCCTTCAACTTCATCAAAGATGATCTGATAATTATATTTTCTACAATGAAAATTTAGAGATAAATCATAGATTGTGAAATGATCATCCTGGATATCCATAGTATAAAACCAATACTCTAACTTATGTTCACCCACTAAGTGCATGTTTCACTATTAATTTCCTATAGTATAATATGAAATACAATAAAAAATATTAATTGAATAAGTTAGATCCTCTTTTATTAATAATTTTAATCTCATGAATGAGATGATATTCTAAACCTTGTTTATCCTTTTCCACCACTCTTCATACTTTCACATTTGTTCATTAATTAGGAATTATCTTGAGGTAGTGTGGTAATAATCGCTTAATCAATTTCATTATGTGTGAATATTATTTTCTCAAGAGACTCTAATGAAAATGAATCACCCGTAACAAATTCAACCATATTTAGGAACTCTTATTTTACTAGAAATCTAGTAAATAAATCTATTTGATTATTTCCATCCATATTGCACCTCAAATAGAAATCTTATTTAACATAAGGATTTTAATTTGTAAAAAACCTCTAATGAAATTATAATTATTCACATAAACCATATTTATCTCCATTAGAATAACATTTTTCTTATACCTCTTCCAAATTTTTTTCTATCTCCAAATCTTCTAGCCAAATGACTAAGATGTCATTGGTTACACTGGAATCCTTTTTTGTAGTATTCATATGGAATTTATGAGTGTATTTCCTTTAATAATTCTTTATACATGGATAAATATTCTTGAAATTGTTGAATTTATTACCCAATAATGAACTATCATCCTACTTTGTATTTCACATGGGAGTATCATGATTTATAGCACCCTTCAACTTCTTCTCCATGGCTATAACATGACTCTTAACAATAACCTATGGTCTTTAATTTCTATTAGACTTTATTTCATGATAATATGAGAATGATACACTCTAGTAAATTCTTTTACAAACATCATCATAGATATTAACTATAATTAAAAATATATTTTAATAACAATGATAATTCTTAGTCTACAGATGTTTTTTCTTCATCTCCAGTTTTCTCCCGTTATATATGGGATTAATTTGTGATTCCTAGATGAGTATATTTTATAAGAAATATTGTGCGCAATGCCTAAAAATTTTATTGCTCTAACATTATCTGAAAAACCATTTTTTTACATACTTTTTTCTCTCCGGATTTTAAAGTAAGCTATTTTTCGGACTTATTTTTTATTGGATGAGATATTCTTAGAGAAAAGGAATAAAAAAGTATTCCTCTATACAACATTTTCATGGTGGTAGATTTACCTTAAATTTCTGTATATTATGTTCTTGGGGTATAATTAAAATCAAACACACACACAATGGTTAGAAAGGTAGGTCAATGCCCCCCAAGGGATAACCCACCCAACCAGCCACTTTATTACATTGATATACATGGCTAAAAGGCCCATTGGGTATGAATACCATTACATGACCCATATTAACACCATTGGATGGCCCAAAATCCCCACATGTGTCATTCATGAAAAACTTCTACCCCATTTTTCCGGCAACATCACCCCCTTTATTGTCCCGAAGGCCCATGGGGCCTGTATGCCCATGGGGCCTATAGGCCTAAAATAGTGGCTTGAAGTCCCAAACATATGAATAGTTATAGATAATACAATGACTTTCATATTAATTCTATCCTTTTTATATAGTAAAATTGAAATATTCATCCACTCAGATTTGATCATGGGTTTCATGTAGACTTACAGGGTGTGTAAACCACTCGACGGCTACCCAAACTATTGATTTCCCTTCAATTTTCACCATACATACGTGTCAAAAATTTGTATTTAAACCAAAATCATTTATAAAAATAGATTTAGAATAAATTTATTAATTTTAAATTAATGGTAACACTTTCTTCACAACTACTTAGGAATGAATATCAAATAATGTTATGATCTTCTTTCCACAGAACATTGGTCTTCGAGCATATGCATCTTTCACTGAATAAGATATGATAACAGCTCCGTCATTATTAGTTCCTTGTGAATACATAACCTGAGAAATTTATATATTTTATAACCTAATATAATACTCAAGACATACATTTTTAAAATTTATTTTTAATGTTCAATATCCTTCAATTTTATTCCACCCTCTTTCTTAATTATTTGAACTTATTCTTCATGAATTTTGACCTTGTCTTATAACATTCTATCAATATGGTATATTTTCTTTTTTTTAATGTCTAATTGTAAAATTTAGGCATCAGTTATATTTTTAAATTTCTCTTTTAATGCATGAATATTATTCTCAAATTCATTAGTGTCCTTAATTTTTTCCCATATTGCATAGATACACTCTTCTTCAAATTTGGACCAGATTTCTCTAATCACACTATTCTCAAATTTCTATTTAATGTTTATTTGGATATTTATACCATAAATATCCTCTTTTTTCAATGATATTTATCCATATAATTTTCTTCAACATCAAGATAGGTTATTTCTACCTTTATACTTTCAAACATACTATTTAAAAAATAAACTGTTTCTTTTGGAAAACAATACATCAAATCATTTAATGTATCAGTAAAAAAATATATTATCATATTATCACTACCACTAATTCTTGGTTATTATTCAGTAAAGGGTTGAAAATATTTTATACATACCTCACAAGCACTTGAATTTCTTGACCACTTTAGGTATAAGTTTTTTCCTTCTCCTTATTGGTAATTTGAACCACATGTGCTCGAACTTCTGATCCAAAACAATATTATTTATTCTAATGATATGGAGAAAAAATTACTCTTCATTACGTGAGAGGGGTAAATTCCTCAACATCATTTTCTCATTCTTATTCATGATTAGAATATTACAGGAAGAATCTAAACTCTAATATGATATAGAAAATTCCTCTCCAAAACTGTCCTTCATTAGCATATATTAATGAGAAAAAAAACATTAAAATGAGAGAAACTTCAAATGTATAAAAATGAATAAAAGTTAATATACTCCAATAACAATTGATATGACCACTTTGGAAATGACAAACACCGAGGGAGTTGAATCAGTGATAGAAACTTTTTATTCCAATTTAATTTTTTTACTTATTATTCTATTTAAACTGTTATTATCTTGGTTATCAATTTTTATTAATTTTTAGATCATTATCACACTCAAATAGTAGGTATTTGATTTACAAGGTTCACATGTCAATAATAATGTTTATTCTTTGGTGCAACCAATAAATAATCCTCAATCACACAATCCACCATAATAATATGCACATTACAGGGGATCTTCAAGAAAAAAAAAATCATGAACATGATGTGTGGTAACCTACACTCAAGAGGGGTATAGAAAACAAATCCCAGGTCTCTATACTAGTGATGTCCTAGTCCAACTACATCAATTTTATGGATTATTGTACTTTATGTGTAAACATTCTCCAAAATATTCAATTTATTTACAATACTAAAAAATATTCCACTATATTTGATTTCTATTGATTGTTCCAGTACTAATTTGAAAATAGAAGGAAATAAACCTTTCTTTGTATTACCTTGTATGACTAAAAATTCACACAAACATATTTGTGTTATTATTCATCTCTTTCATTGATTTTAATACCATTCACTATCTGTAAAAACCAAATTACACATATCCTTTTTCCTCATGTGAGCTTCATGAATATTTTATCCAATTTCCCCCTTCATTCTTCTTCTAATGAAAATATCTTTGCAAAAAAAATTTATTCTCTTCTAACTTCTTGTATATATTTTTATTTAGTTCATAATATATTTCACTAAATCTTTTATTCTTGGATTTTCCTCACAACATGGTTACAATGATAACAATAGAGGCAAATATCATTCTTCTTAACCGAAAAAATTTTCTTTTAATAGTAAGTTTTAAACAACAGCTATCATCATCATCATAAATAATGAATAATAATATATTTAATAATAATTAGTTATAGCTTTGGTTACTTATTTTCCCAATTTTATTTATTTTTTATACATTATCCTTTGTGAGTAATTGATTTAAATTACCAAGAGTATCTATAATTAAATCACTTATATTTCATTCATTATGGTATATACCTACATCTATAATAATTGGGCTCAATTTATTCTCATAATGCTTAATGAATTAGTATCAAATTATTCCTTGATAATATAATTTATCACAAATCTTATCTGGTAATTATTGCGAAATATATTTCTATGTTAATATTTAGTAACTGATGTTGATTCTCCATTCTATATAAAAACTCTTTTAATCCATGATAATTTATCCTCATTTAAAACACATATATATGATAATCCAGTAAATGTATTTGTAGATAATTCTTTAGTTATAGCACAGACCTTTCAATCTCATCATTCATCATTCAATAAAATATGATTTATATTTATTTTCCTACATGAAATGAATCATGACCATGTTGTAGTTGTGGAATTTACATCATGGCATAAATTCCATGATACATCTGTCAATTCATGTATGAGCAGCATATCATAGATTCCTTCAATATTTATATACTTAAAAATCATGGATTAAACTTAATACATAGGATTAAAATAAATTAAATATTATTTGGAATCATTTAAATTATCTCACTTTAATAATACCATGCATTTATTGTAGCATATTCATATGCATGAATTTTGACCTCGGCTACATTATTTATAGAATAGAATATTCTACAATATATTCCTTAAATAAAACTGCATATATCATTGATTAATTATCATAATATTTTCATTTAAATAATGAACATGTCACCTATCATCAACTAATTCATCTGGAAATCAATATCTCTTCTCCAAATCATTCTTCCTCACCTTTATGTAGAAGGTATATTACCCTTATGATGTTCCAAAAAATGATCCATTGATATAATCATGATAATATTAATCAATATATTTAAGATATAGTATAATACTTTCCATTTCATCATCATATTTCTTCCTCTTCTTCTTCAGTCGATCTTTGATTCACCTTTTGTGTGACCCTCATCGTAGCTCCCTCTGTCATGCAACACATATAGTCACTCTTCCATATGTTTGACCCTAATGGTAGCACCAAATACCATGAAAGTCAAAGGTCACTTGTTCTTTCATAAAATTTTCGCACTATTCCAATGGATGGTCACACAACCCTTTATCTGGTCCATTGAGTTACAATGTGTTGTCACTTCACCCATAAATATGGTCCCATAATACCCACATGTATTCACTCATCCCCTTCATATGGTTGATCCATAAAAAACAGGCAGTCACACAACCCTTCACACAGTCTCACAACTCTAATGCACTATTGAATTACATAATTTAGGTTTGAACCAAATGGAAAAACACCACTCAGTTTCATATATCCCTCTATACAGTCACACCACATATAAGAAACTAGTTATGGTGGCACCTGCCTCCTTACTGTCACACCTCATGGTATTATAAATCTATTATTCCAAGATGTGTCATTCAGAATTATTTCTCTAAATATGTTTGGAAGAATCTCAAGGGATTTTCTTCTTCTTCAATCTTGGGTTACCCAACTAAAATTCCTAGAAACTCATTCACATCATATTGACATGCTTTGAAAATAATTCATTAATAAAAAATATCAATCACATAGACTCATGATAAATGGTCTAAAAATGACCCTTAAAATAGACTTTGATTCCAAAAACATGCATTATGAGAGATTATTATATATTTTTCTAACAAATTATGTCTAAGAAAATCCTCATATGCATGATTTTCTCATTCTACATTTGAGAGTATATAATAATCTCATCCATGAAAACCACCATGAACCAATAAAGGAATATATATATGATTTAATTCATGAGTCCCACTAATATATCAATGAAATTCATTAAATTTAACAACACCACTAATAACTCTTAGTGACCAATGTTACTATTAGAATAAAATTAATAATTTTTGATAAGATGGTGTTGGATTTTTTGGGTTGGAATTATTGTCAACAAAAATTAGTTTTTATTGTATTAGGTTTTTAAACTGAAGTGAATAATTTTAGATGTTATTCGGAATATTGAAGTCATCTATAGGGGATTATATGTTTATGAGAAAGGATGGAGAAGTGTTGGATTAATTTTTAGGTCTCATGAGGATGTTCTTCCCATATGGTAGTTATTATAGAAGGATAGGGGTTTTTTGTGAAGTTAATTTGGAAAAATAAATCATACATTCATGGAGGAAAAAAAGAAAAAAAGACTAATACCAACATACATCATCATATAAAGGATGTATAGGGGTGGATATAATCTTGATGGAGAATAAATGATCAAAGAGGTTCACCGCTATTATTAAGTGAGGATCAGTGGCCCTTGTGTGAGCAACACCATGGGAGGAAAAATTTAATTTTCTAAACAATACCTTTTTAACTAGCTACAGATGAAGAAAAAATATAATTTTGGATACTAGAATAGTGTTCTGAATTCAAAATTTAATTAACACAGTTATGATTAGCTATAGGAAGTCATAAATGAATGAACATGATGTGGGGAAGAGTACCACCTCATTTTGGATTCAAAATGATGAGAATTTTTTCACTATTCCTTGGAGCTCAACATTTTTCAATGAAAATTTCCCTATGTAAAACAAGTAACACTAAATTAGATATTATGGTGTCTTTTTTCAAGGGTATTGTGTGGGAAATTCAGAAGTATCATACCCACACTGAAAATGGGAATCTGGTGGAGACCATTCCATGGTAGAGACCATGGTGTGATTTCTATGTCCTTATGGTAATTGTGGAGGCCCACTACCACCATGTTGGTCACCATATGGGATTCATATAAGGAGATATAAATAAATATTCTAGATAACCCTTAATTTTTATACCTTGTATTTTTTTGTGAAAAACATTCGGATTTAATGTCAAAATGTGTTGTTGAGTGTGATATTACTATTTTGATGAGTGTTTTTTATGGAATAACACCATATCTTGATCAGAATATTGTAATGATTAGGGTATCCATTCCAAAATCATTGATTAATTAAATATAATATATGAATTTGATTTCATTGATCTGGTTATTTACTATACCAAAATCCATTGATAAAGAATTTCTGTCATATTGTTCATATTAGTCTAAAAGTTGAAAATATGATATAATATCATGATGTTAAGGGAGTTGACCAGATCCCTTTTGGATAACAGTAAATCAAAACTTACCATAATAATTATGAGAGGAGAATGAGAAGATATATATTTATAAATAGAAATGGTAAATAAAAGATATATTAGTAGATAAATTAAATGACATATTGTAAAATTAATTAATGGATAGATATAAGTTTTACAACACATCTAAGAGAGAGAGAGATCATGACTTCCATTTCTGATTTTATAAAAATAATAATAGGATTGAAAATAAGTACTACAAGAATAATATGAAGGATATTTAACCTATGTAAAAAAGTTAATAAGTGGATTAGTTTTGGTTATATGTTAGTAGAAATATTGATGAAAGTATTGTCACTCCTAGAAGATCCTTTCATTGAAGAATAAGGTGTAGTTTTCATTATGGAACATGGAAAAGTGATTATTTTATTCTAAATCATATCTATCCTATGAAGGAACATCTTCTAGAGATCAAAAGAACTACCCGACATTTAGTGAAATAGTTAAAATTGTGATATTATTGAGTTATTTGGTGTTTTTAATGATTTTTTTATTAATGGGAATGAGGAGATGAGTGATGTTAGTAACCCCTGGGAGGTAGTGATCCATCATTAGCCCTCTAAGGGGAGTGACTAAAAGTATAGTATTTCCCTTGACTAAACCCACTAAAATTCAATGTGGTTAGTAGATTCCATGTAATTAGGATATTTTCAATTTCATTCTCTTTATATTAGACTAATTCATGTGAACTCTGTAAAATCATTTTGTCTTACATACATGCTCCCTTAAATTTTTCAAGCCATAATTAGTGAGTTGGGGTTAAGTAAATATTGAATAAACCATGTAAATTCTATGTCAAGAGGATGGTAAATAATAAATTCAACATTTAATGAAGATAAAATTTGTTTCTATACTAATTTTGGAGTCAAAATATATTATAGAAGTGAGATTTTTAGGAAAAAAGTTTAATTGGAATGAAATTACACACCATAATTCACAACACTCTTTGGATATCTTAGACTAAGGACCCTATTAGGGTATAAAAATAGTTTAAATGAATAACATATTTTCTTTGTATTTTTTTACTTTAAAGTGATATGATTAGTATTTTTATTTTATTTTTGATTCTTCTCCAATTTCTATTAATGATATTGAAAAAATAATAATTTTAAGAAGAATAATTTGAAAATAGTTATTTTTTATAGAATAGTTTTTTGAAAAACATTGATTCATGTGAAATAATTTTATAGATCCCAAATTAAACGTGTTAATGAATATAAATATTAATCAATCAATCCATATAATAGTACTACATGATTAACTAAGGAGATTTGTTTCACAAGTGGATTTGAAACTTAAAATAATAATAATAAATATTATGATTGTAAAATCTGGAATCACTCTACTAACCAGTGTGTAGAGATACGTGGTTGGGATAGGATAACATGAAGCTAATGGAAGACAATAAGAAACAAAAAATAAATTTAAAGTACTAAAATCAAAGTTAATAATTTTAAAATTTTAAAAATGTGCCTGATTAAAGTGTCTAGTGATCTAAGATATAGGTGAAGTTTTCTTTATATGTTTGAATATAAAGTTGTATTTGTATTCAATTAGCTATAAATTAATGTGAATTAAATGTGTGCCAATGGGTTGAAGAGCGGTTTTCATTGTACATGTAAACGCGTAAGTATATAATATTATAAAGGGAAGTGTGATGGAAACCCATATATTTGGGGATGGAAAATGAGTTTGGTTTCTGAGTATGAAACCCAATAAATCATATGATTGTTGTGTATGTATGTATTTAAAAGTCAATTACAATAAGTGTGGAAGAATTGTATATAATGGATTGGTGTGCACATGAAATGAACTAGAACATGGGGAGATTTTATATATATTAATAAAATTTATAAATATAAAATAGTTTGAGAAGAATACATCCTTATATTACAAAAAATTAAGATTCATTAAACCAAAGGAAAACATCCTTTAGATAATGGGTTTTAAGGCCAATGTATAGCCAAAATTGAGATGGAAGAGGAGTTTTTGGAAATAATCTATCATGAATAATTTATATATATAATGACTTTATAATATTATTTAATTAATTTGAAAATTATTTTAATAACCCATTTAATTAAATGGAATTTTACTAAATTAATATGAATTCATTTTAAGAGGCCTTGAGATGATCTGAATGAATTCTATGTTACTTTGAACAATTGGTAATTCATGTGTTTGTGTAAAAAATTTACAAAGGAAAATGAATTATGGAACATTCAAAATACATTTTAGATCATGTAATAAAATATATAATATGTAATATATTTTTATTCTATACATAAGTAGTTTTAGGCTGTGTAAGAAATTTTACCCAGGCATATGATATTTGAGTTGCCCATAAGATCTTTCTTGATTGCATAAGATAATTTATATACATAGAATTTATTTTTTAGCTACATAAGAATATTTAAATACATATAAGATATTTTGGATCAACACATAAAAAGTTTTATTCATTATAGGAAGAATACCCACATATGATATTTTTGATATTCAACACATTTCTATAGAAAAATAAAATATGTTTTTGAGCACATAATATATTTTACATGGTGAGAAAATTGATATTTTGAGAATTATAAGATTCTAATGAATGTTATTTTGGATGACGAAAGATTTGGTCTATAAGGATCCAAAAAATAAAAAAATTGGATCATTGATTTAGTCCAAAGAACTTATAGAAATTAATAATCAGTATTAAAAGAGGTGATTGGAGGGAAATAGAGAAAGAGTTGTAAGGTATTAGAAGGAGATTTTTAATTTATTAAAATTATAATGAAAATAAAATCTGTTGATACAAAATCATTTGATGATGTCATAAATATCATTAAGCATTCATAAGCCATTATCCAAGACTATGGTCATAAAAGATCATATAAATGATATACTTAATGATGAAGATGAAAATTTAAAAATAATAAAGGTAAAGATGAATTTATGCTCGATATATAATCTAGTTTTTTGGTTCTTATATTTATTTCTTCATAATATAGTTTGGTGTTAAGATAAAAATTTTGTTCACATATTCAATATGAATATGCATTATTCTTTATGATATGAACTCAAGATATGTGAGTGAGACTTTAAAAATATTTTTTACAATTGTTTATGTTTTAATTATTTGAAGAGTAAATCGTATTGGTGATGTGAAAATTTTATTTTAAGGAAGAAAATATACATATTTATTTTGAGACAAATTCCTAAAGGTATATTTTTCTGAGGGATAGGAAGATGAATAAAAATAAAAAAACCAGAGGGGATCTATTTTAATATTGTTAGAGATTATTAGTTTAGGAATGTTGGAAAAACTCCTATTAGATTCACTTAAATAATAATTATTTAGAGATCATGGTTAATGATGAAAAAATTGGTGCAACCTATGCATCTAATTTATTATCTTAGACACATTATCTAAAATATATTCATTTTTTGGAAGTTTAGATGACAGTAAAATTTGAAAAATAGAGTATCATATATTGTTCATTGATACAAGAAAATTGAAATAATAAAAATATCATTGTACACTAAAGACAGTATATTGTATTTCCATGATAGTAGTATAAGAACTCTCAAAGGGAGAATAAGAAAAAGGGGAAACATATTCATATTCTAGTAAATAATTAAATAGAGAAGTCGAGATAATAGATAAATAATAATTGATTGTTAATTAAAAGAAAATAAATAAGTTTTTTTATTGTTTCTAATGGATAGATTTTGTCGATGATAAGGAAGTGAGTTAGAAGAAGACCAAGGTTTTTACTATTCAAATCATCATGTGAGATTTTTAGGAACTATTCACTCACACTAATATAAAAAGGTAATGATTTTTTAGGATACATTATTTATTATTAGTTTATTTATCGATAAAAAAATTAAATAATTTTGGATTTAATAAGTAAACAGATGTTGAGTTTCATGAATGATTTCCTAAAAAAATTATCAACTCAAATTCTCACTACATTAAAAAATTAGATCTGCTTTGTTAGTGTAGAGGATGTGGGATTTGGTTCTATAAAACCAATTAATTTTTACACTATTATTATCTATATATTCATAGTGTTGAATATTAATAAATTTATTATCACATGATGATGGTTCATTTGATTAACATTAATGTTATAATGTTCTTAGATTATCTTTCATATCGGAAAGTCAAAGTTGCTCTCTACTATGAAGAGAATCTTAAAGAACAATGGTGATTTTAATAAATATATGTTCTATGGGTAGATGAAATAATATAACTAGATACAAATGATAAATTCCTTTATGGTTAAGGTTCTATTAAGACATTGATACTTCTTCTTAATAATTTCACTCTTGAAAATCTCGAAGAGAATAGGATTTTGAGAACAAAACATCCAATAGAAAATTTACATGCTTTATTTGTTAATGGATATTTATATTTTTGGATGGATGTAATGATCCTTAGGCTTTGAAATTATTATTAATGAATACCATGAATCACAAATTTTGATGTATTTCTATAATCCATGAATAAATATTTTTATAGTTATGATAGGTACATTAGTCCCATCACACTAGAAATGAAATTATTGAATAATTCATGAAAGTATTTATCCCTTTTTCCCTTAATAGAAGTTGATGTTTTATGCTCTTTAATATAAATGGAACTATATTATAAGTTTATGGGAATTTATTTTTGTTGATATGTTTATTTATGGAATGTCAAAAAAAGATATTCTGATATATGTTTTGATAAAACATGTGATATAACCTATTTGAAAAATATATTGAGACAAAGGGATTGTATTACATGGTTGGTGTTCATAAAGATAGTCATAACATTGAATTTTCCTCATCTCTTTAGGTGTCATGATGTGTTTTCAAAACTACTCTTTTTAAATGAATATGACTTAATATTAATAGGATATGGACCTAATGGGGTCATAATGAAATTATATCCATTAGTTTCACTAATTTGGATGAATTGGAATTTAGGACTATGTGGGCCCCATGTGTATGGACTAAGTAGTTTCCATGTGAATGATAAAAAATATATTAATTAAATTATATTATTCTGGTTTTGAATAAGGAGATTTGAATTTATTTCTCATGGGATTCACATGTTTAATAAATTATTAAATGAATATGAGAATGGTTTTTTTCAATGAATGGCCCTTTGTTTGAGGTTTGTTAAATAATTAAGGGAGGAATAAACTGATTCAATATCTAATGCTTCATCAGATGAATATTTTTAATGACAATAGTGATGATTAAATGTTTTATAGATGGTTTTCCATTTTTATTATGTTATTTATTTCATTTTTTTCCAATTTAATATGGATAATTTATACAATTGTTTGAGAGAAATTTTAGAATTTTTACCCTTATTATTTAAGCTCATTTTGAGTAATGAATAAAATAAAAAATCATATTCATGAATTTTATCTCCAATCCTCTCTTCCCTTAAGCCTCTATAGAGATACATATCATGTTTAAATTAACCAAATTTTGAGGATTGATCATGCAATATTTTAATGATTATATATGCATTTTGAGGCCTCTGATATTTTTCACGAGCACCCAGGTATTGAATACTGATTTATTTGGAGTATTATTAAATGTGTGGAGAATATATAGGGAATATAATTTGGTATCATTGGGATAATATGATCCCAATAATAGAGGATATCACTGGGATCATGGAATTCCACAAGGATACAATTTTGATTTTATTTTCATACTTAAATTAATTTTTACATGATCCTTAGAATTACTTGAGAATCACTCGTCCAAATAAAGTTTATTATAATATATTTTTTCTATGAAATTAAAATAACACATTATTTCAAATTGGCACTATGTGACTAGTTCCCTCAATGGCATCAAATATAATATTTAATTTTTTAATAAATAATTTTAAATGATTTTTCTAGAATTTGGGTAGAGGGCATTGATATGGACTAAAATACACTGATGATGCATAAATCCAAGTTTGAACAACCAAGATATGTCTAGTAGATGATTGATGGATGTTGGAAATAAAATTTATATATATATATAAATATATATATCATTTATATATTTTCTAGCATGGAGGATTTTGGACTACAGTCAATGCACTATGGGTGTTTTCGAATAGATGGTCGGATATGGGTGGGAAGTTTCTTTTTTACCACGTAAAATAAATAAAAAACATGCCAATATTATTATTTTTTAAATCATGTATATGTATGAAGTTCAACATCACCTGAATTTAAAAACACCCCAATTTTTGGGGGGTGGGTTAGCTAGTAGTGACATATCTCAATAAGGTTATATATATATATGAATAGTTTTTTATTTCATATGTGTGTCACGCCAAAGGGGCTCCCCTCCTAACCATTCATTTACTATTTTGGGCACGCCACCCACCACAACCCAAAATCTATCTCGGTTATGTCGGCCCAAGTCAGGCCAAGTCAATCCAGAGTAATCCAGATTCACTCGATAGGCCCATGCCTATACATATCAAATATCTAGGGACCCGTTTTGGATTTAATGGGATATGAAAAAAACTAAAATATTAGAAATATAATTTAATTTTCAATAATTTATTAAATTTTTTATCAGTTTCATTAAATGTATAAATAATTAATTAAAATTATTTCGATTCTAATGTAATGAAATAAAAATTCACTTGATTTGAATATTACAGTTGTAAATTTTTATTATGTAATATTATTTCTTTTTGACTCATCATGAACTGAGACAGTGTTGTGCACGTCTAGTTATTTATTTATTTAATTTAATTATTACCTATGTGCTTTAAAAATGTAATAATTATTTATCATTTTGATTATTGATGTTTCATATCTATCTCATTAAATGTATGAGGGAATGTGTGTCCATATTTTATTAATAAACTAAATTTTTTAATCCTAAGTTCCAAACACCTACATGTGAGTACACATTGTAATGAACTAAGCCATTCAAAATGATGTAGTTAGAGTTGGTATTCTACATGCATACGAAACAAGTGAAATTCACAAGAGTTTAATGGGAACTATAATACAAATATAGACATGACTCATGTTACTCCCCTAAAGTCTTAGTTAGTCCATTATTTACTCTATGGATTAACCATTGGATAACATCTCATGATAATTTAATTATTTATTTATTTTTTCCTTTTATGGTTAATTATGTAAATTCATTGGTGTTATACAATCATATATAATAGTTAACAAGCATTTAAGAAAAAAATGAATAATTTAGTGATTAATGTTTTCAATTTATACATAGTTAAATATTTGAGTGTGGTCACATAGAAATGAGTAGGATAAATAAGATAATATTTTAGTCACTAACAGAAGTAAAATGAAATTTATTATGCATTAATTATTTTATCAAGACATAAATAATTAATTATATAAATTAAACATTATATATACAAGCATATAAAAGGATAAAATAATTATATTAATGAATAAGGTATAAAAATTAATCATGTAAATATTAATTCAGATATCTCTTTTTATTACTTTATTATGAATGGAATTATAGATAGAAGTGTTGGTTTGGCCCTTTTTGCGGAGACTTCCACTTATTAGGGAATTATAATGAGAGTTTAAGGTCAAAATAACCAAATTTGCATCATGAAAAGTACCATAATCTAGAATTGTTAAAATTTGGATGCAAGTGTTGAGGAAATATGAGTATTTGATTTTAGGAGATGGGGTTCCACTCAACAAATCAAGAAGTTGTGATTTAATACTGTTGGAATGTTTTTACCTAAATAACTTAGAGTATGTTGTACTAGGAACTCGTTAGGGTTATGGAAAGGGAAATGTGGATCATTTCCATTAGAATATCCATATATAATGATATTACAAAAACTATGGTGACCTATATTTCTATTTGATAAAATAATGGGAGACTAATAAATAAATATTTATTATTTTTCATATGCTAATCAAAATAAATTACTAAAATATGTATTTATTTTGTTACAGAAAATGTAATTTAAATGACATCAACATTATCACTACAATCAATATTGAAGAAGGATAACATTCTCATTGATACAATCTTCAAATAGTGGTATAGGTACTTGTGTGTTGTACTATGTCAATAAAAGATGTCATAAATATTACAATCCATAGTTCTCAAGGCACCCGCAAAGGAGTCTAGTGAGGATGAAATAAAAAACTACATGGTACACTTGTATGACATTCTATATTTCCAGTGTCTCATTCTAGATTTTATTTTTAGTGATCTCTATAAATTTTTTTTCGATATTTATGAATATATAATGATGTATCATATACATAATATTTATCACGAGAAGGTGATAAAAGAGATATATGAGATCTCCAATACACTATTCATGTCAAATCATGGAGAGTTGGGGTAAACTAGTACAATTATTGTCAATATGATTGGATAAATAAACCACTTGGACATATTAGGTTTCATACTTCTTGATGATTTTAGAAAAGATCCCGTTTTATTTTCTATACCTCACAGCCTCCCCAATATCATTGTGAATTATAATATAATAAATAGTGTGAAGTCCCTCCTAAAACTCCTCACCTCAATTTTATATGTAGATAAATACATGAGGTGTGGAAAAAATATATTCAACATAGTGAATAAAAGTAAAAAATAAGGAAATTTTTTTCCAGACTCACTCAAAGTATATGTCTCTTTTGAACCATCCTTATATGAAATAACATATCCAAAAGTAGAAAAATAAAAAAGATGTATTATTTTTTCATGTAGACCCAGGGACATAATATGAACTGTTCCCATAGTTTAGAAGTAAAGGAGAAGCTTTAGTTGTATTCATTATCAACTGTATTCACCCCATATATTCTAGTTGGGTATTTGATATATCTTCGGGTATTCATATTTGTATCCAAATGTATGAAAAAAGTATATTTCAGATAGTTTATTGAGGATTTGTGGATATTTTAGCAACTAATGGATTCAAACTAGTTTCTATGGATATAAGAGAATAAAACCTTTCATTTCCAAAAGTAATGATTCTTTCCTTGAAGAATTGTAATTACATGTCAGGTGTTACCAATAACATTATTTTTTTGCCTGTTTTAGATAAGAATGTTTTTGTTTTCAAGTTAGGTAATGAGAGATTCTAATTTCATAATGATGAAATTATTTATACTATGGAACATATTACTAATGAATTTTATCATCTTGAAAGTGTAACCTAGAGTTGATAATCTATAACAAATCAGACTCAGATGACTCATATCACAACTAGTTGTGGAATCATGGACTTGGTCATATAAATGATAAGTGTTTGAAAAATATATGACAATATGGTTATTTAGACTAAATTGAAATAAAACAACTGGGAAGATGTATAATTTTTTTAAAGGAAAGATGTTCAAATCCACTTTTGGAGAAAAGGTTGAAATGGCCATAGGGCTTCTATAATTAGCTCACTCTAATGTATATATACATTTTAGAGTAGAATCTAGAGGTGGGTATTCTTACTTCATAACTATTACTAATGAAATGAGTTGACATGGATATATATAATTGATAAGGTATATGTTAGAAAACTTTATTAAATTTATGGTGTTGAATAATGAATTAGACCATCATCTTTGTAAGAGGATAAAGAAGATTCATTCAAATCGATGTAGTTATTATATTTTTGAAGAGTTCATAAACTATGTGTGGGATTATTTGATTCTATCTCAACTCACACATCCATATACACCATAGTGGAATGATGTTATTGAAACGAAGAACCATTCCTTGTTCGACAAGGTATAATCAATGACGAGTCACACAAATATTCAGTTATCCTTCTAGGGATATGATTTATTGATAGTAGTATACACACTAAATAGGTTCTATATAAGTTGGTAAATATAATTCCAAACTTTTCAATGTATAGAAGTAAATTTATGTTTTCTAACATACATGTATGTGGTAGTGTATAATTTTTGAAGGACATTTACAGAAATAGACTAGCATATCTGGGCATGGAGTGTATATTTATATCATATACTAAGGAAATAAGGGGTATTTTCTATATAAAACCTCAAAAAACATGTTAACAGTGGCTAGACATTAAAAATTCTTTAAGAGGGAATAAAAACTCAAAAAGGATAGTTGGAGAAATATTGACTTTAATGAATTTGATGCCCAAGATATAAAAGATATGGATCATAGAAAAGTTACACCAATCTCTACGAAAGATATTATTCTAGAGACACAAGTACTACATAGGAGCCCCAGAGAGGTTAGAGAATCATAGAGATATGGTTTTATAGTCACTAATGGTGAAATTAATTATTGATTGAGAATAATGAACTTATATCCTTCGAATATGTAGTAGAGAGATTAAAAGTTTCAAGAAGGAAAGAATCCATGAATTTTTATATGGATTCAATATATCAAAACCAATTCTGGTTTTTTATTGATGCACTAGTAGAAGTAAATCCTATTTGGTAAAAAATTGGATTTCAATAATAAATTGCATAGAGAGGATAAATTTAACTTATATAAATCACAACTAGTGGCCAGAGGTTTTAAATTGTATCAAGGAATTTCCAATGACAAAAACTTTTTTCTAGTTTCTCTACTTAAATTTATTAGAATTCTACATTCTAAAAAAAAATTCAATATTTATGAGATTTTGAATATGGATGATCAAAATAGAATTCCTTAATGAGAACCTTATTAAAGTTTTTTATATGACACAACCAGAAGTGTTTGTGACTCAACGAAGCACCAATAAGGTATTAAAGTCATAGAAATACTTTTATGGGTTAAATAAATCATGCAAATCATATGTAAAATTTGGTTTTATGAGGACATATGTGAATTTGGTTTTATATAGATGGAATTTGATCCCTATATCTATAAGATATTTAATGGAAATGTAGTAATTTTATAAGTAATAGATATCAATGACATATTACATAATGGAAATGATATACTATCTTTATAGTCAGTTACGAAGTGGTTAAACACATGATTTTCAATGAGAGACATAGGTGATGTAGCATACATTCTACGATTCAGTATTATTCATGATAGATTTAGGATTCTTCACACACTAATTTAAGGTACATAAGATGACTATATACTAAAGAAATTCTGTATGGAACAATCCCATAGTGAATTGGTTTTAATATCCCAAGCTATACATCTCCATAATAAAATATGTACATATAAACAATATGAGAGGGAGATAATGAGTAGAATACCTTACACAACTACGATATGTTCCATTATGTATTCCATGTTATATACCATATTTTAGGTTTCCTATACCTCACGCGTTGTGGGAAGATATCAATTCGTCCAGTGAGAAAGGAATGAGACTACCATTAAGACTATCCTAAAGTATATCAGGCATAATATGGATATGTTCCATGTTTTTGTAGGAGATGAGTAACTAGTCCTGAGAGGATATACATTTTCTAGTGTCCAGAGAGATTAGGATGATATGGAATTGTAGTTAGGACATGTATTATGCCAAAATAATGTACTTTTGAGATATAGGAGCATGAAGAAACTAATGGTCACATATTATATGATAGTGTATGAGTACATTGTAGATTTCGATGAAACAAAAGATGTATTTGGATTTGAAACTCCATCCAGGAGCTTAATGTGATGTCACTCAGAAAAGATGTTGTCACCCTTTATTATGATAACATTGAATTAGTTGTTATCTCATAGTATCCCATATCAAATAGACTCATTGACTAATTTATTATCTTAGAAAATTATTGAACATCATATTTGAGCAAGAAAACTGAATTTTGTTAGCCATTGGCTCTAGTGAAATTGGAAGAAAATTGGGGTTGGTTCCCTAAATGAAGTAATTTGTACATTATGATTACCTATATAATCAAAGTGTTTAATATTTATCAATTTATTATCATGTGATGATTTATATTCAATGTAACATTAATGTGATAATATTCTTCGTTCATTTTTTACAGTCCAGGGTCATAGTAGTTCCCTTCTATATTGAAAATATTCAAGTTGAATGATAATATTATTAAATGATTATTATATAGTTGGATGACATCATCTAACTCAACATATATGATATAGGTTATCCTGGGTTTGAGGATTATAATATATTGGGACTTCTACTCATAAGATCAGCATTTGAAATCATTAATATAGGTTGATTTTGGGAACACACCAACTAGTAGAAAATCCACATGATCTATGGGTAATTGTATATTTTTATATGTTAATGTGTGTAATGGTCCTTAGACTTTGGGATTTTTATTAACACAAATCATTATTTATATATATTTATGTATTAGGGTAAACTATAATGACATATGTTCATAGAAAAGTTAGGTATGTTGGGTGTGTCATAACTAATATGACATTAATGAATAAAAAATTAAGGATTTTCCACTTATATTCTTTAATGGAAGATTATGAATGAGGACCTTTAATTAAAATAGAAAATTCTAATTAGTCCAAGTTCATGTAATGTTTTCAATCAATTCATATGAGGTAGTTATAGTTTTAAATGTTTTGGATCTATTTATGGGTCATGATGTGTCACTAGATACCACTCATGGTCGATGATTAGGAGTTAACACTATTAAAAAGAGGGACAAAACACTCACACAAAAATTGTATCCATCAGTTCCATCAATTCAAATGAATTGGGGTTTAAAAATAAGTGTTCCCCATGTGCGTAGACTAAAATTCATCCAAGTTAGTGATTAAAATTAAATTAATTCAAGATTATTATACTCATTTTGAATAATGAGAATTTAATTTTTTTCCTAAATTCAATCACATGTTTTTTGTAATTATAAAAATGAATATGATAAACTTTTATTTTTCGAAGAAATATTGCACCATTAAAAGTTCATTAAATAATATTTTTGTGGAATGGGCTGAGTAGACGGCTTAAAGTACATTACAAGGAGTTTATTAATGTCTCTAGAGATTGGTGAAATTTTCATGATATGTATGACATTTTTATGAGGTTATTTTTGGGGGGGTGGTTTAATTAGGTTAACTTATCTAAGGGATTATGTGAAACTTTTAGAAAATTAACCCTTATTATTTAAGATCATTATTAATCTATGAATAATAAGCTATGAAATGTTCATGACTTTTCTCTATTATATTCTATTATATAAATATTAAAGATGGATAATGATCAAGTAAGGACAGATCCAAGTTCATGAATAGATTGTGTGTTCTATTATTGATAAAAATATATATATAAGGCCGTCAATATTCCATTATAGAACCTAGGAATTGATGAATTATGTTCTTATAGATGTGGTAAAAATGTGTACTATCTATAAGTCATATACTTTAGTGTCTTTTATCTACATTAGTTTAGATAATATGGAATATCATTGAGATTTCATAATTCCATAAAGGCACTATTTTTATTTCTTTTTCATAAATAAAATAATATTCATGAGATCATTGTGATGAATTGGGAATTCATAATAAAAATATAGTGTATGATGATTGATTTAGTAATAAAAATTAAAATATCACATGCTTGTGTGCTTATTTTATAGTCCCATTTCCTTTATATGCATCCCATGACATCATTAGTGGTCTATTTCAAGAGGTAGATGAAATCATAGACCAGGTAGTAAAATTTCAGTATGATAGAATTTATTGGGATACAATATTTTTATTATTTATAAGATTTTGAACAACCCCTCCAGTGAAATATGTTGAGAGAGTGGGTTGGGATAAAAAAATCCCACTTACACATGTAATGATAATAAGTTTCATATTATAAAATATATATAAAGGTATAATAATGTGTTTCAATATGTATTAGGATTGAATTGAGATCGAACCATATAAAAACATGTGTTCTATTTTTTATTAATTTATCAATATTGTATATAGGTGTATGATAGTATAAAAAAAATAAAGGATCTATCTTCTTTTATATAAATCCTAGGATCGAACCAAATGGGTTTGAATGAATTAAATTAATAATTAGATCATGGTAAAGGAATGTTACTCTACCTAATTCACCCCCTCTTAAGAGTGTATTTACAATCCTAATGGGACTTACAATTGGTATAAGAGAAAAGTTACCTCTGATTGTATCTAGTCTGGACTATCATAATATGTAACCATATTTATGGTTTTATCACTAACTAAATATACATATTTTATTTCAATGTATTTTTAAAATATTTCATGAACTTCATATTTGAAATATAAGTGAACTGGATGGAATAATTATGGTTTATCCATCCTATAATAGATGTATAAGTGTCTTCCAATAACATGGGAAATAGTAATAAGTAAGAGACTATAAAGAAGATAAAACCCATAAAAAGAGAATGGGATTTACCACTACTTAAAGGTAATCTATGTGATGTGTGTTTAGATAGTAAATTTATTATTTATGATTCATTAGATGAATAATGTACAAACTATGAAAAGGGTTATGTTGAATTTACTAAAGACATATATCTTGAGGTTATGGATTATTTGAATGATTTACCAATTGAAGTGGTGAAATATATTTTTATTCATCAAGGGAATACATAATTAAAAGTCACAAATAGATGTTGAATCCAATTACAATGAAGGGTAGTTGGTAAAAAATATGAGTTGTTATAATACTATAAAAAAATATTTAAATTAAGAGAATAATTTTTTTAACTCATTAATGAAATAATTTCTTTGATGAATGAAAATTTTAAAAGGAAGAATATGAGATGGGAAAGTTTTAGAAAAAATTTAAGGATATTTTATATGCATTTTAAAATCTCTAAAAATTATCAATATATGTCAAAAATTCCCAAATTAAAATACATAAAAAAGGTAAAGGATATTTAAAACCATTTTCAAGAGTGAATTAATGTAAATGAGTATCATTTGATAAATATAATTAATGAATATTAATGGAGGGTTAGGTTACATGACGACTATAATTACATGTTAAATATAAATTGTCTCAATTTATAGGTAAACAAAAAAATCTTGGAAACTATACAAGTTGGAACCTCACAATCTATTGAGAGAATAACTTATATAAACTATTTATTTTAAATAATCATTCCAAAAAATAGAATCATGAGTATGGTAAAAAAATAACTTGAGATCATCTATAGAAGCCTCCACCTTAGGCTCCTTGAAAAGGGTAACCCACTATCCAGATACATCTCATTGTACTTAATTTAATTATGTGAGAATACAAGAAACATATTAAATTATAAATAAATTTAGAAGTATAAAATTTCCAAAAAATTTAGTATGTCATATAGGATGAATATAGGCATGTCTGATAAATGTTTCCCCACAAATAGAGGAAAATTTTGATGTTCTAGCCCAAAAATAGTAGGTATGTAAATATGAACGGATTTCATGCTAAATAAAATTTTCAAAATGAATTGGTATAAGTTGTTTCTCCTGGAGGTTTGGTTATAGTACTATTAATTAATGGAATAAGATATTAGAATGTTGAAATCAACGACACCCGGAAATAAGTGGAACAATAGTTGACATAATAAAGAAACATACTAATAAAAAGGATTCCTCATTAATGAAGATAAATCTATCTTAAAAAATTCCAATATGATGTTTTATAATTTTCTATTGTTTGTGAAACAAAATTGGTTACTTTTAGGATGAAATATGGTATAATCCTATCAGGTATCGATTTTTTAGTAAATATAAAAAGGGTCAACTAAAAAATAAGAATCAAGTAAATCAAGAAAGTGTGTCTTCTTTGGGAGATAAATTAGTGAAGAAATATATTGAATCAAATCCTCCCAATAAGTATAGAATTATTAGAAGGATATTAAACTATAGAGAATTGATTTCTTTATTTTCAAAACTGTGTAAAAATCATGGATCACTACAATATGGATATTAAAATAGTGATAAATGGAGAAAGAGTAAATCAAGAAGAAAATATTCAATCCATGAGGGGGATAGAAATATTGGAATGGTCATTAAAACACATTTTTAAGAGTTTGGGAAGCTTCATAAGAAGGGTATGTTAAAGTTTGATGAATATGTGTGAGTAATGTGAAATAAATTAGGAAACATGGATACAATGTGAATTACATGGATTCTTGATAAAGATAAACACATGAAGAAAACAATTTAAGGACAAATAACTCCATACCAAATGAAAGATATTATAAATTAAGAAACTCCACACGTGAATAAATATGATATTGTGAAGAAAGAGATCCTAAAAAATTTTAATATTAGTTAGAAAATATTTTGAATATGGGGAAAGAAAAAAAATTAAGTTATCAAATATATAAATTCCAAAAAACTATTCCAACTAAGAAAAAAATCTGAATTAAAGAATAATTAAATGCTACCATGTAATGTTAAGTTATGGAAAAATAGATATAAATAAATAATTAAGAGTTTATATATTTTATAGATTCTACAAAATTAGCTTCTTGGTTGATAAATCAATCTCATTCCAGTTTCATAAATTAAGGCGAGGATGGAAGATCAAGTTTATTCTCTTGTTTTTGTGTTTAAATGCTAGGAATTAGATTTTATCAAAATAGATTGAATCCCTTAAGGAGGAGCTACCAAAATGGGTGAATCTATCAGATATTTATACGTTTCTATTAAATATATTATTCTTTAAAACCCCTTAAAATATTAATTATGGGTAATTATTATCGTTATTCAATAATAATTTAAAATTGTATACATTATGTTAATCAATGAGGAATTTTTTTCTATCCAAATGGGGGAGAAATACCATGAAGTTGTAATATTTTTATGTGTCTATTAAATTATATTTAGGTTCCTATAATGGTTTGAGAACATATTTAAACAGAACTCATGAAGTGAAATTCAATATTATCACCACATTTTTGACTTACTTTTGATATATTTATTCTCTATATTTGTCACATTTATTTTCTACAAAGGGTTAGCCCAAAATTAAATAGAGTTGGAAATTTTGTGGATCATTTACAAGATATATGTGAAACCTTCCTTCTCTCAGAGAAATAATTGAAAACATTGAATATTTATGAAAACATTGGGATAATATGAGTTTCTTAAAATTGGAAGAGTTTTGTTAGACCAGAAGAATCTAAATTGTAAATTTATTAAGGTGGAAATAATTCCATCCTTTGTATTTATTTTCGATTAGCGGTATCAGGATCACATTGCCTCCCAATAAATTTTTAATTGAAAAAAATAATAAGGAAGATATTGAAGAGTTTTTTAAGTGTGATGTTGAGTTTATATTGGTTTTAAATTAGAATTTAATATATGGAAATTCAACATGTGATAATAAAGTGTATAGTGCATTCTATTATACATTCGAAAGAGTAAGTATCTAATTCCTATAAAAGATGCGTGATGGTGTCATACATATTTTGGTAAATAAAAATGTGGATGTTTTCATGGGGATTATCCCAATACATCATATTATTTAAGAATAGGAAATTATTTCAAAGAGATTTTCTAAAAGAGATTAAACCTTTTCTACAATAGTATAAAGTTTATAATAAAGGATCTTAATCTTTGGTAGATTTAAGATCTGTAATTAAATGTGGAAAATATTTCTGAAGTTGTGGGGATTAAATCCTTATATTAATGAGCATGAAGATATATTAAACTAGCGATAAACATCATTGAGATTATGGTTTATTTAAGAATAAGTACATGTGAACATGACATTATAGGGGAGTTGCATAAAATACTCAATCTTCCTTACTTTATATGTAGTATGTTATTAAAATAAAATTTAATGTGTTTATAATTATTTTAATAATTTATGGATTTATATTAATTATTACAAAAATTAATTTGATTATTTATGTAATGATTTAACATGGTTGGAAGAGGCCTTGAAAAGATATGAGGTCATTATGAGTTTTAGTAATCTATAATTATTATGTTAGAGTAGATAATTGGGGATGAAAAATTTTCAAAAAATATTTAAAAATACATTTGAGATTATGTACTAGAATTGAGAAAATTTATTATATTTTTATTCTACATGTAAGATGTTTTAGGCCACATAAAAATTTGAGATAGATGTAAGATATTTGTACTTCCCATAATATATGTATCATATGTGTAAGATAATTAATCTATGTGTAGTATAATTTGATGTCATTTAAAAATATTGAGTAACATTTTTGATATTTTCTAGGCATGTGTAAGAGGATTTAGGCTACATAATAATATTTTACTCATATGATATTTGTTACATGTAACCCAATTTCGTTGTAATGGAAACTTTTTTTACAGATCCCATAAGATATTTTACATGGTAAAAATGGATATTTATAAATTTTAAATATTTTTATGAATTTGATTTTTTGTAATGAAAATTATTTTCTACAATGATCAAAACATCAAAAATATAAAAATTGTTATGTGATCCAATCGAAATATATCATGGAATTTGATGTTCATGATTGGAAGGGTAGGTCAAGGTAAAAGTGAGAGAGACTTTTAATGTATATGATGGAGTTTAAAAAATTTAAAAAAATATAATGATAATAAAATTAGAAGATACATGAGCCAATTGACCATGTGAGAAATTTCATGAAACTTCCATAATCCATTATCCAACCCTAAGATCAAATTCGATCAAGTGAATGATATTCATGATAAATAAATTGAGTTTTTAGGAATAATTATTTTGAATATATATCTATGATTGAGTTTTACTCCAATGTTTAGATACTTATATATATTTCTTGAGAATAATATTTTGATCCTAATATGAAATTTTTGTGCACATATTCAATATGAATATGTATTGTTCTTCATGATATACACTCAATCTGAGTGATAGTCACTTGAGATATTGTGGATTCTATTATTTATAATTTACTGTATTAAATATTTAATTATATAAAAAAAGTAAGCATTGTATATTAAGGAAGAGGATGAACCCATTCCCTCTGAGAAAAAAAAGATAATACATATTTAGGTTATAGAATGAGAGGAATAAAAATTAGAATGAAAAAGATTGGAACTTTTGTATTATTTATAAAAATTAGTGGTTGAGGAAATAGGGAGGCACATCCATGTGATGCTATTAAATGAGAAATATATAGTGATCATCATAATAGGAGAAAAACTGGGTGTGTATTATGCATATGATTTGTTGTCTTGCACACTATTTTTTATGATATGCATATAAAAAGTCTACCCATGAAATAGTATCAAAATGGTCTAATTAAAGATGGGTATCCTAACAATTTTTATATTGTAAGGGAGGCGCTGAAGTAAAATGACTTCATGTTAGAATCACTATTTATTTTTTCATCGAAAAATATGTTTATAGATTTTTACGGAGGGTTTAATTGTGGGGGAGCAAAGTTATTCATAATCATTCACATTAGTTTCACCTTTGTTTCTTTATCATCCCACTAAAACTGCCAAGGGTTTCTACATACATAATTGGGTACGAACCTAATTTCCAAAGGTTGGTGGTCATTTTTTGGTTTTATACCCAAAGAAACTTAAGAACTCACATTGGTGGAGAGGATGGGAGGTCAGGCTCATATGACCTTTTGGGAGAATTATAATATTCTATGAGAATCTCTTATATATTTAAGATATTTTTTTAAATATTTTCCTAATTCGGGTTTGAATCTAGTTACCCTAACGAAATGATCCTAGGATAAACTATCTTCTATTTAAGGGGAAGTATTTTAGTGATTTCACATGTATGTATCTGAGATTATTCATACATTTTCCATTGGTGGATAGTTTATTAGGTATTGAATCCATATAACCATGAACTTTGGATTTAGCTGCCACTTCGGGAGATGTTTAACATTATGAGGATGACATATATCCATTTTGAGGTTTCCTATATATCCGTCTTTATAACAGGAATCAAAACACACATAGTTCATTTAGCCCATGTAGTTTAATTTAATGAAGAGATGAAATATATATGATAGAACTTTGGAATCATATATTTTATCTTAGAACATAAGGATGGGTCTTACATATCCTAGTAATAGAATGAAAGGGAGCAATCATAGTTTAGTCAGCTACTTCATCTGCTCAAGGATGAGAGGGAAACATCATCCCATAGGAGAGATCATGTCTTCATGGTTGAAATTTCAAATACATAGGGAAAATTGAACTAAGGTGACTATTTATTTGATCTTGGATATCTGAAAGGTGTCATATGTGTCTTGATTATAGTAGGTTCAATGTTATCACAGTTCAATATGGTCATAGATTACACATTGAGGTTTCCCTGGCTGGGGTAGATTCATGATGTGAATGATATGGTTATCAAAACACCTTAATCCCACATGATCTATGATTGGTGTGAGAAACAAGGGATAGAAAATAATCAGAATAATTACTAATGAATATCAGGATTGTGTGTTGGGGTAACCCTTTGGATATTGAATATGGATCTTAGACCATGGAAATGAATCCTACATATCTTGGTTATAATAGGAATCAAAGATATCATAGTTATTTTTTTGGTTCTTACCCACTAAGGATGAACTAGTATGTAGATATAAAGGATTTTATCATTGCAACTCCCAAAGGTCGAGAGAGCTATGCTAGTTGTGGGAAATAACGGATAGAAATAATCAATTTAATAGCATGTAGATGTGGGACTTATGTGCTGGGATGGCCCTTGGAATGTTAAATATAGAGTTTGAGAATTGTAAATGCATCCTTTATATCCAAATTATAGTAGGAATCAAAGTTCTCGTAGTTCTATTTGTTGGGGATTATACAATGAGGTTTCCCCTGTTGATTTGGTATTACGCAATAAGGATGAAAAATGTTATTATGACCTAAGATGCCTATTTCTCCTGGCCTACTTGCATTCTTTAACCTTCATGACTATTGGCCTAACATGCCTTGATTTTTTATTTACCATGTTGGCAGATATCTGCCTGACATGTCCAAGGAAAGTCACATGATTCAGTTGACTGGTTTGAGGGTCATCACATAATCTGGATGGCATGTCTAATGGTCATCGCATGAACAAGGATGAATTGTCTGTATGAAATCATAAGGCTTGGTTTTCTGATCCCGGAATCCATCACATGATCTCAAATGACATTCATAGAGGGCATCACATGATCCATCTAACTTTCCTCAGTGTCATTTCCAACATTTTCTAACACACTTGGAGGTTGTTGCGAGTGTCAATGTGACATGTATGGAGGGTGATTCAGGTCTTGGATAACTTTTTAGGGTGTCATCGTGAACGTTCATCTAACATGTCCTGGGGGAAATTTCATTAGATTAATGACATACCGAAAGGGAGTCGTGAGATTTGGTTAGCTTTCCCATAGGGAATTATGAGATATGCTTAGCTTTCCAAAATCCCTTCACAAGATCCAATGGATGTGCATTGATTCCATCACTAGACTTAGTTGACATGTACCGGTTCCACAACATGACTTAGATGACACTATTGAAGGACGTCACAAGGTCTGTAGGATGAGCCTAGAGGGTTTTGTGAGACTCAAGTGGCATGAATTAGAGGTACCATGTGACTTAATTTTACATATACATGGTACTTTGTATCATCCAAATAGTATACCAAAGGATTTGTTTGTGATCTAGTAAATATTTCCTAGTGTTATCACATGACCTAGGTGGTTCATATGAAGAACATGATAATTAGATTTTATATTCTCCACATAAGTCATATGTTTTATTAGTCTTTTTTATATACTTTTGTTACATATGCCTTATATTTTTGTAGTGTTGGATTGTTTAAGTCTCACATGACTGATTAGATACATGGAATTTTCTTTTCATGACCCATCATAAGCCCTTTCTGTGATTTTTGAGTGATCACGTAATGTGACAATTCATGTTGCATGATCAGTTCAGTTTTTTCCCAAATTTTAACTGATGGAAATCCTTTTTAGTACCAAGATCATCGAATTAGAGAAATATTCTTTGAATATTGGATGTATTAGTTCAAGGATCCTTGTATCTATGAAAATAAAACCCTTTTCCTGGTGTTGTGTTGGGGGATTTGTAGGCCTCTCCTCCCAAATTATTCACTTATTTACATGTCACATATCATGCAACCCAAGACTGGAGTCGGAGGATGTCTTAGGGCTCATGAATTTTTTCATGATATTGTTGTGGGTTCTCTAGGGGTGTCGCATGATTTTTAGTGATCATAAGACTATCCCATCATTTCCTCATTTATTGTATTATGGATAAATAACGGGGTCCATATTGATCATGTAGGTTTATCAAGGGAATTCCATATTATTAGGATGACATGTCAATGTCTTTTGTGAGATCAATATTCCTTAACCGGTATATTCCATGCGACAATGATGGCTTGCTAGGGGGCATTTGTGAGATCATATCGTCATGTTAAAATGTTTTTTTGAGGTCCTACTAGCTTTTTTAAGGTGACCCATGAGATCATTCTGGAGCATTTCATGATTTTTATGACCACAAGAGGGCACCACCATTCCCCTTTTATTTCCATAATTAATTTACAAGGACTTGAGATTTTGGTGATTTTTAATGAGTTTTGTAAAATACAATCACATTCCACACTGGTGATGCATTGCATGACCAATAAAAATTCATGTGGTGATGCATGACCATGTCATATAAAACACCATCTGTTTGCTTTATAGAGCGGAAGGAGAAGTACAAAACTACCTGGACTTTTTTGAATTGAATTAAGACAAAAAATTAATGTATTAAAAATAATATTTTATTAAAATAATATTTTTAAATTAATTTTATTAAATATAAATTTTCATATAATTTGTAATAAGCAAAATGTAATATTTATTAAGGTTTAAAAACAATTTTTTCAAAACCCATCAATTTAAATAAATGTCGTTTTTTTTTATTAAAAGTGAAAATTGACATAATTAAGAAATTATTTGGATAAAATTAATATTATTTTTGGAATAAGGACATAAAAATTATTCAATGGTGAATTATTCATAATTTTCTAAGATAGTAGAATATTTGGGTAAAAATTCAATACCATATAAATATAGTGTGTTTAATGACATCATAATGGTGCAATAGTGATGTAATAAACACTATTAAAGCAGTATTGGGACAAATATAAGATTTACCTTTACAATAATGTGATTTTACATTTTTTTGAATTATTTTATAAATCCATAGTGAATCCTCTAAAATGTATAATATATTTTATTATTTTAATTTCATGTCTTTAATAATTTCACTCAACTCCACATAAGAAAGGCTAATATTATAATATCTTTAACCCATGGCCTTATAAAATGATTTTTTACACTATTATTTAGAGGAAACATTATTACAATCCACGGTAAGGTTTGTATTTTTGAATATTTAATTATATAGATTAAAAAACCTATGTTTGTGAAATATTAAAGAATCCTCCACTCATTTCCTAAATAAAACCACACAATAACCTAGTTGTCTTCAGTAAAAATCCGTAGAGAACTACCTTAATCTCTCCTACCATCTCTATAATACTCCCAAGTTTCCCCAATCTCTCAATAATCCCCACTTCAAGCTTTTGAAGTCACGCAATCAAGTAAGGGTTCCTTCTATTCTCATTTTAATCCAAGTTTCCTTATATTGATAAACTATTTCATTTTCATTCAAAAAATGATAGGGTATGTTTTCTCACCTCCACCATACTACCCTTATATTTTTTTAATGATGATATTCCCCTTTCTCTCTAATTAATCCCTCCCATGTACACCTATTACCATGACAAAATTTCGTAAGAGTTATTCCATTTATCCTTTCTCTTCAAGTTTCTTTAGTATGTTATGCCTTTTGTTTTAAAATTCCTTATATTGGGACAATTAATTATATTAACCTAATACTATATATTTCATTTATATATGATTGGAGACCTTTTTTCTCTCATCAACTCTTTTTCTTTATTTTTATGACACATTGTTAGGCTGCCGAAATAGCGTTATGAATTTCCATTATAATTTTTTTTAATGAATATCATACCCATTCCCTATCAAGGGTGTTCACTTTAATAAAAATATACCTTTTATTTATGAATTACATGTATTTATTTAACCCCCCCCCCTTTATCATTAAATAAATTATTATGATTAATGAATCCATGTTTTATGATCTATGTGGTATACTTAACTATAATAATGAAATGAATGTGACTGGTGTTCCCGTAATTAAATATAGCTCCAATGTGTTGGGTAACGTTTAGTATCATGATACATCCTTTTTGGGTAGAGTTTTACCAAATTATTTAATGTTAATTTGTCCACTGTGATTTCTTGGTAGTTTATCCTTGACCTATGATGTAATGTTTGACGTTGGTTCCCCATTTCCATGTTATGATAATCATGTTATATCATGCCTTTTTGTTCATGATTCTTTTATTCTCCATTTATATTCCTCTTTCTAACATTTATTTTATTTCTCATTTTCTTCCATGTTTATTCCCTTACAAGAATTTATAGCTCACTCATTTCTTATATATGTCCTCGGGTTATCCCATGCAATGTTAAGTGTGAAGGAATGTTGTGGTCATGTAATGGATGTTTTCAATAAAACAAGTTGTATTTCATGTTTTAAGTTGTTATCAAATGTTCATAATTTCCCAATACACTAGATTTATCAATCATTTGGGTTTTATTAAGTGTAATTTTATGTCATTAAATCATATATGAATGTAAAAAAAGTTTTTTTGTAGTTGTTATCAAAGGGAGGTTTAGTTATTTTGGGGATTAGGATTGGAAAAATCTTGTGAAACCCATAGGGATCAGAATAAGTATAAGAAAAAATACCTACATATTAGTGAGTATAGAGTAATTGTTTTATCAAAAAAATATATCCCTGTCTGGATACAAATAAGTGGATGTGGATCTGGCACAAATGTATCTAAAGGTAAAACCCAAAAATACCACTTTTTGATGAATAAAACGGGAATTGGTGCACAACAATGGGTCTTTCTTCACTCTTGGTTTGATCCTCCTAGGGTATATTCATTGATCAGTTCATAATCATAGTATGAACCATTATTAAGGGAACAAAAAAATCTCATAGGAATATACATTAGGAAATAGATCACAGATAATATAGATTGAATCATATAAATTCATAAGTTACGAAAATAAATGTAATTTATAAATTCCCCCTTTAGTTTCATTGGATTCCCCTTTATGATTCTAATAGTTTAAATACATACCCCTAATTTACATTATATTCTAGCCAGTGGATGGTAATAGGAGGAATCGGGATAACAACCAATGTGAAGATCATTGTAGTGACTACCCTTATGAGATGGCCAATATAATGGGAGTGGGAATCACAATCATTGTCCTGATACTCTCAAACTTACCTCAGTTTTTTAATAGAAACCTAGATCAATAAAAAATTCCACCCCTAGAAATTATAGGTCTCAATTGAGATCTTCATAAGACAAATGCCTCCGACTTTCAATGGATCATCTGATCCCTAAATCGCCGAAGAATGGAAAAAATCCATTGAGATGATATTCTCTATACTTCAATTCTAAAAACAAGAGATGGTTTTTCTAGCTACATAAAATATGGATGGTGAATCTGATCAACTGTGTAAATTCATAAAAATATATCAATCCTAATGAAGGGATTGAGACTATGGGATGGAAGGATTTCTGAAAAATGTTTTTTTATAAATATTTTCCTCACACCCCACGACTTAAGATATAACAGGTCTTCCTTTACCTCTTGAAAAAAGAAGGATAAGCCATCATAGAATATGAGGAAAACATCACAATTATTGCACGATACACCATATGCGTTGTTATTACACCCATGTGCAAGGTTGACCACTTCGTTAGTGGGATAAAACCTATCCTATGGATATCCCTGGAGATTAGTGACTTTGATAGCTATGAGAAAATATTCCCATGTTCCCTCAAAGTAGAAATGGAGATCGAAAAGTATTAAGGGTATCATGGGGATAAGAAGCAGAAGGTGGAGTCAAATTTTGGAAGTATGATAGAGTGATCTAATAGTGCCAAGAAATTTTAACATCCCACTTTCCAAAGGAGTGTAAAAATCACCCTATAAATTTCCTAAAGTGGGAGAGGAAATTATTTACTTTAAGAATGAAAGGTCACCTAGCCAGTGATTTCTATACCGAACAACCTACTTATATGACAGAGGAAATTAATGCTTTAGTAAACCCTTAGTGAATTGTTCATTTCTACCACTACAAGGTTCCAAGACATTTCTCAAACCAATGCACTAAGCCAATGGTTTTCAAAGGCAACCAATAAACTCTAAGGCATCAAGGGGAGTATTTTACCATCACTACTATCGAATTTAATCCTAACAATAAAGTGGTGATAGGTATGGTAGTTATTCATATAATAATGGATAATATATTTTTTGTATCTGGTTCTATGCATTATTTTATATCCTAATAGTTTAGTAGAATAACCCAAACACCACAAAAAATCATGTAAGTCGAGATGTTAGTGAAAACCTAAAATGGGGAAATTATAACATCCCATGTATATAAGTCCTCCCCAATCAGAATTTGTGGATTGAACTTCCTACAGAACCTTATCATACTTCCCTTGCTGGAATTTGATGAAATTTTTGGAATATAATAGCTTTCCAAGTATATATACAACATAAATTGTTGGAGAGGGAAATCACTCTCTATATGGAAACTCAACCCCTGATTCTATAAAAGTTCAAGGATGATGATGAATCTCATTCAGAACCATCATCCCAAACATAGGTATTACTCTCATATGAACATGCATATATTTCTTAGATGATTGAGTATAAGGAAGGAACCAAACTCTAAGACATGATTATTTTGAGGGAATTCATTGATGTGTTTTAAGATGAATTTCATGGTCTTCCTCCTTATAGAGATTTTGAATCATTGATTGATCTAATAGCTGGTGAATTTTCAATATCCAAGGCTCCATATAGAATGGTTGTTGTGGAATTTGAGGAGATAAAGAAACAACTAAAGGGGAATTTAGAAAAAGGGTTTATACTCCCATGTGATTCCCCATGGGGTGAAGCAGTCCTCTTCACCAAGAAGAATGATGGGTCAATATGTATTTTCTTTGATTATCATGATCTCAACAAAATCACGATATAGAACAAGTATCCTTTTCCATGAATTTATGACTTGATTGATCAGCTATGTGTAGAACAATAATTCTCCAAGGTGGATCTATGTTTGTGGTATTACCAAGTAATGTTGAAGAATGGGTATATCCCCAATACTGATTTTCGTATAAGGAATGGGAATGATGAGTTCATAATGATTCTATTCAGACTCACTAATGCTCTAAAATCATCATGGACTTGATTAACATATTCTTTAGATATTATATCGACAAATTTTTTTTAGTCTTTATTGATGATATTCTATTAAAATCAAAAATTAAGAAGCATCATGAGAAGCATTTAAGTACTATTCTAAAGACCTTGCGAAAAGAAAATAATTATTTCAAGTACAACAAATGTGAGTTATAGTTGATGTAAGTCTCATTCTTAGGGAATATCATCAAAAGAAATGGGATATATGTGGACCCTTCAAATATTGTGGTAATTTAAGGATGGATGAAGACAATATATGTGACTGATATCCATAGTTTTTTAGGATTATCTAGGTATTATCATCGATTAGTGAGAAATTTCTCGCAATTGTAAAACCCTCTATCCAAGAAAACATGGAAGGTAGTCATGTTTTATCAGAACAATGAATGCAAAGATAGATTCAAGGAGTTGAAGAGGAGTCTTATCACTACTCATGTGCTCACACTAACTGTAAGTTGATATCTTTTCATGGTATTCAGTTATGCTTCTTAGAAGGGCATGGTCTATGTGTTGATGCTAAATGAAAAATTCATTTCCTATTCTTCAAGGTTGTTGAATATTCATGAGAAGAACTTTCGAACACATGATCTAGAGTTGGCTGTAGTGATATTCACTTTGAAGATTTTCCAACATTACCTATTTTGGGAGAAGATTGAAATATATACGGATCACAAAAGCCTCAAGTATATATTCACATAGAAATAGTTGAGTATGCACCAATGAATATTGTTAGATCTGATCAAAGACAAGGACTACTAAATTCAATACCATATGAGGAAAGAGAATAATGTGGAATACGCACAGAGTAGAAAGGATCTAGTAACTCTTTCATTTATGAGAATTGATAAGGATATGATATTCTAATTCATGAGTAGTGTGGGCATGGGAATCATAAATGAAGGAGCATCATCAATCCTTCCACATATGATTGATCAACCATCTCTTCTAGGGAGGTTAAAGGATTCACAAAGAGATGATGTTGGAATTCAGATGAAAGTTCAAACTATTAGAAAAGGGAAATACTTGAAGTTCAATTTTAATGTAGAAGGTGTTGTATGATTTGTTTCAGGACTATATCTATCATCAAATCCTAAATTAAATAAGGAGTTATTGGCTTATTCCCATAGATCAACCTTCTCTATCCACCCCGGAAGCAGAATGATATATCGAGATCTTGGGGAACACTATTGGTAGGACAATATGATGAAGGATATCACCTAAAATTCATCAAGATGTCTTGTATGTCAGTAGGTGAAGGTGGAAAGAAAAAAATATAAGGGGATGACACAACCATTCCCCATACCTACATGGAAATGGGAAAACATCACAATAGACTTTATCACTAGGCTTCCTAAGATATCTAGAGGAAACAATGATATCTAGATTATGGTGGATTGTCTTACAACGACTTCACAAATCATTTTAGTTCGAGAGTAATTATTAGTGGATCCAATTGAACGGATGTACATCATAGAATCGATGAGGCTGAGTGGTGTACCACTATCGATTGTATCCAATCGAGATTAAAGATTCACCTATATGTTCTGGAAGAGTCTCCAATATTCTATGAACATTGAGTTAAAATTCATCACGGCCGATCATCCTCAAACTAATGTCTAATCTAAGCATACTATCTATACATTTGAGGACATGGTGAGATCATGTTCAATGGACTTTAAAGTTGGTTAGGATCAACATCTTCCTCTGGTTATGTTATCATATAACAACATTTTCTACTCAATAATCCAAATATCTCCCTATGAAACCCTGTATGGTAAGAGGTATGGAACACCTACATGTTGGGATAAATTTTTTGAATGAAAACTTATAGTTCTTGAAATAGTTGAGGAAATGTTAGAGAAGGTATAAACCATTCTACAGAATATCATGGCTGTTCAGTGTGAAAATAAAATTAATGCTAACAATTATCAACAAGAACTAGTGTTTGATATTGGAAACATGGTATTCCTTTGCATATCTCCATGTAAGATATTAGTGAGATTTTTAATGAATGTAGTGATTAGTCCATGGTACATCATTCCTTTTGAGATCCTTGATCGCATCTGAGCAGTGACCTACTGACAAGCACTCCCACCCAATCTATATCAAGTACATTATGTATTCTATATTTCTTATACCCCTTTAATGTAATCAATATCGAGGTAGTAGCATTATATAATTACCTCTCTTATGAGGAAAATCCAGTGATGTTCTTAGATCGTAGAGACAATGTTCGACAGAATAAGACAATGCACCTGGTCAAGGTGTTATGGAGAAACCAAAAGTTTGAAGAAGCAACATGGGAATTGGATGAGGCGATGAAACAGAGTTACCCTAAACTGTTTTAATGTGGGAAATTAAAATTTAAATGGTGAAATTTCTTAAGGGGTGAAGATTGTAATGACCTGAACAATTATAATAGAAATTCCCCTTTTGATTTAATTAAATGTATTATTTTGTAAAATTTATATAGAAAACACATCCACTCAATTTGTTTTGTAATATCTTATTAGATTTAAATTTTCTTTAAGTATAATTACCATTGATAATATAGACTTTGAAAAGTTATCAGTTGAATATTATAAATATTGGTGTTTAACAAATCCTTTTGACACAAACAAAGCAGGTGATGGACTCAACTAGTAGGATCATTCCATATGAAGCCAATATATCAGGTCTTCCATGGGGGTAGCATTTTTCAAATTTTCCCTAGACCAAACCCAAGATTAGATATAACAACTTAATCATGAGAGAAACCATTTACGAGAGAAGTTAAAGCTCATCGAGATCACGACCCAAACCATGTTCCCTGAATGGCCCCATGAAATCCCAACCATCACACACCTTACTCTTAGGGAGTATGATGGGGTAATAAAGGTATATGTATCACGACCCTATAACTATGATTATGTACATAATTTTTCTATGGAATTATTAATACACTTTCATTTTATTATTGATTTTCAAGAACAAATAATATTTTTTGGGTTAATATTGAAATTGAATTAAGAATTCTACTTTGATGAATTAATAAATAATATTTTAATAAAACATTATTTTTAAATAACTTATATTAAATATTATTGATCATATAATTTTTATGGGGCCAAATGTAATTTTAATGTAGGTTTAAAACTATTTTTTTTTTCAAAACCCATCAATTTTCAATAAATGTGGGTTATTTGTTGTAAAAAAAAATTTACTTATTTAGAAAATTATTTGGATAAAATGAAAATTATTTTTGGAATCAGAAAGTAAATATTATCCAAAGGTGAAATTTTCATAATTTTTTGAGAAACTTTAATTTTTAGGTAAAAATTAAATACAATATAAATATGTAGTGTGTTTTATGGCATCATAATGGCCAAATAGTGATGTAATAATCACTATAACATTATTATTAAGTCAAATTTAAGTTCTAACTTTAATGTAATGTGATTTTATTTTTTTTTGAAATATTTTACAAATCCTAAGTGAATCCTCCAAAATGTATAATATATATTATGATTTTAAGTTCATTTCATTAATAATGTGACTCACCTTTACATAATCAAGTCTAATATTTTAATATATTCGACCCATGGACATATAAAATAATGTTTTCCATTTCTATTTATAAAAAGACATGGTCAAAAACCCAGGTAAGGCTTGTGGTTTTGAATATTTAATTATATAGACTTTGAAACCTATGTTTATGAAATATTAAAGAATTCCCATCTCGTTGCCTTTATAAAACCACACAATATCCCACTTATATTCACTAAAAATCCTTGTAGAACATCCTTAATCTCTCATAACCTATTTATTATACTCTCAAGGCGTCCCAAGCTCTCAAGAAGCCCCTCTTCATGATTTTAAACTCACATACTCAAGTAAGGGTTCCTTGTATTCTCATTTTTTTCCAAGTCTCCTTATATAGATACACTCTTTTATTTTCATTTAAAACTGATGGGGTATGTTTTTTAACTTCCCCTATACTTTCCTTATTATGTTTTAATGATGATATAACAATTTATCTCTCATTAATCCCCCCATTTACACCAGTTACCATGCGGAAATTTCGTAAGAGTTTTTCCATTTCTCCCCTTTCTTCATGTTTCTTAATTATGTTATGCCTTTTATTTCCAAATTAATTATGTTGGGACATCTATTTCTCTGACCCTATTACTTTAATTCTCATTCATATATGATGATATACATTTTTCACTCCCATAAACCCTTTTTAGGCATTTTTATGTCATGTCATTAGGCTACTGAAATCGTACTATAAATTTCTATTCCAAAACAACTGTGTAATGAATAACATACTCATTACCTATCAAGGGTGTTCAATTTTATTAACATATACCATTTTATTGAGTAAATATATGTATTTATTCCACACCAATTGATCATATAATAAATTATAATGTTGTATTACTCCATGTTTTATGATCTATGTGGCACACTTAAGCATGTAAATGAAATGATAGTGACGATTGTGCCATGAATTATATAGCACTCCAATGCATTGGGTAATGATTGGTATCCTGATACACCATGTTGCGTAAGAGGTTTACAAGATTCTTTATGGGACTTTTTCCACTATTATGTCTTGAAAGTTTTTGTTTGACCTATGACTCAATTTTTTAAGTTGTTTCCACATTTTCATGTTATGATTACCATTTTATATCATGCCTTTATGTTCATATTTCTTTTATGATCTATTGATATTTCTATATTCTAACATGTATTATATTCCTCATGTTATTCCATTTTTATTCCCTTATAGAGATATATATCTAACCCCTTATGAACTTCCTTAGGTTATCCCACGCAATGTGAAGTATGAAGAAATGTTGTGGTCATGTAAATGAGGTTTTCAATAATTATGTTGTATTTCATGTTTTATGTTTTTATGTAATGTTTTTAATTACTTATTACACTATTAATATCAATATTTCAGGTTGTATTAAGTCTAATTTTATGTTATTAAATAATTTATGAATGTAATAAATTTTTTTTTGTTATATGACATGTTAGTGGGAAATCGTGTGAACGTGAAGACATGTCATCAGGGCTTCTTTGGTGTATCATGGGATGAATTGGTGTGTTTTGTGAGTTTTTGGCTGATAGAGGATATTTTTTTGATACTTTCCCCTATTTTCCAAGGATTTTTGGATGGATTTTCAAGCGCCTATTTCCTGACTATTTGCATAACCTGGGGGTGCTTGTCTGGAATCTTCTGTGTGATAATTGATTTTCTAGAACATCATTGAAATAGAATGAGGAATTTTCAAATGGACTTCATGGTATCTGTCACAGGTTATGAACTATTCATGAATCATTTCCATGACCTTCTTAATTTGTTGCGATTGAACATATTTCATAGTCTTACATGATCCACATGTTCAGACCAACTTCTGCTTCCATTGCTTTATAGGGAAAATAATACCCATATTTAGTTTTTTCTTCCTTTATAGATTTTCTAATGATCATTTGGAGGAATTAAACCAATACCCCTCCTCCCCCTCAGGAGTGATGACCATGGGGAAAAGGGCTCAGTTATGAGGTAATTAAATTCCTACCTAAGGATTTGGCTCTATAGAAAATTGGTGACTTGGATGACGCTTGGTCTTTTGAGAGTTTTTTGTAACTTCAAGTAGTGCTCTATATTTTTCTAAATCCTATGGAATTAGAGATCATAACATGATTTTTTTTTCTAAGGACATATCTTGGGCCTCCCAATATTTATTTCTAATTTGAATTCATGTAGAATAAATTGTTATTGTGTTTTAGTTTTATAGTCTTTTAGCTAAGACCTTATATTTTTGTAGTTTAGTGTCTTTTAGGTGAGACCTTATATCATTGTAGTTTAGGGTATTTTATCTTAGAAATTCTACTAATTTAGTTTATGGTCTTTTAGCTCAGAACCACTATCTCTTTAGTTTGAGGTCTTTTATCTTGGATCTTTTTTCACTGTAGTTTAGGGTATCTTAACTTAGAAATTCTGATACTGTGTAGATTAGAGTATTTCTTCCATGGAATTTTTTATGAATATATAATATGGGGAAGTCATTATAGGGATGAACTAAAATACCTTAAAGGTGTATTGAGTTCTACCACAATATTTTTGGGGCTTATGGTGATTGGATTTCCTTTCCTTCAAAGAAGAGATGCCTCTGATTGGTAGGTCTAAGCCCTTATGCATCAGTATCATTTTCAAATAGACCATTCACCACTCCTTTACATTGAATAATGGAATATTTATGGCGTTAATATATTTTGAGGGTGAAATACATGGGAAACATAGTCCATATTGATAGTTGGAATGTGGGTGACATAATTCATGACCCAGAATTTTGAGTCAGTGGCTATGGAATATGATACACATGTAAGGGATAACCCATGACACCTTGAGGTGTCGGGTTCTACCATAGTGTTATCGAGGCTCACAAGGATTGAATCCCCCTTATTAAAAAGAGGTTATACCTATAGTTGGTAGGTATAATCCATGATTCATCAATAGAATACTTAAACATAGGTTTCCCCACCATTCTCCAAGTTCTATAAATGATTTTTAAAGACTCAATTTTCATATCAATGAAGTTGGGTATGGATCAAAAGATATCTAAGAAGGGTTATGGAACCCTAGGGAAGTTTAACTTTTATTGGAAAGATCTTTCCCTATACAATTTAGTTTTGAATAATGAGGTGTGGAACATCAAAATGATTGGGAATGGAGTGTCATTTCCCTACTTTAAGAAAGGGTACAAAACATTGTGACATAACACCAAGGATGTCTAATCTGCTTGAATAGTCTTGTTTCATGAATTGTAAATCATGTTCTAGGAATATCTGAGATTAATGAAGGTGGGAACCAATTGGGTATAGGTCATCCATTAGAGATTATATGATCCTCTACTATTCCATGAGTTCAATATGATAACTCTGAGAATTAAAGGGTGATTTCCATGGATTCGATGGTTTATTCAGAATAGAAATTCCTTATTACCATTCTACTATGGTGAGGTTATGGTAGATTTAGAATTCAAAGGCAATAATGTGGTTTATGAAATGTGTAATATTAAAGAATGGTTTTAACACCATAAAAGTTTTTTCATTACCTAGTAAACACATTATCATAGTAAGGATATGTGACAAACCATTAATCTAACTTTTTCTTGAACCAGTGTGTCTAGTGAACATAACACGGCTTTTACTAGGGCCACAAAGTGGACACTATGAGATTTATGACTCATTAATTTACACACTAATTTTTCATAAAATCTAGTTATGAATATTTAATCAAGAAAAGACTCGAAATTTGATTAAGTTTCCCTTTACAGGTATGAAACATGAAAAGTATTTTTTCTCATTCGCTAATAGTTTAAGGTCATTCAATTTGAACCAATAAAAGATATAGTTTTTTTCCATATATCTTTGGCCAAAGTTTATATAGTTTAATTTCATGACCCAAATAGACCTAATATGAGGGAAATGTTACAAAAGATATTAATTAGGATAACTGGGGTTTATAGTACTCTACCATCCTTCGATGTGAGATTTGAAAATGATGGAAGTCATTGATCGAGGATCTTTTGTCATGAGGAATGATATAGTACAACCATGTTAGGGATGGCCCAGAACACCGTCAGGTACAAGGTTATATCATGATCATATCAGGCTCAAAATGATCATAAATCCCATTATATGGGACTATGATGGCTCTGGTTGGTAGGTCTAATCCATTTATGCATTGATGGAATGCTCAAATAGAAACATATATTTTCCTTCCCAAGAGATATAAAAGGATTCCATAAAACGAAGGTGATCAATAGACTAAGGGTAATTTATGTATTGAGGTGATCAAAATATAATGGAATCAACTCATACTCTGGTTGACTAGGGTATGAATCTTGTGGTCCTTTGATATGGGGTGATAATGGGTTATGGAATTCACCTTTTAACATCATGTAGTGGGGAGGTATTTTCCTATAAAATTTAATTTCACATGACCAAGACATTTTCTTTACAGTTTAACATCATGTGGTAAGGAAAAAAATTCTTTATAGTTTAACATCAAGTGGTGTAAATGTTTTTTGTCACACAGATTTAATGTTATGTGTCCAGGACATTTACCTTGCAATTTAACATTATGTGGTCAAGACATGGGAATCAATGTAAAAAATTGTGAAATATGAATTGCATGCATTATTAGACCATAAATATATTTGAATCATATATAGAAAAAATGGTATTGAAAGGATCATCCCCTATGAATTTGGGGTGGTTTTCCTTTTGTCGGTTTTTATAACTAGGCCCTAGATTAGAGACCTGGGTGTCACTATGTATCGTGTGATAACAGGAATCATGCTACATGTAGGTCTTTAGGGGTCATGCAATTTAACATCGTGTGGTAATGATTTTGGTTCCCTAACTTGAAAAATGAATATTGAGGTTGGGCCAATGAATGTAATTCTTGTAGTCACTATGTATCCTGTGGTGATAAGAATCAAGCCACGTGTAGTTCTTAAATAGGATCTCCCTATGTAGGTATGATCTATATACAGAAAGGAGGAATTTTTATTGTTTATTTATTATTATTAGACCTGAGTATAGAAATCCAACCATTGTTACATATTCTTTGAGGGTCCGAATCAAGTCACTTGTTGTTCTTGAATAGGAAACAGTCTACGCAGGTCTGGCCCATACATAAAGGGGGTATTTTTCACATTGGTTGTTTCAGGTGATATTGAGATTGGGGATCTAGACATCACTATATATCATGTGATGATAGGAATCAAGACACATGTATTTATTGAACGGATGTGCGGTGGGAGACCAGCAGATAAGGTGGTGGCTCTCTCTTGGGTGAGGTCCATGGGAATGTGTAGTTTTATGTCTTGTAGAAGACATGAACCATACAGTTTCATATCATATGGTGAGAACTCATGATGTTCCGTTTAAGGTCTTACATTCTAGACCATGATAAACCTTTCATAATTTTTTTTCTTTTTTGGTCAAGAATCCATACCAAAATTCTTAATCTCACATGAGCTATGCTCGGTGTGAGAGACAAGGGATAGAAAGGGTTCCCCTAACCATCCAGATGTGATTATGGAGAAGACATGGGTATTTGGTATCATCTACTGGATTGACCACTATATATGATCAAGGAGTCCCTACATATCTAATTGAAATAATAACCAAGTTGTACGTAATTTTTGATACTCGTGTAGTATAATATCATGTGTCAATGACATAAATAGTGTGGTTTATCATATTATGATAAAGACATGAATTTCTAAGAATGAAAGAAGAATAATGTCAGGGATAGATCTAATAATATAATTCTAATCATCGATATGCATCATGTGATGACAATAATCAAGCCACACTTAGTTCCTATAAACTTTGTAGTTTAACGCCATGTGAAGAGACCATTAGTTGTGTAGTTTAATGTCTTGTGGTAAGGATGAGGGTTGCTTGACACAAAACAAAAGATAATATTGTCTCTAGTCCCAATAATTTAAGACTGGGCACCATTACATATCATGTAACAAAAGTAATTACGGCACACATATTTATTATATGGGAAACACTCTATAAAGGTTTGAACCGTATGTTGACAGGGGAATTGTTCCCATTGGTTGTTGAATTTGGGCCCATGATTGGAGATTTGAATGTCACTACATATAGTGTGATGACATAAATATATTCACATGTAGTTCTTTAATGAAAATATCCCATGTTTGGATATGAATCCCACATAGGGAAAGAGTCATTTCATTTTTCTTCATCACATATCTCTCTCGCATGTAGTTAATCGTTAGTGAGATAGTGTTTCACATGCTGTTTAGCATCATGTGGTAAGGATTTATTTTGTGATGTTTAACATAATGTGGTACATACCTATTTTGTATAATTTAATATTACATATTTATGGTTTAGGAAACTGTGTAGTTTAATGTCTTGTTGCTAGGACTAAGGTCACTCGATGTAGATGAAGATGAATATTGGGGATTTGTGTAGTTTAACATCTTGAGACTAGGATGGGATCTATAAATTTTGACATTATGTATTCAGGATGTACTTCATACAGTTCAATTTCATGTGCTCAGTATGGTCCTACGCGGGTTTATATCATCTCCTAGGATGACTTTATGTAGTTTAACACCATACAACCAGGACAACTCCACGCATTTTAACGTCATGTGGTCAAGATATGATATGTTCTGCAGTTTAATGTCTTTGTGCCATGAATTTTCACTTTATGATAGTTATGATTGTTATTTCTTAATAAATCTCTCATTGGTGGCGTTGTGACATGATCCCCATCCGTTGTTTCCAATGAGTAGTATCCATTGAGACAAACCTTATGTATGATATAAGGACCTTACCATTTAGGTTCCATCTTTAGAGGCTTTGCCTCTAGTATCATTGAAGTTATGATATCCAACAACAATTATCATAAGAATAATTAATGGATGAATACATTTTTATTAAAGGCTCATGTGGTCTGATTCTGACTGACCTCAAGGTTGTGGAATGTATGAAACATGTTCACATCAATCTATTTCATCTCTTCCATCCACTTTTTTTATTGCTAATAATTTGAGAGCTATCCAATAATGGATATTTTAAGTGAGGGAATATAGAATTCTATAGGAAGTACTATCTCGGTCTCATACACTAATGAGTACATATTTTCTTGTGGTCTAGTACATGTGGTTCTATTGTAGGACAATAAAGCATGGTGGAGTTTATCCAGCCAAAATTCATATATTTATTTGACAACTTCTTCAGTTTATTCAACAAGGTCTTGTTGAAGGAATCTATTTTCCCATTTTCCACTCCCTAATATCGAAATGAGTGATTGGAATCAATGTTTTAATCCTTGTATAATTTCTTTAACTCCGTACAAATGATGTTGATGTTTTTGTTCATAAATATTGTGTGAGGAACTCTAAACCTGGTGATGAAATGGGAATTTATGAATTTGATGATATTTTTCGTCTTCACTTCCTTGAGGGGTTTTTCCTTAACCCATTTTGAGAATGAGTTAGTATCAGTAAGGATGTACTTGAATTTCCTTGCTGTGGAAGATGGATATGGCCCCACAACATCCGATACACATATGGACAATGTATAGGAACACATGGCTGTATAAATAAATTCTAGAGGATGATGGATGAAGTTTTCAAGGATCTAGCATGCATGAAATTTTCTAATTGTTTCCATATAGTCTGATATTATTGTTTTTCAATAGTAACCCGATCACCTAATTTGGTGGTAAATCCTGGTCTATATTGATGAGTATTGTAAGGTCCCAAATTGACTTATACTAGGATGGCATGAATATACCTTTATTTTATGAATCTGAGGATAATTCCATCAAATCCATGATTATAGAGGTCTTTTTACACATTTGGTCCATCCTCCTGGGTAAACATCCTTGCTCGACAACTAATTTTTTCCATTCCAACTCAATCTGTTAGGAGAGTAACATTTGGAGATAATCGGTTATGGGATCCATCCATATAGGGTTGGATATTAGTTCATCACAATCTAAGGTGGTGTTAACCCGATTGATTTAGTCCATATCACTGGCAACAATCAACAAGAACACTCTGCGGTGCATGATACAGAATATTACCTCCTCCTTGTCATTGTAAAATGATATTTTGGCTACATTATTTGACACATCGGTAAGAGAATCCGGTCATTAGAGAACATGATGAAATGTCAGATCAAAATGGAATTCTTCCATTAGTCCATAGATGTAGCCAATGATAGGGGAAAATTCTTCCCTTTTGATGGAATATTCACGATGGGTCTTCTTTATCACAAGTTCCAAATACCTGTTGATATTTAGGTAGTCTAATTTTAATTATAGGTCTAATTCTATGCCAATGATTAGGGCTTGGTATACCACCTAATTGTTTTTTAATCCTTTATATAGTGAAAAAGGGTTTGGAAAAACTTCTTTGTCTAGATAGTCAAATACAATTTGTAAGCCAACCTAAATGAGATTTGGGTTTTCCATCCTTTTTCAAATAAGACTTTGGGATGAGCTATCAAAATAGATATCTCATGTCTAGGGAGTGTATTTGGAATAGATAAAACTCTTCATATGGATGTTTCGTGTCTACTGATTTAGTTTTTGAGTTGTATGTGCTATGAGGAAATCATTCATGGATTTTCTTTTCACTAACTTCTATGATATGAATTGAATGTCTTATTGTTGTATAATAATCACACATCAGGCTAAGATACCAGTCAACATGGGGTGGCTAAGGATGTAGTTTAAAAAATTAATATGACAAAACTAGGTGGACTTTGTGGTGCCTCAAGTAATGCATCAACTTCATTACTATAAATATGAGTTCAAGGGAGCTCTTATCAACATCTGAGTATCGATTCTCAATACCTAGTATTGTCCAAATTAGGTAGTAGAGACTATTATCACCCCTTGCATCATTATTTTGAGTGATGAGGGATCCCATTGATCCTTCCTTAGAGACCAAACATAAGATGAGTGGACTCCCTTACTCCAGTGGCATCAAGACTGTTGAGTGTGGTAGATACTTCTTTAGATTACCGAAGGCTTTTTGGAATTCAGCATCCCATTGATAGGTGAATCCCTTATTCATTATTTGGGTGAAGGGGAGATGTTTTTCGGTCAGGTTAGCTATGAAATTACAAATGTGAGAGAGGTTCTCATAGATTCCCCGAAGTTATTTGATAAATTTATTGGGTGAAATTGCTAAAATAGAATTAGTGTTTTCTAGGTCCACCTGACTACCACGGTCACATACCACAAATCCATGTATCATTGCTGATGTTACCCCAAAAGTGAATTTTAATAGATTCATCTTCAAACTATGTTGCCACTTATTTTTGGAGATCATTTGAAGATCCATGAATTTATCACACCATCTTTGGAATTTTAACACAATTTAATTTTCATAAATTTTAACTATTTTTCCAATGAAAGACTTAAAGATATGATTCATGGCGTGTTGATATATAGAACTATAACTCTTTATGGAAAAGATCATGACCTAATAGCACAATATCCTCTATGGTGCTATGAAGTTTGTGGCATCACCAAATTTAGGGACCATTTTTATTGAATTGTAACCTGGATACCCATCCAAGAAGGAAATGGATTGGGATCTAACAGTCTCATAGATTTGTTTTTATGTGAGTAGTTATGATAAATCATCCTTTGGGAAATATCGATTAAGGTATTTTAAATCAATATAGACTCTAATATTCCAATTTGTCTTCTTTACAGTGATGAAGTTTGCAATCCATCATGGGTATTTCACTTCTCAAGCAAAGTAGACATCAATCAATTTTTCAAATTCTACCTCTACATTGGTAGCATTATAGGGGTGAATCCTCCTGGCTGCCTTCTTTAAGCCTCAATGTTCATTGGGATAGCTGAGATAGTACGTAGCCACATCTAGATTCAGTCTGATCATTTTTGTATAGTTACAAGAAAACACATGCTAGTGTTTTTTTAGAAATGCGATGTGCATATTTTTCTCCTTGAAAGGCATAGCAGCACTAATCAGTAATGGTTTTAGGTATTCTTCTATTCACAGATTCACTTCCCTGAGATCGTCAATGGTAATAGAGACACCTTCCTCAAATGCAGGAGGTGTTTTCTTTAATTCATCCTCATATTTTTCTACCTATTAGTATATGGATGAATTTTTATTTAAAGTTGGAGATCTTGGGGATTTTATTTCACTATTGGTGTTAGAGAGTCTAAGATAAGAGACATTATCATCCACTACTTCTAGATTAATTGTAGAGAATGCCATAGATGATTTTCTTTTTACACTGTCACTAGGGGTAGAAGAAGCTTGAACTTCTTGGATAATGTTTATTACCACAACAAGATTTATTGGGAGAACATTGTCATTTTCGAGCATACTGCATGGATTGTTAGGGGCAGTCCCCAAGCCGTTGGGGGTTTCAACATGTATATCATCATCCACAACTGGTTGTTTACCCTGTCTTTTATAGAAACTTGCTTCAGTATATGTCTCTTCACAATTCTAGAGGGGGAACTATCATTAGTATCATTTCAACCTTTCCATTGATGGGGTATTTCAGATATTTATGGAATGTTGAAGGCACTGCCACATCATTATCAAGCCAGGTCCTTCTGAGGAAGACATTGTATGAAGTGTCTTTATAGATAACTAGAAACTCGGTGTCATATGTGAGAATCCCAAACTAATTTTTGATCATGATATTCCTAATATGACTTTACGCATTATTATCATACCGTTTAATGGTCATCTTTAAGGGAGATATATACCCTTTGTTAAATCCCAAACATTGGAGTGATCGAACTTGGTTGAGATTGATTCCAGAACCATTATCAACCAGTGGCTTTTATATATCCAAATTATTGAGTGTTTACAAAAAATATAGGGGTATACTATTTCCTTGGATAGCATATTTCATATCCTAGTCTATAAATGAGATTGTGTCATTGCATTTTGATGAAATAGTCTCCACTTTATAGGCCTCAGCTATAGTGACTTCTATCCTAATATCTTACAGACATAGAAGGGCTTCAAAGAGTGCCTCCTTGAGTTATTTTTATAGATGGATCACATCCATGATTTAGATATTATCCTGAAAAATATATATCTCTTTTAGAATGTCTCACTTTTGTTTCAAAGTATAACAATTCCCATTTGGGGTTTCCCTTTAGTATGTGGCTTAGAAACTTAGGTGTCTAAGGTGGATGGTCTTTAAGATTGTTCTAAGGTTAAGGGATAATTTTCTTCTAATAGAATAGGTCATGATAACCTTTCTCCATTATCTGGGTGGATGAGGTGATATTACCCTCGCTATGTGGTCATGCAAGATGACTTAGTGTGGACGACTGCTGGAGGGTTCTGGGACACCTTCTTATTTTTGTTAGGCATGCTAAACTTATTTACCACATGTCATAGATACATATATGTCTTCTATGGGAATGTGACCAAAATATTTCATCCAACCACGCCCACAATGTCCCTTGTATCCATGGTTCCTACACATGTGGCCTCTTATTCCTCAATTGGGTGTAGGGAACTCATATGTCAAGGATTAATAATCTTAGGATAATGGGTCTTCCAAGTGTATTTTGTTGAAATAACCAAATATTTTTTCTTCTTCCGACAAGGGTTCTATTCAATGCAGTGGTTACCATGCTTCATATTTTGTAGTGAAGAAATATTCAAGTGTTAGAGCTTTCATTAGAGTATAAATTGACTCATTCTCTCTCTTTTTGTTCTTACTTTTTATGGCCTTTTACCACATTGTGAGGTATATATGATGTTATCTCCATGTGTGGTGGAGCTATTGTGGATCTGTGAAGTTGTTCCCTTAGTGTGGCATGGGATTATTCAACTGTTTTTTGAGTCATCTGATTATAGAATTTTGCCTATGCCTGGATGAAATTTATTTCCAATCACCATTTTCTTCTAGTTGGTAGACAGTCATGTAGGTCAGCTAATATAAGTAGTTATCTAATACCACCTATCTGGAATCGAACATGCCTTGAAGGATGAATTTGAATAGGAAGAAATCTTGGATATTAAAACCCATCATTCTATGTAAAGGGTAGTATAATTGATGATTTTTGAGATTTAACTCATTGGGATTACATGGATATGGTATCTTGAGCCAACTATTGTCCACGGATGTATGAAAATAACCAGAGACTTGTTTATTTCATAAGGAATATACTTTATTCATCTATTCCTCAAATCCTGAACGACCTTGATTTTGATTTACTTGTGGATGATGGCAATTTTTTTACCAATAGTATGAACAATGTATATTGGTACCTACCTAGGAACTTGAATCGACATTACTACTAGTTTTAGGGTGACTATTGTACCTCTACCTTTCTAAGACATTCCCCTTCTGTTGAGGGAATGAACTGAGATTTGGATTGGGTTCACTAAATGGAGTTTTCCAATCATCATTTCACTTTTAAAAACAAATGAAACACACTTGGATACTTTCTTGGGATTAGAGGTTCTTGTAACACATTAGAAATATTTTCATCATAGAGTTCCATAAATATTTCTTATGAGAGAGCAACATAGACTAAATAGGATAAACCATTTCATCTTTCTATGAATTCCAAAAATCTTTCATTTTTAAATAGTTTGTAGTTTTTTAGGTCAATGATTTTCATTTTACTTAGTGTTGACCTGAACTGATAAAGGACTTAATTATGAAGGTCTTCTAATCCTTCAACGAATCCTGTAAGAAAACTGTTGTGCAAAACAATGGATGGACTTTTCAGAATCTATACAAACACCTCATCTTTGCCACATCTTATTGATCTCAAGGGCCCATCATCAGACCCCACATGAAGTGAGTGGGATGATTCCCAGGGTCTCCCGCAAAATAAAATGTGGATAAGGTTGGATTTCTGAAATTTTGTGGAGGAAAAGTGTCATCCACCTACTCAGGATATAGATTTTTCTTAGGCAGTATAGGTGCATGTCACCCTTCCATGGATTACATTCAATTAACCATGGATTGGATGATGTTGATCAGTTCTAGAGGAACTTCAATATGATCAACCTCTCTAATATAGGGAGGGGTGAGGTTTAATGAGGTGTCCTCGTTTTCTTATCCTGTTATTTCTTGATTCATGTGAGGAATGAATGAGATCCCTAGTGAGGGAGAGGCTTTCATCGCAATGGTGGAAATTCATGATCATTTTTGAAATCCTCATTGAGGTAGATTGGTAGTGTTGATGTGGAGACAATTCGAAACCCTAATTCCACTCATGTAGGCTAATCATCTCTTTCTAGATGTATGGTTTGTGGAATATTCGACCCATGTTGAAGATGATACCCAGTGGGGATATAGCCCCTGAGTAGCTCTTCATTGAGTTGTATGAGAGTTTGTATCTCATATTAATCTTATGATACTTATTCCTCCATGGAATGGACATTGACGCTTTGGGGTTTTATTGGGATTTATCCACACCATTCCCTTTATCTTTGGTATTGATCTTCCATAGAGGTGGAAACTCGATATTTGGTGATGTTAGGATTCAGATTCCCTTCTAGATCTGGGTGCATGTAGCTTCAGTTGGATCATTATGATCACCCTCCTCTAAGGGTATATTTTTTCCATTGAGTCCCTCAACATCTATTTCATTACCCACATTATAGTTTGTGTTGATGGTGATGAAATTTATAGAGGTAAATCAAGAACTAGTATTTGTCGTGTTACTCTCGATGTAATAGGATAACTCTGTACTATCTATATTAGGGTCATTTCTCGAACCCTTGGCCATATGGTCTATCTTAGGTTTCAGCCATGGTGGGGTCTAATTTTTTCAATATAGGCTACTCCCGTCTCAGCCTGTGATTAGTGAACTTGAGGTAGATTTTGGTCATGATTTCTGAATGGGCCCCAAATAACATAGGCTCATCTTACAGTGGTAGGAACAGATGGGATGTCGACCGTCTATATTTACCCCCCAAATTGGAGAATATTTACTTTTTCTATGGTGATGAGGATGATAAAAATACCCCCAACCCTATTAGATGGATCCTATTTGTGTCCACAATTAGTATTGATTGGTACTATTGTTGCTGATCTGATGCTTCTGGTCGAGGATTTAATGATTCCTATGGTGGGTATTGGGATATAAATGTCCCCAGCCCACTGGGTAGGGGTTGATCTAGAACAACTGTTGATTTCTCTATGACCCTGTTAGGGGATGATGTACCCCGTGGTGGTGATTAAGATATAAATACCCACATCCCAATTGGATGGGTTCTGTTTGAAGCTGCAACTGGTTTATCCAAATACATTCAGGAATTGATGATCTGAGAGGTTGTGTTGATTATAGATATTCACCTAACTTGGATAGTTGGGTTCACTCATAGATTACTACTATGTAAGCTATGAATTTTGACTATTTTATGTTGAAAAACTATGATCATTTGGGATCAGGGTGAAATGGCATCCCATGATGGGAATCATTCTTTACAGGAAGTTGTTTGGTCAATCACAACATCAAATTCTATTTCTAAATTGGGTTCTCATGGCTTTGAGTGGACCAGGTAAACGTTCTTCTAGATATCATATAACTCTATTTGTGATGTATTAGAATTGTTGGAGTGGTAATATTATATTATAGTGACAAACTACCCCAAGTGTTACTTGGTCCCCTAATTTTTCTATAGGCTATGAAATTTAAGGATGTCATATATAATGGGTTTTTTGGGGGGTGCAGTGAAGTGTAATGCCCCATACTTTCTCTATCCATGGATACTAATTCATGACATAGCTTTAGAGATCATTTGTTGAAGATTAGTGATACAATGGAAGAAAGTGTGTTGTAAATTGGCACTATGATTTTATGGTTTTGAATCTCATCCAATAGAGATAGTATCCAGGTTTGGCTGATAAAATTTTATATTGATGGGTTGAAGGTGAACATAATATCCTTGAAAAGGGTGGTATCTAAAATTCAATCACTGATGAGTATCCCATATATTTTTTCATATATAATGAATTCACACCTTTTCTAGCTCATCTGGGATCTCATAATCAGAAGTAGAAATAGAATAGAACATGGAGGGGAGATAGTTTCAGTAAAAATATCTCCATATATCAATGCATGTTTCATCTTCATCATTCTCACATGCATCCATCTGATTAGACCACAGAAGGTTGTTTTTAGGATCACCTGCTGACTGGCGTTGAGTGCTTCTGGTATTTCATGTGGAACCCTATATGGTCAACTATAATGTTTCAAGAACCTATCTATAAAATGGTATTTGAGTTTTGAACACCTATATATATGGAGGTTTCTAGGAAAGGGTAGGATTTTATTATCTATGGGAGATATCATCGTGGGGAGGTTGGAAATAATGTATGTTAGGAGTAAAGTCTTTATGATCCATATCCACATTACCACGAGGAGGACTATCACAATAATGGTCATCTTCTTATTTGGTTAAAGAGTTGATAGAACCTGATGGTGTTGAGAATGTGTCTCTAATAACCTCAAGGACACTAAAATTTAGTATATTAGGGATAAGAGCTTCATTTTATATCTTGGATTGAATATTTTGACCTATCTTTTAGAATTTTGTAGGGATATGAGCATGTTGTGGGATGGTTTCTAGACCTTGTTTATAACAGTATACTGCTACATGATTATGAGCATGCTACTAAGAAGTTGTTGGAATATTCCAATGAGATTACTTTTTATTTGTAGAAATATGAGTTTGTCCCAAGGAATGTTCCATTCTAACTTGGTGACCCTCAGTCAGAATGGGATTATGAGCCTGATCCTGAGCCTTTGTAATATTTCACTCGCCTTTTATAGATGTGATATGAGCCTACCGAAATACATGTTCCACTCTCACTTGGTGAGCCCTAATTGGAATAGTATATGAGCCCGATGTGAATATGAATTCCCCACTAGAATATGCCGATGACCACTAGAATGAGAGAAGTGATAAGAGACTCCTCTTGTATTTCCTGACAAGGATGTTAGTGTAGTCATTTATCGGGGGAAGTAGGAATATGAATTTGGATTTCATGATCTACTGGAATATGATAGGAAAACTAACTAATAGGAATATGAGATTATACTAATGAATGTTCCACTCTCAATTGGTGATCCCTAGCCAGGACAGGGATATGATCCCAATCCTGGGCCTTTGGACTATACCACTTGAGTTTTCAATAGAAATATTAGCCTATCCCGAGACTTGTGCCTCTCACACATGGTGATCCCTGGATAGAATGGGGATATGAGCCCAATCCTAGGCCTTTCGAATATGCCACAAGAGTTTTATGTTAGGGATAATAACCTACCCCATGGAATGTACCACTCTTCACTGGTGAGCCTTAGTTGGAATAGGGATATGAGCCTGGTTTGATGAATCATCCTTTACTAGAATATATCTATAATCCTCCTGGATGGGAGAAAGAATGTGTTCCTGCTACAGAGTGGCCACTTGTTCATTATGATTATAGTGTTGAGTTTTCCTAGCTGCATGGATAGGAATTTCTGTCGGAACCTGTATTTAAACTAGTTTCAGGATATTCAGGTAAATTTCTTCAGTTATTGGTATGATGTAATGTCATTTTAGAAAAGTGTTCATAGGAATATATAATTTCACATTTTATGTCTGCACTATGTATTGGCAGATATCTCCAATTTAAGCAGGGATATTAGAGAACTTTTTTTCCTCCTTCTACCACCAGAATATTCTAATGGAATTTATTCATGGGTTTAGGGATATCCACATCCTCCGTGTTTGCTATAAGAATATACAAACATAATTATTTCGAGTGAGAAGAGATATGATCCTACATAGTTTCTATTTCCAGAATATTCCAGAAGTATTCATCAGTAGAAGTATAGATTTGTGTCCGCTCCTAGATATCCAAACCCTTTCACGCTTGAGGTTTCTTCCTTCTCGGTCCTGTGTGGGTATCAAAGGTGGTACCCTAATCAGGTGACATCATCCTTATTATGAGGATGGCCATTTTTAAATTTATATTACCCATGATATAGCACAATGGCTAACCTTAGGGTCACTCTCAAGGAATAAGAGTTGAATTTTTAAGTGGTCTTTCTAAAAGTCTTTTTGTGTTTTTCATATTTTGAAAACAACAAAAAAAATGTTGAAGAACAGATTGGAAGAGATGGTGAATAGTGTGAACGCATAAGGAAGTAATAAAATAGTTATATAAAGACTCACATAAGAAACAATACACTATAATGAACATACAAATACATAAAGACTCAGAAAATATTTAGAAAGAACAATGACTAGGCCCAGGTGGATCCACCATCGACTCTCTATCATGGATCAATAGAACAATAAATCAAAAAAATTCATCCTCACTCAATGCAAGACTGATGACTTGGATCACACACCAATCTCACCTAAAATTGAACACAAGAACATATAATTTTTTCAGCGCCCGATCAACCATCCATTTTACGAAATGAATTCCCACACCAACTCATTTTGTCAAGAAATTATCACAATTCAGAAAAAATAGTTTCTATCATTAGATCGCATGGCCTAAGTTAGTTTCTATGTATGAGAAACTAAGAGAGGAAGGGGAGAGTAGATGAAGAGATAAATTAGAAAAGGTTTCAATGTAAGGTTTCTCTCACACTAGTCCTAATTCATAGTTGTTATCTTGTATGGAAACAAATAATATGATGAAGATGATTTCAATGATAACAAGATCTCTAGATTGCATTGGGTTTCACATCCTGTATGAAGCCTTGAATATTGGATCTCCATTTCTTGAGATATGAGATCACTGCATGATGTGGAAAATAAAAAAATGATCAACATAATTTAAAACAAAAACATAGTTGAATTTCACATAAAATACAACATGATCAAGATATTACCAAAGGAAATAAGAAAATACCAAAAATAGAGTGAAAGAAAAAAAGAAGTGGAAGTAGAGGATAGATGATGAGCGGGGTTCATGTCTCTGAGAAATTGGATACATTTGTTCCATGTCTAGGTTTGTGGTGTGGGTGTCAATGGGGTGGGTCCCCTCCACTAGAAAGAGGGTAGAAGTCCTCCTCTTCTTCAGAGAATGAAACCTAACTGGAAAACAAATACGAACAAATAGTCAGAATATCCACATGGTGGTCCATTTTCACACATGTCACTGGTCCTTTAGTTCACTCTAGGTGAGTGTACTCAACATCTTGTAATGACTGGTGTATCCCGACACTTTCCCACGATCATATTTTCTTCAAACAACGTCCCTACTCTAACTCCCCATAATGTAAACAATGGAAAATAGAAATACATCATTAAAAAATAAAATGTAACTATTATATATATATATATATTTGTAATAAAGGAATTAATTATTACTAATATATATATATATAACAGCTATTATATTAAGATATATATATATATATATATATATTATAACTAGTATATATTGTAACATCCCATGTAAGTAATGAATAATAGATATTTTTATCTATGTATATTAATGAATTATATAGTGTTTTAGTGGCTTAAAATGAAAATAAATCCAATCTTAAGCATGGAATACACTAATATTCTTAAAAGATTGTTTTACTGCCTTTTGATGGCAAACCCTTTTTAAATCAATATTTTGACAATTTTATAATCTATATTTGTCAAAATAAACATATTCATTATTATTGGGACATTGAATTTTACATTGGATAAATATTTGGTATTTTTCTGACAATGTTCAATTTTTAATGAATAGTGAAAAATACTGCATTTTACATCAAAACTGCTTTTAAATCTAATATATTTATATGATTATATAACCTTTTGAATTGGTCTTAAAGTGTAATATGAATATATTTTTACCAGTTAATCCAATGGTGGTCATTGGAATCAATTTCACTTTGAAATCGGGCTTAAACTAGTATCAATCTTTTGATACTTATTATTTCATAAAAACACGCTATTTGATCTGACAGTGGGAATTAATTATTAAATTAATTAATGTGACTTATATGTTTTTAATTTTGTAAAATAGACTTCATTTTTGAATTTGGAATATCAAATATATCTTACGGTGAATTTTTGGAAATTTTCTGAAAAACTTCAATTTTTGATGAATAGTGAAACCACTAAGTGGTACTTATAAAAACTGATTTTCCGTTTAAATGAAATTTTGCCATCATTGTGTTTTGAATTTAAAAAATCCTACATACATGGTTGTCATTAAGAAGTAAAATGTGGTTCAATGAGATTAAAATAAATTTTTGGTGAATAGTAACTTATTAAGTTTTTAATCGCGATTAGTGGTAATTAGTGTAGTTTAAGGTAAAAATAATGCTTTAATAATATGAGATTAGCTTTACACATGTCATACCCTCATTGTTTCTGTCATGGCCGACCAATACAAGCCATGGGTCAACTTTGGGACCCCATGGAGCCACTTTGGTTGGGAAATGACATAACTAACGTTTTATTTAATGTAAAATTAAAAATGACACAAACATAATATGTTTTACGAAAACAATTTTTAAATGGGGTTATAAAGATCAGATTTTTGATTATAAATAGTCATTGTAAATATAAAAATATTTCCTACATCATAGTATTTGTTTTATAATTTTTAGACTTTAAATAAATTAAATTATTTATGACATCATGATGATGCAGCGATGACCTCATTAATGAACAGTTTCAATAAAATGAAACGATAATATAAAATCTAAGACCTACACTTGTCCAAAAACTATTGGATGGGAAAATTTCGAAGCCTTATCATGTTAGCTTCGAAATATATCAATGTGGGACCTTATAAATTCGAAACACTTTTGAAAATAAAATAATAGTTTCATGATTTCCAAAAGTGTCCCTCCTCTCCTCTTATAAAAGGCCCCCACCTCTACCTCATTTCACACACTCCTCAAGACTTTGGATCGGCCATCCCATGCCCATTTACTCTCTCCAAATCCCTCTCCTCATCCTAGAGGATTCCCTTTGGGCATAATCCTTTCAAAGGAATCCTTTAGGCTCAAATCAAAAAGAGTTACACTTTTAAAGGTGATTCATTCTCTCATGTTCATTTGTTTTATTTTGCTTCTCCAACCCCTTAAACTCTTTTTATTTACATATTTTGTAACAACAAAAGTATCTTCAATATACTAGGATGTTGTTATTAGATTTATTCGAGCTACACTCTCACACAACTACATCAAATGGTTAGAGAACATACGGTTTCCGTGGATGGCAAAATTTTGCCTCTCGAAACGATGATTGTTCAACACTCTTTTAACACCTTCAAAGATGGCCATTATGATGTCACTATTTTTATATATGATATATAATATGTTTATTCTTTCCTTAAGCTTCTGTATTTTTCATTTATGGCATACCATTATTGTTTCCATTATGGGTAAACACAATATCTTCATTTTAGGAAGTGCGGACTACCGCCCCCTGAAAGTGATTTGATTCGTTAATACCATATGTGGGATGTGTAAAGGATAAAGTTAATGATATTATATATGTTATTATACTGGAATTATAATATACTCTTATATCATTATGATTCCATTCCATAAATACGAAATAGAAATTGAAGTAGCGTTCATGCGTACGTACGACTTACCGTCTCCATGAACGGTTCATTTCATTTCATACCTCTAAATGTGATGTAATATTATAAAATCATGTATATGATGAATATATATGATATATATGTTATCCAAACAATTAATATCATTCTGGATATAACAAACCTTTGACCAAATTAACAACATGTAAGTGTATGAAGTATATTTTTGACTTAAGAACCAAATACCAACAAAATGAACATTATTAACTTAAATGATTACATGATGTTCATAACATGGTATAAAAGTAATAATGAACTTGAAAAGGGTTCTTAAGAAAGTAGAGATTAACTCAAGTTTACTATTCAGGAGATTAAAGAACGGTCGGGTCAAGTCGGATACGAGGTATGGGACTTCGTCTCAATCTCCTTTCATTAAGGCATATTTTATTTTATACACAACTTTCTTTTATACGGTGTATAAACCACTTTGGCTTTTACGTTTATTCAAAATGAGTCTTTTTTATACGAAGCGTTTACTAAATGACGAAAGGAAATTTTTTTGTCGTACGTATGCGGCGCCAACGACTTCTCCGTTGTCGTGACCGTTATTTGAGTTTTGGCTTCCTCTACAAGCCATACCTTGTTTTTAAAAGAAAAATAAATACCATGTTTTAGTTTTCATTTATTTTGGTATTGAAAATGGTTTTCATAATGTTTTTATATCAATGTGTTGTATTGATATCTTGTGATTGAAAGGTGGGAATGTTATGTTTCCTTTATGCATGTTTTATGTGATATGATTATGTTGAGGTTCTTGGGCATTAATATGAAAACGGGTGGTTCCGTGATAAACTAAGGGTGGGTGAGCCCGATATAGCTCTCCAATGCATTGGGTAACACGAAGGAGTGAAATGTTAAGGTTTCTCTGAAAAGATTTAGGGAATATATTGTGATGGGTATTCCAAACATAACCAAGAGGGTTACTCCCTACGTAAAAATGTTATGAATGCCTCAAGTTACCTTTATGTCTTCTGATTTCTATGATTTATTCATTATTTGATGAGGTATGTTAAAGTGCTTATGTTTATGGGTAAAGTATGATCTCATCCTTATGTATATATGTACCCATGTTTCCTTTCCGTATTTTTATATCCCATATTGAGCATTTTAGGCTCATCCCAAGTTTTTTGAAATGTTTTTCATAGGTCAAGGGAAAGGTACATGATATGATGATAGTGTCAAGTAAGTGTCAAGAAATAATACATGTTTTATTATAAATATGTTTCCATTGATGGGAATGATGAATGCTATCTTTATGTAACCACTTTGTTTATATGTGGAATGTAATGCAAGTTTTATGATCTAATTCTCTAAAACTATAAACCCGAAAAGATCCTCAATGTGTAATCTTGTAATAACTCAAGATTAAGTAAGGTATAAGGTTGGGGCCTTATAGTTGGTATCAGAGGTCGGTTTAGATAACTTTAGGAGTTAGAATTATTTTAAATGATTATCCAAAAATATTTTTGAAATGATATAGCATTTGAAGATTACCATGTTGCTTCATCTAAGACATGTTTGTTCAGAATGGTTTTCCGTAGAGGAAACAGGGAAGCAGTGCTAGGAAGGCATACAGAAGGAAATAACCTTCCGAATCAGCATCCTGAGATGGTCGGAATTGGAACTGAACAGTTTGTTGCAGTAATGGTGCAGTTGACTCAGGCTATAAATGGCGGTGGTATCCATGCACAAGATCAGCCAGACCAACCACAGAGGAACATGTCAGTGGTGGAACATTTAATGAGGCAACATCCCCCATCATTCAGAGGATCATCTGACCCTGTGCTAGCTGAAGGGTGGATTAAATCACTGGAGAATATTTTCGATGTCATGGGGTGTTCAGACAATCAAAAGGTTAGTCTTGCTATTTACCGTTTGGAGGGTGAGGCAGATCAGTGGTGGTCGATGGTTAAAAATATCAGGGACGCTGATGAGATTGATGCTCTCGACTGTGATGAATTCAAAGGTATGTTTCTTGAGAAGTATTTTCTTAAGGCTGTTCGACTTAGGATGGAAAAGCAATTCTTGGAATTGAGGCAAGAGGAAGACTCAGTGGATACCTATGAAGAAAGGTTCACTCGATTGGCAAGGTATGCTGCAAATTTTATCCAAAACCATGATAGTAAAATCAATCGTTTTTACTCAGGATTAAAGCCAAAATATCGAAGGGAATTAGCTTCTCGTGAGTTTAAAAGTTAGGAAAATCTTGTTCGATGTGCTGAGAATGTGGAAATGGAGTTTGTCGATGACTAAGTGTTCTATAACAACCAGCAAAAGAAGAGACCGAGGTGGAAAGATAAAGGTAAGAATTATTCAAAAAAGTCTGATGGTAAGAAAACTAAGTTTCCAGTTTGTGATAAATGTGGCAAAAGGCATGCTAGGGAATGTCTTCTGAATTCTGGAAAGTGATACAGATGTGGTAAGATGGGACATAAGGCTCATGATTGCACTGAAAAGGATCAAGGTGAAGGTAAGAACAAATTTTATTTACAGTTAGTGAAATGTTATAAGTGCAATGAGATGGGTCACTATGCAAATGAGTGTCCGAAAAAGAGTTTGAGTGATGGGAAGAAGTTTGACTACAAGCAGAAAGGGGTGGTGAAATCTTTTGAAACTACTTCGGCAGACGTCGGGCCATCAAATGAAGTTGTATCAGGTACTTTGTTTGTTTTTTCAGATTATGCCAGTGTGTTGTTTGATTCGGGGTCTACACATTCTTTCATCTCTGAAACTTTTTCTAGTAAAATTGGAATACCATCTCAAGAAATGACTCCTGAACTTTTGGTAAAAACACCTGGGGGGAATGTTGAGGCAAACATAATTTATAAGAATCTTCCTATCCTTATCTGTGGAAAGAACCTACTTTCAAACATTATTGTTCTACCTCTAGTAGAGTTTGATGTTATCCTGGGTATGGATTGGCTCTCTATTTACCATGCTAAGATTGGCTGTAGAGCTAAAGAAGTTTCTTTTCAGAAAGACTTTCAGTTTGTTTACAATAATGAACTCTTGCTTTTGATAACATATCAATAGGCCAAGAAACTTGTAAAAGATGGAAATGAATGTTACTTTGCACACGTCGTTGAAAATAAAGGAACTGTTCAGATTAATGATGTGCCAGTGGTAAATGAGTATCCTGATGTTTTTCCTGATGAGTTGCCTGGAATAATACCAGATCGGGATGTTGAGTTTACTGTTGACTTAGTTCCTGATGCTAAGACAATTTCAAAACCCTCTTATCAAATGACTCAAATTGAACTTTTAGAGTTGAAGGAGAAATTACAATATTTATTAGAGAAAGGTTTCATTCGACCTAGCACATCACCATGGGGTGCTCCTGTTTTATTTGTTAAAAAGAAATATGGTTCTATGAGACTTTGCATTGATTATAGGGCCTTGAATAAAATCACTGTTAAGAACAAATATCCTTTTCGTCATATCGATGATTTGTTTGATCAGCTCCAGGGAGCTCAGTTTTTTTCAAAGATTGACTTGGGATCGGGGTACCATCAGCTGAAGGTAAAAAAGGCAGATATTCTGAAGACTGCGTTCCGTATGAGATATGGCCATTATGAATTTGTAGTAATGCCTTTTGGGATAACCAATGCACCTTCTGTATTCATGGACATAATGAATAGAATTTTCCATGAGTTCTTGGATAAGTTTGTGGTGGTTTTTATTGATGATATTTTGGTGTTTTCTAAAAGTAAAGAGGAGCATGAAAGACATTTAAGGGTTATCTTGCAAACCTTAAAAGAAAAGAAACTGTATGGAAAATTCAGAAAGTGTGAGTTTTGGTTGCAACAAATTTCTTTCCTTGGTCATATTGTTTCTAAAGATGGAATAACTATTGATCCTGCAAAAACAAAAGTTGTGGAAGAATGGCAAAGACCCACAAATGTAACTGAGATTCGTAGCTTCCTTGGTTTGGTAGGCTATTACCGAAGTTTTGTTAGAAATTTTTCACGGTTATCTAGTCCAATGACTAAGCTAACTCGGAAGAGTGTTAAGTATATCTGGAAAAAAGAATGTGATGATTGTTTTTAGGAATTGAAAAGAAGATTGGTGAATGCTCCAGTTTTGGCACAACCTTCCTGGAATGGTGAGTTTGTTATATACAGTGATGCTTCATTGAAAGGACTTGGTTGCGTCCTAATGCAGAATGATCAGGTAATTGCTTATGCTTCACGCCAGTTGAAGACTCATGAGGTAAATTACCCTACACATGATCTAGAATTAGCTGCTGTTGTGTTTGCTTTAAAAATTTGGAGGCATCATTTTTATGGAATAAAGTGTGAAATATATACCGATCACAAAAGTTTAAAGTATATATTCACTAAGAAAGAATTGAACATGAGACAAAAGAGATGGCTAGAATTAATCAAGGATTATGATTTTACAATTCATTACCATCTGGGAAAAGAAAATAAAGTGGCTGATGCTTTGAGTCGAAAAAGTAATGATTCATTAGCAATTTTGCGTTTGGAACGTGATCCTTTGGTTAAGGATTTGATGAACTTTGGCAGACAAGTTGTTGGTGAAGGAAGTTCTTCTGTTTTGTTTTAGGTATCAGTGAGATCATCTCTATCAGATAGAATCAAGCAAGCACATAATCAAGATAGTGAGTTGCAGAAAAAGGTAGAGCTGGTTCAGAATAGTAAGTTGCCTAAATTCAACATTGATAATGATTGTGTTTTGAGGTTTGGGAAGAGATTGTGTATACCTTGTGATTCACAGTTGAAGAGAGAGTTGTTATGTGAAGCTCATAGTTCTCCGTTTTCAGTTCATCCTGCCAGTACTAAGATGTACAGAGATCTTCGGGAGTATTACTGGTGGGATGGAATGAAAATAGATATTGATGATTTTACTGTGAAGTGTATGACATGTCAACAGGTTAAAGCAGAGCGGCAGTTACCGAAAGGTATGATTCAGCCTTTACCAGTGCCAGAGTAGAAATGAGAGAATATATCCATGGACTTTGTTGTGGGATGACCGAAGACATCTCGAGGTAATAATGCAATCTGGGTTATTGTTGATTGCTTGACCAAATCTGCTCATTTCCTTGCTATACGAGATACTTTCTCTCTTGATCAACTTCCCCATTTGTATCTTAAAGAGGTAGTCAGGTTACATGGAGTTCCTGTCTCCATTGTATCTGATCGTGATCCCAGGTTCACTTCTAACTTTTTGAAAGGCCTTCATAAGTCGTTGCGTACTGAAATAAATTTTAGTACAACTTTTCAACCTCAATCAGATGGGAAGTCAGAACGAACAATTCAGACCTTGGAGGATACGCTATGTTCTTGCTCTATGGATTATCAGGGAAGTTGGGACCAACATCTTTCATTGGTTGAATTTTCATATAATAACAGTTTTCATTTCAGTATACAGATGGCACCATTTCAGGAATTATGTGGGAAGCGGTGTCGAACTCCAACTTTCTGGGACGAAGTGGGTGAAAGGATGTTGATGGGACCAAAATTGGTAGAAGAGATGGCAGAAAAAGTTCAGCTGATTCAGAAACACATGAGAACAGCTCAGAGCAGGCATAAGAGTTATGCAGACAACAGGAAGAAGGATCTCTCTTTTGAGGTAGGTGATCATGTTTTTCTCATGGTTTCTCCTTGGAAAAGTGTGATGCGATTTGGTAAGAATGGAAAGTTGAGTCCAAGGTTCATTGGACCATATGAAATTCTGGAGAGATTTGGATCAGTTGCATACAAAGTGGCTTTACCTCTGAGTTTATCTCAGGTACACAATTTTTTTCATGTTTCGATGTTGAGAAAGTATATGCGAGATCCATCTCATGTTTTGAGTCCAGAGGTAGTTCAGCTGGAAGAGAACCTATCTTATGAGGAACAACCGGTCTAGATTCTTGACCATAGGGAGCAAGTGTTACAGAATAAGGTGATTCACCAGGTAATGATTTTTTGGAAAAACCACATGATTGAAGAGGCAACATGGGAATCTGAAAATGCAATGAGGGATAAGTACCCCCATTTATTTGATAAGTAAATAAATTACGGGGACGCAATTTTCTAAAGGGGGGAAGGATGTAACATCCCAAGTAAGTAATGAATAATAGATATTTTTATCTATGTCTATTAATGAATTATATAGTGTTTTAGAGGCTTAAAATGAAAATAAATCCAATCTTAAGCATGGAATACACTAATATTCTTAAAAGATTGTTTTACTGCCTTTTGATGGAAAACCCTTTTTAAATCAATATTTTGACAATTTTATAATCTATATTTGTCAAAATAAACATATTCATTATGAATGGTACATTGAAGTTTACATTGGATAAATTTTTGGTATTTTTCTGACAATGTTCAATTTTTAATGAATAGTGAAAAATACTGCATTTTACATCAAAACTGCTTTTTAATCTAATTTATTTATATGATTTGATTATCTTTTGAATTTTTATTAAAGTGTAATATGAATATATGTTTACCATTTAATCCAATTGTGGTCATTGGAATCAATTTCACTTTGAAATCGGACATAACCTAGTATCAATCTTTTGATACTTATTGTTTCATAAAAACACGCTATTTGCTCTGACAGTGGGAATTAATTATTAAATTAATTAATGTGACTTATATGTTTTGAATTTTGTAAAATAGAATTCATTTTTGAATTTGGAATATCAAATATAGCTTAGGGTGAATTTTTGTTAATTTTCTGAAAAACCTCAATTTTTGATGAGTAGTGAAACCACTAAGTGGTACTTAAAAAAATTGATTTTCCGTTTAAATGAAAATTTTCCATCATTGTGTTCTGAATTTCAAAAATCCGACATAGATGGTTTTCATTAAGAAGTAAAATGTGGTTCAATGAGATTAAAATAATTTTTTGGTGAATAGTAACTTATTAAGTTTTTAATCGTGATTAGTGGTAATTAGTGTAGTTTAAGGTAAAAATAATGCTTTAATAAATTGAGATCTGCTTGACACATGTCCTACCCTCATTTTTTGTGTCATGGCCGACCCAGAAAAGCCATGGGTCAACTTGGGGACCCCATGGAGCCACTTTGGTTGGGAAATTACATAAACAAATGACATAAAAGTAAAAATGACAGAAACATAATATGTTTTACGAAAAAAAAATTTACATGGGGTTATAAAGATCAGAATTTTGATTATAAATAGTCATTGGAAATATAGAAAGATTTCCTACATCATAGTATTTTTTTTATAATTTTTAGACTTTATATAAATTAAATTATTTATGACATCATGATGATGCAGCGATGACCTCATTAATGAACAGTTTAAATAAAATGAAACGATAATATAAAATCTAAGACCTACACTTGTCCAAAAACTATTGTATGGGAATATTTAGAAGCCTTATCATCTTATCTTTGAAATATATCAATGTGGGACCTTATAAATTCGAATCACTTTTGAAAATAAAATAATATTTTCATGATTTCCAAAAGTGCCCCTCCTCTCCTCTTATAAAAGGCCCCCACCTCTACCTCATTTCACGCACTCCTCAAGCCTTTGGCTCGGCCATACCCTGCCCATTTACTCTCTCCACATCCCTCTCTTCATCCTAGAGGATTCCCTTTCGGCGGAATCCTTTCAAATGAAGCCTTTAGGCTCAAATCAAAAGGAGTTACACATTTAAAGGTGATTCATTCTCTCATGTTCATTTGTTTTATTTTGCTTCTCCAACCCCCTAAACTCTTTTTATTTACTTCTTTTGTAACAAAAACAGTATATTCAATATACTAGGATGTTTTTATAGGATTTATTTGAGCTACACTCGCACACAACTACATCAAATGGTTAAATAACATATGGTTTCCGTGGATGGAGAAATTCTGCCTCCCGAAACAATGATTGTTCAACACTCTTTTAACACCTTCAAATGTGGCCATTATGATGTCACTATTTTTATATATGATATATAATATGATTATTATTTCTTTAAGCTTCTGTATTTTTCATTTATGGCATACCATTATTGTTTCCATTATGGTTAAACACGATATCTTCATTTTAGGAAGTGCGGACTACCGCCCCCTGAAAGTGATTTGATTCGTTAATACCATATGTAGGATGTGTAAAGGATAAATTTAATGATATTATATATATTATTATACTGGAATTATAATATACTCTTATATCATTATGATTCCATTCCAGAAATACGAAATAGAAATGGAAGTAGCGTTCATGCGTACGTACGGCTTACCGTCTCCATGAACGGTGCATTTCATTTCTTACCTCTAAATGTGATGTAATATTATAAATACATGTATATGCTGAATATATATGATATATATGTTATCCAAATCATTAATATCATTCTGGATATAACGAACCTTTGACCAAATTAATAACATGTAAGTGTAAGAAGTCTATTTTTGACTTAAGAACCAAATACCGACAAAATGAACATTATTAACTTAAATGATTACATGATGTTCATAACATGGTATAAAAGGAATAATGAACATAAAAAAGGTTCTTAAGAAAGTAGAGATTAACACAAGTTTATTATTTAGGAGATTAAAGAACGGTCGGGTCAAGTTGGATAAGAGGTATGGGACTTCGTCTCAATCTCCTTTCATTGAGGCATATTTTATTTTATACACAACTTTCTTTTATACGGTGTATAAACCACTTTGACTTTTACATTTATTCAAAATGAATCTTTTTTATACGAAGCGTTTACTAAAGGACATAAGGGAATGTTTTTGTCGTACATATGCGGCGATAACGACTTCTCCGCCGTCGTGACCGTTATTTGAGTTTTGGCTTCCTCTACAAGCCATACCCTCTTTTTAAAAGAAAAATAAATACCATGTTTTAATTTTCATTTATTTTGGTATCGAAAATAATTTTCATAATGTTTTTATATCAATGTGTTGTATTGATATCTTGTGATTGAAAGGTGGGAATGTTATGTTTCCTTTATGCATGTTTTATGTGATATGATTATGTTGAGGTTCTTGGGCATTATTATGAAAACTGGTGGTTCCATGATAAACTAAGGGCGGGTGAGCCCGATATAGCTCTCCAATGCATTGGGTAACGCGAAGGAGTGAAACGTTAAGGTTTCTCCGAAGAGATATAGGGAATATACTATGATGGGTATTCCAAACGTAACCAAGAGGGTTACTCCCTACGTAAGGATGTTATGAATGCCTCAAGGTACCTTTATGTCTTATGATTTCTATGATTTATTCATGATTTGATGAGGTATGTTAAAGTGCTTATGTTTTATGGGTAAAGTATGATCTCATCCTTATGTATATATGTACCCATGTTTCCTTTCCATATTTTTATATCCCTTACCGAGCTTTGTATGCTCATCCCATGTTTTTTGAAATGTTTTTCACAGGTCAAGGGAAAGGTACATGATATGATGACAGTGTCAAGGAAGTGTAAAGAAATAATCCATGTTTTATTTTAAATATGTTTCCATTGATGGGAATGAAGAATGCTATCTTTATGTAACCACTTTGTTTATATGTGGAATGTAATGAAAGTATTATGATATAATTCTCTAAAACTCTAAACCCGAAAAGATCCTCAATGTGTAATCTTGTAATAACTCAAGATTAAATAAGGTTTAAGGCTGGGGCCTTATATATATATTTTTTAATATTTACTATTTTAAAATATAAGTAATTGATATTATATATTTGTTATTATCATATTATTATTATATGACATAATATATATATATATATATATATATTATTATATATATATATATATGTTATAATATTAAAATTAAAATAAAAGATAAGAAAAAAAATTGTGAAGAGTTGTGGGGTTCATCTCGAACATGAAGGGGAAGCGGTGTGTTTGGGTTTCTTCAAGACGGAGGGGGAGTGGTGCAGCACAGGTGGGGCTTAGGTTTTTCTAGCAGTGATAGGGGGTTCAGGGCTGGGTGAAGTATAGATGTGTGATGTGGGGTTGGGCTCTAGGGAGTAGGGGAGCATGGACTCAGACAAGCAGTTTGGTAGAGGGGCTCGACGGTGGCACTGCGAGGAACGACTGGGATTGGGGTCCAATGGTGATGGTTAAAATTATGGCTTTACTACATATTTGGGTTTTGATTTATTTCAAATATGGAAATCTGAGTTTTTTTTGTATTTTTTTTCTGAATCCAATGTTTATGCAGTTATTTTTTATTTTGGATCGGCGGTTCCATCAAAGTTTTCTTCTGCTACTATTTGGGTTTTCTGTTGAACAATTGTAGTTTTGATTTGGCAGTATGTGATGGATGGAGGATGATAGTATGAAGGAGGAACTACCAGCCTTGATGGGGATGGTGGTTTTCAAGGGAGACACCTCTAGTGATCCTAGTAGAGTGAAGTTTTGACGGTGGCTGGCAGATTAGAGTGATGGTGAGACATGAGAAGGGTGTGTTGGCTATACAAGCCGAGAAATTTTAGAGGAATATATTGGAACACAACACAAAGGATATTTCAATCTTTGTATTTAACAATTATTTCAAACCACAATAACATCAATTTATAGACCCACAAATTTAAATGCAGAGCATTTATGTTGGTACAAAGAAAGACCAAGACATTAAATGAAGAGCATTTATGATGGTACAAGGAAAGACCAAAACCTTTAATTTAGAGAATCTATGATGATACAAAAAATACCAAAATATTAAATATGAAACATAAAATTCATTCAAAGAATATAAATAGAGGTGAACACATGGAAGATAAAAAAATGTTCATGTAATAAATGATGCTAGAGGAAACAATACAGGTATCTTTGACTTGTGGTTTTTGTTTGAAATTCTAATAGTCTTCCCTTAAAACCAAATACAGTTTCATTACAAGCATCGTTCTGAGTTTTTTCAATACATCTGTAAGTAATGCCTTTGTGAAAATATCAGCCACCTATTTTTAGTTTGACAATATTCTAATTTTATCATTTTCTGCTTCACATGATCTCTCAGAAAAAGGAATCAAGTATCAATATATTTTCTTCTTCCATGCTGAATTGGATTTTTGGAAAGTTCAATTACCGACTTGTTATCGACATATATCACAATGGATCCATCCTGTGGATGATTCATCTCCTTTAGTAGATTTCTAAACTCGATTCCTTCACAAAAAGTGGATGATGTCTCCATGTACTCTGATTCACATGTAGACAAGGGAACCACACTTTTCTTCCTTGAGTTTCATGTGAAAGAAGCCGATCCAAGAAAAAATAAATAATCATTGGTGCTATTTCTTTCATCTCGGTCGCCTCCCCAGTCACTGTTTGAGTATCCATGAAGATTTTCTTCTTCATTGTATGGATAAGAAAGACTAAAATCCATTGTTCCTTTAACATACACGAGGATACATTTTTCCTCTAGCCAATGTGACTATTTTGGTGCTTCCATGTACGTGCATAGAAGACCAACACTATAGACAATATCACGCCTTTTGATTGTGGCATACCTCAAGAAAACAATTAGACTCTTTAATAGAGTCGAGTCAACACTTCCTCCTTCTCCATATTCTGTCTGTTTTAGGATCATTGCCACAGGTGTGTTTACAGCATTGCAATTGGCCATCTTGAATTTTTCAAGAAACTCTTTAGCATACCTCTTCTTAGAAATATAGATGCATCCATTTTGTTCCTTTACATCTATTCCCATAAAGAAGGACATGAGACCTTCGTCGGTCATCTCTAACTCCTTGAGCATATCCTCCTTGAAATCATCGAACATCTGTCGATTATTCCCTATAAACAGAAAATCATCAATATACAAGAATTCAATGATTATATCACCACGATCATTCTTCTTGATGTAAACTGCATGATCATATAGAAATTTGGTGAAGTCATTCTCTCGAATATATCTGTCAATGTGTGCATTCCAAGCACAAGGAGCCTACTTCAACCCATAAAGATATTTATTTAGTCGATACACTTTGTCTTCCTCCCCTTGCATAACAAAGCCTTCAGGCTGGTCTACATATACCACTTCCTCTATAATTCTATTCAGGAATGTAGACTTCACATCCAATTGGTAGATCATCCAACTATCATAAATAGTAAGGTAGATAATCATTATCATAGTGTAAATGAGATCAACAAGAGAATACACTTCTTCATAGTCCACCCCATACTTATGTTTGTACCCCTTTTCTCTGAGCCTTGCCTTGTAGTGATCGATTTCACCATTAGCATTTCGCTTTATCTTGTACACCCATTTGACACCAATGGTTCTCTGGATATTAGTAAGTGTGTTCAGCACCCTTGTATCATTTTTTATATGGAATGAATTTCTTCTCTCATAGCCATTCTCCCACATTCTTCCCTCATGGTTTCCTAAAACGTCAGAGGATCATGATCTGCATACAGGCAAAAAAAATTTACCTCTTCATTTTGATCATAAATGTCACTTACGATTTTCATTTTTATAGGCTCCATGGGTGAGGATGATCTCGCCAAATGTTGACTAGATGGAGTTATTTTATGAATGATGGAATGTCCTCCTAGACTCCTGTGTACTGATGATGTGCCCAAGGAAGGTGTTGCTGGCATTTTCTCTTGATGATCATGCCTTTCTTTAGGATCTTCTATTTCGACTAGAATCTCTTTGTTTGGTTCTTCATCAAGCTTCTTCCTCACTAAAGACCACATCTCTACTCACCACTAATTTATTGGTTAGTGGATTTTAGAGAATATAGGATTTAGACTCTTCACTGTAGCTGATAATGATGCACTTTTCACCATGATCATCAAGCTTCCATCTTCTTGCTTCTAGAACATGAGCGTAGGCCACACACCTGAAGATTCTTAGGTGTGCTACGCTCAGTTTGTAGCCACTCCATGCCTCTTGTGGTGTCAAGTTTATGATGCTCTTGGTTGGGATCCAATTGAGCTGATAGGTAGTGCATTCCACTGCTTCTTCTCAGAAGTTCTTTGGCAAGCCTTTCTCCTTCAGCATGGTCCTCATCATGTTGACGATGGTTTGGTTCTTTCTTTTTGAAATGCCATTCTGATGTGGTATGTAGGCAGCAATATATTTTTTCTTAATTCCTTGTTCCCTGAAAAAATCTTGAAATGCATTTGAAGTGTACTCTCCACCTCTTTCAGATATAAGAACATTGATTCTATAACCACGTTCAGCTTCAACATGATCTTTGAACATTTTAAAGATAAAAAATGCAGAAGATTTTTCATTGATGCAATACACCCAGATTTTCCTACTAAAATCATCAATAAATGTAATAAAATACCAATTACCTCTAAGTGAGGGTATTTCAAGAGGTCCACAGATATCAGTTTGAACTAACTAAATTGGTTTATTTTCTCTTCTAGACACTCCACCTGGGAAAGAGTTCCTTTGTTGCTTGTCGAATGTACATGCCTCACAACCATGATTTGGAACTTCAATGGCCTGAAATCCCCGCACCATGCTTGATGAAGATAAAAGTTTAAAGAAACTAAAATTCAGATGTCAAAATCGCAGATTCCATCTCCATGAGTCATTCTTCATGAGTCCCAAGAGATAATCCTTGACATTTGTGTTTATACGCAGCAGAAACTTGTGATTCTTCACCATTTGGACTTGAGGAACAGGTTTCCTGTGAGCATCCCTTAAAGAAAAATAAGAATTCTCCATGTGTATAATATACCCTTTCTCAAGGAGTTGGCTGAGACTAATGATATTTTTTTTCATGTTTGGTACATAATACAAATTAGAGATTTATTTTGGCACCCCATTATTCTGATAGATATTGATTTTACCTTTTCCAATCACGGTTACCTTTGATGAGTTTCCAAATCTCACGTCACCACGAATTTATTCGGTGAGTTCCTTGAACATTTCTTTGTTACCACTAATGTGGTTGCTTTCACCCGTGTTGAGATACCACACATTAGGGCATTCACATGCCTTTTATTGTGAGATGACGAGTGTGGTACCTTATTCTTAATGGTGAGATGTTTCGGCATAGCTGGATCGTTCATCGTGATCTACTTTGCTCAATCAATCATAAGCATAATGGAAAAATTTCTTACAGCTATGGAATTGAATTTTCTTTGTGTTTCTACGACCATGCTCGAAATGACCTCCACTATTCCCTCTACCATGAATGCTGGTAGGATTTTGTTTCTTTTGTTGATGGCTTGGATAATATCCACACCCTCTTCCTCTTCCACGATGACCACCTCATTTCATGTGGCCATTATTTTGTTCGTGTAGATTCAACTTGGACTCCATGGAATGCTCTATTGTTGAATCGGTATTCTTTTTCATCCGTTTCTCATGCACATACAATGACCCCATCAGTTCTTCAATGTACAGTTTCTCCAAATCCTTGGATTCTTCTATTTCCACAACCACAAGCTCAAAATTGGTTGTGAGAGATCAAAGTGATTTTTCGATAACTCAAATATCCTCCACTTTTTCACCATTCCTTTTCAAATTTAAAACAATAACAATTAATCATGAGAAATAATTAGAAATAATCTCACTGTCCTTCATGTGCGTCACTTCAAACTCTACTCTTAATGTTCAAAGACGCACCTGCTTCACTCAATCAACACCTTTGAAGATGGTGGTAAGGGAATCCCAAGCTTGATTTCTTGATGTTGCTTCGGTAATATTTTCAAACGTTGATTCATCCAACCCTCGATATAGGAGGAACAATTCCTTGTTACGTTTCTTTATTTGGTTTTTCAGGCCCGTATTTCCTTCATTTGTGAAGGTGGCTTCTTCCTCCATAGATAGTACAATGTACCCGTTGGTGACGATCTCCCAGAATTATTCTGAACTAAATAACACCTTCATTTTGATGCACCACCTTTCATAGTTGTCCTTAGATAGCTTCGGAACATGCGGTTGGATTGTGTCCATCTTAAAAAAATTGAGGATCTTCGTAACCTAGCCTCTAATAGCAGTTTGTTGGCTATACAAGCCAATAAATTTTAGAGGAATATAATTGGAACACAACACAAAGGAGATTTCATGCTTTTTATTTCACAATTATTTCAGACCAAAAGTACATCAATTTATAGACCCACAACATTAAACTCATTGAATTAATGTTGGTACAAAGAAATTCCAAAACATTAAATGTAGAGCATTTATGATGGTATAAGGAATGACTAAAACATTAAATACCGAGCATTTGTGACGATACAAAAAATACCAAAATTTTAAATATGGAACATTAAATTCATTCAAATAAGATAAATTGATTTGGTCCCATGGAAGAGAAAAAAATGTGCATGTGATAAATGACGCCAGAAGAAACAATGTTGGAAGCTTTGACTCGTGGTTTTTTTGTAATTCCAACAGGGTGTTGGTGGTGTGTGGGATGAATGGTGTGAAGAGGAATGGTGAGTGGGAGGTACCGCCAGATATGTTGGTGGTGTGAGGTGAGATGCACTATCATATTGGTGGTTCCAAGTTGAAATGGAAAAGGAAGAATGGAATGGTGACTCGAGTCCCCATTGAAGGCTACTGGAGGTGACTCAGTGAGGAGTCGCGGGGTGTGTCCGAGCAGCTCAACACCTGAAAAATAATTAACTAAAAAAATCAATGAACTAAATTAATTAATAATTAATTCAAATTAAAATTCAAAAAAAAGCATTGTTCAATGATAAATTAAAAAAATTAATAAGAAATTAATTTTTTGACGATTAATTAATTAATTTATTATTATTAATTAATTAAGAAAACTAATATGAAACCAAACAAAATTAAAAAATTCAACTTAAAAAAAACAAAATTTGATTCATTTAATTACAAAAAAAAAAGAATGAAATAAACTAATTTAATGAATTTAATTAAAATTAAATAAAAACAAAATAAAACAAAATAATTACAAAAATAATCAAAATAAAATAATTACATAATGAATTAATTAAATTTAAGAATAAAATAAGAGGTTATATTGAAAAAATAGACAAGTGAAATAATGAATGAAATAATGATAATAAAAAGTAAAAATTAAAATGAAAAAATAATAAAAAATGAAAGCAGAAATATAAAGAATTATTAAAATTGAAAATTTTAAAAAATAACAAAAAAACAACAATAAAATACATATTTAAACAAAAACTCGTTATTATTTTAAGGAAATTCTCAGTGGTCCCTTAATTAAGTAGAAATAAGTGTACAAGGAGGAGCATTCCAGAAATTTCCAACAATCAATGTTTATACTGCATGGGACATTGAACACATGATATGTCGAGTGGACAGCTTGCCCCTATCCCAAGGGAACCTTACTCTTCTCTATGTCCTCAATTGTACCCATGGTACTCCACCATCATTTGGGGTAACAACATCGATGTCCTCATTTGTTTCCTCATGTCCTATAGCATGATTCACACCTTTTCGGTTGAAGCTGCTCCACATTGGGAGTTTGAACTTTAGTTGTACCTTGATCAACAGCCTGTTGCATGCTTTTGGTAGCTGCATCTTTATCCTTTTCCATGCGTTTGTTTTGGACCGGATTTGACCATATAGAATATTGTGGGATATAATCCAATTTATGTTTGTCTTCATGAACCACACCCTTCTCATCATATATTTCAGAAGAAAACTGCTACATATGATGACCATCCTAAGTTCCAATCTACCCATCTGTGTAACCTTCCCTAGGTGCATAATTTCACTTACTAATAAATCCATGAACTGGCATATTGTTTTTTGGATTTCAGAGAGATGAGAGAATCCATTATCTCTTTACCTTTGTGACCCTTAGAGGCTATTGACTATTGACGCCACATTTATAAGTCCACAGCAGCTTAAATATAAAATTCCTTATCACACTGGCCATCATCATATTCTTCTTCAGCTTGGTTATCATCTTCACCAATCTGAGAGTCTTCATGATGGGGTTCACTCAACAAATTATCCCAAGACATTTTCAACTTGTTAGCCTTCATTAGGTCATGAGAAGACACATACATGTCTTTAGCATAAGGAGAGGTAGCCTTCAGCACTCTACACCTTTTAGACTTTCTGGAACATTCAACTCCAACCAAATCATGAATATTTAAAGAACTATCATACTCATCTTGATTTTGAAGTACATTAGAATGATAAAAAGTCTCACAGGCTTGTTTGGAATCTTCAATATGTTCATTTGACTCTGAAAAAGGTAAATTCTATGCCTTTTTCTTTTTCCAACACTGATTATAGTCATACCCCTTTAAGGAACAATTTGAACAATCTATATTCCTCCGACGGTTTGAGATCAGATGTTCAATGATACCCCGAGCATTAAAAAGGAGGGAGTTATTTCATATTCAATCATAAGGTTAACATCATCTTGCGTAGTTGACAGAACAAAATGATCAATTAAGATAGTGCCATGATCAACCTCTATTAGCATCCTTGCAAAAGTAACCATAACTGGCAATTTCACTTGTGTTGTCCATTCGGGTTGGAATGCCAATAGATGAATCTATATCATAGAGATTTTTTGGGTGCCAAAGAACCCAGTTAATCCCATGGAAATTGATCGAGAACTGTGCACGGTTTTCTTTAAACTCATTAAGGTTAAATTTTAGGTTCCAATCGTGAATTCTAAGCACACTCGGCCTATGTTTAATAGATTTTACACCCTAAGAAATCACATTTAGTTCTATATAAGGAAATAGAATATGAATGAATCCACATCCTAAGGAGATGCATTTGAAGTCATTGAAACCCAAAATTGATGCCATCTGTGATACCAAACGAGAAATATTCCATGGTTTCATTCCTTTTGAAAATGACACATGAGAGATAAAGGAGTAATTACATATTTCGATTCTCTCAGATATAGTGAAATCAAAGGCTGAAACATGAGCAATCGAACCTTCTTTGATGATCCAATGAGCGACCCGATCTTTGAGAAAAGAAAAGAAACCACCTGAGGAGATAGAAAACAAAGATCCAATATCGACAACCCTAGATTTCAAATCATGCCTAATAATAAGATGACTAGGAATATAATAATACAGATTGAGGCTTTGAGGTTTATCGCTGCTTCCACGATCGCCAAGGGGCGTTATGTGGTTTTTCTCCTACTCCGTAGAGTTCGGCTCCCACTCCTCCATATTTAAAAAAAATATAGTTATTTTTTAATTATGTACAAAAAGAAAAAAATTAAATAAATATTAATTAGAATACTTTGTTTTGATAATAATATATAAAAAATTTTGTGGAAAAAAGTAATAGAAAATAGCCACATCATACTCCCCCAAACATAAATATTTTTTTCTCCTCAGAAAAATGCATGATTTTGACTTTATAAAATATAAAGAATTATTTTTCAAATTCAGTTCAACATGTAAAAGTCAAAAATTTGAAAACATAGGAGAATCGGGAATGGATTTTCAAAAAATGTGGTCAAAATTGGTCCTGCTAAACTTCAAATGCCCACTTTTAATCAAAGGAAACACAAACTCATCCATTGTCATAGATTTCATGCTGACTATATGAATTTACCTAATATTCTACTTCAATTCCAATTCATGTTCTAATTTTAATAGTGATACATGTTAGATTAAGTGGAATTAAAACATTAACAAAATTCACCATCAATTTTCACTTTCTACTAGGTTCCAAAATGTTTAGTATTTTTTTGAATTACATTACTGATAACACTCAAATGATCTTTAATTAAGTCTATTGTTTCCTTATTTATTTTTGTTCAAAATTCAATAACCTAAATGAGTAAATATTTGACATGACACTTTATTGTAATATTTCTCAGCCAATTTTTGTGTGCCACAAACTTATTGAAAATGAAAATGGATTTTATTTACTAATAGAAACGAACACAGTTCGCTTGTTTAAGAACTCGCCATGGGATCTCATTAACCTATTTTAATCTAGTTACATAGGACATAAAATAATATCATTTGAGTTGGCTACCTAAAGTGATTATTTTTTATTAAATTTTGAGTCTCTTAGGATCTAGTTCAAAAATATAGTTTCCTAAATTCATGACCTTAATTCCACAAAAATCCATCCTATCACACTCCATTCCTCAGTTCCTAAATTGAAAACCCATAAAAACACCAAGCCATTACATTCATAAATCACTCATCCCATATAGTTTCAAACTCTACTGAAACCCTTAATAGACAAGAGTAGTTATCCATCAGGAAGAAAATAATTAACATGATGTTTTAAGCCAGATGATCATGAGGTTGTAAAAGAATATTTGAAAAACATTTAAGGGAATTTTGAAAAAAATATCATTTTTTTAGAAAAAATTAAGGGGAATTTGAACTGAGACAAATGACCTTATCCCCCACACTTAATACTCAACATTATCCCCAATGATTACTCTCAAGGTGAAAGATAGCATAGTTCAAAACAGATTAGCAATTCAACATTTAAAATATTTTGAAGGGGTAGTAGTGGAGTTCAAAATATTGTTTTCCACAAAAAAAGAAAATGATAAGAAACAGAAACATATATACAAAGGATCCCACCAGCCACCACCAAAAAAATGAATAGTTATATTTCTGAATGGTTTATGAATTAATGTTCTAAAAAAAGAAAAATTATTATTTTATATAATTCAAAAAGTATCATGATAAGTAATTATGTTAAGAAACAATAATTGAATTTAAAATAACGCATAAAGTTGGTGAAAACAAGTTCACAATGCATTTCAAAATAAATTTTCAACTCAATAGATTTTACTAGTTAACACCCAAGAAAGAAAAAGGTCTCAATTTTCAAAACAAATAAGGGAACTCCACCACAAATAAATCCTAGAAATATGTAATACGAATGTGTAGATTGAAATATTAAAGTATAAAATAGTACTCTCTTGAATGTGTAGATTTTCAATTACTTGTGCACCCCAAATGAGGTCTCCCTTTATTTTATCTCTGTCGGAACTCTGGTTTCTCGATTCAAGAACCTACAAGAGTAAACAAATTTAAATTAGACTTCAAGATTAAAATATCAAAAAGAAATGAAACCATGGTTGAGTTAGAGAGTGTAATCATGTGATCCCTTGTGTGTTATTCCCTTTGGTCTTGAATATAAGCCACATAAAACTACTCCCTAATTATTTTCCTAAAAATTAAAAATTTAAACATCATGCATAAATAAATTTAAGCATAAAATAAATGAGATAATTCTGGGATAACCCCCTAGGGGTGTTGTAGCTTGACTTTCCATAGCTGGATAGTCAGTTGATCAGCCCTTTTCGGATGGGGGATACAAAGGAACCACCATATGTTGTTCCTTACAATTCTAGTGACTTTCCACTTGTGGAGTACCCTTTGGTCAGCTTTATTCAAATCCTTATCCTTAATAGTGGAATATTATGGAGTAATGGATGGGTAAAATGATATAGTGGTACCTCCCTCCTTCCTCTTCTTGATGGTGGGTGTGCACAGGTGGTGAAATTATAGCTCTAGGATGAGACATGTCTTTTAGTTTGGGTTAAACAATAAATCGTTCATTGAATCTTAAAATAGTATCATCATCATCCTATATCCATGTGCATAGCTTTATCAATTATTCTTCAGCATCATCTTCCAAATCATAATTTTCATCACGAATTGGGAGTTCCAAATGTTCCTTGTCATGTGTAGCTTCAATTTCCTCAATCTTCAGAAAATCATAAAATTAAAATTCATCCTCATTATTTGCACATAGAGAAACACAAGTTATATAAAATTCATCATAATAAAATTAAAATAAAAATATAACCTCTTATATGAAATTATCTACTCCTTGTAATAGTGTTCTTGGATCCTCCACATGATGGAATAGTTTTTAGGATTGATGTTATTGGGTAGGAGTGAGGTATTCAACCTCTTCCAGCCTCTCTATAAAACAAACCACCTCATTTCTTAAATCATCCATAGTAAAATAGAGGATGTCGTGTTCTAGAGACACTTATTGAATCTATTAAAATAATTATAAAATTTCATGCAATCAAATTCATTAGTATTAAAATCAGGGAGATAATCATCATCAATGAAATGCCCAATATCATGATCTTTTATTTTTTTTATCTTATTTCGTCCCTTGAAAAAATGTTCATAGGGATATTTTGGAGTTTCCATCCTTATCTCCAAGAGTAAATCCATATCTAGAATATGACGCTCCAATTTTTTTCTTCCTCTGTTTCTTTTCTCCTTAATTCTCCCTTTCTTTCTGGAATATTTTACTTTAGTGGGTGGTGGTAGTAATGTCTTATCATCTTGGTTTATTTTGACGTTATCTACAGCTTGCTGCATCATCTACATGATTTCATGAGAATATGTTGTCTCATCATTGTTAAGGTCTTGATGTTTCCATTTGTACATCCAAAATTGAAATTTATAAACAAATTCCTCATGTTTTTGAACTGGGATAAATAGTGATAATGAGTCAGATTCATTATAGTTCATTATTTGTGTGTGTGTGCTTTTTTTTTAATTTTTTTATTTTGAAAAAAAATCAAAAACTACTTAGACAAATGTTTCTTCCTTAGAAATAACTCCAAAATATGACATTATCCATGCCACGAGGATAGTATATTTTACATTTATAAGACCCAAGATATATAACTATGGCTAACCTCAGGGTCTCTCTCAAGGGTGTAGTGTCGAATGCAATGGTGGTAATTCTTAAATTCTTAAATTCTTTTTTATATTTTGAAAAAAAAATCAAAACAAAAAAGGCAATGTTGAAGAACATAAATCCAGATATGGTGAAAAATTATGAACATAGAAGGAAGTAATGAAATAGGAAAAAATGAAATATAGAAGAAAAAAGACACTATGAAAAATAAAAAAAGCAGAAAGACGTAGAAAACTGTTAGCAAGAACAAAGACCAGACCAAGGTGGATCCACCATCAACTCTCTATCACGGGTCAACTGAAAAATGAATCAACAACTTTCATCCTCTATAATTTCATGACTGATGACTCAGATCACAAACAAATATCAACTAAAATTGAACACACTAACAAATAATTTATTCAGCAGTTGAGCATCCCTTCATATTACAAAATGAATTCCCCCAACCAACTCATTCTGGTAAGAAATTCTCACAAGTCTGAATGAATTAATTGAGATCATCAGATCGCATGACCTAACTCAATTTATTAGTTTTATAAATTAAGAGAGGAAGGCGGAAGATATGAAGTATGAAAGTAGAAAGGTTTCTTGTGCAAGGTTTCACTCTCGCTCGACCTAGTTCAGAATTATGATTTTCTATGGTGAATAAGAAGATGATGATGATTCTAGTGAAAAATGGATCTCTAAAATGTGATGGCTTTCACATCATGGATAATACCTTGAAAATTAGATCTCTATTTTTGGGGATATGATATCATATCATTAAGAAAACAAGGAAAAAAAATAAACTATAGAATTTAAAACAAACACATAGTATAATTTCACAAAACATAAAACATGATCAATATATCTACAGAGCAGAAAAGAAAACACCAAAAATAGAATGAAAAAAATCAGAAGTGGAGGTTTGAAGATGATAGGGGTTCCCATCACTAGGAAATTAAAGATGTTCATCCAGTTTCAGGTTGTGTGGTGTGGGTTTCCCCCCTTGAAAAGAGTAGAATTCCTCCTGTAACTCAAAGAACAAAACCTAACTGAAAAACAGAGATGAACTAACAGAAAAAATATCCAAGTGGTGAGCCTTTTTCACACTCATTACTGGATATTAAGTGAACTCTTGGTTAGTGTAATTTGAACCATGCAATGACCAACGTATCCCCACACTTTCCCATGATCATATTTTCCTTCAAGAAATGTCCCTACTCCAGCTCCCCCTGCTGCAAATGATGGAAAACAAAAAGATGTCATACTAATTTAAAATGTGAATACTATTATATATATTTATATATATATGTATAAATATTCTTATTATAGGTGATAATTATTACTATAATATGTATATATATTATAGTAATTATATTATTAATTATATTTATGTATATTTTTTATAACAATTATATTTATTAAATAATATTTACTATTATAAAATATATGTAATAAATTATATATATATATATATATTTATCATATTATTATATATAATATATTATATATGTAATATTTTGTAATATAAAAAATAAAATAATAGTGAAAAATGATAGTGTAAATGGTTTTGGGTTGGATTGAACATGATGGGGGGAGGGGTTGGTTCATGTTACTTCGAGAAGGAGGGGAGAGGCGTAGGGGAGGTGGGGCTCAGGTCTATCTAGTTATGATAGAGGGTTAAGTGTCTAGTGAAGTAGAAAAGTGTGATTTTGGGGTTGGCCTTTGGTGACCAAGGGATCAGGGACTTGGACATGTGCTTGGGAATAGGGGCTCGACGACGATAGTGCGAGGCACGACTAGGATCGTGGTGTTGGGATTTTTTGATTTAAAATTTAAATAATGGGGAGAGACAAAATTACTAATGGAGTTATTTTATCAACATTAATGGAGGATTTTATTCCAACATTAATAAATATTTATTCCCAATATTAATTGATGGAATAATGAATGTTGACCGAATTAATTGGAGATATGGTCTAGGTGTCTATATAAGAGGATGTGGTAGAATGTTTTGAAATGAAGAGTCAACAAGATGTAGTCAGTGTAAGAGATAATGAAAAAGGGGGTGCCGCCATTTTAGTTTCCCAAGTGTCGATGATGGAGGACAACGATATGATGAATATGATTACGTGAGATGGTGGCGGGAGAATTGCCAAAGATGGCGTGAAAAGAGATTCATGAAGGTTCCATGTATCGAAATTCCTCTTGGTTGTGGAGATCAAGTGGCATGTCCCGGTTATGATGATCGATGGTAAAAAAGAAGGGTATGTTCATGGGTGTTGGTTTTGCATTGTAAAATGCCTTCTCCTGTGATGTTAAAAATCATTTGGGTGATGTAAAATTCCTTCGGGTGAAAAAATTCCTCCGGGTGATAAAATGACTTCGGGTGAATCTTATTATATTGTGTTTTTTCTGCAACAACTTCCACTGCAGAAATGGACTCCGAGCCCCTACAATGGTATCATTGTGATTTGTTAAATTTATTGGTTGTAGAACACGGTGGAAAGAATCTAGTAGAGCATCTTGTCAAGGAATCAAATGTCTTCGTAAAATGATAGCGGTATTAGCAGTGTTTCTAGAATATTGAAAACCTTCTTGGTCGCAGGTGTCACGTGGAATATTCCATTCATTGGGTGGCATTCACATCTTGGGGGAGTTAGAAATTAAATTGACCTAGATGGTGGATATGAATGTGGATTATTTTAATATTAAATCGAGGTGAAAATTGTTGGGATTTTTTTGTTTAAAATTTAAATAATGAAAAGATAAAACATTATTAATGGAGGTATTTTCTCAACATTATTGGAGGATTTTATCCCAAAATTATGAAGAGTTATTCCCAATATTAATTAATGTAATAATGAATGTTGACCACATTAATTAGAGATATGGGATGGGTGTCTATATAAGAGGATGCAGTAGCATGTTTTGAAATGAAGAGTCTGAAAGATATATCCCGTGCAAGAGGGAATGAGGAAGGGGTTTCCACCATTATGGTTTCCCAAGTGCTAATGATGGCAGACACCAAGATGATGAAGATGATGATTTGAGATTACGGCGAAAGAATCATTGGAGATGGCGTGAAAAGAGATCCATGAAGGTGCCATGTGTCGAATGTCCTCTTGGTTGCGGAGATCAAGCGGCGTGTCCCGGTTTCCATGATCAGTGGTACAACAAAAATGGTGTGTTTGGGGGTGTTGGTGTTGAGTTGTCAAATGACTTCATGTGGGATGATAAAAATTCTTTAGGTTATGTAAATTCTCTTTGGGTGATAAAATGTCTTCGGGTGATAAAAGGCCTTTGGGTGAATCTTCTTCTCATGTGTTTTTTCTACAACGACTTCTGCTACGACACCGGAATCCAAGCCCCAACATGTATTCTAATAGTGAAGGTTTGAACAATGGGTTTTCAATATTTTTTGGTTTTGATTTATTTTATATTTTTCCATCTGAGTTTTGTTTCTTTTTATTTTTACATATGTTTTTTCTGAATCAAGTATTTATGCATTGATTTGTGATTTTGGATCTATGCTGCCAACAAAATTTTATTCTGCTATTGTTTGGGTTTTCTATTGTAGAATTATTTTTTTGAGTTGATAGTGCATGATAGCTAGAGGATGGTGGTGTGAAGGAGGCACTTACTACAAGGATAAGGTTGGCAATGTGTGAGGGATATGCTTCTAGTGAGCCTAGCGGTGTGACATTATGATGGTGGCTGGAGTATTAGAGCAATGATGAGACATGGGGAGGCTGTAGGTGGTGTGTGAGAGGAATGGTTTTTATAGGAATGGTGAGTGGTAGGAACTTCCAGATATGATAAAGGTTAGAAGTGGGAGGCAATTCCAGATTGATGATGCGAAGTGGGAATGGAAAAGGAAAAATTGAACCGTGAAACAAGTCACCATTAAAGGTTACTAGCGGTGACCCAATGAGTCTGAAAGTGTGTACGAGAATCTCAACAAAAAAAAAATTAACTGAAAATTTTAATAAACTAATTTAACAAATGAAATAATTCAAATTAAAAATCACAAAAAAAAATCAATGAAAAATTTACAAAATTCTTAAGAAATTAATTTATTGAACATTATTTATTAAAATAATTGACTTATGATTATTTAATAGAACTAATTATAAATCTAATAAAATTAACAAATCAATCTTAAAAATACAAAAACCAAAATAAGATTCATTTATTAATAAAATAAAATAATGAAATAAATTAATTTAATTAATTGAATTAAAATTCAATAAAAACTAATGAAAATTAATTAATTATGAAAAATAAAAGTAAAATAATTATATAAAAAATTAATTAAATTAAAGAATAAATGAAAAGATTATTTTTAAAAAACAAAAAAAATAATTAATTAAATAATGAAAATAAAAGTTAATATTAAAACAGAACAAAATAATAAAAATGAAAGTAGAAACAGAATGAATAATTAAATTTGAAAATTATAAAAAAAATGACAAAAACTAACAATAAAAAACATATTTAAACAAAAACTCATAGTTTTATTAATTATGTACAAAAAGATCACCAATAAAAAAATATTAGTTAAAATAAAAAATTTTGATAATAAAATGTCAACCAAATATAAAATATGATGTGGAAAAAAGTAAAGAAAAGAAACCACATCAATAGATGACTGATAGGTACCGGAAATATGGAACAGGTGACGTCAATTGAAAAGATCCATCCTTAAAATATCCTGGACTATGAGAGAGTTGTAGTTAACTCCTTTGACCACCTTCATCAGATACAGAAGGTGGTGATTTTCAGGATCTGGGGACAAGTTTCTGAAGTGATATTTTGTTAAAACAATGGCAACATAATTTTCATTAGCCTTCCTCGGAAGGTGTAGGATAATTGATTTTAAACTATAGATACCTTTACATGAGGATTCATGGGTCAGGATTGTACCATGATGATGGTCTTCTTATACCATTGCATTTGTGACCTAAAATTCAAGTTTTCGGGCATGTAAGGCCATCCTACGACCAACATGGGTTGCATTCATAGCTAATTTTTCATAAGTTTCATTGGATAATGAAACTGTCTTGGATCAGGGTGTTGTTAATGAGAGCAGTATTTATAGTCATGCAGACAAAAAGTAACAAAGTTTCCAATTAGTTAAATATCGTAGGAATGATGCATGCTCAATCAGAATTTCACAGTTAACAAAATTTTCATTTTATTCACAATTTGTCCATTCTTCTCATATGGAATTATTAATGAGAGGGTGGAATTATTTCATAGGATCAAAGGTTAAAGATGATTATTTTTATGAATTATTTTTGGCTCATCAATTTTGTTTGTATAGGATATGGAAACAAATTGGTTTGACATATGATTAAGAGACCATTCGATCATTTTATAGTTTCATGTTAGGTTCACCATTTTTTTACTTTAGAACAAGTGTATAAAATGACCACCCATTTGTTAGGGAAAAAATGGTCTGATGATATCCAGAAATCATGTCTATTTCAATATTGTGATGAGGCACCATAGTTGAATGAATTCATTACAGATTCAATATTTTTTGTTTCGTCATAAATATGTGGATGTATTTTTATAGAGGGTTTGATTCTAATAGGTTCAGTGTCATGGACAATCATTTGTGTCAGTTTCACCTCTCTTTATATATCCTTTCATAGAAACACCCAAGGGTTCTTAAATCCATAATTGGGTATCAACCAACTTTCCAAAGGCCTATGGTATGTTTTGGGTTTTAGACCCAAAGACACTTATCAACTCACATTGGTCGAGAGGATGGAAGTTATGGCTCCTAAAAACCTTTTGGGGGAAATTATCACCTGATCTATTATTCTCTTATAAGTTTAATATATCTTCATGAATCTCATCCTAATCCCAATACTGAACCAGTTACCCTAACAAAATGATCTTAGGTTAAACACTCTTCAATTTGAGGGAAGTATTTTAGTGATTTCATCTTTATATATATGTGGTTCTTAATCCATTCCCTATTAGTAGATACATTCTTATGTGTTTCATCCATACAATTAAAAACTTCATATTTAGCTACCATGAAGGGAGGTAGTTAATATTGATATGATGGGATTGATCCATCATGAGGCATCCTACGTATCATGTTTTATAATAGGAATCAAAACCCACATAGTCTGTTAAGCCCGTGCAGTTTAACATCATTAGAAGAGGAAAAATATGTGGGAGAACTTAGGAAACATATATTTGAGCTCATACCTCAAAGAGGTGTCCTACATATCTTGGTTATAGAAGGAATAAAATCCATTATAGTTATGACTACTACTCCATCCACTATGGGATGAGAGAGAAAGATCATTCCCTAGGATAGATCGAGTCCTGAGGGTTGAAATATTAAATACATGGGGAAAATTACACTAAAGTGAATATTTATTTTATATTGGACCTTTGAAAGGATTACAATATATTATGGTTATAGAAAGAATTATATTTCTCATATATCAATATGATTAGGGCTTATAACCTATGTTTTCCCTGTCTGGTAGAGTATTATGATGTAATTGATATGATTATTGCAACTCCCTCAGACCATGTGAGCTATTCTCAGTGTGAGAAATATGAGATAACATATAATTTTCCTCACTACATATGGATTTGGGGATTATGTGATGTGGTATACCTTTGGATGTTGAATATGGTTCTCGGGCCTTGGAAAGATGGATTGTGTATCCCTGTTATAGAAAGAATTTGAGTTCTTGTATTTCTATTTTTTGGGGCTTACACACTAAGGTTTCCCTTGTATGTGGAGATAAAGGATCCAACCATTGAAAATCCCTATGATCATGAGAGATATGCTAAGTGTTAGAAATAAGGGATAGTAAATAATCAATTTAATAACATATAGATGTGGGACTTATGTGCTGGGATGACCCTTGGGATGTTAAATAAAGAGATCATGCCTTGTAAAGGTGTTATAAAAATCCTGGTTATAGCAGAAATAATATTTCTTATAGTTCCATTTTTTGGGTCATACACACTGAGTATTCCATAATGATTTGGTCTTACGCATCAAGGTTGAACAAGGCTTTCATGCCCTTGGATTCCCATTTGACTTGGCTTGGTTTTCTTTCGTGAACTACTTGATTGTTGGACTGAAATACCTTGATTTTCTACCTATCATATTAGAGGATATCTACCTGACATGTCCATGAATAATCTTATGTTCTAGTTGAATTTTAAAGGGGACAACAAATAATCTGGAAGGAATGTTTGAAGGTAATCACATTACCAAGGTTGACTTTTCTGGTGGAAATCAAAAGTCACGGTTGGATGAACCTGGAATCCATCGCATGATCTATGCTGACATGCTTGGAGGGCGTCTCATGATCCATCTGACTTGCCTAGGTGCCATTGTGAAATTTTTCTAACATGCTTGGGGGTGTCACAATATTTAATGTGATATGTATGGAGGGTGCCACATGCCCTAGCTAACTTGTGTGGGTGTCGTCATGAAAGGTTGGATGACATGTCTAAGGGGGAATTATTAGAGCTTGCTTATTTATCCAAAAGGAATCTCGATATCTGGTTGTCTTTCCAAGAGGGCATCTTGGGATCTAGTTGACTTGCCAATATTACACTGTGAAGTCCATTTGACATGCACTAGTACATCGTGATACTTAGCTGACATATACGGGTACCACAAAAATACCCGGATGACACATATAAAGGACATCAGAAGGTCTGGATGAAGATATCAAAGGGTTTCACAGGACTCATGTGGCAATATTAAGGGGAACCATGTAACCTTGTTTTACATTTCCATTGTACCTATCATGATACAAATAGTATACCAAAATAGTATCATGTGATCTGGGAGACATGTCCTGGTCCAATCACTTGATTTGGGTGGTTCACCCAAAGTGCATGAGGATTGGAGTATATGTTCATTGCATTAGCCTCACATTTCATTAGTATTTTTCTCAATCCTTTTATTGAATATGCATTATATTTCATCAGTGTTATCTTCTTTAAGTCTCATGTGATTGATCAATTATGCACGATGTTTTTTTCATGGTCTGCCACAAGTCCTTCACGTGATTTGTGAGTGATCATGTAAAGTGAATATGCACATCGCATGAACATCTTAGGTGGTTCTGGGATTTTACCTGATAGAAAAATATTTTGATCACAATATTAGACACTCCTAGAAATCCTCAATGAATATTGGGTGTTCTAGTGTGATGATCACATGATCTCTGAAATGATAACTCTTTTCCCCATATTGGGATGGGGGATTTATAGGTCTCACCGCCATGATGATTCACTACTTTGTGTAGGGAATATCATGCATGACCGATATAGATTTAGAATATATCTTAGGTGTCATGTGTTTTTTCATGATATTGTTGTGGTTTCTCTGGGGGTATCACATGATTTTCTACGATCATGAGACAATCCTACCAACACCCCATTTATTGGATTATAACAAATTAATGGGGTTTTACAGATCATGTGGGCATGTAGAGGGACTTCAATATTCTTAGGATGACACATCTGAGGATTTTTTTGAGAACAATATGCCTTCTCTACGATATTCCACTCGACAAGGATGGCTTCCCAAAGGGATTTGTGAGTTCAATTTGTTATGTAAAAGGGGTTTTGTGAGGTCCAATTAGATTATTCATGGGTTATTTCAAGAACTTTTTGGTGTGTTGCATGAGTTTTATGAACACAAGTTTCCCCCACCTTTTCCCATTAATTTTCTTATTTATAATATAAGAACATTGGGGTTTTGAGATTTTTCTTGAGTGTTGTCGAAGACAATCACTTTCCCCACTGGTGATGCATCATGTGACCAATAATGGGTCTTTTGGTGATGTGCGATAATTTCATGAACCAAACATCATGTTTTCTTTATGGATCCAAAGTGGAAGCGCCGAATTTTCTAGAGATGTCAAAGACCCTTCGCCTGATGATAGAGACATGTCAGCAGATTCTAACACAATGAGTCGGATAGGACACCGTGGATTTTTTTTTTCATGAATTTCATGGGGTGCATCATAGGATTTATATAACCACAAGAGTCTCCCACACCTTTTCTCCTTTTTATTTCCTTATTAATTTTACAGGGGCATGAGGTCTCATGAGATACCGTGAGTGTTATCAAGGAAAAATTAATCTCACCATCAGTGATGCACTATGTGACCAAGAAAATTTCTTATGGTGATGCATGATAATTATCAGGGATTAACACTTTATCTTTTGGGGATTCAAAAGGGGAGAACAAGATTGCTTGGACATGTCTGAATCCCTTCCCAAGAAAGGGGTCACATGCCAGTGGTATATCATGTGACTGGTTAGACAAGTCGCTATGGATTTCTTAGTATCTCATGATATGCATGGAAATGTCATGTGAGTTTTATGACTTCAATAGGCTTATAACTTTTGGATATTTTTCTCCATATTTTCCATGGATTTTTAGATGAATTGTTAGGAACCTATCACCTGAAAATTCGCATGACCTAGGGGTGCTCATTTGGCAGTCGCCTTGGGATCATTGATTTTATGGGTCATCTTCAGAATAGAATAAATACTTTTCAAAGGGGGTTTTTAGGGTCTTACATAGGTTATGAACTATACATGAAACCTTTTCATGGCCATATGATTCCTTAGTGATCATGTGTCTTTTGGAATCTAACATGATCAGCATGTTCTGGACACTTTCTGCTTTATTTTCTTTGTGGGGGGAAATAATACCCATATTCATGTATTTCTTCATTTTTATATTTTATGATGCTCTCTTGGTGGGCATCAGAACACACAATCCAAAAATTATTTCCTTTTATTGTAATTTAATATGGTTCCATAAAATGAAAAAGAGAGTCTCATGTACAATGCACCAATATGAGTAAAAAAATAGTATTATATGATAGGGACATCATGAATGATTTATCTAAGAGTATTATAAGAAATTTTAAATGGAGAATGGTAAAAAGGTAGAAACCACTACTTATCATAAAAATGAATAAAGAGGATTCTAATCTATTGGAGAACTAATAATATTTTGGTTATCGAAGAAGAAAAGATGAGTAAGATAATTTTTTTAGTGGGGATAGATTAAATATAATATATAAATATTTGAGAAAGAATTATACTAGTGTTTTATGTTTTAATATCACTAGGAAAGATGTTGAAGGGTTGTGTACTAAATGTATTACCACCTAAAACAAAATCTTTTGGATTCATTCTTTATTCTATGTTTATAGAACCAATAAGTAATGTTCTACAATTAATCTATGAGTTGATTAGTAAATAGGTGATGAGTTTCAAGAATAAGTTATTGAATACATTAAGGCAGTAAATTTTCCTCTAAGATGAGGAATTGAATCAATTTTTATATTATAGTGAGATACCTATATATCATTAGTGACCTCCTTCAAGAGGAGGAAATTACAGACTAGGTGGTGGGATTCCATCTTGATAGAGTGCTGTGAGATTCAAAATTTTCACATGTGTAATATTATGAACATCCCCACATATATAATATTGTGAGCTAGTGGGTTTAATAAAAGAAAAATGAAACATTAATTGATAATAAGGATAATAGTGTAATATTTGGAGCATGGGATAACACCGTGTTACAGTATAAAGTAGGTCCATATTGTGACAAAAACAAATAAAAACACATGTTCTATCTTTATCAATTTATCTAAAGTGTTTATATTCTTATTATAGGTTATATAGTAAAATGATATATTAACATTAAAAAATACCAATGTTTCATAACAATGGGGGTTCAAAGAATTAAAAGAAGAATTTTATTTGGATAAATGAATTCTAATACTAATTTTGGTGTGTCAGTACGATCCTATATGAGAAAATAAAATTAATAACTCTCGAGTTAAATAATTAGAGTTCATATCCCCTAATGTAAATAAATTTATTTTTTTTTCTAGATAGATGATCATTGACTCAAAAGAGTTTCAAAATTTGATTACAAAGAAGGATGAATTGACTACACATATAGAAAAAAAAATGAGGACAAAATATTTATGTAACTGGAAGTTGGATTGAATGAATATATTATGAAAATGGGTGTAATGATAAAGGTTGAAATTGTCTTATTATAAAAACATTCATATGAAATGGTAGAATATATGGATATATATATAAGTAATTAAATGGTATCACTATTCCTATAATGAATCAATATGAGGAGAGGATAAAGTCCATAAAAGATTTTAACTCATGGTTGGGAATGAATAATTCCCAATTGATGGAGAAGAATGAGAAGATATAGAAGGATGAAGGGATTCTAAAGTTGTCTAATGAGAATAAGAATATCTCTCCAATGAAATCATCAATATGGGATGTCCACAGCTGTGGAAATATGAAATCTATAAGAAATCATGATATTTTTTCTAAATCGAGAAGAGAATGTTACCAAAGGAAGGTTTATATCAAATGCTACTAATTTATTAGATTTAAACATGCTATGAGTGTGTGTCTATAATTCTAATGGCTCAATGAAGAAAAGAAATACGTTGTAACCATATCTCAAGAAAGGCATGAATATAGAAGTTAATTCTTTTTTTAGATGTTTCAATTTTTCTGACACTGGTCATATGGAAAATAAATATTTGTAAGAAAATATCAAAAATAATTTTAAGGATATCCTATATGACTATGATAAAAAGAATAAAACATACACCAAAATAAAATCTGTAATAATAAAAAATATATTTATAATATTATATGAAAGAAATTATGGAACTAAATTAATGATGCACCAAGAAACATAAATATGTTACAAATAGAATCCCACTTATAGTGATTAAAAAGATATTTTTTGTAAAAATATAGAATAAGATCGACCATTGAGAGTGATCTAAGAGCACGTAATGGAAGGAACACTAAGGATTAAAAAGAACATAGTGGATGTCATGGGTACCAAGGAGTAAAAACAAGAAGCAACCCTATGCGGCCTAACAAAAATAACTATAATTAAAGAGGTTAAAACTGGTGGTAGAGCCTTTTTATGGAAGATGAGTCTTATTTATGGATACAATGAGAATGCATCAATAGATGAAACATTCATAAGTTATATTAGTCTCAAAATAGTGTTATAGTTGAAGTAAATAAATGATAAGTCCCAATGAATCTTATGAAATGATGTTTGTTTAAGTGGTATCTCTCAACGACGAACCACTAGTAATTCTTGGATGAAAGTGGTAGGTAAATGCCTAATCCACCAAGACCAACCACATTCTTCAACATGAGGAAATTGGAAGATCCCCTATACCCTTTTATTTAAATGTTATTAACTATTGTTTAATTGTTCCAAGATTTTGGGGATATATGATCTAGTAGAATGTGTATCAAAATATATATGCGATGGTTAGACATTCTCTAATGTTACAATTAATGATTGGAGTAGAAAACGTTGTATCTTGTAGAATCTGAAATTGAAAATACATACAGACAACAAGAAGAATCAGAGAAATTATAATTGGTATCATAAGTGGTATCAAAGTCTAATTTAAGTATTAGTGTCAAGAAAAAAATGTTATCAATTCATATTAGACCTTGGATAGGGAAGGGGATACCTTGATGTAGAAATGTCAAAAAAAAGAATTTTCATGTTTTTTTATCTAACATAGGATATCTTCTATACATTTTCAATATTTAAAAGGCTTCCATATATGGGTGAATTTTATGTTTAATTTTAATTAAATATTTATTGATAGAGTTGAAATTCCATGGGGAGCTTGGGTATAAAGATAAAAATGTGTTATCCATATCATCCAATGAAAGGAACCCAATTATTAAATGAATAAATATGTGTTAATGATTGGTATTAGTTTCAACGATTGGTAAAAATATTTATATATAGAGTTAATATGAAAAGATAAAATGCATTATGCCTCACGAAAAATATAATTCACATTTATTCACTAATTATTTATGAAAAAATATTTGGGTTCTGAAAAAAAGATCATTCGCAGTAAATAAAAACAGATCAACTTGAAATTCATTAAATTAGGATATTAAAATGGATAACGGTGACATTGGTATCTCAATATATTATTTCCTACAATAATTTATGACTTATAAGGAATAATTTTTTTTTTATGGCTTAACTCTAAATGGTGTTACCACTCACTAAAATGTTTTAAATATGTATTTGTAGTTGATATGTCTCTAAATATTTATAGGAAAATTGAAAATTGCATCTAATAGTTGGTAAGGATTATTAAAAAGTGGTTAACAAGTGAATATTAGAGCTTGAAAGTGCAAGATAATTAATGTGAATTGAAATATGAGGATCTTATTATCCTTCAATTATATACAAGAACTATTTTTAAAAAATGGTAGAATATTTATTGATGATTACCCATGGGAAAAATGATATTTACCTATTAATTTTTATATTTTTTATACCCATAGAATGATAAAAATATTGATTTTATATAATTATTTAATCATCTTAACAAGTGGAATATTATAAATATTTATCAAGTGATATCCCCAAAGAATCTTTCAAGTGAAATCAGATTTGTTGTTCGGCATCAAGAAGACATGTGGAGAAAAATAGTGCGTCCTAAAAGTAGAGGATATATTAAATGGACAGACCATTTCATCCCAAGGTATTGTTTTTTCAAAGATTATAAATCTATATCATAGAGATATTAATTTATAATAGATTTAATAGTGTTATTAGGATGAATCCTGAATCTATGAATCTATGTGACCCTCAAAGAGGGAGTAGAAGTTGGGGAGTCAGAAGATTCATAATGATATGAATGTATGTTAGAATTATGATGGGTGTTTATAAAAATTAAAAATGGGATGATTGTTAGAATCCAATTAATTATTGATGATTGGATGGAATTGTAATTATTTTCAAGAATCATTGGATTGTTTTTTAAGACATTTTTATCATCATAAGTTGATTTTTGGTGCTATATGTATTGACAAAAATTTGAATATGCCTGGAAATTATAAAAAATTTGTAAGTGTTTAAGAGGATATTACAAGTTTATAAGAAATGATAAAGTATGGTTGGAGGTAACTAGATGGTTATTGAGGATATTTTAACCATATTATAGGTACTAGGTCATGGTTAAGCGGACTATGTCGTGGTAGTTGTTTGTTGTGAGGTAAATTTTAAAAATTAAATAAAGAAGTATAGAGTAAAAAGAGAATTTCAAACTCCATCCTATAATAATATTTTAAAACCATGTAGGGGGAACAAAATATCTTGATTATGGAGTGTAGAAATACATGTTTTGATATTGGTCTAATGATAAGAGCATTGATTATAGGGAAGGGTTATACCATAGGAGGATAGTAACTACTGTTTATCATGTTTTACCTTATCAACTAGTCATGGGAAAATAAAAACTCTAGTGTAAGACACTAGAATAGTTGGTTTCAATAAAAATGTAACCCATGCAGGGATGAGTATATGAATTAAGTCAGAAATGAATGACCTAATGTAGGAGAAAAAGACCACCCTTTTATTGTTACAAAATAGTGACATGTTTTCCCTACACTATAGGTCTTGGTGATTTTAATTCAAATTTTAAATTTATAATATGGGGTGATCTATTTTTGGTGTTATTTAGGTCATGGTTGATGTCATCTAGTGATAAATGTTTAAGTACCTTACTATTAATAAAAAAACTCGTGAAAACAACACCATGAGGGACAATATGGTGGGTTATTGAAGTCCTTGTGGGAAACAGAGAGGACTACTATGGATTTTTGGACATCATGGTGTACTAGTGTAATATGAGATAAAGAATGATGATGGAGAAACCATGAACCACATCCCTAGGTGGTTTGTTTGTTAGGTGTTAGGAGTTGAAGTCACAATAATCATGTGATCATGGAGTTAAGAATTTTGAAGGGAATTTCTCCTCGAACAGTGTCATTCCTTGGTTAACCTATTCTCTAGATTGAGTTTTCCACACCATGAAATTTTATTAATTAAATTTGATATATATATTATATGGAAGTTTTTTTATTAGACACTATAACATGGAGAAGGTAGTACATTTATATTTTCAATATTATGATAAAAGGATAAAATAAGATAAAATGGTGTGATGGTCATGGAGTTAAACTGACCCCTTTAGTAAGACATTACACAAAAACTATCTATCATAGTTATGATAGGAGAAAGTAAATATGTATATTTATAAAATATTAGTATAGATAAGTAAAATATATATGAGGAAGGAACTCTAATGATAGAATCAAAATAAAGGAAGAGGGAAGGGGTTGAATGACATGTATAATAAAGAGTGAAATGAATATAACTACTTATACATCTAATTAAGTATCAAGAAAAGGATAAATTCTATATAAGTGTTAAAAGTATAAGAATAAGTATATTTCTAATGTGAAACAGATTAAATAATGGAAAGAGTAAATATAGTTCTGTTATGGAAGGAATATTGACGAAAGTATTGGAACTCCTTAAATATTATTACAATGAAGAAAAAGGTGGATTATTTCATGATAACTCATGGAAAATGGATGATGTGGTTCATATAAGATTTCACAACCATAATATAAAGAAAAATATTTGTAATATCTAATTCACCACTCTATATTAATTGAAGGAACAAAATTACTGACACTTTTTATTGGAAATTGCTAATATTGGTGTCTTATTTTATAGAGTTGTAAATGATAGGAGAGGAGTAAAGGGAGTGACCCTTAGAATGTATTGAAAAATCCCTTAACTGTGTAAGTGGAGATACCCCAATAATAAGTCTTACCTAGACTAAACCCATCATTAGTCGGTGTGGTTGGTGGATTACGATGTATAAACCAATTTCCATTTCCTTGATCACTAAATTAGCCCATTATATTTTAACCTGGTAAAACTGTTCAAATATAATTTTTTATTTCCAAAAGAATGGAAACCCATCTAATTATTATATAATAAAAACATCTCAAATATAATTTATTTAAAATATCCTACCATAAAAAAAAAGTGGAATAAAAATCTGATATGTTTGAACCATTATAACAAATATCTTTTCAAACCATACTCACACGTCCAAATAAAACATAATGGCTTAAACTGCTATTCCATTAATTTAATTATTTAATTCATTATAATGGAAATAATGGTTACCCAATTAAAAATAATTAGTTCGAAGACAAATTTATTTCCTACAAAATAATATTTAAATATCACAAAATACACTCTATATGACTAAAATATGCTTCAAATAACCCTTATAATCACCAAATAAAACTATATGAAACTTTATAGATGAACAAATTAGAAATGGTTTATTATCACAATAGTTTAATAATAAATTAAAAACTTTTTGTTTCCCAAAAATTAATGTTTTTAAAAACATTACATGAAAAAAAATGTTTCAAAAAAAGTTTTAAATCCCATGACCAAACATCTATCGAACATTTAGAAAAGCATATAAAAGGCCCATAACTAATAAAATACATTTATTTTAAACCTGGAAATAATATATGATTAAAAATCAAACTTATATAAGTAAATTTCAGCATACTAAATGCTTAATAAAATATTATACATATATCCATATAAGTTGTTTATGTGTTCTTTGAGAAACATAATCCAATTAAATGAGTTTTAAATTTTTTTCGAAATACTCTAAAAATAACCATTACTAAACTAAACCATTTTTACTATGGTAAGATATTATTTTTTTGATCAAAAAAAGAAAAAATATACAAAAACTAATATAATATTCACTAACATAATACTATTTAACAAAATATATCATACCTAACAATTCCACAAACAGTCATAAATTAAATATAAACAATATATGTATATTTAATAATTAACCAAAATATCCAAACTATATAATAATTAATTTAACATGTAATTCATATTTACTTCAATACTAAAAATGGAAATGAGAAAATAATTTATAAAAATAATAAATATAGAAATCTCATGTAAAGGACTGTGACTGTAAAAAAGACATAAATTGTACTAAACCATCTAAAAAATTATAAAAAATAGGTTCATTAATGTAAAAAATATCTAGTGATATAAAAAAATTATAAAACTCCAAATAAAATTTGAATCCTAATGTCACCTAGTTAATGAAAAATTATTTAAACACAAGTGGGTAATGTACAAACATTCTAAATGAAATTGTAAGAGACCAAGGAATTTAATGTATTTTTTTTAAAATTAAAATATTTTTTCATCCCAAAAAACAAAAAATAATATTTTAATAATATTTTAAGCCTTTTATATTAGTTAAGATAAGTTTCAAGGAATTTTAAAATCATCATATTTTCTCAAAATCGTGAATTTTGATAAACCTACTCAAGATCATTTTTTTCACATAAAAAATTATTTCAGTTAAAACTTTTAAGAAATCCAACTTCTTATTTACTTCATATAAAACTGCAAAAGTGCATCTTTGATAGAAAACTTATTATCATCATAGATGTAATATATAAAAAATATACATTTCATATTAATTATTTATAAGTAAATTTATTGAATAATCATATATTTAAATGTATAATAAAGTAGGTAATTGAAATTCTAATAAATATAATTTTATGTGTTTTAAATAAATAAATCACCCATAAATATATATTCTAGAAATTTTGTTTATTATTTAGTTTCCCATAATTAACATAAAATTTTCAAATTCATTGAAATCAAATCATCATCACTTCTTGTCATGCCCATGAGTACACCAGACAACTCTCTGACATTATAAAGATGATTAATAAAATATAACTCATTTATGTTTTTATTAGATAACATGACTTCTAATAAACCAAAAAAATAAAACACACAAGGATATAACCCCAAATTCGCATTCATTGATCCTATTTATCGTGTTATTACACCATTAAAGAAAAATTAAAAAACTTTTATAATGATCATTCAAACAATAAGAAAATAAAACTTGTTAAAAGATAATAGAAAATATTTATTAAACTAATTTATTATTTATAGAATTACACAAAATTATTTATAACTCATAAGTATTTAAGAAAAACCTATGTTTTATTATGATTGTTATAGTTATTATAAATTTTCAATTAATTTTAAATACTAATTAAACATACATAAGAACACATAAAACATACCATGTAATCATACATTTTCTTATTTATGGATGTTTACTCATGATGCAAGAGACTTGTTGTAAATGGACAGAATCAAGGATAAAATAAAAATAAATCATGGACTACCACTGATAACACAATATTAGACTATCATAATATTGAACAGTCTTATTTATGGATTAAAATCTAATTATTAACAATCATATATCCTTGATAATCTCAATTTTGTTCCAAATAAGATAAATTGATCATTAAAACCTTTTTTAATTTCCCCTATTTGGATATCGAAATTTTATCATAATGGGATTGTCACAACACATATGTCACACTACCCAATCACTAAAGGATGGAATAAATTCAATGGGATTATATAAAAAAACAAGTGGATCGTAGTTTCACTATTTTAATTAGTAACCAATAAGTATGGAATCTATCTAAAAATTCAGAATGATTAATAGAAATGATGAATATAAAAATAATATAACATGTTCATCATGGTTACCTATATTCCATTGATTCATATATACATGGAAAATAATGCGTGTAATAATCTATATTCACATAAATTATATACAAACATAATTCTAAAATTTTGATTCAAACCATCAATTATGTTGAACTGGATATACAAGATATATAAAAACACTCGGTGAACCGAATGGTCCATTAGGGGCATTTAATGAAGTCCCGTGTGAGGGATTACCCATATCAAATGAAAAAGTTTTACCCTAATATCCTAGACTGGATCATCTATTAATTATCCCAAAAATTCATTTTGTATACCAAATCAAATGATATGTTTATGTTTTGAGTATATCATACCCTGTAGTGGTCACTACTTCCCCCTTACAACTCGTTATAAAAATGGTTTTATGAAGTTTCATCATAAATTAAATAGTAAAGGTAATGAAATAAGGAATAAACAATTGGATATGTACTAAATTAAAGGAAGCCATAGCTTATGATATCCCTTGAGTCATAAGATGTGATATACATGATTATCATATCATATATTATAATATTCTCATAATGTGAAGTGACATGACATCACTGAAAAATATTTACCTTTTCCAACATGGGTATATCTATTGGTAAAGGTACATTTTCAATTTTAAATCATTTTATCAACAACTATTTCCATGTCACTAACGTTTTGGTAAAAACTATGTTGCAAAATGTTATTATTATGGATAAAATGGTTAAATTTCAATTATAATAATAAAAAAAGAAAATATATTTTTTGGTCAAAATTTTTAATAACTAATTCATATGAAATATTTATCCATTATTAATATTATTACCAAAGTTTATCTTTTTATCAGTAATATTATTAACAATATTATTTTTTTTATTATTATAATCAATACTAAAAATTAATATCTATTTGTAAATTATTTTGTAAATAAAATATTATTTGAGGGTATTTAAATACATTTAGATAAAATTATGTATTATATGTAACACCCCAAGCTTCTACGATACGCTTCTCTTTGAATAATGTGATAGCGTGTGTTGTACGCAACATCGAGTTCTAACAAACCACAACCAATCAAATTAGCCGTTATGAATAGTAATACCTACTTTTTGAAATATTATAAATTATATCTCTCAAAATGGAATTCATTTTTGGATTTGGAATATCGAATTTATCCTAGTGTGAAATTTTGGATCTTTTCGGATAACATTTATATTTTGATGAATAGTGAAAATTACTAAATTTTAATTAAAAACTACTTTTTTAATCTAAATAATTTATATCGATAAAATATAAATTTGAGTGGTTTTAAAGTATATTTAGAATATATTTTTACCATTTAATACAATGTTGGTCATTGTACATAATTGTACAATTAAACCGAACATAAACAGGTGTCAACCTTTTGATAGTTATTATCTCTTAAAAACACACTTTTTATTTTAACAAGAGGAATTAATTTTAAATTAATTTCTGCCACTTCTGTGTTTTCTATTTGGAAAAATAGATTCCATATTTGGAATCAGGATGTTCATATTGTGTAAATAGGTATCTTTTATTTTTAGACATTTTGAATAATTACTTCGGTAAATATTGTCTTTACCATGGTTAAGGGTAAATCTGGTAAATAAGGGTTAAATATTAATATTACAATAGTACTAAATTACCCTAAAACGTGTCTTAACCTTATTGGTGGATACATGTCCGACCATGGGCATCTTTGGGTCGATTTTGGGACCCCATGGAGCCACTTGTAGGTGATAGGGACAATTTATTCTAATTAAGTTAAAATAAATTCAAAAATGACATAAGCATATATCCTTTAGCAAACCAATTTTTACACAGGGATATATATGTTTTATTTTAGACTATAAATATTCATTATAAAGATACAAATATTTATTACATAATTATATTTTATTTAAAATTTTTATAATATATATAATCTAATTTATTTATGACACAATGATGATGCAGTAATTACCATAATAGTGAAATATTAAAATAATTGTTATTATAAACACCCAAATAAATATAATATCAGATTTTTTAAAAATTAAACTAATTTTATAGGATAATATGACATGTTAGGATTGATTTAATTAACTTTTTTCGAAGTAATCAATCTGTTATGATTTTCACACAAATCAATTATTGAATAGTTTCAAAATCGACATAAAAGTGTTTTTAAAACAAATATTATATTATTATTTGATATTAAATTTCATAAAATCAAAGGTTCGGCCGAGAGACTTATATCATGATATTTTTATCATTAATGGACCACTTGGGGGTCTCTTGTATGTATATAGTATGTTTATTAACTATATAATATAAAAATACAAAGTGACATGGTAAGTGTCAAACTAATTAACTAAGAGTTAAAACTAAAGGATAAGGCTAATATAATGACCCAAACCTGTCTAAATTCTATTGGTTGAGTGGTGTTAGACCCATACCCACCATAAATTTTATATAATCAAATTTGGAGCCATTATAAATATAATATTAATTTATTATAAAATAATATTTCTAACTTTCCAAAGGTGCCCCTCACCCCTCCTATAAAAGGGCACTCCCCCTTATCCCTAATTCACACATTCAAAGCCTTTTGGTTCGGCAACCCCTACACAAATACTTTTTAAACTTCCCTCACTACAACCTTGAGGACTTATTTTGATCATAAAGCCAACCTAAGGAGCCCTTTTGATAAAATCAAAAAGAAAGAACCCGAATAAGAGGTAATGTTTTCACCACCCTTTTTCAAATTCATTTCTTCTTCAACTTATTCTTTCTTTGTTATTCCCATTCTAAAATTATGAATCCAGTATATCCTATATACTATAATATTATTATAAATATGGTACAACCATATTCAGTATTCTATCAATCCTTTGAATGAAATGTCACCATACGTACGTACGTACGGCTTACCGTCTCCACGTCGTGGTGTAATTTTTATTATTCAATATATTATTATTTGGATGGGTATAATAATGATTTATAATTAATTTAAATAATAAATATAACATTATAATGATTCTGTATATATGATATACCATCCAATTATATATTATTTTAATTTCAAAAGAATGATATTGTTGCTCGTGCGTACGTACGGACTACCGTCTCCATGAACACGATGAGATTAATTCTCCATCGTATCCATTAAAGTATAATTATAATTTGATGATTTAAAAATAATGTTTAAAGAATTGATATCATTCTGGATATGAATAAGTTACAACCTATCCATGACAAACACAACTTACGTAACAAAACATATAATAGAAAAAGAGTAAGTTAACACCCGAAACAACGATAATACTAAGATATTATTAACAAATCAACGTTAGAAGATCATATATGATATCATATTAATGAATATTATTATTGTATACTTTTTTAACAATTATTTCTCCATTATACAGGAGGTTAACCTACCCCCAACCAAGTAAAAGTACAAGGTATGGGTCTATTTCGCAATCTCTTCATTATTCAAAGTTGTTTATACGTAATAATCTACTGGGACTTCTTTATCATCCACATTCATGTTTCTTAAAAATGTATTTCAAAACATTTTTACTATTTACTAGAATATGGGTTAAAGTCATTTATACCCTTATTTGACCTTATACATTTTGGAAGGAATCTTTCCATCATTTTCAAAACAAGGTCCTTTATAATCTTTTCAACAAAATTAAGGTAAGAATGTATTTTATAACATATATGGAGGGTGCGGCTATTTTACACTGTTACAACACCGTCGAAGCTTCCATTACAAGCTTATAAGATTATTTTAAAAATAAATGTTTTATTTTATAATTATGTGACTTTTAAATGATTTCAAAAAGGATTAATTTCTCTCAAATGGGTTTGATTTCATCCATGTCAACATCCTTTGATGGATTTTACACTTATTTGAAGTTGATTTATTATGATACAAAACTTCTATATTTTATTGAAGGTTTTGTGATATGTTTGAATGTGGATGTGTTATTTTTATACCATTCATGGTTTATGGATGAATTATTTACATTTTGTATGCTAATTTTAATAAGAATGTTTATGTTATGTTTAAACCTTTTCATATGGGAATGCATTGGACTTAATATGTGATGGGTGGAGCCCTCTATAGCTCCTCAATGAATCGGTAGGTCTCATGAGACAAACTAGTGTCTTGGCACAAGGCCTTGACAAAATCTTATTTGTAGTGTTGGCACGAGGCCTTGGCTATCTGGTTATGATAGTCTGGTATTATGCATTCCATCATTACGAAAGTGGTTGTTGATATTGCATGTGATTATTCGATTAGTAGAATTTCCATGTGAATAAGTAAATGGAATTATTTCATTTTATTTTTTCCATGTTGTGTTTAAGTCCAAGTTTAAAATGCTTTGGTTTTAGTTATACATTGCCTTAAATGTTTATGCTTATTTATAAAAGTTTCTGCTTTATTGTTATCCTTACTGAGCATCTAAGCTCACCCCTTTCAATGTTTTATTTTTCCCAGGATGTAAAAAAGTAATTTATGAATGACCTGCAGGGATAGTATGTGGGGATATGAGTGTGGACTATGACGAAAAGATGTTGTTGTAGTTTTCATTTTTTATGATGTAATGTAAGACAAATGAATATATCTAGTGTTTCCAAGGTTACTAAACCAATCGGTCTATCGAGATTTGATCTTTTTTGTGATCATGCCAATGTTATGTATTAATGCACCGACTCTGGGTAACTGGGGTCGGGGCATTACAGTTGGTCTCAGAGGAAGTTTAGTACAAACCTTTGAAGCTAGATTTAGATAAACTCTTATTAGAGCATATAGACCTAATATGGACTTTGAGGATTAGTATATAAGAACTTCCTAGAATTTTTCTATTGTAAAGATTTTGTGAGTTTTCCGAGCAATACATCCCTTTCTGGATACGAGAAAGTAGAGGCGGCTCTGGCACAGATGTACCTAGGGGTAAAACCTGAAAACACAACTTTGAGCTAGACTCGAATGGGAACTGGTGCACGACAATGGGCCTTGCTGCACTCTTGGTTACGACACTCCTGGGGGATATGCTTAGGATAACTCTAATTTTCTTTACAAATCATTATGAAAGGTTTATGAGTATATACATCCTCAAATAAAACATTTTTTTGATTATGGATTATATCCATATATAGTTCAATTTATGTTAAGTGTTTTATAAGTATGGAATTATGTATTTTGATTCATAAACTGGTCTAGTTTATGCCATTGTTTAGAAATGGAACCTAGTGGAGGAAATGGAAACCGTATCAATGCATGCACTCCATGTAGGTATTTCCCTCCTACTCAAGATAATTATAGTGGAGCTGGTGATACAACTCGTGTCGATCAACAAATCACCATACTAGGACAACTCACTCAGGTTATGAATAAGAACCTTACCCGTATGGAGCACCCTGATCCACAGCATGGAGGATCAATGTTAGATCTCTTCATGAGGAAACAACCAGTAACTTTCAATGGGAGTACAAATCCACTAGTATCTTAGCAATGGATAAATTCCTTAGTGAAAATATTCCAGGCTTTGGGGAGTAGTGAAAGGGAAAAAGTTATAATGGCAGGTTACCGCCTCACTAGAGATGCTGATCAATGGTGGTCATTGATTCAAAACATGAAGGAAGATTATGAAGTATCAAATATAGAATGGAGGGAGTTTAAAGATCTGTTTTTATAAAAAAAAATCCTTCTGACCATCGAGCAGATATGAAAAGGTAATTTCTGAGTCCGAGACAAAAGGAGGATGAGAATGTCACAAAGTATGAGGCTAACTTTACAAGGTTAGCAAGGAATGCAGGAGATTATATATGAAACCCAATAAGTAAGGTTGATCATTTTTTTGATGGGTTAATACCATTTCTCTGTCGAGCATTAGTCTCACAATCTTTCTCGTCGTACGAAGACATTGCCTCATGTGCTATCATGACCGAAAAATAATTCTCTAAGTCTTATGAATTTAAAGCAAAGAAAGAGAAGAAGAGATATGATGATCAATATAGGAATGAAAATAAGGGGATGAAGGGAAAGTTTGAATATCCATCCTATGGTAAATGTGGGAAGAAACACCTTGGTACTTGCTTGAAGGGAATGGGTGTCTGTTACAGGTGTGGTGAAAAAGGCCACCAAGCTCGTGATTGCAAAGGGAAGAAGGAAGCTACCAATGTTCAGAGATACAATCGCAGGGAGTTGGAACATTATGAAAATGAATTTCCTAAGCGTCATGGGAACTTACCTCAGAAAAGGCCAAGGGATCAAGTCCAATCTTATGCTATCACTACTGCTGAGGTAGAAGCTCCGAAAGACGTGGTGGTAGGTAATTTAATTGTTTCCTCAAGTTTAGAAAATGCATTATTTGATTCTGGATCATCACATTGTTTCATATCTTCCCAGTTTTCTTTGAAAATTAGATATTTCCAATTTAATTTAACAAGGGAGTTGTCTGTTAAAACTACTAAGGGAATTATCATTTCAATAATGTTTTGTGAATCAGTCCCTATTAGAGCACATAAATGTTCTTTATCTACTGATCTCATCGTCATACCTATGATTGAGTTTGATATAATCCTCGGTATGGACTGTCTTTCAGACTATGATGCGAAGACTTATTGTAAGAATAAAGTGGTTACGATTCGTGACGATGATGATAAGGAACACCTTATCTTTAGAGTAGAATCGTCACCACCTAATTCTTATCTAGATCCACCCCTAGTAGCTCAACTAAATTCAATTATTGGGGTGGAAGATAATGAGATAACTATGGGTGAGGAAAGGAATGTTAAAATAGAGGATGTACCTGTTGTGGAAGAATATGTATATGTGTTTCCGGACGATTTACCTGGACATCCTACAGAACAAGAAGTTGAGTTTTCCATTGATTTAATTCTTAGATAAAGGCCTATATCGAAGACCTCTTATAGAATGTACACTATAGAATTAGTTGAACTAAAGAAACAACTAGAGGAATTGAGTAATAAAGGATTTATTAACCCTAGTGTTTCTCCATGGGGATCCCCTGTTCTTTTTGTTTAAAAGAAAGATGGATATATGAGGTTATGTATTGACTACATTGAGATCAATGCTATAACAATAAAGAACAAGTATCCCCTACCTCTCATTGATGATTTATTTGACCAACTGCATGGAGCTCAATACTTTTCAAAGATTGACCTTCTATCTGGATACCATCAGTTGTGTGTGAATAAGGAAGACATTCTGAAGACAGCATTTCGAACTAGGTATGGGCATTATGAGTTTACAGTAATGCCTTTTGGATTGACTAATTCACCCTCTGTATTCATGGATCTGATGAATAGTGTTTTAATGAATATCAGGATGAATTTTTGGTGGTATTTATTGATTATATCTTGGTATACTCCAAAAGCTATGAAGATCATTAAAATAACATGCGCATTATCCTGAAGACTCTGAGAAGACATGAATTATATGGGATGTTTAGCAAATGTGAATTCTGGTTTCAGGAGATTTTTTTCTTGGCCATATTGTCTTTAAATATGGAATCTCTGTTGATCCTTCTATGACCAAGGAAATCCAAGAATGGCATGCACCGACGAGTATAACTGAGGTACATAGTTTTATTGGTTTAGCAGATTATTATCGATGTTTCGTCCAGAATTTGGCCCGGTTGGCTAACCCATTAACAAAGCTCACACGTAAAGGTGTTAAATTTGTTTGGACAAAAGAGTGTGAAGAATTTTTCGAAGAACTGAAGAGAATATTAGTCAATGCTCCTATATTGACTCTACCATCGTGGAATGATTGGTTCGTTATTTATAGTGATGCATCGAAGAAAGGACTTGGTTGTGTCTTTATGTAGAATGTTAGGGTTATTTCCTATGCATCACGATAGTTGAAAATTCATGAACAAAACTATCCTACTCATGATCTCGAGTTAGCAGCTGTGATCTTTTCTTTGAAGACATGGAGGCACTACCTCTAGGGTGAAAATGTGAGATTTATATTGATTACAATAGTTTGAAGTATATTTTATCACAAAAATAACACAACATGAGGCAAAGGAGATGGCTTCAATTACTCAAGGATTATGATTGTACGATACACTACCACCCGGGGAAAGGAAAAAAGGTGCCATATGCTTTGAGCAGAAAAGATCATGGAGTTTTGAACAATGTGAGAATTGAAAGGGATCCAATCTTCATGGATCTAGTGAAGATGGAAATGGGAATAACCATGGAAGGAAAAACATCAATTCTTTTTAAAATGGATTCCAAACCATCCTTACTAGGAAGTATTAAGAGTTCTCAGACTGACGATGAATAATTTAAAAGGAAGATTAATGTTGTGAATGATGGGAGATTGGGAGAATTTCAGTATGAAGATGGAATTTTGAAATTCGGGAAGAGACTTTGTGTTCCCGATATACTTGATCTAAAAAGGGAATTGTTGGATGATGCTCATAGTTCCAATTTCTCTATACACAATGGGTGCACAAAAATGTATAGTGATTTGAAGGAACATTTTTGGTGGGACAACATGAAGAAGGAGATTGCTGATTTTGGGTCAAGATGTATGGTTTGTCAACAAGTGAAAGCTGGAAGGCAACAGCCTCGAGGAGTCATGAAACCTCTTCCCATGCTAGAGTGGAAATGGGACAATATTACAATGGACTTTGTCATGGGGCTACCAAAGAATCCTAGAAGGAACAATGAAATATGCGTTATTATCGATCGTCTTACCAAGTCAGCGCATTTTCTTGCTATAAGAGAAGATCTACCACTAGAACGTCTAGCAAGACTATATAATAATGAAGTTGTGAGACTTCATGGAGTACCCCTATCGATTGATTCTGATCGTGATCCCCATTTTATTTCAAGATTCTGAAAGAGTCTTCATAAATACCTGGATACTGAACATCATTTGAGAACTGCTTACCAACCTCAGACAGATGGACAATCAGAACGAATTATTCAAACCTTAGTAGACATGTTGAGATCCTGCTCACTTGACTTTCAGGGTATGTGGGATCAATATTTACCTCTGGTAGAATTTTCCTATAACAATATCTTCCATTCGAGTATCCAAATGGCACCATATGAAGCGTTATACGGAAAGAGATGTCGCACACCAACTTGTTGGGATGGCGTTGGTGAAAGAAAACTTGTAGGTCCAGAACTGGTGGGGGAAACAATAGAAAAGGTGAAGGTAATCCAAAATCACATCAAAGCATTTCAAAGTAGGCAGAAGAGCTATGCCGATAATTGAAGGAATTATTTGGAAATTCAAGTCAGTGATCATGTTTTCTTGAAGGTATCTCCACGTAAGGGAGTCATACATTTTGGTAAGAAATGTAAATTGGGTCCAAGGTACATCGGACCTTTCAAAATTCTAGAACGAATTGGGGTTGTAGCTTACAGATTAGCAATGCCGCCAAGTCTCTTCAAAGTTCACGATGTGTTCCACATATCACTGTTGAGAAAATACATGCCTGACCCAACGCTTGTACTCACCTATGAGGAATTAGAACTAGAACCCGATCTGTCTTATTTCGAAGAGCTCGTCAGGATTCTTGATACTAGAGAACATGTACTGTGAAATCAGAAAACTCGTCTAGTAAAAGTTCTTTGGAGAAACCATAAGATAGAAGAGGCAACGTGGGAACCCAAGGAACTTATGTTGAAGAACCACCCGAGTCTTTTCATGCAGTAGTACACTAGAAATATTGAGGAAAAAATTATTTGAGTGAGGGGAGAATGTAACACCCCAAGCTTCTACGGTACACTTCACTTTGAATAATGTAATAGCGTGTGTTGTACGCAACATCGAGGTCTAACACACCACAACCAATCAAACTAGCCGTTATGAATAGTAATACCTACATTTTGTAATTTTATAAATTTTATCTCTCAAAATGGACTTCATTCTTGGATTTGTAATATCGAATTTATCCTAGGGTGAAATTTTGGAGCGTTTCAGATAATATTTATATTTTGATGAATAATGAAAATTACTAAATTTTAATTAAAAACAACTTTTTTAATCGAAATAATTTATATTGATAAATTATGAATTTGAGCAGTTTTAAAGTATATTTAGAAAATATTTTTTCCATTTAATACAATGTTGGACATTTTACATAATTTTATAATTAAACCGGACATAAACAAGTGTCAATCTTTTGATAGTTATTATCTCTTAAAAACATACTTTTTGTTTTAACAACGGAATAAATTTAAATTAATTTCTGCCACTTCTGTATTTTGAATTTGGAAAAATGGATTCCATATTTGGAATCAGGATTTTCATATTGTGTAAATAGGAAACTTTTATTTTTAGACATTTTGAATAATTACTTTGGTAAATATTTTATTTACCATGGTTAAGGGTAAATCCGGTAAATAAGGGTTAAAAAATAATATTATAATAATACTAAATTACACTAAAACGTGTCCTAAACTTATTTTTGTATACATGTCCGACCATGGGAATCTTTGGGTCGATTTTGGGACCCCATGGAGCCACTTGTAGGTGATAGGGACACTTTAGTTTAATTAAGTTAAAATAAATACAAAAATGACATAAGCATATATCTTTTAGAAAAACAATTTTTACATAGGGATATATATGTTGGATTTTAGACTATAAATATTAATTAGAAATCTAAAAATATTTATTACATAATTATATTTTATTTATAATTTTTAGACATTTTATTGTTTTAATATATTTATGACACAATTACAATGCAGTAATTACCATAATAGTGAAAAGTAAAATAATTGATATTATAAACACCCAAATAAATATAATTTCCGAATTTTAATGAAATACACTAATTTTTTAGGATAATATGACATGATAGGAGTTATTTAATTATCTTTTTTATAAGTAATCAATCTGTTATGAGTTTCACAAAAATCAATTATTGAATAGTGTCAAAATTGACAAAAAAGATTGTTTAAAACAAATATTATATTAATAATTGATATTAAATTCCTAAAAATCTATGGTTCGTCCAAGAGTCTTATATCATGATAGTTGTATCATTAATGGACAACTTGGGGGTCTCTTGGATGTATATAGTAAGTCTATTAACTATATAATAGAAAAATACAAAGTGACATGTTAAGTGTCAAACTAATTAACTAAGTGTTAAAACATAATGATAAGGTTAATATAATGACCCAAACCTGTCTAAATTCTATTGGTTGAGTGGTTTTCGACCCATCCCTATCTTAACCATTAAATAATCCACGTTGGAGCTATTAGAAACCGAATATGAATTTATTATAAAATAATATTTCTAGCTTTTCCAAAGGTGCCTCTCACCCCTCTTATAAAAGGGCACTCCCCCTTATCAATAATTCACATATTAAAAGGCTTTTGGTTCATCCAAACCCAGCCCAAATACTCTCTCAACTTCCCTCACTACAACCTAGAGGTCTTTGTTTGATCAGAAATCCAACCTATGGAGCCCTTTTGATCAAATCAAAAGGAAGAACCCGAAGAAGAGGTAATGTTTTCACCACCCTTTTTCAAATTCATTTCTTCTTCAACTTCTTATTTCTTTGTTATTACCAATCTAAAATAATGAATCCAGTATATACTATATACTGTAATATTATTATAAATATGGTACAACCATATTTAGTATTCTATCCATCCTTTGAATGACATGTCAGCATACGTGCGTACGTACGGCATATCATCTCCACGTCGGGGTGTAATTGTTATTATTCAATATATTATTATTTGTATGGGTATAATAATGATTTATAATTCATATAAATAATAAATATAACATTATAATGATTCTTTATATATGATATACCATCTAATTATATATTATTTTAATATCAAAAGAATGATATTGTCGCTTGTGTGTACGTACGGACTACCGTCTCCACGAACACGATGAGATTCATTCTCCATCGTATCCATTCAGTTATAATTATCATTTGATGATTTAAAAATAATTTTTAAAGACTTGATATCATTATGGATATGAATATGATACAACCTATACATGAAAAACATTGCTTACGTAACAAAACATATAAAATAAAATGAGTAAGTTAACACCCGAAACAACGATAATACTAAGATATTATTAACAAATCAATGTTAAAAGATCATATATGATATCATATTAATGTATATGATTCTTGTATAATTTAATAACAATTATTTCACCATTATACAGGAGTTTAACCTACCCCCAACCAAGGAAAAGTACATGGTAAGGGTTTATTTCACAATCTCTTCATTATCCGAGTTTGTTTATACGTAATAATCTACTGGGGCTTCTTTATCATCCACATTAATGTTTCTTAAAAATTTATTTCAAAACATTTTTACTATTTACTAGAATATGGGATACATTCATTTATACCCTTATTTGACCTTATACGTTTTTGAAAGGAATCTTTCCATCATTTTCCAAACAAGGTCCTTTATAACATTTTCGACAAAATTAAGGTAAGAATGTATTTTATAACTTATATGGAAGGTGCGGCTATTTTCCACCGTTACAACATCGTCAAATATTCCCTTACAAGCTTATAAGATTATTTTAAAAATAAAGGTTTTATTTTATTATTATGTGAATTTTAAATGATTTCAAAAAGGAGAAATTTCTCTGAAATAGTTTTGATTTCATCCATGTCAACATCCTTTGATGGATTTTACGCTTATTTGAAGTTGATTTATTATGATACAAAACTTCTATATTTTATTGAAGGTTTTGTGATATGTTTGACTGTGGATGTGTTATTTGTATACCATTAATGGTTTATGGATTAAGTATTTACATTTTGTATTATAGTTTTAATACGAATGTTTATGTTATGTTTAAACCTTTTTATATGGGAATGCATTAGACTTAATATGTGACGGGTGGAGCCCGCTATAGCTCCTCGATGCATTGGTATTTCTCATGAGACAAACTAGTGTCTTGGCAAAAGGTCTTTCCAAAATCTTATTTGTAGTCTTGGCACGAGGACTTGGCTATGTGGTTATGATAGTCTGGGATTATGCATTCCATCATTATGAAAGTGGTTATTGATATTGCATGTCATTATTCGATTAGTAGAATATCCATGTGAATAAGTAAATGGCATTATTTCATTTTATTTTTTCTATACTATGTTGAAATCTATGTTTAAATTGATTTTGTTTTAGTTGTACATTTATTTAAATGTTTATGCTTATTTATGAAAGATTCCGCTTTATTGTTATCCTTACTGAGCATCTGAACTCACCCCTTTCAATGTTTCATTTTCCCCAGGATGTGAAGAAGTAATTTATGAATGACCAGCATGGATAGTATGTGGGGATATGAGTGTGGACTATGAAGAAAATATGTTGTTGTAGTTTTCATTTTTATGATGTAATGTATGACTTATGAATATATCCAGTGTTTCCACGGTTACTAAAACAATCGGTCTTTCTAGATTTGATCATTTTTGTGATCATGCCAATGTTATGTAATAATGCACCGACTATGGGTAACTGGGGTCGAGGCATCACATTATATTTGTTAATATAATTATATATAATATATTTATTATATTTATACTATAACTATTATAAGATTTTATTATATGAATCTCCAAAAAAATCATTATTTGAAAAAACCATGTTCAAAAAACCATGTCCAAAATAAACTAAAACTTTTTCAATATCCATGAAAAAAACCTGAAAATCCAATAAGTATGTTAAAAACTTATTTAAACTCCAAGAGAGTAAATAAACTCTATAAAAACTTATCAGAAACCTATTTCTCTCACACATCAGTTTTCACTAACATATTTCATATTGGTGGTGGGGTTTACACATGGAGTTCTCCCACTCATTAATGGCATGGTTTCAATGATGGTGATCACCAATAATATTATCTCATTGGAAGAAAGAAAAAATTAGTCTCAAATTTCATATAAAGGAACATTAAAGAATGTAATCAATTGGTCACCCTCACTCATGTAATAAGTTGTCATTTCTTTCACTTCTTGGATGGAATAAGTTCCACAATATCAAAAGGAAATAAAAAAACTACACCCTTTTATTGGTGATGTGAATAACCAGGATATAATTATTATCATAATACATCATAAAAAAATAAGAACAAAAATTATAGTTGGCATAACATACATTTTAAGAAATAGCATAATGACCTAAATCCAATCTTATCTCCTCTGATTTAAGAGAAAATCAATACATCACCTCAGTAATAATTTTTTTTCTCAATAGTTCAAATTTATGTCTCTGTTTCTTATCTTGTTCAACTAAAACATTAAGGGAGATGTTGAGAATCTTCTAGGTAGAAACAACCATATAAAAACCCACGACAATGAAAAAAATATCATCAACCACAACCCTCCACTACAAATAAAAATAATTAAAAATAATGAGAAATTATAATAGAATAAACATAATTAATAAAAAAAGAAAAAACCACATCACCCAAAACAAAACAGGAATAAAATTTAAAAAAATATAGGATACACAGTTATAATTACTATTAAACATCCCATTTTCTAAAAAATACATAGGATATATGATTAGTACTATACCTATAACAGTCTTAACCCATCTTTCTCAATATTTATCGATTTTCTAGAGCCACAGGCAAAGAAACCATAACAAAATAGGCAGTCATAAAAAACAATACAAAAATTAATAGGAAAACATTACATTGTTAGAAACAAAAACTAAATAAGGTATCGTGTGATATGATCATGTTAACTGTATGATTTGAACCATGAGGAGGTATTCCTACATAAACATAAGAAATCAAAAATCTTTCAAAAAAATAATTTTCAATATATGAACTCAGTGATAGAAACATGGATGAGTTAGTAAAAATGAACATAGATAAAAAAATGGTTCACCCCACAATCCTAATCATCACAATCATGGGTTAATCCACAGATAAAAATATTTTAATCTTTCGTGGACCCCTCTTCAAGTTTTGATGAACCGTTCAACATTCTAGACCATATTAATTATAAACTACATGATAAAATCACTAAATTAGGACTGAAAAAATGATAAAAAAATGATCATCAATTGGTTTTGCCTTCATATTTAATTCTTTTGAAGTTTTCAAAAGTGAAATTTTGCAAAATTAATAAGAAAACCCATTACCCAAAGAGTATATAAGTAAATATTGTGAACTTAATTGAAGTTAATGTTCGTTGATCACTTATATAGTTATTTGTTTTCTGGGAGGTCACATCATTACATATGGATTGGTGAGGGAGAATCTTCCACAACCAACCTGAGTTGTTTCCTCCCTCCATAAAGGATTCATAATCCATAACAACTCAATTCCATCCTGATAATGAGTCTATATGTACTATTGTTTTATGTTTTACTTCACTAACATGGATGTTAGTAAAATTACCATGTGTCAAATTAATTGTGTAATAACAATCGATTGTATCCAATATGCTATAAAAGTTGTCATTAATATGTTTAATTATGGCAATATATAATTTGTGATAATAATTTATAATTGTAATGATTAATTATGAAAACATTAATGAATTTTAATGAATGATACACTTATTGGTATATTACACACTTATTATATAATAGATAATAATATGTAATTAATATGAAAAAGATAATACATACAAATTTAATATTATTCAAATTTTAGATTCTATATAGAATCAAAATTTCATGTATTGTACATAGATTGAAAATATAAAATTTTAAATCGATTCTAGTTATTCGAGATTATAGAGGTTAAACAAATCACACATAGTATCCAAAATTTACAATGTTTTCATTTCCAAATTATATTGTGGTCCCATATTTAAGATTTCATTATAGATTATAAAACATACAAAAAATTATTATGTAATATGTAATATTTATGTGTATTGTGATTCATATATTTCAAATCCAAGACCGATTACGCACTGAGTTTATGAATAGAGAATAATATTTCATATTTATGGATTCTATATTTCCTAGTATAAATTATAATAAAAATTATGCTATATCATTGATAATCAAAGTTCTTATAGATAATTTCTTAAAGTGGACATATTATCAAACTAATTTAAGTATTAAAATAAAAATGTGGGCATTATTTTTCTAGATTATGCCTAGAAGTAATAAATTTTAAACCACTAAAAATGGTTGCCTAAATATAGTTGAATACCTAAAATAGAATCGAAACATATCATGTAATATTTCACATGTACATAGTGAAATGATATATTATGTAAATATTATTACGTAATTTTTCATCTAAATGATAATTACATGGTTTTACTTGTTAAATTATATATCCTATTAAAAAATATTATTTTTATTCTTCTTTTATAACTTCTTATATTTTTTTCTATCTACTAAAATGTTAAAAAGTGAATCCATGTTATTATACAAAAAAATTAAAACAAATATGTTAAAAATGATCATGAGAGACATAAATCATAAATTAATTAATAAATCAATGAAACCTAAAAATGTGTGAATTACTAGGTAAAAAATTCATTCAAAATCAAACAAATTATGACTTTCTAGTTATAGTAAAAAAATAAAATTAGTGGCATAAAACATTAGTGAATGAACCCCTGGCATTGTATAAGGGAACAAATACATTAAAAATGACAGCTTGAGAACAAAATTGTTACAATTACTAGTCCCAATAGTAAAATCCAAGATGCATTTCAATAATAGGTTGGAATATTACCATATAAACTTCTAGGTGAGATAATTTCAACTTATTTCTACATATACCACTTATTTTTATACCATAACAATTATATGAACATGTTTTTTTTAAGGTAATTAAGTTTTCATTTAACTATATATACATAAATACATCCATCATAAAAAATATAACTATTGATTATTTAAAGGGAATGTAGATCCATTATTCATTTCTGATGAATTATGTTCAGCATCACAATATTTTCCTTAATCATAGTACTCTAATTCTCCTAAAATGTTGGAAATTAAAGTTCTTATTAACAAACAATCATGACACATTTTGATTATTGTATTATATCTTCTCGGTTTGAACTCTATATTGGTTAGATAAACATTAACCATGTATTTGAACATAATTTAGCATCATACAAGCCTCTTTCAAATTTTTTGAATAAAATGGATTATATTTTTCTACTACTAACTACCGATAGTACTAGGAAATATGGTGTTAGAAAATATGATTTGATAGTATCATTACTAGCTAGATGCGAAGCATATCTAAGAATGGATCTAGAAGTAAATGAACTAATTTTTATCTCCATGTTGGCAACTGGGATGCTGAAATTAAATATAATAAAATGGATTGATTCATGTTCTTGACTATCCCCACACACTCATTTGGATACAAGGATTTTTTTTCTCCACCTTCTGTTCCCTGCCTTATACATTTTCTTTCAATTTTATTTTATTTTCTAAAATGGTGTAAAATATTAAAAGTCCATAATTGTCTTTTGAATTTGTGTATTATCCCTTTAATAATATATGTCCAACATTTGAGGGAAAATAAGAAAAAAACACTTAATTGTGTGACTGAAACACCTATATAAGAAATATACAAACTATAAAATAGAAAATATATTACCACTGATATCCATAGATAAAAACATGAAAGTAATAATACTATAAAAAATATAAATTAATTATCATAGTAATCAAATAAAACATAAATTATTGAATAAAATAGTATAAAAAATTAGATATTTCAATGATAATGGAATTAATATCTATTAACATTTATAAAAAAATAATTATACCAAAATAAATTTAAATCAGAGTTGTTTTAATTCATTAAAAAAATTATTGATATTTTAATGTGAATAGTTAACATAAGGATGGAAAACAATAAACACACATGCTAGAACATGTATAAACCTACACAAAATAGATAATAACCTGATTATAAATATAATTTTAACTTTTTTTAGGACATTATTTTTATTGGAATGAAATGTGTATGATATTTATAGGGTCCTTTTGTTGTTTCTTCCACATTAGAATATTCAAGATATATTTCAATATATATATATAACATTTTAATATATAATTTCAAACACATGAAAAACTATTTATAACACTTGTCACTCATGATGAGTGATTCTTTGAACATGTCTTGAAATTTCTCAATGAATATATATACTTATGGTGTGTTTTTTAGCAATGAAAAAATGAGTGACAAGTATTATTAGAATATTTTAATAATTTAGTGTTAACAAATATATCTAATTTATAATAAAAAAAAGTAAAATAGGGTTTGGAATAAGAATTTATATTCAATTTTAGTTAATTACTGTCACCTACAAGCTATCTAACACAATGATTAAATCACTAGTGTAAATGTAATTACACGTGTTAACTTTCACCCAACCATGGGATTCATGTAAATTGGATTCTAGTACAGCATTCCCCTTAAAATAAAATTTTAACCATGTATAATATAAAAAATAAAAGAGATAAAGTTAGATTATGTGAACTTGTCAAAATTGATAATCTAATCTAAATATTTTTATTACATTGAACATTTTTTATATCCATAGAAACATAAAGGAGAAACATTGAATTCATTAATTCAATATAAAAAATAAAACATTTGGGGTTTGATGTGGGGTGTATAAAAGTTTTACTAATGCAATAGAGGATTCCACAGTAAAACACTATGCACAAAATTATATAATAAACTATTATTGTATATTTTCTCCTATATCTAATAGTATATTGTAACTCTATTTATAATATAATTATATTTGGTTGACAATGGTTGCAACTGATATGCTTTGATTTCATGGTTACATCACTACAATTAAATTGAATTAGAAAAGTATAACATTAATCAATATTTTCTCAATGCCAAATATACAATAAGATACAACATGTTTTTTATTAATTCTATTTATATTTTCAGTGAAAGGGGTAAAAATCCAATTTTTCATTATTAATTATTTACTTAAACTAAAATCAGTACAAAATATCAAATGTGTTTTCAATATTATGGATAATTAGTATGAATTAAGCTATCATATTCCAAAGTATTGGTCTACTTTACCTTACTAGAATTATTTTGTGAATATTTTGATTGAAATAATGTAACTTAAAAGAAAATATAATAAACAAATAAATCTTAATAAAACCCATACATTGAAAATGAATATTGTTGCACTCACAACATTTTGTATTATTGTAATAGACTTCAATAAAATTATTAATGTTTTTCATTTTACAGTGAACTAAATTAATTTATGAGAATTGTGAACTAAATATATAATGGGATTTTAGATTAAAGACTATTAAATATCTGTAAATATATTACTAATGTACAACTCTTCATGTTATGAAAATTTCAATATGAAAAATACAATTATTAAGTCAAGTCTTATGCATATCTTTCCTATAATATTTGTGAAAATTTTTAATTACATCAATTATATGAACTATATCCATTTAAAAATTCAACCACTAATTAAATCCAAGATTATTTCTGTATTTAAATGTATTAAAAATAATTATAATAAAATTAACTCATACATTTCCTTGTGAAGAAATCGTTGAATTTTTTTTCAATAGATGCAAAGCATGATAGATACTTACCATCATATACATGCTGATGTGACGTGAACTTTCAATGTAGGAACTCCAAATTTACAAATAAATAACTTTTATACTATCACATACATGGAAAATTTTAAATGTATTTTTATTTTAATTTCCATTATTTCTTTTGTTTTTGGTTTCCCATGCATTTTTGAAGGAGTGGGTTAGATTTTATGATTTGGGAAAAACCCTGAGCCCAATTCCAAATCTAAAAATCAATTGTGTTTCCTTTATAACTAATTATTTTTTTAGTATTTTTCATCCATTTCAATTCATACATGGTATCCCCTGACCTATTAACTCCACCATAGTAATTTGGACCATTTAGAAATCCATAATCTTGGTAAATTTGGGTTTTTATTTAAGGTATTGGGCATTCTCGGAAGCCCATTTCCCATTTTAAAAATGAATTTTGTTTATTTAATAACATATCCATTTTTTACCCTTTTGGTGATTCCACCTCCCATGTGAAGATAATATTATTATCCGCATCCCCTATACCTTTCTCCCCTATTTTAAGATCCTTCACATCTCTCATTAGGGAATACCTTAATAGGGGTTCTCAAATCGTAAATATATAAAGGGGTTACTTATTTCAATCATAACTGCTTCATTTCACACTATGTTTCCCCCATTCTAGTTCCTACATGATCTCATCATCATTTTACAATCCTCCATTGAATGTTTGTCTGTTTTAAAATTATGATACCGGTGTATTTGGGGATATTTCTTCAAGATCCCCCAAGTAAGTGGGGTTTCTTTCATTCTTCTTTCATTTTTCTTAGGGTTTCATTCAATTTTATTAGGGTTTATTATTTTATCATTGATGTTCCTAATTTAAAAAAAATTATGGTTTCTGACCTAGTGTTTAAATTTGGGTTTTCAGGGTCCAATATTCTCATTTCAGGTTCAATCTATCTTCCTTAAGGTGTGGTGGTGGAGCGATTGAATTTTCGCACAAAGGATTAAAGGGTTTTCGTTAATTTGGTAGGTGATTCCATGTGTATGAAATTTCTGTTAATTTTCATGTTTTGTTTATGATATTTTAATATTAATTTCATTTTAATATTGCTGTGAAAATTGGTTTTAGTGGAGCTTTCAATACAAATGAATTTTTAGTGCCAATTTTATGTGAAATTTGGGAGTTTTCCGTAGAAATATTTTAATGGTCAAATTGGTGATGCCCTATAAATACATAATTGATTTTATTGAAATTTATAGGGATTCACATACTTTTTTGAGTTTTTAAATCCTTTGGTTGTTGCTTCGAATGTGGGTTTTAATGGAGTTTGTTGAACTTTTGAAATATAAGTTCCATGTTTGTTTAAAAATGGATTTTTTTAAAAAGATAACATTTCTTGGTTCACAAGGGGCTGCCCTAAAATTGATTTTTTGGTTTCTGTGATATTTATTTGGTGTTCCATTTATGTTATGGTGACTTTTTAGAATGCACATGGAATGATAAGTGGTTATTTCAATGAGTTTTTGGTGCAAAACAATTCGGGATTTTTGAGGAATTGTTTTATTAAAAATCAAAGTGTTTTATTGTATGTTTTAAGTGGATTAAAATGTGTATAGATACTGTACTGATTTTATGTAAATATTAGTGTATTTTTATATGAAATTTTATTTTGTAGCATAACAAAATTTGTTTATCACAAAGGGGGAAGCCCATGTACCTAGGTGGGGCGGATATGTACTAGTACAGCTAGTGGACTAGATAGGTTTTTTCCCTATTTAACATATAATTTTGGTAATAAAAACTCTAACTAAACCATATGGATGCTAATTTGGGACCAATAGGTTATTGGTATGTTCCCTACTAGTGGCCCGTGCAATAGAACAGATTTTACTATGTTTACTTTACACCGAGGTACGAGGTACATGGGACCCGAGACTATCTAGTGCCTAAGGGTGTTCCCGATTTAGTGGCTCATTGGATTTGTGGTATTTACCCTTGTATTAGGGTTTTTTTGAAGTATATTACATTATATAACATGACTATTTAAATGTGTTAACATTATGAGAGTTTTATCTTGAAAACTATTTTTAATTCAATGTTGCATTTCTTGGAATTTGTCACCGCTTTTATTTGCATATTAAAACTTCTTTCTTTTTCACCTTTTATTAAATGAACTTTAGAATAATTTGGTGGTATACTATTGGTATTAGGTTCACACCCTACATAAACCCCTTGGGTGTTTGTAGGCTTTATTATTCTCGAATCAGGTAAATGGATGGCTTTTGGTGATGGATGTTCGGGGAGTTAGTTTCCATCCTTGGGGAGGAGTTATGGAGACGACTTGTGGGTGATGACCCCTTATCATGTGGACTCCATGTGTGTGTATTTATGATTTGATTATTTTTATTTGGACCTATATTACGTTATTCAATGACATTTATTCGATTCTGGTCTTTTTTTAAGACTTTTTTTCTGAAAATTTTAGATTTATATTATGGGTTTTTTAAGGTTTTATGATTTCATACTCCGATAAATCATTCCCAAACCTAATTGTTTGATACCCGAGAACTTGTGCTAGAATATGGGGATAGGGAACACTCTTAGGTACTTTCCACATGTCAGGTTTTGTGTTGGTATTGGTGGTGACCAGATTCGATTTGTGACAAAATGGTATCAGAGGAAGTTAATGTTTTTAAGTTATATTAATATATTGGGAAGAGTTGGGATAGACAGAAGCTGGGAATTTAGGGTATTAGTGTTTCAGTCATGAGTACGGTTATTGGATCGTACCTCTCATGGAATACCTTGAGTCAACAAGGGACATTGGAATTTTCTTATTGGCATCACTTCTAAGTGAGACGTGTGGACTGCAAACCATACACGGACAGTGAGAGTGTGTGGAGTAATTGTTTCTTTTATTATTGAAATGTGTTTAGTTTATTTATATTTTATTTATTTTATTAAAATATTCATAATTGTGGTATTAATATTTATTTTTTGACTATTTCATTTTTTAGAAACATGCCTTCCCGGAAAGATCCCATGTGTCCACGAGAGGAATCCAGAGAGAGTTCTCCCACACCGATTGATCAGAGGCAAGTCGAGGCTATGGTCTGGGATATCTAATATTTGGGACAGGGAATGGTTCTTGCTCTTATTTCTATTATGGTATAAGAAACAAGTCCTAGAAAAGATAAATCACATGATGTTTCTAAAAAATAAGCCTCCTACATTCTGAGGCAGCTCATAACCCTATGAAGTAGAGGAATGGATTGAGAAGATCGAGAATATGTTTGAGTTCTCGGAAACACCCGAGTAGCTCAGGGTGAAGTGCACCTCCTTTATGTTAGATTTCCCTATCCGTAAGTGGTGGGGGTTAGTGTTTCAGACTGGGATGAATGAGTAGATGCACTCGGGAGATTTGAAGTTCATCTTCAATGAAAAGTACTGCCATGAGGTCTTGGCATATTCCACATCCAGAGAGTTCATAAATAGTTCAAGGTAATCTTTCTATGATGGAGTACACCCGCCATTTTTCTAATTTGTTTTGGTATGTCCCTGAAGTCCTCTAAAATGAACAATTGAAGGCCCAGAGGTTCGTGAAAGGCTTGCGACTAGAGATATACTTCATGGTTTTCTTCTTCAAGCTAAGGACCTATGCTGAGGATGTTGACCTGGAATGTATAGTGGAGATTGAATAGAAAGGTAGATATTGTTTCTATGGTTTAGTATCATTAGTGTGAAGTGGAATCTCTTCAGATAAGAAAAGGAAGCGGGGGGAACATGTGGAGAAAGGAGGTGGCAGTTTAGGCCACTCTTCGAGGCAGTTTTTGTCTGTGCCTTCTGATGCAAGATGGGTCATGTGTCATCAGTGTGGGATACCGGGTAACATCTGACCAGAATGCCTACTTCCTCTAAATCCTTGTTACCAGTGTGGAGGTAGGGGGAATATACAACGATTATGCGGGGTGGCACGTCCACTTCCGAGTGGGGAAGGATCAGTGGCTCCAAGAGGAGTGCTAACATAGTCTGGGCCATCGAGGACTGGGAAATCTCGATTTGGTGGATGTGGTGGTAAAGATGGGTCCTCATATGGGCAGATCCAGTTCAGGGCACAACCACATACTATCAGCCGTCCTCAAGCAGACACCAGACATCTCCATGTAGAAGATCAGGCACCAGTAGGATCAGAGGTGGGACCGTTGACTATTCGAGGTATCATTTTGATCACATATTTTATAGAAAATACTCGTTTTGATACTCGTTTTTCTGTTTCATTCATTTATCCCCATTGTGTGGACACACTGAATTTACCAATCGAGTTTTTATCTTTTGCGATGGAGTTAGTGACGCCACTGGGAAAGAAGAAGGAGCACAGTCTCATGTGCCCCTCATGTGAGCTTTCTGTGTCAGGTGTTGAGATGGAGTGGGACATCATGTTCCTAGATATGGATCTATTTGACATAATAAATGTCATGGATTTTCTAGTACAATTTGAGGAACACATTTATTTCTACACGTGGCAAGTGAGTTTTACTGCACCTGATGGGAGTCGTTGGGTTTTTCGAGGCGAATGGAATCCACGTTCAGGTCACGCGGGACCTCTAATATAAGATTTGGGAAGTCTTATCTTCTCATTATTATTGATCAAAAAAAAGTATGATGGTTTTTACCCTAAATTTTCACTACCTTATGTAGTGAATGAGTTTCTGAAGGTATTCCAAGATGATTTTTCCAGGTTTTCCCCCAGGGCGGGATGTGGATTTTATGATTGATCTGGCGCTAGGAACAAATCTAATATCTCTTCCCTCTTATCGCATGGCCCCCACCAAGATAATGGAATTAAATATATATCTGTATGACTTATAATTTAAAGGATATCCTTTCTCCTGAGCGTCTCTCCTTGGGTATCACTTGTGTTGTTCGTGAAAAAGGCTGATGGATCTCTCCAGTTGTGCATTGACTATCAAAAGCTAAATAAGGTAACAATTATAAAAAAATATACTTTTCCTAGAATAGATGATTTGTTCGATCAATTAAATGGGGAAATTGGTTCTCAAAAATAGACTTTCATTTGAGATACCATCAACTCATGGTAAAAGAGTCAGATATTCCAAAGACATCCTTCTAAAGTAGGTAAGTCCACTATGAGTATTTTTTCATAACCTTAGGATTGAACAATGATCAAATAGTCTTTATGTCACTCATGAATAGGTTGTTCCATCAGTTTCTCGATTAGTTCATTGTGATTTTCGTGGATGACCTTCTTGTATACTCTGACTCTGAGGAGGAACACGAACATCACTTATTGATCATTTTGGGAACCCTGCGGGAGCACTGCATCCATGAAAATATGTCAAAGTGCACATTATGGAACATAGAGGTGATTTTTTGGAGAATGTGATCTCAGAGTAGGGGGTTTTAGTGGAACCCTAGAATATCAGTGTGGTTATGTCATGTGAGGAACCAAAGAATGTGTTTGAGATCCGGAGTTTCCTTGTCTTGACTGGTTATTACAAGTGATTCATTTGGGATTTCTCTCATCTTTCTTTACTGATGACCGTGCTCACCTAGAAATGGGTGAAGTTTGTATGGGACCTAGAATGACAGGCATCATTCGAGGAGCAGAAGCGGTTGTTGACTACCACCCCTGTGTTGATTTTTATTAAGGACAAGAAGGGGTATGTGGTCAATTGTGACATTTCAGCTTTGCGTCTTGGGTGCGTCCATATGAAAGATGATAACGTGGTGTCATATGGATCTCTCCAAATCCGACCACATGAAAATAATTACCCAATTCATGACTTTGAATTGGCATTGTTGATTCATTCTTTGATGACGTGGTGTAACAGCTTCTTTGGTGAGATGTTTTTGGTCTACTCTGATCACAAAATCATGGCCTATATCTTCACATAGAAGGACCTTATCTTTAGGTAGAATTGTTGGATCGAGTACTTGAAGGGGGTTTACATTGATGTTGTTTATACCCCAAGAAAGGGTAATGTGGTGGTTCACGCCCTGAGCAGAAGAGTTTCAGTGCATGCTTTGTGGAAGTCTAGTGATGAGTGGGCTTTGATGGGACTCTTTTCTCGGATGCATGTGGAGACCAGGGAGCATAGTGCGGGTGTGTTCTTCATGGTCATCCAGTTGACTCTTTCTCAACTGGAGTTGATTCAACAGGAACAACCTAGTGATGAGCTTTGTCAGTGATTGAGGTAGTTTCATCATGGTGGGGAGACATCCTCTGATTGGTTATCGTTCCCATAGAGAATCTTATGATTCAAGGGTCACTCCGTAGTGTCATCCTCTCTATAGAAGGTGGTGATTACAGATAGCCACCAATATCAGTGGGATGTCCATATGAGTTCCACCAAGATGTATTATGATGTGCGATGACATTTCTGGTGGCCAGGTATGCGACGAGACAGTGCCGACTATGTGTTGAGATGCTACACAAGACAACAGGTGAAAGTAAAGCATCAAAGATGGTCTAGTTTGATCTAGCCATTACACATTCCTACCTGGAAGTGGGAAGAGGTCTCCATGGACTTCATTGTTGTCTTACCTCGTACACCTCGGGATAATAATTCCATTTGGGTGGTGATTGATCGTATGACCAAATTATCCCACTTTATTCTGATAAAAGATACCACTAAAGTGGATGAGTAGGGTTTTTTTATCTTCAGGAGGTGGTGAGATTCCAGGGTGTTCCATCAGCAGTTCTCTCAGATAGAGACCCTCATTTCACTTCTCGGTTCTGGGAAGGCCTTCAGAAGTCCTTGGGGTCTCAGATTAATATGAGTACGTCATACCAACCTCAAATGGATGGTTAGACATAACGGGCGTACTAGATTCTTGAGGACATGCTCTGTGCATGTTTTTTGAACTTTGGAGGTTCTTGGGATAGCCATTTGGGGTTGATTGAGTTTTATTATAATAAATGTTACCAATCCTTGATTTGAATGGCTCTTTTTGAGTTGGTCTACGGTCGGCCTTGTTGGTCCCCCCTGTGTTGGGATGAGGTAGGTGAGACCTCACTACTGGGGATGAGTCTAGTGCAAGAGATGTCTGAGAAGGCCAAGTTGATCAGGAAGTGTTTATAGACAGCTCAAAGTGGTCATAAATCATATGCTGATTGGAGGTTTCGAGACTTATAGTTTTCTGTGGGTGACATGGTATTCTTGAAAGTGGCCCCTCGTTTGGGCCATTGTCGACTGGGGACGAAAGTGAAGCTGACGCCACAATATGTCATCCCTTTTGAAATCAGAAAACCTATTAGAAAGTTTTATTACATGTTTTCCTTGCCTTCTCAACTAACTTCCATCCATGACATCTTCTATGTCTCCCAGTTAAAGAAATTCAACCTAAATCTGCCCCATGTGCTTAGTTGGGACGAAATGAAGATAGAACATGACTTGTCAGTTTTTGAGCAGCCAGGGAAAATATTTGGCTCCCAAGAGAAGGTTATTCGATGGAAGTCTATTATTCTGGTCCGGGATCATTGGAAGTATGGTAGTTATAAACATGAGACCTGGGAGCAGATTTCATGGGTTGAGGAAGAGAACCTGTTCTTGTTTTCTGATCAAGTTTCAGGTTGACTTTTTAGGGTGAAAAGTCTTTCATGGTGGTAATAATTGTCACATCCATGATATATTTTAAATTTATTTTTAATTTAATTTCCATTATTTCTTTGCTTTGGTGGTTTACCATGCATTTTTCGAGGAAATGGGTGAGTTTTCATGATTTGAGCCAAACCGTGAGCCAAATTCCAGATTTAAAAATTTATTTTGTTTCCTTTATAACTCCTTTGTTTTTTAACATTTTTCATCCATTCAAATTACTACTTATCCTAACCTGACCTATTAACCACACCATATTAATTTGGACCATTTAAGAATCCATAATAATGGTGTATTTGGGTTTTTATTTAGGGTATTAGGCATTCAGAGAATTCCATTTCTAGTTTTAAAAATGAATTTTGTTTATTTAATAACATATTCATTGTTTACTATTTTTAGGTGATTCAACATCCCACTCAAATATAAAGTTTATAGGCACATCACCATTACCATTTTCCCTCTTTGGAGCTTGTTTCCATTATGAATTAGGGCAGAACTTCATAGGCATTGACAAATCTTCCAGATTTGAAGAGATAACTTTTTTCCATCATAACTCCTTCATATCTCACTATTTCCCCCCATTCCAGTTCCTACATGATTGTTAGAGTTGGTGTCCTAAGAACCAAATGTTTTTAATTTGATTATGTGAATTTACGCTTAATATATATTGTTCATTGTTCTGCATGACTATAAAATAAGAATGTCCTAGAATATTTGTTGCATTAATAATGTCATGGCACATCTCTGCTATGATGATAACCTTGAAATGCTATAAAAATATTCTAAAATAACGTTCTATGGATGGATTACATACTATGATAGGACACATGGTATATAGACTATCATGTGAGAGTACTCATAAGAAGATGATACTCTCTCTCATGGAGTTCGCACTTGGTAATCTCCAAGATGGGAGATTATGAGAACAGACCCTCCAGTAGAAATTACACATGTCTTGGTGTCATCAGACATTGTTATCTATGAGCGTGTGTAATGGTCCTTAGACTGGATGTTTTTAATTATCTCATGTCATTACTCATGCACTTAGATTTGCGGATGAAAACTATCATAAAGACAGTTGGTGGGAATTAGGGTACGTTGGGTGTGTCACGAATGACATGTTGTCAATGGATATGTCAAGGAATGATTTTTCCCTTCCGTATTTGTAGAAGTAGATATCTCAGGCCCTTTGATTGAAATAGAACTATCGACCAAATTCCATCGCCATGGTTTAACGATGAGTTTATTCCTAGAATTCAAAGAATGATAGATCAAGCATATAGGTTTATGAGACAACCATGAAACCTTCATGATGATATATTGAGACAATGGGATTAAATTACATAGTAAGTGTTCGTAGGAGATGACACGTAAATGAAGCGTCAACTTCTTTATCTTGGGTGCCTTGACCCATTTCTTGACAGTAATCTTGGACTTTAGGTAAGGCCGCCTAATGTCAATGAGAAAGAGGCCTAGAGGGTCACACACTAGGTGTATCTAAGTATCTCAAGTAGAATAAAGATTCTTCTCGTACATGGTTTAATAATTATTCAAGGAACCCTAAATCGTTTTAATGATGAAGGGAGAATAAAATTAAAACAAGATATACACGCCGTGTATTAATTATTACACGTCGCGTAGTCCTCATTTTGGAAAGGAAATAAAAAAAGTATATGTCGTGTATTAATAATTACACGCTGTGTAGTTTTATGAAAAACAAGTACACGCTATGTATTAATGATTACACACCGTGTTTTTTTTCCTGTCGGGATTTTGAGGAGATAATATTTTTTTATTAAATGATATTTATTATAATTAGTGTGGGTTCATGTCAAGGAATTAAAGATTCGACATGGGGGGTTTTCAATAAGAGTTAATGAAATAAATAAAAGGTGTAATGCGTTTATTTATTTTCATAACTCTATAACCTCAAACCTGATTATAAATATCGTCACAACCCCAGCGCGTTTCCTTAATAGTTGTGTACAAAAATTTTGCAGAATTCTCTCAAGACAGAAAGAACTCCTTCCTCCAAGAACGCTCTCAAGACGGAGAGAGATATCCTCCATCAGATCAACGCGATCTAAGGCAGACAACACAAGCAAAGGTTTCTCCACGCTAGTACCCGGAGACTCCTTTGGCGACATCCAAATATACTTGGTGCACATGTGGATCGCTGCTATAGGAAGTCTACACTTGGATTCTGCGATGAAACGACCAATCTCATCGCAGTGTGATCAGAAATATCAATGAAGATAAAATGCCACAAAAGGTATTTCTTGTCAATTAATTAAATTAATTATAATCAACATGTGGCGATCCTCCATTGTGGTTCTGGGACTATCCTTCTTCTTTGTCTATTTTTGTGATTTGATCCGTGGAGTCTGGCATTTATCGTCATATTGATTCCGGATTGATCATTTCTAAGGACATAAAGCCAAGTGAGTACATCCACCCATGAGCTTCCGCTGGAACCAGAACCTTCAAATGGTATCATAGGGAGTTACAACATTGATTATAGTCATTTATTTTTCATTGATAATTTACGCATTTATATTTGATTCAATTCAAGATAAATTGTTCTATAAATCTGAATGAATGAGATATGTTATTCCTCCCGAATTTCTCGATTTACATGACAGAAACGACCTTTTATTTTTAATTTTGATTAAAATAAAAACGAGGAACTCATCTGGAGGAGCCGCTCTTTCTGTCTGTACAACACAAGAATACACAGCGTGTAGTGAAAACTACACGCCGTGTACATAGGTTCAACAAACCGGTACCGGTCCGCCAAACCACACCGTGTGAATTGAGTATACCTACGTATTTATTACACCGTGTTGACCAGAAATGAACAATGTGTGGAAACTGGAATACACGACGTGTATGTTCACTACGGGAAAAGTGGGTATTTGCGATGGGTCAATTGCGACGTGAATCTATACCATCGCAAAAGGTCCCACGAAATACGTATTTGCGACTGGAGTCTTTTCCCGTCGCAAATAGTAGGTTAATTGCGATGGGAATAGCCAACCCGACGCAATAGGTTTGGTGCAGTTTGCGCGCCAAAACGCGAGAAGGGTATTTGCGACGGGGATGCGTCCCCGTCGCAAAAGCCCGGAGGTGGTAAATACCATTAGCGACAGGCAAAGCCGCCCGTCGCAAATAGTATATCAGCAGGTCTGTATTTGCGACGGGTCATGTCGCAAATATCTTTTTATCTGCCGATTGTAATTAATGTGGGAGAGGTTATTTGCGACAGGCCCGTCACAAAAGCCCGGTGGTGGTAAATACCATTTGTGACGGGAAAAGCCGCATGTCGCAAATAACCTTCTTACCGCCGACTATAATTAATGCGGGCAAGGGTATTTGCGACGGGGCCCGTCGCAAATACCACTATTTTTGACAGGATTCCCGTCGCCACCAACCCCGTCGCAACTAATCTAACTTATATATACCCCACCCGTTTTTTTCCAATCACTCAGATCCTCCTCAATCTCTCTCTCTCTTTCATTCTATAGTTTTAAGGGAAAATTTTCTTTTAGTTAAAATTTTTTATACGAGAGCAATTGGAAGGCGACAATACCTTCAGAATATCAAAGTTTAAGGTATTTATATAATTTTTTTATATTTATTTTATTTGTTTATATTAATTTTAATTCTTGTTTATTAGTTGTAATTAAATTAGATTTAAATTGATTATTATTATTATTTATTTTTAGTAAAAAATTGATATTGTTAGTGATAATTATAAATAATTATTGTTAATTTGCAATAATTAGAGAATGTTGTAGATAATTAGCGGAATTTAGTAATAATTAGATATAATTTGTAATAAATAGATATAATTAGCAATAATTTGATATAATTAGTAATAATTAGATATAATTAGTAATAATTAGATATAATTAGTAATAATTACATATAATTAGTAATAATTAGATATAATTAGTAATAATAAGTAATAATTATTAATAATTAGATATAATTAGTAATAATTAGATATAATTAGTAATAATTACATATAATTAGTAATAATTAGTAATAATTAGTAAAAAATAGTAATAATTAGATATAAATAGTAATAATTAATAATAATTAGTAATAATTAGATATAATTACTAATAATTAGTAATAATTAGTAATAATTAGATATAATTAGTAATAATTAGACATAATTAGTAATAATTAGACATAATTAGTAATAATTAGATATAATTAGTAATAATTAGTAATAATTAGATATAATTACTAATAATTAGATATAATTAGTAATAATTAGTAATAATTATATAGAATTAGTAATAATTAGATATAATTAATAATAATTAGTAATAATTAGTAATAATTAGTAATAATTAGTAATAATTAGTAATAATTTGTAATAATTAGATATAATTTGTAATAATTAGTAATAATTAGTAATAATTAGTAATAATTATATATAATTATTAATAATTAGTAATAATAAGTTATAATTAGTAATCATTAGTAATCATTAGTAATAATTAGTAATAATAAGTAATAATTAGTAATAATTAGTAATATTTAGTAATATTTTGTAATGATTATATATAATTAGATATAATTAGTAATAAATAGATATAATTAGTAATAATTAGTAATGATTAGTAATAATTAGATATAATTAGTAATAATTAGATATAATTGGTAATAATTTAATATAATTAGTAATAATTAGATATAATTAGTAATAATTAGCAATAATTAGGTATAATTAAATATAATTAGGTATAATTGGTAATAATTAGGTATAATTAATAATAATTAGTAATAATTAGGTATAATTTGGTATAATTAGATATAATTAGGTATAATTAGGTATAATTAGTAATAATTAGTAATAATTAGGTATAATTAGAAATAATTAGTAATAATTAGATATATTTAGTAATAATTAGTAATAATTAGGAATAATTAGTAATAATTAGTAATAATTAGTAATAATTAGTAATAATTAGTAGTAATTAGTAATAGTTAGTAATAATTAGTAATAATTAGCAATAATTAGTAATAATTAGTAATAATTAGTATTAATTAGTAACAATTATATATAATTAGATATGCTTGGCTAATCACCTTGCATGTAGCGTTGTAATAAGAAAACCCAAGTCATGCCCTTCTCATCTATCAGAATTATCTCACATGACCCTATACATATATCATTATTCCTTGAAGATTTAAGGGAAAGATAATGATGTCCCTTCATATTTTCTAGGAAGAATGATCTATGTAAAGGGAGCGAGATGATTCTTAGAGACGAGAACGACATTACTTTGGTCATCCTATTGCAACACTACTTGCGATGTGATCAACCATGCATGGACAATTATGGAGTTTACATTGGACATGACTGACACAAACTTTTTATTTCGCATGACCTAACAATTGGCAACCCTTTGAGATTTAAACATGTTATGAATAGAGCAAAGCATGTTGTGAATATTGATAATTTTATTATTTTATACATTTTTTATTCTTTTAATGATGTTAATATTGTTTTTTCATAAATATTGATAATAAAATTTTTTTTATTAGTAATAATTAGTAAACGAAAACTGCTTGTATTATGAAGGGAAAGTTTCTAATCATATCCACAGTGATGATTACCTAATTACGTTTCATTATTCAAGCAGTTTTCATTTTGCTAAGTATTGCAATGTATTAATATATTAGTAATAAATTGTAATAATTAGTAATAATTAGTAACAAATTGTAAGATTTAGTAATAAATTGTAATAATTCATAATAATTAGTAATAATTAGTAATAATTAGTAATAATTAGTAATAATTCGTAATAATTTTTAATAATTAGAAATAATTATCAATAATTAGCAATAATTAAAAATAAATATAAATAATTAGGAATAATTAGTAATAATTAGTAATAATTAGTAATAATTAGTAATAATTAGTAATAAATTGTAATAAATTGTAATAAATTGTAATAATTAGTAATAATTAGTAATAAATTGTAATAATTAGTAATAATTAGTAATAATAAGTAATAATTAATAATAATTAGTAATAATTAGTAATAATTAGATTAGAATAGTTAGTAACAGTTATGAAGAAATTTTAATAAATTTTAATAATTTTTAAGAACTTGGCACAATTTCTAGTGGATTGATGACACTCCTTTTGCTCGATTACTTTTCTCCTTTCAACTCTCACCGACTCAAAACATTATGAAAAATGTGCTGATACGTAGACATTGAATCTTATGTGCAAAAGATTGGATATTCATTTGTAGGATCATATTTTTAATAATTTTTTCAGGCGTTGACAGTTCGAAGAAGACGATTCGTCGACAAAAAGGGGGCTCTTTTGTCTGACGACTCATTTACTTGCATCTTTCTCACACTGAAATCAGAATGAAAAATCTGGACGGAGGTAGACATATTCATTTTTGTGCATATGAGAAAAATATGCGTACCCCATACTAGATTCTTCATTGTGATTTTAGTCTGAGAAAGATGCACATAAATGAGTCGTCGAAAAAAATAGTAGTCGTCAATCCAATGAAAATTTTGTTGCCTTTAATTAATTTCAATTATTAAGAAGTAGTTGTAATTATTTATCTTTTTTTGAGATAGTTTTTTTATAATTTCAAATTATTCAAAAACAGTGATGATTTTATATTTTATGTAGAAAAATATGGAACAAGGAAGTCGACATCAGTCATTATTAGATAATCTCACTTGGATAAATCAGCACAGAAATAAAAATGGTTCTAGTTTAAATCTTGTATATATTGAGGGTGTTGAAGATTTATTATCATTTTCATCATTAAAACCAGAATATGTTTCAGAATTCACAATTAAGTGTCATTTTAAAAAATTGTGCTCTGAGAACATTTGACATAGTTGGAAAGTTTGGGGGATCTCTCTTGCGGTTTGGTTTTCAAACAGATTATTTTTTTTTGTATCAACATAGTGAACACAGTTCTAGAGAAGATCATAATGACTTGATTCCAGATCCATCACATTTTTAAAATTTAGTACATGATGTTGCAGGTCCACTTGTGCAAAAAAATGAAACTCAAGATGATATTGATTTAACTCCTGTGTTGGCACCATCCAAATTTTATGAGTTGTTGAGGTCTGCTAAGGATGAATTATATCTTGTATGCAAGATAAGAAAATTAGAAGCGGTTGCAAAATTTATGGCTATTAAATCAGATAATCCAATGTCAAACAACTCTTTTGATCAGATATTTTTTTTTCGGTTAAAACACTGTTACCTGAAGGAAATGTGTTGCCTGCAAATCACTATGAGCGTATGAAGTTGGTTCGTAATTTGGGCCTCAGTTATTGGAAGATTCATACATGATCAAATGATTGCATCATATATTCTAGCGAAAATGAGTCATTGGATAGTTGTCCCACATGTGGAAAATCGAGGTATAAAGAAGCTCAACCGGGGAAGTCTAGATCGATTCCAGTAAAACAGTTGAGATATTTCCCCATACACCCAGGTTACAACATTTATTTACGTCTCAGAACACAACGTCAATGATGTCATGACACAAAACGAATATTTCAACTGATAAAATCATGAATCATACATATGATGATGAATTATAGAAACATTTTGACCATTTCCATCCTTCTTTTGCTATAGAAGCTTGAAACGTGTGATTGGGTCTTTCTACTGACGGTTTCTTCCCAATTAGTTCTTATGGTTGTCAGTATTCATGTTGTACTGTATTTATAACTCTGTATAATTTGCCTCCATGGATGTTGATGAAGGAGCCTTATATCATTTTGACTCAATTAATCCCAGGACATCTGAAAAAGAATATTGATGTTTATTTGAAACCATTGATTGATGAGTAAAATGCATTGTGGAGTGATGGTGTTAATACATATGATGTTGTTGTGAAAAAAAAATTCCATATTAAAATCTGCATTAATGTGGATGATTAGTGACTTTCCAGCATATGGCATGTTATATGGTTGGAGTACACATGGTATGAAATCATGTCCTTACTGAATGAAAGAAAACAAATCCTTTATTCTTTTAAATGGAAAAAACCATGCTATTTTGATTGTCACCGTATATTTATCCCCACCGATCATTGTTTTCGGAGGAACAAATCTCATTTCAGAAAACGTACAATTGAAAGAGATGAAGCTCCAAAGATGATCTCAGGTACAGAGTTAAAATCAGTTGTATTTTCATTACCTACCATCACATTTGGACCAACAGTAAACCAACAGAAAATTCATGGATTTGGGAAAGAACATAATTGGACAAAACAAATCATTTTTTGGGATATTTCGTATTGGTCTAATTTGTTAGTCTGCCACATGTTGGATGTTATGCATATTAAGAATAACTGTTTTGATAATTTATTTCATACAGTTTTGGATACACCAGGTAAGACCAAAGATGTTGTAAATAGACGATTAGATCTTGCCCAAATTTATAGGATACCAGAACTTGACCTATTTGAAAATTACAGATCACAGAGGTTAATGAAGCCAAAAGCAGCTTATACAATATCCAAAGAGATTTGATAATTATTTTGTCAGTGGATTGTAGATTTGATACTTCCAGATTTCTATGTTTTCAATTTGGGAATATGTGTTAAGAATGGTTATATTACTAGATTATAAAGTCATGATTTTCATGTTATAATGGAAATAATAATGCCGATTTGATTCAGATGTTTGTTGAATAATATGATTTGGGATTCAATAACAGACATATCATATTTTCTTCAAGACATTTGTGTAGCCACAACAGACTACTATGCACTACGAAAACTGGAATAAGATGTTTCTTTAATTATGTGTAAACTGCAAAAAATCATTCTACTAGATTTCATTGACTCAGTGGATCATCTGTTATTACATTTTCCACATGAAGTTAAATGGTAGGTCTAGTATAGTTGTGATGGATGTACCCATTTGAGAGATGCATGCAGAAATTGAAGAAAAAAGTACATAACATAACATCAGTTTAATGCTCAATTGCTAAAGCGTATTTTCCAGAGGAAATTGATTTTTTCTACTCTCATTATTTTGAATCTCAATATCCCCCAAAACACAATCACATGGGAAGAAACGAGGGGAATTTTAATGATGAAATGGAAAATAAATTTATATTTTTTAATCAAAAAAATCATGGTTTCAGTGGAGTTCATGAACAATGGCATTCAGATGATGAACATCACAGAGCTCATACATATGTTCTTCCCAACTATAATGAAATGAAATCATTTTTACTATGAGTTCTTCTATCACTTATTCTATAATTTATGTTACAGTTTTTAAACTTTTTTTATTTTTAAGTTATATGATAGTCATATCAAGATACCATTTCGACAAATTACCGCAGTTTCTCTTGAAGAACGCAGACAAAAAAAATTTCTCAATGGTTTCAAAAACTTGAAACATAAATTTTTTAGGGTTTAATATCAATTCCGTTTATTATTTATTATATTGATAATTGTTTTACAAATTTTCAGGTCTCTCAATATGCTGATAAAATTGATAAGCGACTGTGTATATTCAGTAACCCACCATCCAAAATGGTTATATATTATAATGTATATGGGGTGAATGGTTTTCGATTTCATACACATGCATACGTGGAATAAAAAAACAATGAACAGAGGATTTTTCTTGAGAGGATCACATCATAGAGAAACTAAAGTTGACTATTATGGCATTTTGGATGAAATTATTGAGTTGTGTTATCTAGGACAAAATTACATAAATTTTTTTAAATTTCCGTGGTTAGATACTAAGAGAGGCTTGCGTGTTCATCTGAATCATGGAATCCTCGATAATAAATATAAAAGTATTTTTGCAGTAAATGAACCATTTTTACTCCCTCAACAGGAACATTAAATTTATTATCCAAACTGCTGTGCTACTTCAAGAGACTTGAGCGATTGGTGGAGCATAATTAAAATGAAATCTTAGGAAAATCATTTTAGTCAAACTGAATGTGGTTCCGCTGAAGTGGAAGGAATTAAAAATTTTCAAGAGACTCCTCAAAATCCATCTGATTCACAAAGAGACATGAATATCGATGATGACACCCCACAATTAAGGATCAATGGTGATGAATATGTTAATGATGTTAGAAATGAATTTGAAATGACAAGAGATGCTGAAACTGAAAGTCATTTGGATATTGATGATGCAGAGGAGGAAGATGAAGACATTGACATTAATAGCTATGGAGAAGAGGATGAAGATAAACTAAGCATACCGGTGCACACTGTTTCGATGAGGTGTCATGGATGCAGGAGACTCAGTATGGCTTTGAGAAGGGCAGAGTTGTTGGTATTGGCACTCATTTGACTCATGGTACTTATTATGCTACAGTTGCAATGTCGGCATCCAGCTCAAGTGGAGCTTGTGGAGAGACATCATCTTCTGTCTCATAGTATCAGGAGCAGTTGCAAACTCAGACTGAGATTATAGAAACTTTGTAGAAGTAGCATGAAGAGATGTGTTGACAGCCGCAACAGCAGGAGTAGCATCATGAGGAGGAGCTGTGTCGATTAGAGTAGCGGCAGTAGAAAGAGTATAACGAGCAGATGGGGTGCATGCGCTGTCTGACTCACAGTTTAAGGATGCACTTTCCTCCACCTCTTCCAGACAACCCCCAGTGATTTTTTTATGTTAAAAACATATTAATTCATGTTTTGTAATAATATGAACTATTTATAGTTTCTGTCTTTTATATTGGTGAAAATATTGCGATTTTTTTTTAATATTTTAATATTTATTATTATTATTATATTTTTTAATATATATTTATTATACCACTAATAATAATATTTTATCATTTATTTATATTTTTTTGAAAATATTGAAACTTTTAATAATTTTTATTATTTTAATAATATTAATATCAATTATTTATTAATCATAATTTTATTAAATATATATTTTTATTATTAAATTTTTTAACGTTTGTTTATTTTACTAATAATAATAATATTTTTTATTTTTTTATTATTTTTATAATAATAATATAATTTTTTCATGAGTCATAATTTTATTATTATTTTAATTATTTTTAGAATTTGTGATGGGGTCTGTTGCGACGGGACCCCGTCGCATAAGTGAAAAATATTTTTTTAAGATTAGTATTTGCAACGAGACAATGAGATCATAGTAATTAGTATTTGTGATGGGCCCATCGCAAAAGGTTTATGGGTATATAATGTATATAATCAGAAGGCTATTTGCGACGAGTAAGTTCTCCGTCACAAAAACTAATTGTGATGGGCCCGTCACAAAAGGTTTTTGTGTATATAATGTATATAATCAGGAGGTTTTTTGAGATGGATAAAATTCCCATTGCAACATATATTTTTTACGATGGGCCCATTGCAAAAAATATCTGTTGCGGCGCTGTTATCTGAAACGGGATATTTGTGACGGGGGCCCATCTCAAAAGCCTATTTGTGAAGGGATCCCGTCTCAAATAGCTCGTTGAAAAAATGGGAATTCTAGTAGTGGTCGAATCAACATGCTTTGTAGTCCGATCCGGCCCAGGTTAAACCATGTACACAGAGAAGCCGCATACCACGTACATGGGATTTCTAGGCTGGTAACCGTGTAACAAGGAATTACACACCATGTTAGATTAATCTACACACCATGTACTCCAAAATTCCAAAGTACAGAAAACATGCCAAAGCCTTGATGTGTACTTTGGATAAAGGGTGAAAAAAAATACACGTTGTGTAATATAGCCTACAAGCCATGTACTTTCTAGAAATGGAATTTTACCAAGTTTCCTCCAAAGTAAAAAAGACTCGTACAAGGAATATAGATAGAAATAATCATAGGGTAATTCAGAAAGGAATTTAAGATAAATAATTGATTAATTATAAGATCATAATTAATTGAATTCAAGCGCGAATTATCTTAAATAAGAGAACGATTAAAAGAATTTGAATACTAAATATCCATAAATATCGTTGCCTGCTAGGGATGATCATGAGCTAGACCAAAGACCCTTTGGGTGTATGGTTTCATTTAAATTTCATTAATTTAAATTCATTGTCCTATGAGCCTTCTTCCAATAAAATGTAGGGCATGCATGCCCATGGTTTCTTTAATGTAAACCCCATGTAATAGAGGATCTACCAAGCCAGAGGAGATGGTTCAAAATCCAAAGCTGTGGCGAAACCTACCTAAGAAGATATAATGGTGGATAGGTGGGAGTTGCAAAACATGAACCACTGGTTCAAGGTGTTTTTCGCTATGTCAGGGTTAGCTTATCAAAACCTCTAGATAAGATAACCAATAAAAGCTCATTACCATGCCATCTTATTTTATTTCTGTTTGATTGCATGGTTTATTTATTATGTATGTGTTTTCGTGATCACATAATTAATGAAATAAACAGGAATGAAAAGATGGAATAAATTAAAAACTAAACAATGTGTAAACATTATCAGAACATGGTTAATCACTTAAGAAAGCATCACTTAATATTAAAAATCATGTGATAATGAAAAACTATGCATAAAGAATAAAATCCCTCAAATACCATATTATTTCAGAAAAAGTCTTTTGTTAATTGATAAAGGACAAGAATCAATAAAACTATCTGTTTGACCAACATTTATTGGGACACATACTTTTATAAAGGATGCTCTTATGAAAATTTTGGGTTGACTTAAACATTTTACATAAGAGGAGTAGCCCTTTATAGTCTTGTTGTAAAATGGAGGCTAGTGTTGAGGGAATTCAAGTCAAGATTTCAAGATAGGGGAGTCCACTCAACAGATCAAGGAACTGTAAGCTCACAGTTAGCAAAGGCCATCCAACCAAAATACCTTCTAATAGCTTAACCAACCCTTGTTGGGGTTATGTGAAGAGGAATATGGATCATTTCCACTAGAATGACAAAGAAACTGGACATTCTGAGTTCAATGGTAAGGGACATTGGGACTTGACAAAATAGTGAGATAATTTATAAATTCATTTATTATTTTTCAAAATATGTAATCAAAAGGCACTGATACATCTTCTCTTTTAAATTGTAGAATCAATATGATACACTCGTCAACCACATTTTCTCTACGATAAATTCTGTATAATGAAAATATCTTCACCCGTAGTAACTTTCAGGAATGGTTTAGGTGCCTTCAGGTTATCCTATTCCATGAACGAATGTTTTATGTGCTGGAGTCCTCACTTCCTGATTCTCCTGCCCAAGGGGCGAGTGATGGAGATTTCCTGGTCTATGATCAATATTTGAGTAATGAACTCGATTTTCAATGTTTGATGTTGTCATCAATTTCTAGGGAGCTCATGAAGTCTCATGAAGACAAGGATGCCTATAGCATGCTCGAGCACCTTCGCGGTTTATACCAAGAGAGAGAAAGACAGGAAAGGTTTGATATCTCCAAGTCTCTATTTCAGAGAAATCTTAGAGAGGGTGCCCCAGCTGGGCCTCATGTAGTCAAGCTCATTGGCTACATTGAGCGCTTTCAGGTTCTAGGGTTTAAACTCCCTAAAGAACTGGGTACCTATCTCATTCTTGCGTCCCTCCCCCAGAGTGTCTCTATCTTTGTTGTAAATTTCAACATGAAAAACATTGAGAAGTCCCTATCTTGTCTTCTTATCCTCATTCTCCAAGTGGACAATGATATTAAGCGTGAAAATCCTTCTGTCCTTATGGTGAATAAATGGAAAGGGAAGGTGAAGAGCTTTAAGTCCAAATCTTATTTAAGGCCTTTTTTAAAAAGTAAGATCAAATGGGAGGAATGAGAACAAGAGGATGTTTTTTTCGCATGTGGCAAGAAGGGTCACTAGAAGAAAAACTGCACCCATACAAGGAAGCAAGGGGGAAGCTTCAGGTGTGTTTGTTATCGAAAGAAATCTATCTGTTTCTACCAATTGGGTATTAGATACTGTTTTTGTTTCTAAAATCTGTATCCAAATACAGAAACCAAGTTGATTCAGAACGATTGACCGAGGTGAGGTGGATCTGCGAGCAGCCAACAGAGCTAGACTCGTTGTTGTAGTTTTCAGAGACTACCACCTCACATTTCCTAATGGGATTGTCTTGGTATTAAAAGGATGTTATTATGTAACCTTTGTAACCAAAAACATTATTTCAGAATCTAGATTAGATACTGATGGGTTCATCTTCATGTTTGGAAATGAATGTAGCTACTTTTATAAAGATAGCATTTGTTTTGGTAGGTCACATTTATATAACATCCTGTATGTGTTAGACTACACAAACCAAGTAATTGAAATCGATGAAAATTTTAATTCACATGACTCATACCACACCCAAAATTGGCATCACCGGATAGGTCATGTCAATGAGAAACATTTGACAAAATTGCGTCAAGATGGGTATTTAAATTCATTCAAACTAAATCCACTTGGTTTGTGTCATGCATGTCTAAAAGGAAGAATGATCAATTCCCCATTTAGTGGGAAATGTGAAAGGGATAAAGAGATTATATAATTAGTTCACACAGATGTGTGTGGACCATTTCTAGTTGAAGCAAGGGTGTATTCTTAAACTTCATAACTTTTAATTTTACTTATTATTTTAGTAGATATGGATATATTTACTTAATGAGGTATAATTCAGATTCATTTTTATCAGTTTAAATAATACAAGAATGAAGTTGAGAACCGTCTTGGTATGAAGATTAAGAAACTCTGCTCAGAAAGAATAAGAGAATATCTTAACCAAGACTTCATTTATTTCTTATGGGAGTTTGGGATTCATTCTCAACTCAGTCCTTCTTACACGCCTCAGTGTAATGGTGTAAGTGAAAGGAGGAACCGCACCCTGTTGGACATGGTGAGATTAATTATGAGTCATGTGAGTCTTCTATTATCCTTTTGGGGATATTCATTACATACAGCAGCACACATACTAAAAAAAGTACCGACTAAATTGATAAATGGTATTCCATATGAATTATGGAGTGGATGCAAAGCCGTGTTATCAAATTTACATGTGTTAGTAGCGAAGCATTTTGTAAGGCCTCTTCAGGTTACAAGTTTTCACCCCGAGTAACAAAGTGTACCTTTATAAAATATCCCAAGGAAAAAAGGGGATATTACCTATACAAAACCTCAGATAAAAATGTTACAGTGGAAAGACATGCCATATTCCTTGAGAGGGAGCTCATTTCCAAAAGATATAGTGGGAGCGAGATAGACTTTGATGAAGTCAAGGCTCATGATACGCATGATTTGGTACAAGAACAGATTCCACAATGCCTCTTGGAAGAACAATCTATTCCAGAGACACAAGAACTGTGTATGATCAAAAGAGAGGTGAGAGAACCAGAATGATATGGTTTTCATGTCACCGAGGATGGTCACTCATTATTGGTTGACAATGACGATCCTTTTACTTACATGGAAGCAGTTGAAGGAACATACATTACCAAGTGGCAAGAATCCATTAATTATAAAATGGATTCCATGTACCAATACCAAGTCGGGATTTTGGTAGATCCTCCTATTGATATAAATCCTATTGGTAATAAATGGGTATTAAAGATGAAACTTGACTTGGAGGGAAATGTCAGCACCTATAAGGCTTGACTGGTTACAAAAGGTTTTAGACAGTGTCAAGGAATTGACTATGATGAAACATTTTCACCGGTTGCGATTCTGAAATCCATCAGAATCCTATTGTCCATTACTGGTTACCATGAAAATGAAATTTGGAAAATTGATGTCAAAATAGCATTCCTTAACGGGAACCTACAGGAAGATGTCTACATGACACAACCTGAAGGGTTTGTGACTCCAAAGGATTCCAACAAGGTATGCAAGTTGCAGAAATCCATTTATGGATTAAAGAAATCATCAAGGTCATGTAACATTTATTATGAAGAAGTCATGATGTAATTTGGTATTATTAAGAATGAATGTGAGCCTTGTGTCTACAAAAAAATTAGTGGAAGAGCAGTCATTTTCCTAATATTATATGTTAATGACATATTAATAATTGGAAACGAAGTACCTGTCTTACAGTCGGTTAAGGAATGGTTGAATAAATTCTTCTCTATGAAAGACTTGGGGGAGGAAGCATATATTCATAGGATCAAGATATATTGTGATAGATCCAATAGAATGTTGGGCCTGAGACAAAGTACATTCGTTGATAAGATACTAAAGAGATTCAGTATAGAACAATCCAAGTGAGTATTTTTTCCAGTGTTACATGGCATTCATCCTTCCAAGAAAATGTTTCCTCAGATACATGAGGAAAGAAAGAAAATGGAAAGGATCCCGTATGCATCCACGATTGGGTCAGTCATGTATGCTATGATATGTACAAGGAAAGATGTTGCTTACTAATTATGTGCTGTAGGCAGATATCAAGCGGATCCAGGATACCACCATTGGATGGAAGTCAAGACTATCCTTAAGTATCTGAGGCATACTAAGGATATGTTCCTAGTTTATGGAGGAAATGAGGAACTAGTAATCAGACGACATGTAGATTCTAGTTTCCAGACTGATCAAGATGACATGAAGTCCCAGAATGGATACATCTTCAGTTTGAATGGAGGTGCAGTGAGTTGGAAGAGCTCAAAGCAAGATGTGGGGTTAGATTCTACAACAGAGTCCGAGTATATCGTAGCTTCTGAGGCAGTTAAAGAAGAAGTATGGATGTGAATCTTCTTCTAAGAGTTGGATGTAGTACCTAGCAGTAAAGATCCTATGACACTCTATTTTGATAATACTATAGCGGTGACACTTGCAAAATATCCGAGGTCACATTAGCAGACAAAGCACATTCTTCAGAAGTATCATCTCTTGAGAGATTTTTCTCAAAGAGGTGAAGATATAGTGATCAGTACTTCCATAGAAGACAACGTGCCAGACCCGTTGAATAAATCCTTGACTCAGTAGAAACATGACCATCACGTGAGGTCTAGAAGACTAAAAGTCAAAGGTAGTTGGCTCTAGGCCAAGTGGGAGTTTGTTAGAGTTGGTTTCCTGAGAACCAATTGTTTTTACTTTGATTACGTGAATATACACTTATTATATATTTTTCATTGTTATTCATGACTATAATATAATAATGTCCTATAATATTTTTTGTATTAATAAGGTCATGGAAGATCCCCTCTATGATGAAAACCTTGAAATGATAAAACAATATTCTTAAATAAAGCTCTATGGTTGGGTGACATACTATTATAGGAAACATAGTGTATAGACCATCATGTGTTAGTAATTGTAAAAAGATGAGACTCTCTCTCATGGAGTTCACACTTGGTAATCTCCAAGATGGGATATTATGAGAACAGAATCACCAGTAGAAATTCCGCATGTCTTGGTGTCATCAGACATTTCTATCTACGAGCATGTGTAATGTTCCTTAGAATGTAATATTATCATTAACTCATGTCATGACTCACACACTTTGATTTTCTGATGAAAACCATCACAAAGACAGTTGGTGGGAAGTAGGGTAAGTTGGGTGTGTCATGAATGACATGTTGTTGTTGGATATGTTGAGGAAGGATTTTCTCTTCCATATTTATATAGGTAGATATCTCGGGCCCTTTGATTGAAATATTACTGTCACCCAAATTCCATGGCCATGGTGTAATGAGGAGTTTATTTCTAGATGTCAAAGAATGACAGATCAAGCATATAGGTTTATGAAACTTACATGAAACATTATTGATAAGATATTGAGACAATGGGATTAAATTACACATTAAGCATTTGTATGAGGTGACACATCAATGCGGCGTCAACTTCATTCTCTTGGGTGCCTTGACCCATTGCTAGACAGTAATCTTGGACTTTAGAGAAGCCCGCCTAATTCCAACGAGAAAGAGGCCTAGAGGGACACACAATAAATGAATCCAAGTATCTCAAGTAGAATAAAGATTATTCTCATACGTGGTTTAATAATTATTCAAGGAATCCTAAATCGTTTTAATAATGTAGGAAGAATAAAATGAAAACAAGATATACACGTCGTGTATTAATGATTACACTTCATGTAGTTTTCATTTTGGAAAGGAAATGAAAAACAAGTACACGCCATGTATTAATAATTACACACCGTGTAGTTTGATGAAAAACAAGTACACATTGTGCATTAATTATTACATGTCATGTAGTTTTTCCAGACAAGATTTTGAGGAGATAATTATTTTTATTAAATTATATTTATTATAATCCGTGTGGGTGCATGTCAAGGAATTAATTATTTGACATGGGGAGTTTTTCTATAAGTGTTAATTAAATGAATAAGACATGTAACACATTTATTTATTGTCAAAAATCTATAACCTCAAACCTGATTATAAATATCCTCACAACCCCAACACTTTTCCTTAATCGTTGTGCACAACAATTCTGGAGAATTGTCTCATGACCAAAATAAATCCTCCCACCAAAAAATCTCTCAAGACCGAGAGAGAGATCCTCCTCCATAGGATCAAAACGATCTAAGGCAGACAACGCAAGCAATGGTTTCTCCACAGTAGCACTCGGAGACTCCTTTGGCGACGTCTAGAGATACGTGGTGCACGTGTGGATCACCACTAGAAGAAGTCCACACTTGCCTTCTACGAAGCAACAACCAATCACATTAGAGCGTGATCAGAAATATCAAAGAAGAATGAACACCACAAAAGGTATTTCTTTTCAATTAATTAAATTAATTATAATCAACCAGTGATGATCCTCTTTTTTGGTTCCAGGACTAATCTTCTTCATTGTCTTTTTTTGTGATTCGATCCATGGTGTTTGGCATTTATCATCGTATTGATCTCGGATTGATCATTGATAATGAAAAAAAATCCAAGTGGGTAAATCTAATAACGATCTTTCGTTGTTCCTAGAACCTTCAATGATCTCCTCATCATTGTTCGAACCTCCATTGAATGTTTGGATGTATGAAATTTCATTTACTGGTGTATTTGGGGATATTTTTTAAGATCCATGAAGTAAATGGGTCTCATTAATTCTTCATTCATTTTTCTTAGGTTTTCATTCAATTTTCTTACAGTTTATTCTCTCATCCTTGTGGTTACTTTTGTCTATAAAATTGGGTTTTTAACCCAGGGTTTAATGTTGGTTTTTCGTGGTCCAATTTCTGATTTTAGGTTCAATCTACCTTCCTTGAGGTGCGACAGTGGTGCGATTGAATTTTCGCACAATCGATTCAAGGGATTTGTTAATTTGGAAGTTGATTACATGTTTATGAAATTTATATGAATTATCATTCTATTTTTATGATATTTTAATGTTCATTCATTTTATTATTACAGCAAAAACTGGTTTTAGTGGAGTTTGTAATACACATGATATTTTAGTGCCAATTTAATGTGAAATTTGGGGGTTTTGTCCTAGAAATATTTTAATGGTTCAATTGGGGCTGCCATATAAAAACATATTTGATTTTATTGAAATTTAATAGTTCTTAAAATAATGTTTTTAATATTTAACCCCTTTATTTGTTACTACAAAAGTGGGTTTTAAGGGTTTTTGTGGAACTTGGGAACTTTAAGTTCCATGTATGTTTAAAAATGAATGTTTTACAAATATAAAATTTCTTGGTTCACATGGGGCTACCCTAAAATTGATATGTTGGTTTATTTGAAATTTATTTGGGATTCCATTTCTATTTTGGTGACTTTTCAGTATGCACATGGTATGAAAAGTGGGGATTTTAAAGAGTTTTGGGTGCAAAACAATGAATGAATTTTGAAGAATCATTTTATTAAAAATGAATGTGTTTTATAGTGTGTTTTAAGTGGTTTAAAATGTGTATAGATACTTTAATGATCGAATATGAACATTAGTGGTGTTTTAAATGAAAATTTATTTTTTTATCATCCTTGAATTGTTTTATCGCAAAGGGGTAATCCCGGGTACCTAGGTGGGGTAGATATGTAATAGTATGACAAGTGGACCGGATGGATTTTTTCCCTATTTAAATTTGAATTTGGATAACGAAAACTCTAAATAAAATATATTTATGATGATTTGGAAACACTAGGTTATTGGTATGTTCCCTACTAGTGGCTCGTGCACGAGAACAAATTTTACTATGGTTACTTTACCCCGAGGTACGAGGTACATGGTGCCTGAGACTATCTAGTGCCTAGGGGTGTTTTTGATTTTTTTGTTCATTAGATTTGTCGTATTAACCCTTGTATTAGGTTATTTCTGGATGTATATTACAGTTTATAACATTACTATTTAAATGTGATAACATTCTAAAATTTTTATCTTGAAAACTATTTTCAATTGAAAGTTTCATTTCTTGGAATGTTTCATCGCTTTTCTTTGCATATTAAAACTGCTTGATTTTTCACTTTTTATTGAATGAAATTTAGAATAATTGGGTGGTATACTATTTTTATAAATATCACACCATAATTACACCTATTTTGTGTAATTAGACTTTAATATTCTTGACTCAGGTAAAGGGAAGACTTTGGCTGATGGCGGTTTGGGGTGTTAGTTCCCATCCTTGGGGCGATGTTATGGAGACGACTTGTGGGTGATGACCCCTTGTCATTTGGAGTCCTTGTGGATGTATTTATCAATTTTTTATTTTTATTTGGACCTCTTGAACTATATTCAAATACATGTATTCAATTACGGTTTTTTCCTAAGATTTTTTTGGGTGAAAATTTCCGATTTAAACTATGGATTGTTTTTAAGGTTTTATGCTTTAACACTCAAGTAAATCATTCCAAACCCTTGTTTTTTGATACCCATTAACATGTTCTAGCCCATGAGGATTGGGAACACCCTTCAGGCCTTTCCATATGCTGGGTTTGGTGCTAGTATTGGGGGTGACCAGATTTGGTTCGTGACATATACCTATGAAAAAAAAAGACAACATAAGCCCCTTAATTTATAATCTTATTCCACTATAATGGGAAAAACATCAATTGTGGAGAAAAGTGATCAAAATAATGTAACTATAAAGGTTTAATGAATATTTATCTTAGAATTTTGGATACATATAAATTATATATTTTTTAATAAGGTAAAGTCCACATACATGTTAAAAAATTGATGGGATTTTTAACATATTTTATGGATGTGTTTATGATTTCTCTGAAAGAATAATTCTTGAATTTAGATTATCCCAATATTTTTCTCAGTTTCTTTTAGATCCTCTTAATCACTATGTTTTCAAACTATTATTCCAAACTAGAATCAATATACACGAACATGACACTAAAAAACATGCATAAATCAATTAAATTTTATCACACAAATATTTTCATTAAAATGAAATAAATTACATCTCATTGGTGATAAATATAAAGGGAACAGTTGAAGAGGAGGAGAGTGGATAAAACATGGGATTAGGAAGAATAAAAGGAAAATCTAATGTAGGGGTCCAAAAAATGAAACAAACAAAATGGAAAGTTACATATAATCAAACTGGATGTTATGAACTAATGTGGATGAATGAAATGTTGTTAAAACAAAACATAGGCATCGATGAGTGTTGTGGGATCGAACTGGTTGTTGTGAACTAGTTGTCAATGATTAGTTTGCTGACGAAACCAAGAACATTCATTTTAGGGTTTTTATGTGCATGTTTTGGGGAATGACATTGTGTATTAGTTGGAATATAGAGAACATGGGATGGAATGTAATTATAATAAATAATTACATACAATAAAAATGTATCTCTGTTTCTAAATATATATATATATATATATATATATTCACTAGGTTTTATCTATCTCTATTAATTTCATAATTTATTTTTTTAATGTTAATATAAATTTGGATCATTCTTCAATAATGTTATATTACATTTATTCATTTGATAACATGTTATAATATTATTAATATTATTATTTTATGTATAAAAATATGTTTTTTTAAAATTCATGCATTCACTAAATATTCAATAAATATATATTCAATGATTATTAAAATATTTATTATTATTAGATACTTTATTAGAGCCAAATTTTTAGGGTAAAATATTTTTTTATAAAAATGATTATTAATAATATATTTAATTTTTGTTGAAAAAAATGATGGTATTAGTATGATAAAATAGTTGATTTAAATTTTAGTAAAGGATTTTTTGATATTGAGTGATTAATATCAATGTATTGTTTTGGTAGAATCTATTGTTGATGACTAAAATCTAAACCCATAAAACATAATATTTTAAAGAATAAATCATTTTTATCAACAATAATATTATCTATCACTAGACTTATGTTGGTACAAGTAAATATTTATGGTGGATAGAACTAACTTTCTATAACATATAATATGATATGATTTATGATATGAGGTACATGGGATGTGAGTGAATTCTCACTACCATATCTTCTTATATAGTTTCATCAGTTATGAATCAATGAGATTGATTTATTTGTGACTTTTTGTACATGATATATTTTTTGAAGAGTTTAATGAATGTTTATCATTAACAGGTAGTAAAGTTCGGCTACAATGAAATGGCATCTGATACTCCTATGAACCCAACCATCTTCATTTAATGAATAAATTCTATAAAATTAATAGGATCCATTTTATTGAAAGTACCCTTATTTATTGAAAACCTAGGTAAATATTTCTTCAAGAACATTGTTTTTCTTTCATCTTCTAAGAAGTAATTGTTATCACTATTTTGAAGAATGTGAATCCTCTTTCTATGAACAATGATCCTTACTGTAATGATTATTTTTTCTCTATAATAATTTGGAATATTATGAAGAATATTTTTGGAGTCAGGCACTAAGAAGACCTGAAATTTTGAGGCCCAAGGAGCCTCAATGTTGATAAAATAAAAATATTTAATATATATCACACATATATTGTTTTTTTGAAATATTATAATAAATCTCAAATGGGGTCTTGGTTTAGAAATATAAGGTTGCAGTTGACTTTAGAATGTTGGGTTTACCCTAGTAATGAATAAACTTTGTCAATGTTGGACTTTCCATGGAAGGAAACGTTTGGAAGGTGAGTTGAATAAATTAATAAATTTACTTAATTTATTTATTTGAGAAATAAACTTATTAAATTCCATTTAAACTTTATTATAGATAACCTCTAGTGTTAGTTGTATAACTCTAGAAGACTATAGTCAAGGAGGATGAGAGCTGTGTTGGAGGCGAGAAACTGAGAATGTGGATCAATGATGATAACTGAGTAAAATCATAAGATGGATGATGAACATAACTGGATCTTCAATGAACATTCTAGAATGTGTGTCCTTTAAAAACAATTGATATATTCTTCAGGATGGATGTTGTTTTATGGATTTTATTCCCATTTGTATATCCCATGTTGAACGTGAGTCAATCCTTCTAAAAATATTGATTCACAGATTGATGGTTGATTGACGGTTTTTGTATAATCTTCATATGGATTGGATTTGATATTATTTTATTATTGTTTTAGTAATTATTTTTTTCACCATATTCATGAAAATGGATTGATTCCAACATGAAAATTTGATGAGGTTCATTCCTCTTGTTTGTGCATATGAATTTCTCTTCCAATTATATGTGCGTTCGTCATTGGTATTTCATTTGATTGGTAATTTGACCAATACCCAGTGGAAAATTGTTGTAATATCAATATTTGGCATAATAGATCATCACTACGGGTTCATATTTGGGATCAATGGTGTGATGTTGGCATAATGAGATGTGAGGTCTCATAGCGAAGCTAGGCATGGTGGATAGGCATGGAACGCATGTGGTGGTTCACCAGAGATTGAATCATTCCTTAGCATGAGTGGAGAGATATATAAAGAGCAAGTTAGATTGGGGCCTATTTTAGGGAAGCCCATGGTGGCCAAGCCATTGGTTGCATGGGTTTTAGGTGAACTACCACATATTTAGGCAAGGGATGCACCGAGTTTTATCAGTGCTAAGAAGAAAGCACTGATAAAAGGTGGGCCTTTTTCAGCCCTATTATTAGCGCTATTAAATGTTTTTAATAAAAAATATTATTAATTTATATAAAATTATTTTATTTATATTCAAAAATAATGTTTATTTGTATACATTAAATAAATAATTCATGTTTATAATTAATATATTTATTTTAATAATTTAAATAAGTATATAATAAATTTCATTATATAATAAATATATTTATTATATTTATATATTTATAATTATGTATTTTAAAGTACATATTTATAATTATATATAAATTATTTTTAAATATATATTTATAAATATGTATAAATAATTTTTAATTATCTATAATTATAATTATATATATATATATATATATATGTTTTCAATGAATTTGGTCAATTGATGCCTGAATCTAATTCTTATTCATAAGTTATTTATTCATCATGAATGTTCATTTATACATTACATCCTCATTACTATTCATGTTGTCCATATGTATATGATGACTCATTTTTATGATCTATACATTACTAGGTACATGATTTATTCAGGTTCCCATGAAGCTAGTATGCTCTCATAATACTTAAAATCACAATAAATATATTTAAATAACAGATATATTTATTATATTTCAAATTATAAATACTTAGTTATATATGAACACTTTTTGAAATTTATTTATAATATATATATAACTAAATAAATATATATTTAAATAATTATAAATTTACAACAATTATTTTAAATGGTAAATATATTTATTATATTCATAATTATATATTAATACCTTTTAATTATATTTATTTATAATTATAATTGTATAAAATATATATATATATATTTTTTTTTAAAAATATGCCTTTAATGAATATATATATATATTTATATTTATATTCATTAGAGACATATTTATTGTAATTATTTTAAATGATAAATATATTATTATAATTATAATTATATATAAATTTCTTTATAAAATTATATAAATTCATTTATTATAATTTTATAAATATATATATTTATATATTAATATAGATATGTATATACATATAAATATATTTATAATTACATACAAGTATTTATAAATATATTTATTTATAATTATAAATATAAATATATATATATATATATTTAAATAATTAGAAATTTAAATTAAATATATTTATAATAATTTTAATTTTTTAAATATATATAATTATAGAAATATATTTATAAATAAATAAAAATATTTAAACATATATACAATTATTTATAATTATAATTATAAATAATATATATATGTTTGTGTGTAAATAATTCTAAAATTAATAATAAATATATTTATTATATTTATAATTATGATTATAAATATTTATTTATTTATTTATTATCATAAATAAAAATAAAAATATCTATACTTATATAATTATGAAATTAAAATAAATAAATTATATATATATATATATATTTTATAAATTCATAATTATTTCAATAAATATACATTTGTATTTAAATAATTATATCCTTATGATAAATATATTTATAAAAATTATAATTTTTTAAATAAATATATTTATAGAAATATATTTATACATATATGAAAATAATTATAATTATAATTATAAATAATATATATATATATATATATGTATATAATTTTTAAATTACTAAAAATATATTTATTATATTAATAATTATAATTATAAATAAATATTTATCTATTTATAGTCATAAATATAAATAAATATATTTATTTAAATACTTCTAAACTCAAAATGTATATAGTAAATATATATATTTTTTATGATTTCATAATTATTTAAATAAATATTTATTTATTAACATAATTATGAAATTCTGAAGAAATATATAATTAATATATTCATTTTGACTTCACCATTATTTAAATATATATTTATATATTTACATTTATAAATATAAATAAATATTTTTTATTTATAATTAATATATATTTATTTATTTAAATATCTATGAAATGAAAATGAATATATTAATTATTTTTTTTATAATTTTATATTTATTCAAATAAATATATATTTATATCAAAATATATTTATTTAAATAATTATGAAATTATAAAAAATATATATAATTAATATAGTAATTTCCATTTCATAAGTATTTGAATATATAAATATATTTCTGACTATAAATAAATAAATAAATATATATATAATTATAATTATAAATATAATAAATATATTAATTTTAATTTTATAATTATAAATAATTTACTAATATTATGTCTTCATCAGCGATTTTTAGCACTTATAATGATAACCCTTTATCAATGCTAAAAAACATTGATACAAACATGATTTATCTATGATATATTTTTAGTGTTGATAAAAGAATGTTTTTAGCACTTTATAAGTAAGAACTGATAAAAGCCTTTCACGTTTATATAAATGGAACCCTAACAGAACAATTTGCTTCTCTACCCTCAAGCATTCGCAAAAGGTGAGATCTGCCTCTACTACCACCACTGCCTCCGGCTCTGCTGCCCCTACCTAGTGTACTCCCTTCTGTACTTCCCCCACCTCTGCTACCCCGCATTTGTTGTCCTTGTTGCCACCTCCACCACCGCCTCTACCTTCGCCTCCGCCTCCTCCTCTGTCGCTTCGACCCCCACCACTGACTATGCCTTCGTTTATCCCTTCTCCACCTCCACTGCCACCTTCTCTTCTATCCTAGCCTCCCCTGCCTCAACCTCTACCTCTGCAATCCCTACTACCCCACCCCCATTACCGCTGCTGCTACTGCCCCTGCTACAACCGTTTCTTCCCCTATCATCCCTAATACGAGACCCTATGTTCCAAACGGTGTAATTTTTTTGTGCATATATATAGTATTTGTGCATATAGATTTATATTATCTTCAGTTTATCATTTTGTCTTGAGCTTATCATCATGCAAACATCATGAGGAAAAATCACCCTATATTGATTATTGAGATTATGTGGGATGGTTGGATGAAGATGTGTTAAATGATGAGATGGTATTGGAGTGTAATGCATAATTTTTAGTATGTTATTGTGGACTCTAGGATAGGTCATCATAATTATCTCTATGTTGGTTATGGTTTGTATCATGTATTGGTCTTCAAAATTCATTCGATGTGACATAGTGATAGTAAGTTGAAAAAAATATAAATTCACAGTGGTTGCAATGTTATGTTCTAGACCAGAGGTATCATTCACATCAGACATATCATAATGATTGACATGAGACACCATTATGTTGGTTTTGGATAGTCATGTCTATGATGATTTAAATTACTATAAATTATAGCATTACAATTCTTGTCACATTCTCTCTTTATTACAACATTAATTATTTCTTCTACACTATGTTTCTTGGATTTCATAGTATGATTCTCTAGTGTAACAATAAATTAATGTATACGAAGCATATGAGTCTGTTGTATGTATCGATTTCCCCTTCTGGTGAACTGAATCTCTACCATTGTCTAGACCTAACCATCATAACACACCCCTCCGATCAATCTACTTATTACTGTACTTTTTTTGCTTCTTTTTTCCATTCCATCAACACTTCCCTTACCTTTAGTAACCAATACTCTTGTATCAACTGAAAACAAATTAAAACAATCATTATTTCTTAATAATATCCCATTTTATGACTATTTAAAGGAAATTCTTAGAAAAGTATTTCAAATATGAAATTATAAACATCGTTCCCTCATTAAAAAGTACGTGATTTTATTTTTCCGATGTCTTCACACTATTCCATATAAGGCATATTATTTCCTAAGGTTTTCATTGAAATGAAAAAATATGAATATATCAACTGGGTTCTATTTATAAGGTTTCTTTCACTACCCTAACAAGTTTTCTTCTAATACGTATTAGATGAAATTGAATATGAGGTCAATGTGTTTCATCCTTGAATGAACGACCCAATTGTTTTTGGTGAATCACACACTGAATATCATAATAGAGTGTCCCCTCCTCATATAATTTATTATTCTCTTCAATTAACCACCTTAACAAAATAAAATCTTTTCCCACTTTAATTTATTCAAGAAATTTAGTTTCCATATTCAAAAAATTAACTTCTAGTTACAGCTAAGACATCCAATCAACCATTTTACCTCTATAGTATAACACTAATACAATTGGGATATTATAAGCATCTCAAAATATATTGATTATTTTTTTGATGTGTCCTTATAAGATATCACCATTGTTCTAGCCTTCCATTCCCTCCCAATTCACATTCCTAAAATCTAATTAGAAATTCCAAGAGCTTTTGTCTTGAACCATTGAGAAAAATCATGTCTTAAACCATAATCCTTATAAATCCCAATAAAAAAACTAGTAGGTAATCCACATATAAAATTAGTATGATGTAAATTTATACATCCCCTACATTGTTTTATAAATAGTGGACATAATTGCTTTTAGTGATTCATTCTTCGGCCATGAAACCTCAATATTCTAGTTCTATAATCGAGGAACGTACTTTAATCCTTAATGGAATTACATGAATATTCATATAACATCCCCATTTCAATATTCCTTATATCCTTTCAGTTTCTTCATATAAATATTTTTCTTGATTTCAAATCTTTGGAATGACCATAAATTTATCATTTATATTGTTTTCCAAAATCATTTAAATTTTAATAGTGCAATATATACCAATTCATGTATTTTTTTCTATAATATATTATTTTAGTACTTAAAATCTTATTTTCTGTTTGGAAAGGATTATTTTTAAATGGAAAATTATATTTTATTGAGTGAGTTCATTTTAAAAACAAATTTCTAATGGAATGAAAAACATTTTAAGGGTTGGGAATTGTTTTAAATATGGTTTCTCTTCTCTTTCATTTTATACATGGATTTTTTTTTATTTAAATTAAAAGTGGATTTTGAGAAATGCATTATGTTTTTAAACCATGTATGAAGTCTTCCTTGTAAGAAGGAATTTATTTAATTGAAAATGTTGGAGATGTGGTTGATTTAATTATGAAAAATTAGAGAATAGTTTAAGAATTGTTTTAAAACTATTTAACATGAAAAAATAGATTTCATTTCTAATAATTTAAACTATTTTTAATGTGTTAATTTATTTGTGAACGATTGTTTGGAACTGATTGGTTTATTTTAAAAATGATTTATTTTAAAGAGGAATTTGTGAAAATGGTTTGTTTTTATGGATTTTCAAGTGTCATTTTATAAATATTTTTCAAAGGACATCTGAAATGTACTTTTTCGATAATATTTTATGTTTAGATTTTTATAGAATTAGTAAAACCATTACATTATATAGAGAAGAAAAGTATATTGATAATAGAACAATAAAAAGGGCATGTCTTTAACTATATATAGCTCATAGGATATCCATCATGATCTCACTCCCACACAAGGTGAATTAATTTTTAACCCCATTGAAACCCCTCAACTAACATTGCATCCAACATCACCTGTAGGGTTTAAATTAGGGGGCCCCTTCATTGATATGTCTATTTAGGCATTTTTCTTATATGGGATACACTTGATTATTAATTTGAAATGCCTGATGCTTCTTCATGGATGTGAAAGTGGTCTCTTTATTGTGTGGGTGTTATTGATAACATGTGATGTACTGCATATATTATATTTATTCATGTGATGATCATTTAATTTTTATTTCTCGCTACAACTTTTTTGGATACATGGGAACCCTATGAATATATAGATAGGTCTAGATGTATACTACACTAGTCAGATCACGTACTGGATAGTTCCCCTAGTTATATGGGTTTCTTAGTCTATAAGAGTGTCCCTAATGAGGAATGTGTGGGTAAGTCATGTGGATTTACTATTTTTTAGCATTAAATATAGGTTGACTATTGGCCTCATTGTAGTGTGAGTACAAACTGAATGATTATTTGAATTCCATCTATGATTTTGATACATTATTGATAATAGAATTGGAACCAGGAAAGTGGGATCTATAAAACAATTATATTCATCATCTAAAGGGGAAATTGGATGATAGGAAATAGAGAAAGGTGTATCTATTTGTAACTGTATTTAAATAATTAGAAGGATTAGATTTCAATTTGATTTTCTCTCCTGATGTAAAGAATATAAAAATTCATTTGGTTATCAGCTTGTTTTTTCACTAACGTTTTATTTCTAGAAAAAATTGATGTCATAATTATATTCCTTCATGGAGATTCAGAGGAAGTGATCCATATATATCAACTAGAAGGTTTCACGCTAAATGTAATAGAAGGTTTGGTTCCAGTATCAAATGGTGTTTTTATGGGATTAAGTAGGAACCAAGACAGTGTAACTAGAATTTCAATGCTTTCATGGTATAACTATGGTTCATGTAGTGTAATGTAAAAAATTTATACTATATCAAGGTGTAATGTAAAAAACATTATATCAACATTTTGGGTATAAATGTTTTTAAATAATAATAATACGAAATAAAATAGGATGTATATTAATAAATAATGGATGGATTCCAGTCATCTGACAAAAGAGTATGATGATGGAGTGAAAGTGTTCATCAATTTTGTAAAATATAATGCATATGACCCTTCTCAAATCCTTTATTCATGTTTTTGCCGTTTTTTTTGTAGAAAAATTAGTCAAAAGGAGTCATAAAAACAGTTGATTAGTCACAGAATAGAACAAATTTAGAAATTTTAGAATAAACATAGAGAAAAGAGAATATTGCTACTGGATAGGATAAAACTACATTCTATGGATCATCCTATACGATTGAACGTGTGGAAAATGAGGAAAACCGTATCGAGGATGTGATAATAGATGCGAATAGTGATGAAGATATTATTGAGGAAATGACAAGGACCTTTGAAGATGAACTTCACAATTTCCCATAATTATTTGAGAAGTTAAAGTGTTTTGAAAAGACGTTATCATATGCTAGATTCACTAAATATACAACATTGACAGCCATACTAAAGATATATAATTTGAAATAAGGTAATAGATGGAGTGGCGATATTTTTACAGAACTACTTTCCCTATTGAATTACATTCACTCATAAGGAAATGATCTCTCAATACAAACATACATTTCCAATTAGATTCTACACTCGATGAGTATGATCTCTGAAAGAATATGTGCATTCCCAAATGAATATATATTATATTGTAAGAACCAAAAATGACTTATATAATTCCTAAATTTTATTGTATCTTAGTAAAATAAAGATGAATCCAAACATATGAAAGTTGTATGGTACTTTCCAATATTTCCAAGCATTAGACACCTGTATAGAAGTGAAGATATTGCATGCCAATTGAACTGGAAGGTAGATAAAATAATTAATGATGGGAAACTATGTCACCCAATAGGCTCTCCTTAGTGAAAGAGAATCAATCATACGTATTGAAAATTTTAAAATGAGATGTTAAAACATTGTCTTGTGTTATTTCTAGATGGAGTGAATCCTTTGGGTTTTCAAAGCCGCGCTCACATTACATGGTTGGTTATGTTGGTAAATTATAACTTTTCACCATGTTTATGTATGAAATAAAAATAAATCATGTTATCTAATATTATATCAGTAACAAAATAATCAGTTAATGATATTGATGTTTATTTGGCTCCATTGATCATGGATTGGAAATTGTTGTGGGATTCAGGTGTTGTGTTGTATAATGCTTACATAAATGAAGATTTAACATTAAGAGTCATATTGTACAGGATAATAAATTACATTCCTGGTTATATAAATTTTTCTTGGATATATAATTAAAGGAACTCAAGGGTTTCCTATATGTGAACAAGGTACACAGTCATTTAGGTTGAAATATTCAACAAAAACCATGTTTCTATAAAATTTTATATTTCTACCCTAATGTAATAAGTACTGATATTGGATGAAATCATTCAATGGAATTTCATAAGAACATACAACTCCATCTCCACTAACAGGTGATCAACTATTTGAGAAATTAAAATATGAGGACAATGCTTTTAGTAAACTGTTTTCGAAAAACAATATTGTTGGTTGGAGTAGAACACTCAATAGGGGGGGGGGGTGAATTGAGTTACTAAAAAACTTTCTGTGGAAAATTTTATTTAAAATATTTACCCAATTTAAATCTTAATAGGCCAGTTAATCAAAGTAGTGAATTTAAAATAGTCTTATTTTTTTAATAATTTATGTGATGATTGATTATTTATCAGTTTTAACATTCTGAGATCTTGATACAACATTTGAAACTAATATAATAATCCAAAATAGGTATATACACTTGCCAAGACTAACTATCAATGTGAAATTCATATTTCAATAATACAGGTAAAAATAGATAAATATAAATTTAAAAACATAGAAGATATTAAACAAGAGGTTCAATCTCAAGATGAGACTTAGTCCTCTCCACTTGTTGATCACCTGCCACCAAGCAGTTTTTATAGATAAATGTTTTGATCTAAATTATGTATCAGGGTTTACACAACAATTTACAACTATCTAGGTCACCTGACCTCTACCACAGTTCTATGGGGGAAAAAAATACAACCAGGTCACATAGTACCTCAACCATGGTTCTACATGGGATAAACAAGCATAAAAAGATAGTTATGTGAGGATATCTAGTATCCTCTAGATCAGTGTAGAAGACAGTGTGTGTTTTACAGACTAATGAACACACTACATGAAAATGTACTAAAAATGAACAAAATAGATAAATAAATATAATATAGGGTTCAAAAGGATTTGCATGTTGTAAAATGTTGCTTTGGACTCTCTGGATGTATCAGAGTTTAAGCTGGAGTCCAATTTAGGAAGTAGACACTGAAACAGAGTGTCGTGGAGCACTATGTTCTATCTTCTAGGAAGATGATATGTTTTGGTACTTAGGAATAGTTCAATGATGCAGAGATGTTGGAACATTGGTGCACAATAGTTATCTAGTTCACAACAAGAAGTAATGAAGAGTTCCTCATGAATTCTTCCTTTATATATGTTGTTCGTGTTAGTCTACTATGGTTTCTATGCGTATCTTTGTATATATTTTTAGTTTGAGAGATTTGCCCTTTTTTATTCTACATCCTGACAATGTGCATGTTTGAGGTAGGTTTTTTACCTCATACTTCTAACATGCTCATTAAAGATGTCTCCAAAAAAGAATTAAATAAATCATTCATATTAAAACACTCAAAATGTGACCATTAGATAAAGTATTATTTTAAAAAAAAAATTAAACAGTCTATCGCTGACTCCATTGTCAGTGAATAATGTGTCGGTGACTCATTCCATCGGTGCGTCCTTATATCGGTATCAGTGTCTCATTCTCCTGGTGTCTCATTCTATCAGTTTGTTTGTGTGTCAGTGAGTCCTTGCATCAGCAGCACCATGTGTTGGAAGCACCATGCATCGGTAGGTCAGTCCTTCTATTGGTGAGACAATTGAACTATAGGTGACTCATTCAAACTCTCGGCGAGACATTATATCAATCGGTATCGGTGAGTCAGACTTATTTTGTCCGTATTGGTGACTCAATTGTCTATCGGTGTCAGCTTCTCATACTTATGAAATATTTGTGTTTGTACTCTCTTAGAACATAAATATTATCAGGATGTGTTAAAATTGTATGTGGTCATAGATAATCATAATTATACATATTGAAACTTAATACACATGATTGAAATGATTATACATTATTAATAATATTTTACATGATTTGTGATTATTAAATCAACAGAGGGTGGCCAACAATCTATTATGGGATAACAATCTCCACTGTTTTGATGATCACAAATCATGGAATTATAATGTACAATCATTTGATGTGTAATATAATCATTATACTTATCATCTCCCATTACTAATGAATTTTCTCAATATATAGATATGGTTTAATGATAAAATAAATAATAATGGTATCAAAGGAAACAAAAAAAGGTATCAAAGGCTAATGGATTTTCATCCCATATGTAATCAAAGGTAAGGAAAACAAAATACATAAGAGTGGTGTTAAAGGTAATATAAATAAATATAATTCCAAACTATTCTACCAAATTTGGGGTCATCAAAAAGTTCAAGGGTGGTAAAGGATAAAATCAATAATGAAATATAATTAAAGGAATATTCAGGAATGAAATAGATAACAATGGAATAATATATATCAGAGAACAATAGTTATAACACAACTAGATGAAAGGAAAGAGCACTAAATTTCATTAAATACTAAATGAAAAGGTATTACAATAGTCAGTGAAAGAAAAAAAGTATAAAACAACATCCCTATCAAAAATCCTCCAGCCTACTTCTTTGGGTCAACAGGGGATTTCTCATTCCCTAAGGGATAAATTGAAGGCCTAGTAGGTGGTGTCTAAGAAGCTGGAGGACCTGAAAAAATATTTATATGAGGTAGGATTACTCCTTCTGGAATAGTATAAGAAATGATAGGCTTGTGTTGTGACAAAAAACAAGGTTGATCTTGCGCTGTGATAACAGGCTGAAATTTACTGAAAACATGAGAAACCATCATCTGAGGTAGAGGCACTGATCTAGTAGGTCCAATAAGTGCAACAACAGGAATCACTATTTTTTTACTTTATATATGACGTTATGGATTCAATATCTTGATTAAATCATCAATGATTTCACCACCATACTTCATTTCTTTCTCAAAATCATTTTTATTCTCCACGATCTTTCCCAAAATAGGGGTGAATTCCTTCAATTTATGTACTTGGACTTTGAGGTCTATAGTCACTGGAGGTAATGTAAAATTTTCTGTCAAATATTTAAATAGGTTTGTCAACTGATGCTTGGTAATAATATTCTTTAAATAATAATCTACCTCCTCTATAATCTGATCATTGGTAGTCTCAACACTCTTGGAATAGATCCTCACCATATCCTGAACATGGTCATTATTATTCTCAATTTTGGAAAGGTTTTCTGATCCAAAATCACCAAACAGATCTTGAATCTCTTCCTTAACAACATTTCTAACTACCTCAATGTCCAAGTCCTGAGATTTATGAACAGAGGAATAAGTAACAATAAGAGATAAGCTGTGGTCCTTATGAACTTTAGGCATTGTCTCCAAACAACCATTATTCTCATAGGTCAGATGATTTATTACAGAGATAAGAACACTCATTTTTTTCTCATCATGGTGGTGTTTGAAACAATTTTTTTATCCATTGTGATTATGTTTGGTCAAATCTTCGCTCTATACTTATCTAAAAATTTAACTAAATTTGCCTCATTCACACTAACTATATAAAATATAATAGGATCATCTTGCATAGACTGCTTCATCTCTTATATTGAAGATTTGAGGGAGTGTAATTTATTACTCAGCTATGTTTTTTCCATTCCAGCTTATTGAATCTCATGGACCATCTGATATTGAACTTCTACTCTTACAGATGAATATATTTCATCCATTAACTTCTCAAAATCTAATCTAGTGACATAGTCACTAGGAACATATACAATAGAAAGAGTAGGGACTGAGTTAGATTCCACTTTCTAAGGTGTCTCAACAAGAACATGCTCTTCAACCGGTGGTCTCTGTGGAACATCTACACTTTCCTCAGCATCCGAGTCAGAATAAACTAATTCGAGAACAACATACCTAGGAGGCCTTTTCCATTTAGATAGAACAGAGGGATCCAAAAGATTGAGTGTGTTAACTTTCACTCTTCCATATTGAGGCTCCTCATCATCTTGAGCTCTCCTATCATGAAGCCCCCCGTAAATCTGTACTCTCCTCACTATTTTCTCACCCTCAACATGTGGTATACTTCTGTCATAAATTAACTGAGGTGCATGGATAATTTTTTCTTCCAATTATCTTTGAGTTTCAACTACTCTTCTTTCTTCAAAAGAAACTATAGAATGTTCTACAACAACTTTCTGAACAAAAGCATAAACCATCTATACATCTCTACCTTGATCATCCTCATGATGGTCACCATCACTAGAACTGCCTTCACCATTTTCATCATCATCATCATCATGTCCAGAGGCATTCTATTCTGTTACATTTCAATCATTATTTTCTTCACCTTCTTCCGCTTCTCTACCACTACCACTGCTACTTTCATAACTATTAGCTTCTTTTTTCTCACTCTCATCATCTTCTTCTTCTACTTCTGATTTATCTTTAGAGATATGAAACTTGTTAACATACAATACACTTCATGATACTTCTCTCACTTCATCTCCACTAGTTCCAAAAGTGGGTTCATTTGAGGGTAAAAAAAGTGGTGGACTTGGAGGTCAAAAAGAAAAATATTTTGGTGGCCCTTTGGTGTCAGGATCACTCCTATCATCGATAGGTGACCCTTGATCTTAGACTATTTTGGATGGATCCTCTTTCTTATCAGAAGAGTAAGAAACTTCCTCATCTGGTCCCATACCAGGATCATCCAGATCTCTTGGCCTAGTTGTATGGTCCACTAGATAAATTTTTTATAAAATATCTCCTCATCTCTATCCCATTATTTATTCGAAGGTTTCCAATTAATTTTCATCCTTTTACAGATTTATTTTCTTAATAATATACCACTGCACTTAGAAACAAACTCATCAACCACACTAATACATACCTTCTATTTCAACATGGTTGAGATTATCCTAGGGTAAAATAAATTGTTGGTCTTTCAAGATGGATTAATCATCTCACTAATATGAACCATGAGATATCAACATAGGTTCACCTAAATTCCATTCATTAGTAGTTACACCAAATAAAATGATTGATATTTTAAGGACGAAATGTTGCATTTTCTGGGACTAATTTGGTGCTGAATGAATTTAAATAGAATTTTGCACTCCTCATTCAGCACTGTATTAATAGTTCTTATGTGCCCGTCATTGTCAGTACGATCCTTGAGAGCTTTCTCAATGCATAAAATATCACTCCTATATGAAGAGGTACCCTTGTAATCGTCAAAAAATCCCACATGAGGGGAGTTAAGAGACTCATCTCAATGCCTTGATGAAAAATATATTCTCTTTCCTTTCACTATAGACATATTCCAATAAACATCACCACCCTTCAATAGAAACAGAGAATTCATATAAAATTCATGTACTAAATTCGGGTAATAGATAATTTCGTTGTCTGAGAACAACTCAATCCATCCATGATCATGTAACACCATGAGCAGTAAATACATTATTTCTAATAGCAATTATACAAGAACTTTTTTTTTGGATTCACTCTACGGTTCTACAGAGCATTATTCACAGGTCCAGAAAATTTTCTTGATTCCCCTTTCTATTTCTTAGCTGCATGAGACTCTTCTCTTGAACCACCATAAAGATCTCTCTTTACACACACAACATTAAAAAAGTTTGGTTTGAATTTCATTAGGTGAAATTTTGGGAGATGAAAGGTCGAGAGGTGAAAGGTTGATTGTAATTAGTAGAGTGGATCGACCTAGTTTATATCATTTAGGGCTTATGAGATCGTAAAAATATGAAATCTTGAACCGAGTTCAACAAAATAAATGAAACAGTGTCATTTTGGTAAAAACATAAAATGGATAAAAAACAGTGATTCATCGGTGTCGGAATGACAAGGTATCAATAGAAAAAAGGAACCGGTATCAGCATGACAACTGTGTGGGCATGACATAGCATCAGTGTCAGCACAACAACTATGTCAGCATGAAATAGCATCGGTATGACAAACTAATCAATGTTGGCATGACATTGTCAGCTTCATACTATCAGGGTCGGCATGACACTATTTTTTTGTTTTTTCTCATGTTGGTATGGAAACTTCACTTAAAATTATCAAATGAGTGAAAACATAAGGTTCTCTAGATTGATCATTCCTAAATTATTTATGATGTAGTTTATTATTACGGTTTTCAATGGATTAGTAAAAAATTCAGCAATTTTTTGTTCAGTTCCAACGAATTCTAATGTTATATCACCTTTTTGATAATGGTCTCTCAAAAATTGATGTTTTACATCAATGTGTTTTTGTCCTAGAATAGGAACGGAATTCCTATAAATATTAATATAACTTTTATTATCACAATTTATAGGGACATGTCTAAACTGACATCCATAGTAAAGTAATGTTTGTTTCATCTACAAAATTTGTGCACAACAACTACCAACAGCTATGTATTCAGATTCGGTAGTAGATAATGCAACATAATGTTGTTTCTTACTACACCATGAAACTAGTTACTTTCCCAAAAAGTGATATGTGCCAGAGATTCTCCTTCTTTATAGATTACAACCACCAATTTCAACATCTGAATCACTCACCAAATCAATAGGTGGTCATTTAGGATAGAACAACCCTAAATTGGTTTTATAATTTAGGTATTGAATAATATTTTGGATAGCATTTAAATGAGATTGTTTTGGGTTCGCTTGAAAATGTGAACACATGGACACACTAATCAAAATATCTGGCATACTAGAAGTTAAGTAGAGTAAACTCTCAATCATTCCTCTGTAATTGGTTTGATCAATAGATTTACCATCTTCATCATGGTCCAACATACAAGTGGTACTTATTAGGATTTCACTACTCTTTGTGCTTTCTAAGAAAAATATTTTTAAAAGATCTGTATTATATTTACATTGATTCAAAAAAATACCTTATTTATTTTGAAATATTTGAAATCCAAGAGAGAATTTTAGTTCCCCCATCAAAAAAATCTCAAATTTTCTTTGCATAATATTTAAAAAAACAACACATCAATAATTATTAGAGGATCTAAAAATAATATCATTTACATATATTTTTACTACTAAAACATATTTGGAATTTGATTAATAAAATGGTGGGATTTTCAATACCTTTTATAAAACCTTTAGAAATAACAAAACTGTTGAGCCTATCATACAAAGCTCTTAGAGTCTTATTTAAAAAAATAAAGCTTTAGTTAATTTAAAATAATAAAATGGGAAGTGGTGATGAGTAAAACCAGGGGGGTTGTTCAACAAAAACATCCTCAATTATACAACCATTTAAGAATGCTCTCTTGACATCCATATGATAAAATTCGAAATCTAGATGTGTTGCATAGGCAAGAAGGATTCTAATGGCCTCAAGTATATATACGATTAAAAATTTTCCTCCTTATCAATCCATTTTTCATGACTATAACCATGTACAACGAATGTAACTTTTTTCTAACAATGTTACCATATTCATCTAATTTATTCATAAACACCCAATTTGTTCCAATAATCAATGTGTCTTCGGGTCTATCTATAACATTCTAGAATTTTTTTCATTCAAACTGATTTAACTCTTCTTGCATATCCATCACCCAAAATTCATCATTAATAGTATCATTTTTGTTCTTAGGATCAAGCTATGACATTAAACCCTGATGTTCAACCTAATTTCTATGAGAAGCTCCAGTCGAAGTTCCTTTTTCTAAATTTACAACTATAGAATCTAAAGGAAGGTTCATGATAGTTATAATAGGTTTAGAAAGTGAAGGTATTATCACATTAATTTCTTCTACAGGTTCATTTTCATCATGAATAGAGTATGGAGAATTTATAGAATTGGACGTTTTAACAGATTCCTTAATAGGATGGTTATACGATTCAGTCTTGATATCCCAATTTGACATATCATCCTTAGGATTTTCTACAGAGGTCTTTGACTCCTGTGGATATGTCTCATCAAACATGATATGTACATATTCTTCCACACATTTGTTTCTCTTATTGAAGATTCTATAGGATTTACTATAAATTTAATAACGTAAGAAAATTCCTTCACTATTCTTATAGTAAATATTTTCTACATTATCCTCAATGTTAAGAATATAGACTTTCTATCAAAAACATTGAAGTAGTTAACCTTGGGTTTTATATTGTTTCAAAACTCATAAGTATTTTTTAAGGGTAGTTCTAATAAAGTATATATTGATTATATATCATGTATTATTGACAGATTTTACCTAAATTTATATTTTTAGTTCATACTCACTATGCATGGTTCTAGAAATTTCTTGTAGAGATCTATTTCTTCTTTATATAACTCCATTATACCGGCGTATCCTATGAGCAGAGAAGTTATTAATATAGACATTTTGTGAGAAAAAGGATTCAAACTCTTGGTTCTCAAACTCACAGTCATGGTCACTTCTTAGGTTATTAATTCTAAGACAACTAATATTTTCTACAGCCCTAGCATACTTGGTGAAATGAGAGCATGCTTCACTTTTGTGAGCCAATAATAAGGTCCAATTATATCTTGAGTATTCATCTACAAGAACATATACATAGTTCTTCCCACATAGACTTGAAACTATAGATGGACCAAACAATTCCATGTGAACTAACTTGAGAGGTTGAGAAGTTGAAACTTATTTCATTTGTTTGAAAGATATTTTATGTCATTTACCCTTTTGATAAGGATTTCAGACTTTTTCATTTAGAAACTCAAGATTGGGTAGATCCTTGACCAATCCATTTTTAGTAAACTGTCAATGTGAGTGTATATTACTGTGCCCTAATCTCATATACCAATAAAAAAATACTCTTTATTAAAATCACTCAGACTAGATACATTTTTACAAATTAAAGAATCTAAGAAAAATGTATAAACATTTTAATTTCTAAGAGCATAAAATACTAAATAATTTTTATAATTTATAATATTGCATGAATCATCCTCAAATTAAACATTAAAACCATTATCAAATAACTAATAGATACTAAGTATGTTTAATTTTAATTTATCAACAAAAAGTAATTCAGAAAATAAAACTGAAATAGTTAAGAATATGGCCAAGAAATTTTTTTTTTCTTTTAGAATTGTCATCAAAGGTGACATGCCCACCATAAATATTTATTAGATTATTAAAGAATGAGTCATCTACTATAATTTTTCTTAAACATAAAATATAGAAATACCACAGACTTCAACTAGATATCATCAAACAAATTTCCTATAAACATATTAGAAAAGAAAGGATTTTGGTACCCTGATCTGTTTGGGACCAGTAAAATTAGAAATAATAGCTTTAAGAACCCGCATTTACTTCATGGGTTTCCTATAAGCATCATGTAATGTATTTTAGAAATAGACTTTATTTGGTATAAAAAAATTTAAATCATAAAAGATGATTCATGGCTATAATTTTTAGAAAATATTTTAGAACTAGAAATAAAACATAATTTTCTATATTTAGATACAAAATTGGTTTTGAAAAAGTATATTTACCAGGTTGGTAACCAATACCACTGGTTTATTTGGGTGAAACCTGTTTACAAATAATTTGAACCATGATATGTTTACCATTGGTAAATTTTTCCAAATTATTTTTTAATTGCTCATTTGACAATTTAAGCTCATTATTTTTTTTAAGCAGTTGAGAATTTTTCCCTTTTTCTAAAACAAGTTTAGATTTTACAATGGTTGACAAAGAATTTTGTTTCTATAAATATTTTTATTTATCTTTTAGATCATTACAAGTTTACTCTAGAAAATTTTTATATTCAAATATTTCTTCATCTTTCATATTTTCATAATCACTTTCATCTCCGGAATAGTAAGCATTATGTGTAAGATATTTTCATGTTACCTTGGATGTGTTTGTCATAAAACAAATATTTTCCTTATTATCCTATTTATCTCTAGAGGATTATGAATCACTTGAGCTATTTTTATAATAACTCCATGTTTCCATCATGTCATTCTTGTATTTCCTATATTTTTCTTCATACTTATTTGTGTACATTATTTTCGGACATTCAAGAATTACATGTCATTTTCTTTTTCACTCATAGAATATTATCTCATTTGAGGTATCACATCTTTTCCAATACTTTTTGTAGGTACCCTTATTGTAATATTTTTATTTGTAGCTAGGCTTTCTAAAAAATTTATTCTCTATGTAAAATTTCTTAATCCATATGGATATTTGATGCATCTCTTAATCATTTTCTATTGATGATTGTTCATCACTTGAACATTCAGTTTCATATTGATATTTTTCCATCTATTTGATTGTAGTAGATTTGAAATAAATATATTTTCTTGTGTTTTCATCATCCTATTATTTTTTTTACTTTTAGTTCTTCATTATTCATCATCATCTTGCATATCATCTCCTTCACTGGAAAAGTGTTGGGGTCACAATATTCTCTTATAGATACAGATGAACCTCTCCGTCTATCTATTAAGAATCTGAGTATTCTCATGATTTTCTCTTTGGTTGTAACATCTCTTCCTAGAGAGATCATGGTGTTCAAATTTTCATTAAACCTAAGATATATGTCATAAATAGGCTCATCAGCAATCATCTTAATGTTATCATACATAATATTATAAATGTTAAGTATCATTTCTTTAACATTAGAAGTTCCTTCATGTTAAATAACTAATGTGCCCCAAATTCCATAGGTTGTACACACATATATTCTATTAAATTCTTCATCTACAGGTTCAAAAATTTGATAATTCATAGCTTTGCAATTTTTATTATAAGCATTATTTTTAGAATCACTCCAGGTATTCCTAGAAGTCTTTGGTACATCATATTTATCTTCTATAACTATCCAAATATTAATGTCCATACTTACTAAATATATTTTCTTCATAATATTCCACTTGGCATAGTTTTTTCCATTAAATTATGGAGGTCTTTTTGTAGCAGCACCTTCCAATCTATTATCCATACTAACGGAAATATTTTTAAACAGATAAAAATTTAAAATTAACATACATTTTAAGATCTTAAAAAAAAACTAAATCACAGTTGAAAATATTTGAAAAATCTTTTAAAGAACCCATGATACCAAATGTTTGTCAGAGTAGGAAACTCAAGAGGGGTTGAATTCAGTTCCTATAAAATTTATTGCTAAAATGTTTATTTAAAATATTCCCTCAATTTAAAACTAAATAGGCCAGTTAATCAATGTAGAGAATTTATAATACTCTGATTATTCAACTAATTTCTCATGAGATTGATTATTTCCCATTTTTAACAACATGATATATTGATATAACTTTTGAAACTAATCTAATAAGGGAAAATAGTTATAAGCACTAGAAAAGACTAATAATCAAAGTGAAATTCAGTTTTCTAAAATACTAGTAAAAATGGAGAAAAATAAATATAAAAACATGTCAATTTTAAAACAATAGGTTCAATCTCAAACTGAGACTTATTCCTCACCACATGGTGACCACCTACCCCAACGTATTATATATAGATAAATCTTTTTATCCACGCCCTTGATCAGGGTTTATAGAACAGTTTACAAATGTCAAGGTCACCTGACCACTACCACAGTTCTACATTGTAAAAAAATACAACCAATTAACACATGACCTTTACCATAGTTATACATGGTATAAACAAGTGTAAAAAATAATTATGTGAGAATATCTAGTATCCTCTAGTTTAGTGAGGGAGTTAGTGTGTGTTTTATAGATATATGCACACACTGCTCGAAAATGTAATAAAAAGGGAAAAAACAAAGAAATAAATATTATATAGGGTTCAAAGCGATCTATATATTATAAAATAAAGCTTTGGACTCTTTAGATATATCAATGTTGAAGAAAGAATCATATTCTAGAAGCATACACTGAAACAAAGTCATGGAGAACTGTGTTTTTTATTCTAAGAAGATGATTTGTTCTTCTCCATAGGTTCAGTTGAATGCTGCAGAGATGTTGGAACTTTGGTGGATAGTAGTTCCTTAATTAAAAACAAGAAGGAATGAAGATATCCTCATGTGTTCTTCCTTTATGTGTGTGATTCATGAGAGTGTGATACTGTGTCTATGAATATTTATTTATATATTCTTAGTTTTAGAGATATCCCGTATTAAATTTTCTAGCTCGACAATGTGCATGTTTGAGGTAGGTGATGTACCTCATACTTATGAAATCCTCATTAAAGATGTATTCAAAAATCATTAAATTAATTAGTCACATTAAAACTCTCAAAAAGTGTCCGTTATAAATAGTGTTAAATAAAATAAAATTTAAATAGTCTATCAGTGACACCTTTGTTGTTGAATAATGCATTGGTGACTCATTCTATCAGTAAGTCCTTCAATCTGTATTAGTGTCTCATTATATCAGTGTCTCATTCTATTGGTATGTCTGTGTGGCAATGAGTCCTTGCTTTGGTATCACCATGCGTCGGTAGGACCATGCGTCGGTAGCACCATGTGTCAGAAGCACCATGTGTCGGTAGCAACATGCATATGTATCAAAAGGTTTCTGTTGGACCATGAATCGGTAGGTCATTCCTTATATCGGAGAGACAATTAAATTGTTGGTGACTCATTCGAAATATCAGTGCGGCATATTTTTCGGTATCATTTAGTCCTTTGAGCCATCGAAATTGGTGAGTTAGACTTATTCTATCAACATCGGTGACTCAATTTTCTATCAGTTTCAGCTTCTCATACATAGAAAATATTTCTGTTTGGATTGTCTTACAACATAAATACTATCAAAATGTGTAATATGTCATCATACATAATCATAAATAAACACATTGAAACTTAAATAAACATGATTTAAAGGATTATACCTGATTAACAATATTTTGACATGATTTGTTATTATTAAAACTAGAGAGAGTTTCCAACAATATCCTATTGGCCAACACAAACAAAAATCAGTTGGAAAAGGAGAAAAGTTTTTCTTTGAATTAGAATATTTGAATTTTCTATATGCCATACATTTTCATGATGTTACGCATGTTGAAAAAATTGTATGTGATAGTGTCATCGTCACGTTTCTAAATTCACTTGAAAAAACAAATGATGGAGTTTAGGCTTGGATGGACATGTTTGATATGGGAATATGAGAAGAGTTGGAATCGGTGAAGGGTGAAAAATGAAATTCTTCCTCCGCCTACTTAAACTCTTTACGAGTAAGAGTGATATTAGTTTTTCAACTTCTTTAATGGTGTAAGGGATCCAGATGGGTATTCATCAAATATTAACAACATTGTGTAAAAGGCCGATTTAAAGTTAAAGGGCATGAAATAACATGACTAACATGTTTTGATACAAGATCAATTATTTATAGATTTACATTTAATTTTTCCGAAGCATGTCCTTCATACATTAACCAAGATATTATCCTCTTTAAAGCTATATCCAGCAAAGTTATACAACCATAGAAAATTATGACTATGGAAAGAGAAATTGTCATCATGTTATGTGAAATTGAAATATTATTCCCACCAATATTATTTGATATGTGGATTCATTTGATGGTTCAATTGGTGAGAGAGTTTTGACTATGTGGTCTTGTACACTACATATGAATGTACCCCACTAAAAAATATATGAATATTTTGAAAGGGTATGCTAAAAATTGAAGTCATCCAGAGGGTTATATTATGGAGAAATATATTGTTGAGGAAGTCATTGAATTATTTACTGAGTATATATCTAGTGTGGAAAGAATTGTTTTACCAAAATATCATCACATTGGGTGGCTTGTGGGTGAAGGAATTTCTAGAAGAGATGTTGTCACAATCAATATTCTAGAACATGAGCATTCCCAACCTTACATTTTTTATAACATTTTGGAGGTTACCCCATATGTTGAAACCCAGAATGAAATTCTTAGGAATTTTAATCCATCAAGGCCTAAAAGATGGATATCAAATGCACATAATCAAATGTTTATATGATTGTTCTGGGACTATATTTTTAAGGAGTTAGATGAAAATCTATATTCAATTTTAGAACAACTTTGATGGGTATTTGGAGGACCAAGTGTGTATGTATTATCTTACAATGGTTATGTAATTAATGGTTATAAGTTCTATACAAATGAGCACGATGAAGATAGTACCATGAAAAATAGTTTAGTTTAACTTTTGGTTGAAGTGATGCATGTTTCTAGTACTCAATATATAAATAAAATCTAAGTGAATATGTCATACTTTGGTATCATCATACAAATATGGGAGTTGTATTATACGACATTATTAGTGATGATTTTTTAGTGAAAGTGGTTTTATAATTTGAGTGATATCAAAATAGATGAATTGGGATTCATAAAAGATGATTTTAGTAAGGAAGCGTACAAAGATGAACTATTTATAATGGCATCATGGGTAGTACAAGTATTTTATATTCTAGATCCTTCAAATATAATGTGGTCAATTGTTCTATTATTAGCCAAACCCACTGAAGAGTCAGATCAAAATTCAATTAAGGATGACCCTTTTATTGGGACATTACAATCATTTTGCATAAATCCCAATGTAAATGGTGTATTATATATTATAGGATAACACAATAAAAGTAATTGGATTTTTTATAGAGGGGTTAAATCCCTTCATATTTTAAAAAATAAAAATATTGTTTGAAAATTAGGTTATATTTTTTCTGATATAAATTTTGTTACCTCATGTTATTATCCATTTATTGCTTCATTTATGTACTCTAAATTAAATATTAATGTACTTCTATAGATAATTACTTTCACATGTGATATATCTCCCAATCCAGAGGCATAATAGGTCTCTCAACCTACTACTACTAGAAATGTAAAAGTATGACCATCTTACATGTTAGAGCTCCCATTCCTAAGGATTACTTGTTTTCTCAACCTGCTGATGCACCCAATGCAGAGGTACAATGAACATATTCACAAGTCGATGTGACCACTCCAGAGGAACAAATTAACGATGTTGATTCTAGGTATATTGTAGGTGACGAAGGAACATCGATGTAGAAAAAAGATGAGCATCGTAGTTTGATGATGTTAATAAAAATCATTAAAGTGAAAGTCAAAGGCATCAAATACGATGTTGGATGGAATGCGCAGGGCCAGCATATTAACCCCAACAAGTCCATGTTCAGTAGTTACATTGAATTTTCACTTTGCAATGCGTGTTTCACTATGTAGATTCATGGAACCATGTTGTGTTTGGGCTTAAGACACTGACGTGGGATGATATTATAGTGACATTATGATATTATTTCTTTATTTTACTAAAAAATAAAATAATGAAACATTGACTTACTCTTCATTATCCATTATAGAGTGAATATATAGTAGACGACTCCCATAAGAAATATATATTAATTATTGCTATATGGATTCCTAGAATATTTCGCACTATTCTAACAAGACATCATTGTAAAGATATTGACGGGAAAATAAAATTGCATCCCCTACTTATCTATACACACTTGATAACCCATAAAGTGTGGGATTTATTTACTGGCCATCGTAATGATGTGTATTTTCAGGTACATTATGGAATGTTATACTTTGTTTGATGAATTAGGTATTCGTCACTTTTATTGACAATTTTTTATTTATTAATCAAAAAACAGAGTGATTGAAATATGGAACGAGAAGTAAAACCCGCATACCCATATCGTAATAAAATTATAGAGTATGCTTAACATGAAAAAATATTTGGTATATTTTTAAAATCTGTCATAATAATTTTATGTGACATGAAACAACAACATAATTATGTTATTCTATTTATATTTAGATTTATGACTCAAAATAAAAATCCACATACATCCCATTCCATGTTCTATGGAAGGATACACATGTAAATAAATACAGGATACTAATATATGAAAATACACAAAATGTGTGGGAAACATGTGTAATTATTACATAAAAAAATTGTTTTTCTTTAAGTCTATATTACATTATAATGATCATTTATTTTCCTAGATTTTCTATCCAACTTAGTTATAGGAATCATCAATGCCTTTACCAGATGAACACGTACTATTATTGTCCTTGAAGAGAGAAGAATAGTTTGTCTACATCAGAGGTGCAGGTTTTGGGGTGACACCCTCAAAAAAAATTTGAGAAAAAAATAAGAGGGTCAAAGTGAATTAGTAAAATAGATGTGAGAAATAATATCTACACTTGAATAAGAATTCCAATGGTAGACATAGATGATATAAACTTTTATGGAGGGAGTCAAAGTGAAAAAGAAACTCAAGAATATCTACCACATAGAGATCCCTCCACACACCCCTACGAGTTATGAGGTGATCCATTCCCCTCAAAGAGATGTCTTATCTAAGGTAATCAATGTTATAATAAATGTTTCTTTGAAATGTTAATCAGATAGACACTAATACCTTTCCTCTACAAATATTATATAGGGAATAATGACTATGATTTATATCTTTCAACACCCACCCATCACCTTGTAGTGAGGTATTCAGTGTTAAATATCCAAAAAGAGATGTTACACAAAAGACCACTTCCAACAGGTCATGTGCAAGTGTCGATTAGCCTATCCCATGAGCTTATCACATAGCTACCTATTCCAATTAATAAGAAATATATTAATACAATCAAAAAATATTTTGGAATAATCATCACATGGTTGTCACATCTTGTAAAAAAACATGTTAGTAAGGAGGTACTCATTTCCAATTTATTTTTCATGTTAAACCATTAACAATTAATGAAAAAGGGTTGAAACTGATGATTGTTATTGAATACAGAAAAAGGGTAGGGGATGGACCGAAAGACTGACCCAAACCCATCTAAAGGATCGACCAACCAATCAAAAAGATCTACTGAAAGCACCATTACCCCACCTATTATATATCAAAATTTACTATCATTGAAGGTTCATGTGGATATAATGTGAAAATATGATGGTAATAACATTTTTATTTAGAATAAAATACATATAGAGAGTATGATGAAGAATTTTTTGGTGTTGAGAGTGTACGTGGAATACTCAACTATGATTGGCTAAGAGGATTAGTTGTAAATGTATACATAAGGTATGTTTTCATGATTTTATTTTCCAAAAGCTAATATACAATGATAATATGACGAAATACATTTAATATTTTTGGTAGGCGTATATATAAAAAAAATTGAAGGTATTTACCCATGAAATAAAATTTATACTACTTAATCCTCACATCACATCTAAAAGAAAACCGATCATTAATTCCAATAAATGATGAAATACTGGCAGGTTTGATCAAATCATTTGAAAGATAAATTTTGGATTGAAACCACTATTTAATACCAACAATGTAGGGGTAAAACTAAAAAATTTAATCATATAAAATATATTTTCGTTTTCTTCATTAATTATTTATTTTTGTGTTTTTAGGTATCATTGGATACTCATTGTGAAAAATTTGGATACTCTAATTATTTATTTCCTATATTCAATGCATTGATACCAATAAAACATCCACACATTATGGAATTTTTCATGTTTTAATACACTACATCGAATGTTTTAGAACTAAAAAATGAGTTATATAATTTATATTATCTTTTAATGAGGATTATATTACGGTACAGTGGTGCATCAATATCATGAAAGACTAGGAATGAGGCCAAGGGATAAGCATAAGGACCAATTCAAGTTCTATGGATGGAAAAGTATTAGAGTATATGTAATAATATTTCGCTTTCCAAACACATATCAAAACAAATTAATTATTATTTTTAATGTTTATGCAGTTTCCAAAACAAACCAATGGAAAATATTGTGGTTATTATGATTTTAAATTTATGAGAGAGATCACATTCCATGAAAAATAATCCCTAAATAGGTATTTTTGAAGATAATTACTATTTCCTTTCAAATATTTATTAATCCACTTTTTATTTTTAATTTCTCACTGCTACAAGGGTTGTCGAAAAGACTTATATTCACAAGATGATATAGATGTTCTCGTAAATGAATGGTCATCATACCTAATGGAAGAATGTACACAAATAGAATGAATATTTTACTTCTATAGAAGTAGCGGATTGTTTCACATTAATGTTTAATTTACTTATACTTAGTATTACTCACAAAATAATTTTTTTCTTATACTATTGTATTCATTTTTTCATGTCGGGGAAGATTGTTTAAAGATGCTCATGATCATGAGAGATTTGAATTTCAGGATAAAAAACACAATTCAATGATAGGGTAATTTTTTTATAATATAATATGTTTCCATTATTATATTATTTTTCTCTCTACTTTATTAACATAATCTATATTAAATGTTTGACTACACATGCAGACAATGTCTTCTAAAGTATTATTCTCCCTAAAAACCTTATCACCCATGAATTATTGTAATTTATCACTTTCATTCAAATGAAGTGGAAGGAACATTAATGAATGTGATAAAATTTGACAATGTAGTGTTTCCATTTTGACAAATAAAGAAAATTGAAAGCATGGTAACTCACGATGTGGCTGATATGACTTAATGTGTGTATTTTTTATATAATTAATTAATTTATTCATCATTTTATCTAATATATTTAAGTTAATTTCCTTATAATTTTTATCTAATACTTATTTAGTTTTTTATACACATCTGTTGGGAAGCCATTTTTTCCTTTCAATTATCTAAAACAAGCTAGAAAAGAGAGAAAATGTTTTTTTGGGGTGGAAAAAGAATCCCCATATTTCATGAAATGTGAAGTGAATCATAATGATAAATATACTAGGGGATTTATTAGTATTTTAATTAAAATTATGATTTACAAAAATATCTATCATGAATATTTTCATAAATAGTGTATGAATCAGCTGTAGATCAATCAGATGTACCTTAATCTAATACACAGTGTGCTCGGTATGACTCAAATAGTATGTTTTTATTTTCTAATATTTTTTAATCCTTTAATATTCATGTCTTATGAACTACCTTACTTTTATCTATGACTCATGATTATGATATGTGATATACATGGTATGAATTTATATGGTTAATATCACATTCTAACATCTTTATGCTCATGTTATCTTTATATGATCATTGATATCTCTATTGTTTAAAGTTATTGAGAATATATTATCACCATTTCTTATGTTTCATATCCTTATGTAATTAATAATTTATTTAGAAATGATATGTCTAAGAAGTTTTCTAGTAAATAATAACTTAATAAGACACACATATGAAATATTTTTTATGTTTCCATGATTCCAAAAATCACTAGACCTTAAATATTCTAGCATGGATCATTATGTTATGTAAGGAATATTAATAAAATAAGATCTATTATCTATGTATGGAATTTCTAGGCCAATATAGTTGGTATCTGAGAAACTAACCAACTCAAAACCAAGAAAAAAGAACAAGTGACACATATCACTCAATGTGTCGCTTTTTATTTAAAATTGACATTGTATTTAGTAAAACGAACAAGTGAATTAATGAAAACTATGAAAATGTAATGGGAAAGTTTTTAAACGTTATTAAAATGATCCATAATTCATTTTTATGTATAAAAGTCAACCACATCTTAGCCTAATGTACAATGTGGCCGATATGCCTTTAAGTGTGTATTTTTATATTAAATTGACATTAAATTTAGAAAAATGAACAAGTGGAAGACTAAAAACTAATAAAACACATTCATATTATTTTGATACTTTAGAAAAATCATCCATGAGTAATATTTTATGTATAGTAATAAAAAACACCTCAATCTGACGTATAGTGTGATCCGTATGACTAAAAGTTTCTGATATCAGTTTAAAGCTGACATTCTAGTTTACAACATGTCACTCACTCAAAATAAAGAAAAATAATTCTAGATGTATTAATAATTTAGGATAAATATTCATATGTAATTTGTGACGTTTATGATGCTTTCTCACCTCAAAATGACTCATGATGCGAGTGATATGACTCAAAATATTTTTTCCAATTTGAAAGTATATTTTAGTAAAAAAATACAACTACCATAATGAAAACTGAGAAAACATAGTTATATTTTTTTGATAATTTATTATAATGATCTACAATCCATTTTCTAATGTGTAGAAATCAACCGAACCTCAATACGATTCATGATGTTTCTAGTATCACTCACAATGTCTCTTTTTATTTAAAATTGACATTGATTTTAACAAAAAGATCAAGAGACATACTAGAAAAAGAGAAAATGAATTTGTATTGTTTGAAAATTTCAGTAAAATGATCCATAAGTAATTTTTGATGTGTAAGAATAAAAAACACCTCAATCTAATGAACAATGTGGCCGGTATGACTTTAAGTGTGTTTTTGTATATTAAATTGAGATTAAATTAGGAAAAAAGAAAAAATGACATACTAAAAACTAGTAAAACACAATTGGAGTGTTTTTATACATTATGTGAATTATCCTTGAGTAATTTTTGACATGTAAGAATCAACCAAACCTCAATATGACACATGGTGTGACCGATATGACTAAAAGCGTATGTTATCAGTTTAAAATTGATATTTAGTTAAAAAGTGTCACTCATAGAAAACAAATATAACAAAATCTAATTTTCTTTATAATTTATTAAAATAATTTATAATTCATTAGTTATGTGTATGAAGTAGTCTCATATCAAACAGATGCACGATGCGATTAATATGATTCAAAATTAATGTTTTTAGTTTGAAATAACATTTCAGTAAAAAAACAACTGACATACTAAAAATATAGAAAACACTTTTAGATTTCTTTCATACATTTGAAAAACAATCTATATGAAATTTTTGACATGTAAGAATCAAATAAACCACAATATGATGTATTTTGTGGATGTTATGACTCAAAGTGTCTCTTTTTATTTATAATTGACATTAATTTAAGTAAAACAAACAAATTAAATACTAAAAATTGGGAAAAAACATTCATATTGTTTTGATATTTTAGTATAGTGATCCATTAGTCATTTTTGATGTCTATGAGTAAATTTCACCTCAATAAGATATACAATGTGACCGGTATGACTCTAAGTGTATCTATCTATTCAAAATGTGCATTAATTTAATTAAAAAAACAGGTCACATATTGGAAACAAAGAAAACACATTCATATTGTGTTTATATTTTAGGAAAAGGATACATGAGCCATTTGTGATATATAGGAGTAATCATCAATTCAATATTACACATGGTGTGACTGGTATGACTCCAAGTGTGTCTTTTTATTTAAAATTGACATTAATTTAACTAAAAAGAATAAGTGGCATACTGAAAAATGAGCAGAATCATTTGGATTGTTTTTATACTTTAGTAAAATTATACATGAGTAATTTGTGACATATAACACAATATGATGCATGGTGTGACCGGTATGAATAAAATTTTCAATCGTCAGTTTAAAATAGAGTTTTTAGTTCAAAACGTGTCACTCACTAAAAACCAAGAAAAAACTCTCTCATTATCTTGATAATTTAGGAGAGTGATTCATAATTTATTTGTGACATATATGAAATTGTATCACATAAATCCAATGCCCAATGTGATCTGTATGACCCATAATGCATGTCTCTAGTTTGAAATGACATTTTTGTAAAAAAACACAACTGGCATACTGAAAACTGAGAAAAATATACATATTGGTCTGATACTCTATGAAAATGATCTATATGTCAATATTGATGTTTAAAATCAATTGTACCACAATAAGATGCACAATGTGGTCGGTATAACTCAAAGTGTCTCTTTTTAAAATTTACATCAATTTATGTAAAAAAAGTGACATACTGAAAACTAAAAAAAAATACATTTTTATTGTTTTGATAATTTAGTAAAATTATTCATGACTCATTTTTGATGTATAGGAGTTAAATTCACATCAATACGATGCACAATGTGATCGGTCTGACTCCATGTGTGTCTTTTTATTTAATGTTGACATTAATTTAAGTAAAAAAGAACAAGTGACATACTGAAAACAGATAAAACACATTCATATTGTTTTAATACTTTATTAAAATGATGGATGAGTTGTTTTTTGCCTGTAGGAATCAACCACACCTCAATCGGAAGCACGATGTGACTGGTATGAATAAATGTTTCTGTTATCAGTTTAAAATTGATATTTTTGTTCAAAATGTGTCACTCACTAACAACCAAGAAAACATGATCTGATTTTCTTGATAATTTAGGATAATGATAAATAAATCATTTTTTATGTGTGTGAGACAGAATCATGTAAAATAGATACACGATGTGATCGGTATGACTTATAATGCATGTTTCTAGTTGGAAATTACATTTTAGTAAAAAAACAAAATAGGCATACTAAAAACCAAGATAACACATTTGGATTATTTTGATAATTTATTACAATGATCTATAAGTAATTTCTATTTTTTATTAATCAGTCACACCTCAATATGATTACCGATGTGGTAGGTATAACTCAAAGTGTATCTTTTGGTTTTAAATTTACATTAATTCAAGTAAAAACAAGTTGCATACTGAAAACTAAGAGAATACATTCAGATTGTTTTGATAATTTAGGAAAATGATCTATAAGTAATTTTTTATTTTCAAGAATCAGTCGCACCTCAATAAGACACACAGTGTGGCTGGTATCACTCAAAGTGTCTCTTTTATTTTAAATTGACATTAATTTATGTTAAAAAACAAGTGTCATATTTAAAACCAAAAAAATACAATAGAATAATTTTGATACTTAGTAAAATAATCTATTATTCAATTTTTACATATAGGAATAAATTCCACCTCCATATGATGCATGGTGTGACTGGTATGACTAAAAGTGACTGTTATTAGTTTGAAAGTGACATTTTAGTTCAAAATGTGTCACTCACTAAAATCCTAGCAAACACTCTTAGATTTTATTGATAATTTAAGAAAACAATTCATAAGAAAATTTTTAAAAGAATGAAGTAGTATAACATCAAACTGATGCATGATGAATCTGGTATGACTCATAATTCGTGTTTCCAATTTTAAATAACATTTTAGTAAACAAAACAAAACTAACAAAATAACTGAGCAAACAAATCCAGATTATTTTTATACTATAGGATGACAATTTATACATCATTTTTTACGTGTATGAATCATCCAAACTTCAATACAATTCATGGTGTGTCCGGTATAACTCAAAATGTTTCATTATTTAAAATTGAAAATATTTTTATTAATAGAACGAGTGACACACACAAAATAAAGGAAACGCTTTCATATTTTTTTGATATCATTGAAAAATGATCCATAACTCATATGTGACATGAAAGAATCAACCCCACCTCAATAAGACACATAGTGTGACTGGTATAACTCCAAATGTTTCTTTTTTATTTAATATTGACATTTTATTAATGTATTCTTTCATATTAGTTTTTAATTTATTTCTTTGTAGTATTACTGACATAATATTTGTTTTCTTATATAGGAGGAATATTTTTCTTGGGTTGAGATGGCTTTTTCGGCTACTGATACCATGGGTGGTAATTTTTTAGGGGGTGGGGGGGGGGGCACGAGCATCAAAAGATGATACATTATTTTTAAAAAATTGTTTATTGAATAATTGTATATGTAATTAAATAAAACGGTGTTTTAAATTTATATTAGTGATTTTTATATTCCATGGGTGGAAACTTTCGTATTCCTAGTGTCACATTAAATGTGTATATAATTTTTTAAAATTATAGGTTTTTTCTTGGTGTGATATTATATTAACAACATGTTGCAGATATCTAGGCCTTTATCATCACTATTTAAAGTGCTGATAAAGGGTGGCATTTATCATCGATAAAAATCACTAATAAAGGAGATCCTTTATCAATGATTTTTTAGCATGGATAAAGGACCCCATTTATCAGTTATTTTTTTATCACTAACAAAGGGGAACACCCCCTATCATCGATAAAATTAACATCACTTTTTTAGCACTGTTAAAATCCCTTTGGCATGATGTTAAAGGGATTATGTGTGGTAGTGGTGGTTGGTCCCGTAGCCTCCGGGTGGACAGAAGCACCAACAGGGTGTCCATACGTGATTGTTGCATTGGGTTATGCATTTGATGTGGGGATATGATGAAAATTGGATTAATTTAATAATAATATTTAATTCATTTACTACATGGGAGAAGAGTTTGGGGAACTAGAAGTGGGGGACCTCCTGTATGCATAGTGTGGGAATGCGAAGTCACAACCCTTATATTAGATTATATATTATAATAATGATAAAAGAATACATTAAATAAATGAAAGGTGGATGGATAGAGAAATATGGGTGGTCAGCATGCATGGATAAAAATGGGTTCTATGTGTTGAAAATTCCTCCCCATTTTTAATCACTTGAATATATTTTATAATATTAATAATATAAAATAATAATAATAATATTATTATTATTATTATTATTATGGAAGTTCATTTTTCGACATAACTTCTTCATGAATTGTCAGATTGATGTGTCAGGTGCAGAATCATTACACTAATATTGAGGCATACATTTCAAGACCAATATATTATATTTAATTCAGACTCGTATCTCAGACCCACAAAGAGGAATTCGTGCATGTTACAAAAATGAGTTTTTATCACCGGATGTTTGTTAGGGAATGTAAATAGCTTATCCTGAGTGTTTTTCATGAGGATCATAATCGAATGATTTGTTTGTCCATTAATGACCATTTGTAGGGACTTGTTAGTGGGTTTTTGTTTTATCCCATTGAACCAATGACAAGCCTCACACATTCATCGAGATTTTTTTTAGACATGGATTTTGGCCCATGAGTAGCCTATCCCGAGTAGTTTTCTATGTAGAATGTGATGGTGGCCTTCATTTTAGTATATGAGAAATGACATTAGGTGATGTGAGTGTGGGGGTTTCTTCAGAAATGCTTGACTAATTGTAGTGGTTGGTTTTGACCCCCAAAGATGTCCACTACTACACATATTCCCTTTAACAATATACAAAAATCCTTTTAACAGTGCTATAAACCATTTCTAATAAAATTTCTAATAAAGGGTCCCCCATTAATAGTATTATTTCAATCATTGATAATATCCTAGTTGGCTAAAATGTTCTGTTAATATAACAGCACACCCCACAAAAACATGCAGGTATATATAGCACACCCACTAAACAATGCTATATACATTTAATTGAAATCAAGAATACAAAAATATCCACTGATGGTATATACAAAAAAACACTGCTATATACATTTCAAACAATGTACTATATAACTACATTTACAATTATCTTACAAATAGTTAAAAACATTAATATTTCATATTTTGACACCCATGATCCCCTCTCAATAATGTCTACCCATGGTATGAGTTACCAAACAAATCATCCCAACTCGAGCAGAAGATTCCACCTATATAAGAAAACGAATATTATGTTAGTAATACTACAAAGAAATAAATTAAAAAATAATATGAAATAAAACATCAATAAAATTAATATTTTTAATAAAAAAGACACATTTGGAGTTATACCAGTCACATTGTGCATCGTATAGAGGTGGGGATGATTCCTAAATGATAAAAATAAGTAATGGATCATTGTACAAAATATCAAAACAATATGAGTGTGTTTTATTGACTGTGAGTATATCACTTGTTATTTTAATAAAATTAATTTCAAATTTATGTAAGGACACTTTTTTATTTATATCGGCCACACCATGCATCGTATTTAGGTAAGGACAATTCCTACCTATCAAAAAGTAATGTTGGATCATTTTCATAAAGTATCAAAACAATCTGAATGTGTTTTTTTCATTATGTTAGTTTTTTTTTACTAAAATGTAATTTCAATCTGGAAACACGTATTTTGATTCATACTAATCGCATCATGCGTCAGTTTTATGCGAGACTACTTCATACACATCAAAAATAACTTATAAATCATTATCCTAAATTATAAAGATAATAAGAGTGAGTTTTCTTGGTTTTCAGTGAGTGACATGTTTTAAACTAGAAAGTCAATTTTAAAACTGATAACATGCACTTTTAGTCATAACAATCCATGAATAAGATTGTGGTGTGGTTGATTCTTACATGTTAGAAATTATTGATGGATCTTTGTCATAATGTATTAATAAAATTATAATTCATTTTCTCGGTTTTCAGTATGTCATTTATTCATTTTACATATATTAATGTCAATTTTAAATAAAAAGACACATTTGGAGTTATACCAATCACACCATGAATTTTATTGAGGTGGGGTTGATTATTACATATCACAAATGACACGTGGATCATTTAACTAAATTATGAAAATAATATGAACTTTTTTTCTTAGTTTTCAGTATGTTACTTATTATTTTTACTAAAATTAATGTCAATTATAAATAAAAAGAGAAAAATTGAGTTATACTAGACACATCGTGTATCATATTGAGGTTAAATTTATTTATACACAACAAAATTTACTTATAGATTATTATCCTAAAGTATCAAAACAATATGAATGAATTTTTTTTTCAGTAGGCCAGTTGAGTTTTCTTTCTAAAATGCCATGTCAAACTAGAAAAACAAATTTTGAGACATATCAATCACATAGTGCATCGGTTTTTTTGATAATACATCATACACATCACAAAGGACTTATGAATCACTGTCCTAAATTATGAAGACAATCAGAGCGTGTTTTCTTGGTTTTCAGTGACTGACATGCTTTGAGATAAAATGTCAATTTTAAACTAATAACGGGAAATTTTATTCATACCAGTCTCACAACACATTATTTGGAGGTGTGGTTGATTATTACACCTCAAAAATGACTGATTTATAGTTTTCCCAAATTATCAAAACAATATTGATGCTTTTACTCAGTTTTAAGTGTGTCACTTTTTCTTTTATACTTGAATTAATGTCAATTTTAAATAAAAAGACTCATTCGTAGTTATATAGATCACACCGTGAATTGTATATAGGTGGGGTTGATTCCAACATGTCATAAATATCTCATAAATCATTTTCCTAAATTATCAAAATAATCTGAATTCTTTTTCTAAATTTTTAGTATGTCACTTGTTCTTTTTACTAAAATTAATGTCAATTTTAAATTGAAAGAGAAACATTGAGTTATACTGGCCACACCATGAATCATATTTAGGAATGACAAATTCCTAAACATCAAAAATGACATATAGATTATTTTCATAATGTTTCAAAACAATCTTGATGTGTTTTCTCAGTTTTCAGTATACCGGTTAGGTTTTTTTTACTAAAATGTAATTTTAAACTTCAAACATGCATTTTGAGTCATATCGGTCTCATCGTGCATCATTTTAATTTGATAATGGTTTATACATGTCAAAAATGAGTAATGAATTTATTTCCTAAATTATAATGATAATCATATCTTGTTTTCATTGTTTTTAGAGAGTGGCATGTTTTGAGCTAAAATGTAAATTTTAAATTGATAAAATATGATTTTAGTCATACCAATCTCACCATGAATTATATTGAGGTGTTCTTTATTCATAAACATCACAAATGACTCATGGATCCTTGTCCTAAAGTATCAAATAATCAAAATTAATTTTCTCCATTTTCAGTATGTCACTTGTCCTTTTTGCTAAATTTAATGTCAAATTTAATATAAAAATACACACTTAAATTCATGTCATTCACACCATTAAACATATTTAGGTTTGGCTGATTCATAAAAATTAAAAATGACTTATGGATCATTGTACTAAAGTATCAAAAAAATCCAAAAGCATTTTCTCAGTTTTCAGAATGTCACTTATTCTTTTTACTATAACTAATGAAAATTTTAAATAAAAAGAGACACTTTGAATCCTACTAGATACATAGTACATTGTATTGAGTTGGGTTTGATTCATTCATGCCTCAAATGAGTTAGGGACTGTTTCCTTAAAGTATAAAAATAGCTAAATGTGTTTACTCGGGTTTGAGTAGGTCGGTTGCTCTGATACCAACTATATTGAACCAGACATTTCATACATAGATATCACATATTAGAGGATTAATATTCCATACATAACATAATTATAAATTCCAGAATAATTTAGGTATAATTATTTCAGAAACATAGAAGCATAAAGAAATAGTTAATAATAGTATCTCATTAATTTATCCTTTACTAGAAATATAAGGACCCGTCCTTAAAATATTACATAATACTCAGTTTAAGATAAGAAAATAAATTCATACACATTGAGTATATTTTAATGTTTATAGTTTTAGGTAAATAGAAAAAACATACAAAACATCTCATTACCATACATGTGGACACTATTAAAATAATATCTATTTTTTTCTTTAAAACATAAAACTTTTCAAATATAACATAATTTCTTTAAAAAAACATCACGAAATTTAAATTGTCTTCCTTATTTATCTTACAAATCTATATAACACATGAAAAAAAATTAAAAACTTGGGATGATCCCAAAAATCTCAGTAAGGGATATAAGGAAAGAAATTATGAGTCATGTGATAACATAAAAACCAACAAAACCCTTTTGATGAAAACTCATTAACATGCATGGAAACATCATGTAGTTTCCTTGGGATATATTTTCCATATCACACATACAATCAAACTTTCACGTGGAAAAACCATGTGGTAACATTCAACCTCCAGAGTACCCAATGCATTAGAGAGCTATAATGGGGCCCACCGATCATATCTTGAGCTATAATGGGATCAACCCAACATATCTTGAGCTATAATGGGATCAATCGAATATATCATGAGCTATAATGGGATAAACTCAACATAACTATGTCCAAGTAACATATCATGGTAATAATGTATCATGAAATCATTAGAAACCACTCATTCTATATATATATATATATATAAGAAAATCCCTTTGAAATTTATTAAAGAGACTTATAAAATAATTTTAAAAGGAAAGTCCCTTAAAAATATAATTAGAGCGAGAATTAATAGATTCGAATAGAAATGAGTATACAATATAAATACACATAGTGCAACATAATATAAACAATAATTTATCACTCCAATAATCCTAATACTACATAATTGATAAAGTAGGTTAACCCAATGATTGGAAACTAGGTTAAGAATTCTCTTACCTCGGGTTTTTCTTACTTAAAATGTGTTAATGTATAATGGGTAAAAGAGTGTTATTTAGATCTTAATGAAAAATTATCATATTTATAACATCTTATATGATTATTTTACAACATAATTTGACACATTTATTAGTAATATTCTGTAATTTACTTTGATTTGGGTGTGTTCTTTATGTGGTTTCCATGATCGGTTCATGATGGATATTTTTGTCGATTGGGAGTGAAACTATAAAATTGGAAAAGAATGGTATTTAAATATTTCTAGAACTATAAATTATACCATTTATCATTTTTAATTCTGACATTAGGATGATTAATATGTTAAAACATTATTGATATTTTTTAGGTCATTTTGAATATTCTTCGATCATAATGAACTCATTTTGTTTTATAAGTTAATAACATGTGTAAAAAATGATTCTAGAACCTTATATAAGATATAATAAATAAATTATAATCTTGTTAAACATTAAAAATGGTATCATGACCAGTCTTTATGGAAGTAAAATAAATTTAAATAACATCATCCATAATATCGCTAAATCGACACATTACAGATAGAGTTTTAATTTCTTGAATAAGTGGGAGAGGAGAAGAAGTATAATGATGAGTCTTCCATAAACATGATGAAATAAAACATATTAAAGATACTAAATCACTCATTCCTCTTGGATAAGGGAAGAAGAAGAAACAATAAGAATAGAAAAGAAAATTAAAAGAAAAAAAAGAAAACAAAAGTGGATGTTTACCACTTGATCTCTTCTCATTGAGATCCTTCTTAAGGACCTTGGTTTTGGCCTTTTAGGGAGACTAGAATCCCTATGACACGGGGATGATCTTTAGGGATGGAATTTTTTAGAGCATAGACAATTCTCAATGCTAGAGAGGCGTGAGAGGAAGAGGAGAATGGGGGTGGTATTTATAGTGGCGGAGAGGAGGTATTTTACATTATTTTAATCATTGTTATAATATTTTTGCTCATGAATATGGATAGTCTTGATTCACACAACCCTAAATAGTGATAATGGCATGTGAATTTTAACCAAGTGGGATTAAATCACTTATAATGTCATAAATACTGTATTTAACTAATAATTTGAATATACGGTATTTTACAGTATTTTACTATTCATAAAAAATTTAGGAATTTCAGAAATATCAAAAAAATTAAACAGAACAATTTTTCAACATGTAGAATTCAAAAATTAACTCCATTTTATTAAATATTTTTTTAAATATTTTTAATTTAATTTTTAAATTACATCATGATTTATTCAGAAATGAGAATTTTATGTCTATAAATCATTTTTTAACACCTTGAAAAATTAATCAAGTTGTCATTTTCATAAAGGCCTAAGAAAATAAAATAATAATATAGGTTACTATTCATTAGGGTCATGTTACTATTCATATTACAATTCATAATGGTATGTCACTATTCAGCAAAAATCAAGTCAGTTCTATTAGACTCCAAATAACTAATTGATTACAATTGTAGATGAAATTTTTTCAAAATTCAAAACATAGAAGTGGAAAAATTATTGTTAATGACTAGTTATAAATATCAATATAAATAAAAGTTTCATGCATTTTAATTTATTTTTAAAACCATGTGGTGTTACATTATCCCCACCTTCTAGAAATTATATCCTAGTAATTTCCATTTACTTATTAAATAAGTGAGGGTACATTTCCATCATAGATTTTCAAAACTCCCATGTTCCTTATTCCACCATGTGGTATCTCCACAAAACCTTTATCTGGGGGATTACATTATTCTGAAATAATTGTTCCCTTTGATCAAAAATATTAATAGGTTTCTCCATAATAAAGGTTCTCTTCTAGATGAACTACTTCTGGGCTCAAAACATGAGATAAATCTGAAGCATACATTCTCAACATTGAAACATGAAAAACATTCTGCACCTGAGACAAACTCAGAGGAAAAGATACTCTATAAGAGACAAATCCAGCCTTTTCCAAGATTTTATATGGTGTAATGAAATGTAGAATTTGAATTCCTTTCTTAAAAAAATGCATAGCACTCTTCTATGATGAGATTCTTAGAAAAACAGGATCACTTAGCTTGAAAGAAAAGTCTTTCCTCTTGTAGTCTGCATTACTTTTCTGTATTCTTTGAGATATCCTCATGTGTTGCAAGATCATATTCTCTTTCTCATCCTCTTCCTATACTAATTTTGGTCCCATCAACTTCATTTCCCAGAATTCATCCCAAAAATTTTGAGTTCTATGCCACTTTCTATAACAATGCATCAAAAGGTTCCATATGTATACTGGAATAAAAAATGTTATTATAAGAAAACTCAAATAATGAAAGATGATGATTCCAACTTCCTTGGTAGTACATTGAACAAGATTTAAGCACATCCTCAAAAGAATTAATAATTCATTTTGATTTCCCATCTTATTGAGGATGAAAGGCTATACTGAAATTTAATTCTGTTCCCAATGACTTCTAAATGCCCTTCTAAAAGGTAGAAGTGGACCTAGGATCTCGATCAGACATAATGGAAAGAGGAAATCCATGTAACCTACCAATATCATTGAGGTAAAATCAAGAATTTTTATCCAGATACATTGTATCTCTAATAGAAAGAAAATGTGAAGATTTAGTCATTTGGTCAACAATAACCTAGATTTCATCATTACCTCAAGATGTATTTAGTGCCCCACAACGAAGTCCATGTATATATTATCCCATTTACACTCTGGAACTGGAAAAGGTTGGGGCATCCCCTTCGGTAACTGCCACTCTAATTTAACCTATTGACATGTTAAACATTTCGTGGTAAAATTTGAAATATCTATTTTCATTCCATCCCTCCAATAATACTTCTGATGGTTTTCGTACATCTTAGTACTGCCATAATGAACTGGAAATGGAGAAATATGAGCTTCACCCACCAACACTTTCTTTAACAAAAAATCATAAGGCACACAAAACCTTTTTCCAAATATTAGAACATAATCTTTATCAAGGTTAAATTAATTAATCTTACCCATTTTAAACAATTCTAACTTTTTCTGTAGCTCACGGTCTTCCTTCTGCACTTGCATAATTATGTCTGATAACAATGACTGCACTAAAACATGAAACAAAACAGAGTAATTTCTTACACCAACAACATCCAAACCAATGTTTATAAAGTCATTTACCCAAGTATTTTCTTCCAAATGTAACATGGTTAATGTTTCATGATGTTTTAGAATCAAGGAATCCACCAATTTATTTGCTTTTTTGGTATGGTAATTGATTGTGAAATAATAGTACTTTATCAGTTCAGGACATCTTATCTGCCTCGTGTTTAATTTCTTTTGAGTTAATATATACTTAAAACATTTATGGTAAGTTTATATTTGACATTTGGATCCTCCAAATTTTCAATGAAAAACTACATCTTCCAATTCCAAATCATGTGTGGGATAATTTTACTCATGAGGTTTTAGTTGTCTTAAAGCATAAGCAATCACATGATCATTCTACATCCAAAAAAACCATGTCCCTTCAATAAAGAATAATTGTAGATGAAAACTCACCATTTCAAGAAGTAAAGTCCAAAACTACAACATTCACCAATCACATCTTTAGTTCATGAAAAAAATCATCACATTCTTCTATCCAAAAAAATTTAACTCCTTTTTGGGTTAACATAGTTAGCAGGCTAGATAACCATGAAATGTTTTTAACAAATATTTAGTAATAAACTGTTAATCCATGAAATGTACAAATCTCAGTAACAATTTTAGGTCTTGACCATTCATTAAACACTTTTGTTTCGGCATGATCAACTGTTATTCCATATTTTTTTACAATGTTCCCAAGAAAAGAAATATGTTGCAACCAAAAGTCACCGTTGGTAAATTTTATATAGATTTTCTTTTATTTTAATGTTTTCAAAACAACCCATAGATTTTTTTCATGCTCCTTTTTAATTATAGAATATACTGGAATGTCATCAATAAACAAAACCAAAAAATTATCCAAGAACTATTGAAATTTATATTCATAAGATCCATGAATATAGCATGTTCCCTAGTTAACCTAGAAGGAATAACTATAAATTTATAATGACCACATCTAGCACGGAACTCAATATTCAAGATGTCTCCATCCTTTACTTTCAATTGATGGTTTTCTAACCTTAGGTCAACCTTAAAAAAATAATGTTCTCCCTCAAACCAATAAAAAATAATTAATATGTGGCAAAGGATACTTGTTTGTAAAATTAATGTTATTCAAGGATCTATAATCAATGTAATGTATTGTTGAACTATCTTTCTTCTTAACAAACAAGACAAGAGCACCCCATATTGATGTTCTTGGTCGGATGAATCATTTATCTAATAATTCTCGAAACTATTTTTTTAATTCCATAAGTTATGTTTGGGTCATTCAATAAGGGGGTCTAGAAAATGTCTTAGCATTAGGAACTATGTCAATAGTAAACTTAACCTCTTGATTAGAAATAACACCAGGAAAATCACTAGGAAAAACATCTAGGTATTCATTTCCCACTGGCACATCATTAATCTGGATAGTTTCCTTATCATAAAAAATATGGGCAAGATAACTTTCATTGCCATATTTTATATGTTTCATAGCTTCCTAATATGTTATCAATTTTATGGTTTCATTCTTGTACACAAAATGAAATTCTTTTGTAGAAAAACATTTTTTCTCGACAATCTATTCTAGCATGATGAAAAGAATGTCAACCCATACCCAGAATAACATCAAACTCTACAAGAGGAAAAACAACATTGTTTCAAGTAAACTATTCCATGGAAGAGGATAGGTAGATTTTTATAATTTTTTTACCAAGATATTTCCTGCATGTTCTTTTACCATGATATCTGGTTTCATTTGATGAGGTCGATTTCCCAATTTTTCTGAAAATTAATCAAAAATGATGGAATGTGTAGACCCTGAATCAAACAACACATTTGAGAAATTTGAAATAACAAGAAATGTACCTGATACCACCTAATTTGATGGCACAACATCTTCTAAAGTAGAAGAAAAGTATTTTACCACACCCTTCTACTTCCAATCTTACTGATTCCTTTCTCGAGTGACTAGCTTCAGACAAAAATTAGAAAAATAAATCAATGCCTTATAGTTAAAGAATCTCACCATTGGATACTCATCAATTTTTGGATCATTTTCCATGATGTCATGATACATGTGTCCAAAATTCCCACATTGCTAGCATTTCCAATAATATACGAGGCATTCACCATGATGCCTTTTACCACACTTTTCAAAAGAAGGGAAATTGATTTTCTTACCTCCATATTTATTTGATGAATTATTAGCCAAACCCCTCCAAACTAACATCTTCTTATTATTTTTATCACGGGGAACATACATGTCAGAAAACTCCTTCTCCACTTTTTCAACACACCAAACAAGTATCTCATGGATTTTAAACTCTCATGAATCCAAATCTCATCGTAAAAATGATTTCAAACCAGAGTCAAATCTATTAATTTTACCATCAAAATAACAAGTAAAATTTAGTACATAATTGCATAGTCTTGTAAAATTGGATTCATATGATTCAAAAGAATCATTATATTTATACTTCAATTCCACGAATTGTATCTCCATTATGAGTCAAATAGTTTTGGGAAAATAGTTTTCCAGATAAAGGACTCTTATAATGATTTCATTCCAGAATGTCAAGATTATATCTTTCTCTTGTATTCTTAACCATATACCACCATTTATTTGGTTAACCATACAAATGAAAAATGAATAGTATTACCTTTTGATGTTTTTAACATCCCATGACATTAAATATATTTTCTAGAGCATTGATCCATCCTTCATCTATCACTGGATATATGGTTCCACTGAATGCTGGATGAAGTTGCCTCATAATATTCTCCAAAAATTACATGTTACATTGTGGTTGATCGTGTTACTCTCTATCATGGATATCACATCCATTTATTTCTTGATTAAACTGTTCCCTTTATGTCACAAACTGATTGGTTCTAATTCCCACCATTCTAGGATACAAATTCGGAGAGACCTCAGCCTCTTAGTGCCTCCCTACTTCAGCTTCCCTGTTTCTTATGCGGAAAAGCATTCTGAATAGAAATAACATAGATAAAGAAAAATGGTAATATATAAATTCAATAATATTTCAAATTATCATATATTTAAAATCATTTATGTTAGTCTTTTAACATCATCCTAACCCCTATATTTATCTAACCCATCCTTAGATACCAACTATAAAAACATATCCTTAAAACATTACATAATCTTGAGTTTTAGACAAGTACATAATTATTACACATTTAGTATATTTTTTGGTTTATAGTTTTAGGTAATTAGGAATAAAACATACATAACATCTCATCACCATACATGTGGATACTATTAAAATAATATAATTTTTAAAATATAAAACTTTTAAAATAAAACATAATTAGATTGAAAAAACTTTATAAAATTTAAAATGTCTTCCATATTTCTCTTACACATCCTTATAAAATATGAAAAACATTTAAAAACAAGGTATGGGAACAAAAAGCTCAGTAAGGGATATCAGTAATGAAATTTTTAGTCACATGACGATATAAAAACCAATAAAACCCATTTCATAAAAACTAATTAACTTGAATGGAAACATCATGTAGTTTCCTTAGGACATATTTACCATATCACTATTACATTAACCCTTACACATGTAATAAAAATTTGGTAAAATTACACATCTAGAGTACCCACATCATTGGAGAGCTATAATGAGGCTCACTCATTATATCTTGAGCTACAATGGGCTCAACCCAACATATCTTGAGCTATAATGGGATCAACCCAACATATCATGAACTATAATGGGACCAAACCATCATAAATATGTTGAAGGAAAACATCATGATATTATGTATCATGAAATTAGGAGAATCCACCCATTCCCATATATATCTATGTGTGAGTGTAAGACAATCCCTTTTAAATTTATTAAAGACACTTAGAAAAGGATTTCAAAAGGAAAGTCCATTAAAAATATAATTGGAGTGATAATTAATAAAATGGAACAGACATGTGTATAAAAAATATATTCACATAATACAATATAATATAAAAAAAATTCTTCACACCAATAATCATAGTACCGCATAATGGATAAATTATAAGGTTAACCCAAAGATTGGAAATTGGGATAAGAATTCCCTTACCTTGGGTTCCTCTTACTTCAAATGTGTTTAAAACATATGTATAATGTTTTTAAGAGTGTTATTAATATATTAATGAAACATATTAATGATTATAACACCTTATATGATCATTTTACAACATCATTCGAAACATTTATTAGTAATATTTTGTTGTTTACATTGTTTATAGTGCATTCATTATGTGGCTTCCATGATCGGTTCATGATAGAAATTCTTGTTGATTGGGGGTGAAACTCCAGAATTATAATGGAATGGTATTTAAATATTTCTAGAATCATAAATTATACCATTTATCATTTTAAATTTCTACATGATGATGATTCTTAAGATAAAAAATTATGGATATTTGTTTAGGTCATTTTGGTGATTCTTCAATCATAATAAACTCATTTTGTTTTCAAAGTTAATAACATCTGTAAAAAATTAATCCAAAACCTTAAATAAGATATAATGAAAAAATTATAATCTAGATCGACCATAAAAATGGTTCCATGACCAGAATTTATGGAAGTAAAAGAAATCGAAATCACATCTTCCACGATGTTGGTAAATCGGCACATCACGCATGATGTTTTAATTTATCGAATAAGTGGGAGAGGAGAAGAAGTATAATGGCGAGTCTTCTATAAACATGATGAAATAAAGAATATGTAAGATATTGGATAATTGATTCCTCTTGGATAAGGGAATTGATAAAATAATAAGAATAGAAAACAAAATGAAAAGCAATGGAAGAAAACAAAAAGGATGTTTCTGTCTTTATATCTTCTCCTTGAGATCCTCCTTAAGGCCTTTGGTTTTGGCCTTTTGGTGAGACCAGAAGCTCTATGACATGGGGGAGAGCCTTGGGTATGGAATTTTTTATATCATAGACAATGATAAAGGCTTAAGAGGGTTGAGATGAAGAGGGGAATGAGGGTGGTATTTATAGTGGAGGAGATGAGATATTTTACATTATTTTAATCATTATTATAATATTTTTGTCTCAAGACTATGAATAGTCTTGATTAATGTTACCCCAAACAGTAATAATGACATGTGATTTCGATAAAATTGGCATTACATCAATTATGATGTCATAGATAAAGTATCTAACTAATAATTTGAATATACAATATTTTACCGTATTTCAATATTTATAAAAAAATCATGAATTTCAGAAAAATCCAAAAAATTCACCCTAACCATTTTTCGGCTTATTGAATTAAAAAATGAACTTCATTATGGGAAAATAATTTTCTAAATACTTTTAATTTTATTTTTAAATAAAATCATAATTTATTCAAAAATAACAATTTTAAGTCTCTAACTCATTTTTTTAAAAGCATGAAAAATTAATCAAGATGTCATTATCATAAAGCCTTAAGAAAATAAAATAATAATAAAATATAAAACTCATTAGGGTCATATTACTATTCATAAGGTTATGTTACTATTCACACTCCAAATAACTTACTGATCACAATTGTAGATAATTATCTTTAGAAATTCAGAACATAAAAGTGGAGAAATTATGTTTAAAGGCTAGTTATAAATATCTACTTAAACAAAAGTGTAATGAATTTCAATTTATTTTAAAAAACATGGGGTGTTGAAAGAAACATTCTTAAACATATATTTTAGAAACCATTCGTTATAACCTAAGGATATGAAACATAAAAAAGGGTTATCATATATGTTAAATAAGTGTAAAAAAGAAGATATCAAAAATCATATATGGATAAAATGATCATAAATAAGTTAGAAAGTGATATTAGCATTAGAAATTAACACCCTAAAAATCATATATCATATTCATAATTCATGTATTAGTTCATGGTAGTTCAGAATACATGAATCTTAATGTATAAAAGAATATTGTAAACTAAAACCATACACTTTGAGTCATAAAGAGCACATTGTGTATCAGATTGAGGTGTGGTTGATTGAGCTATGACTGGTTACTATGCTTTTCAATAATTTTATTATTACATATCTTTTGGGAAGTCATGTGTTTCATTAAACTATTGATAAATCCACTAGTAGTTGCCTCCTTATGATTCACTTAATAATTCATGCAACATGAGGTTTCCTCTTCCACCCAAAAAGAACATGTTCTATCTTTTCTGGCTTGATATAGATAGATGAAAGGAAAATATGAATTCCTAAAAGATCTATAAAAAACTAAATAATTATTGGATAAAAATGATAAATAAATTAACTTAAAAATAGTATATAAAATTACAAAAAAATTAATTAATTACATAAGTATTAGGTATTCACCTTTATACATTCTCAAACCATTTCCTTGTTCTCAATATCTCAATTGCAAACTCAAATTCCAATATCTCATTTGCATGATAATTTTCAAAAAAAGCAGACCAAAAAAGAACAAATGAATCCACCTATATAATAAAAAAAATTCATATATGAGTAATACTGAAAATAAGTAAACAAAACATAAATATGAAACAATCCACTAATTCTATAGAAGTCACATCATCATTCTAATTGTGTACATTATTCCATCTAGTATGATGAATATTCATTTCTATAGAAATCTATATCATCTTGTGAATTTGAGTCATTTTTATAGTCATAGTAGTACTGAAAAAATATAAATACTCAAAGGATTAATAAATATTTTACATGAAATAGTAATTATCTACGAAAATACTTCTTTAATGATTATACTATGTTCAGGTAAAATTAACTCTCTCATAAAAGTACAATCATAATAACCACAATCTCTTCCATTTGTTTTTTTCTTACACTACAGAAACATTGAGAAATATAATTACTTTTTTATATGTGTTTGGATAGTGATATATTATTATATATACCTTGATAATTGTCCAGTCATAGTACTTGTCTTATTTCTCTTCCTTAGTCCTAGGAATCATTCCAATTTTTAGATGATATTGATGCACCACCCTATCATAACAGAATACTCATTAAAATATAATATAAATTATATAACATGATGTCTAGTTCAACATTGTTTGACGTAGTGTATTACAAATTGACAAATTTCTTCATGTGTGGTCAGTTTGTTGGGAATCCAAGCATTGAATCCAGAAAATAAATATTTGGAGTATCCAAATAGACTGTAATGAGCATCCAATGCTTCCTAAAAACACCAAAAGGAATATGTAATAAATTAAATTAAAATATATTTGATATTATTAAATTGTTCATTTTTACCCTTGCATCATTGATATTATGAAGAGTTTTTCATTCGTATGTTTTCTTTCAAATGATTTTAGCAGGCCTCACACTATTTCATCCTCTTTGTTGGAATTTATTTTTGGTTTTTCTATAGAGGTGGTGTGAAGACTAATGAGTCCAGTTTTTTTTAATGGGAACAACCCTTAAATTGTATTGATATATACACCTACCAATAATATGAAATGTATTTAGTCATTATTAACATAGTATATCAGAATTTGGAAAATCAAATCATGAAAACATACCACTTGAATACATTTACAACTGAGGTTACTAGCCTATCATGTTCCATGATTTCACATACATTCTCAACACCAATGAAGTATTGAACTTCCTCTCTGTGCATATATTATTCAAAATTAACGTTGTCAGTGTGAACATTTTTTAAATTTGTATCCACATGAACCTTTAATGATAGTAAATGTGGATATTCAATAGGTGTGTAAAAGGTTCTTTTGGTTGATAGTTTTGAATAGTTGGTCAATCCTTTAGATTGTTTTGATCTGGTCTTTCATTTAACCCACTTCTGTTTTTCCATCTGTTATAACATTCATTGGTTCAGACCTTATTCCTTTAATTTTTAATTTTTTATCTTGAAAAATAAATTGGAAATGGATACCTCCTTGTCGACATGCTTTTTAAAAGATTTTACAGTCATACGATGAATGTTCCAACATCTTATTCGACTTTTGGAATATATTCCTCATCAATTAGAATAGGTAGCTCGGCACTCAAATCATGGTATACACTAATCGACACTCTCACATGACCTATTAGAAGTGGTCTGTTGTGTGGACTATCTTCTTCGATATTGAACACCATATCCCTTTATACATGGTGATAAGAAGGTGTTGAAAGATATAACTCATTGTCATTATCACCATATAGAATATCATTATGGAAAAAGTATCTAAAATGGACCCAAGCTTGATGTACATGGACATTACATTACTTTTGTGGAATACTTAACACATAACAAAAATAAACTCCCAAAGACTGTATTAGTTTAGCGACTTTGGATACTCAGAACATGATCTTCTAAATCATGGTGAAATATCTTCAACATCTCCCATAAAGATATTCCCCTGTTGTTTTCTTACCTATAACCTTTATTTTGAATCCTAGGGAAAAGAAAAAAAAATAAACGGTGATCTCAAATTCTCAGTAAGGGTAAGCATAGAGAAAATAAATAAATGTATACTTTTGAACTTAAAAACATGAACATAATGTTTAAGCATCAAAATATTGAGTTGTGAAATAAATCATGGTAGTATGTAAGTCATAGATCACAAAGGAACATTAATCATGATAAAATAGCATGGGAATAAAACATGTAATTGTTGAAAACCATTAAGCACATGATATGATATCAATAGTATCTATGGCATTGCTGCCAAGACCATCATAGTGGACAAAGTCCATTAATGAATAAGGTTTACTTGTCATTCCAGCCCTGTATTAATGAAACATATTTACTTGTCATTCTAGCCATATCTATATCAAGATATATATATCATTACTCAGTGCATTGGAGAGAGATGTTGGTCTCACACATCTCATAATGAAATCATTCATTCGTGTGTCACAAAATAAACATAAATCATTCATCATAACCCAACGAATAAAATGGGTTTCATAAACATCATCCCATGACAACATAATCAATAAAAAAACAATGGATACAATTTCATCATAAACAAAATAAAACCATGTAAATAATAAAGACATTATAATTGAAACATAATCATAATAAATAATGTCATCATAGATGTAAAATAGTTTTGATAAAACACTTGAAATGAATTCTTGATAAAAACATCATTTCTTCTTTCAAATCATTTTATTTTCCCAAAATGACATGAAATTTAAAAAGAATATTTTTTTACAATAATAAAGAAATACTGTAGAGGAATATTTATATAAATAAGTTGTTATGAAATTGTAAAAATATGTTCATACCGTATAAGTTAAAAAACATTCTCCTCGTACGTTTGCCGGAAAAGTCAAAAAGTACCTCGTATGGTAAACAAAATAAAGATTCCATCCATACCACATAGTAAAAGTCAAACATAGGTAAAAATGAAATTAAAAATACATGGAAGAATAATAAAAATTATATGAAAATATTTTTTCATAAAACATGTATATGGATGATAAATATAACCCTAGTAAATACTTATAAATAAACAATATCGGATAAGAATGAGATTTGAATAATTATCCCTTACCATTTAAGATCGGTGGAATCATACATGTCATAAAATAAAGAAAATTTCATGCATATGTAAATATCATATCTTTCATAATAAAAATAATAAATCATTCATGGGATGCATAAACACCATACAAAATAAATAGATAGTGATTGGGGCATATGTCTCACCGAAATAAAAGTGAGATGAAATAATCTGTTACCTTAGGTCTGATTTCGTCCTTATGTGTCTGAGCCCCCTGTATAATGATTTAAATAATGTAATTGACTTATTCATGAATAATATTAATTTTTATGACTTCATATATGATTCACTTATAACTTTATATTACCCGTTCATTTGTCAATTCCATGTTGAAGCAACGTTTTGGGTAATAATCGTTTCATTTATCATACGTGATTGGACTTGTTGTTCTTGTTATTATTACTTATATCATGATTTAATTACTTCCAGAAAGTAAAAAAATTATTTATATATCATATATATATTCATTGTATCTATATATATATATATGTAATAGATATATAAATTAAATGAAATACATTGTTCATGGAGACGGTAGGTCGTACATACACATGAATGCTGTTTTCCTTTCCTTATTGACTTGAATGGAAATAAGTAGATGAAATATATAAATATATATATATAAATAAAAACAGTATTATTATTATGTCATATATCTAATTATTATTCACTATATATACATTATAATCATTCTTTATTGGTTAACATGGAGAATGAATCTTATCGCGTCGTAGAGATGGTAATCCGTACGTACGCACGAGCGATGATATCATTCCCATAATTATTGAATGGAATTGGAGTGGATGATATGATTTCTCATAATTATTATCATGTTTTTATAATCATATATTTTTATTATTTCCACCATTATACCCATCCAAGTATGTTGGTTGTGGAAAAACAGATCACACCACGACGTGGAGATGGTAAGTCGTACGTACGCACACGCAGTGATTTAGTTTTTAATAGGATGGATAGAAGGTGAAATATGGTTGTTTAATATTAATAATAACATATCAGTATAAAAGTGATAACACAGTTATTACTTAATAATGAAACAAATCATATAGAGTATGTAGAATAAGAAATAAGTTTGAAAAAATTGGTAAAGGATATTAACTCTTTTTCGACACGCCTCTTCTAAACCTCCTCTTAGGGCATTGAAATTGGTATTTGAAGAATACCAGGACCTATAGTATGTTTCTATATAAGTTTATAAGGTAAATGGGAAGGTTTTGGCCGAGTTTGAAATCTCAAAATGGAGTGAAGTGAAGAGGGAGGAGGTTCTCTTTTATAAGAGAGTAGAGGGGCACTTTTGGAAACCTCCAAAATATTAATTTATAATAAACTCAAAACCCACATTAAAACATACAAAGTGAGTCAAATTAGAATATTAGATAATATAGGGTTTTAATATCATCAAAAAAATAAAATTTAGACATGTTTTTATTTTATTTTAAAACATATAATTATGATTTATCGTTATTTAATATATTTAATTTTATTTGTGGTAATAATATTCTAAATTTTAAATGGATATAACTAATTATGTGTTTTAAATTGTACATAATTGGATAATTTATGAAATTTTAGACCATATAAATATATATTTTTAAATTTTAAATATTTTTTGTAATTTTAAAACAATTTAATAATATGTTATGTATATAAAATATCAATAATGTCAATTTTGACACTATTCATTTATTTGAATTTAAATAAAATCCAAACAGATGATAGAGTCAAAAAAATATTGAATAGACTTATAAAATGTCATATTAATCTAGAAAATTCGTGGATCACATTAATTAGTTCATATAATATTTATTTTAATAGTTTTAAATCCATTTATTTGATATTTCTCTTAATAAAATAATTACTACAATATTATTTGTATAATTATTTAATATACTTATTTTTTTGTTAAAAATTAAAACTAAAATACTATGATGATTATAAATCTAATATCTTTCATAATAATACTTTTAGTCGAATTATTATTCAAAAAAACCCAACTTTTAAAATGATTTGTTTATTAAATTATGAAGGTGACAACTTTAACATCATTTAAAATAAAATAATATAAATGTCATAATATATTTTATATGGCTCAAAATTGTACAAAAGTGGACACTTGGATGATTATGGTGTATATATACTATACAAATAAGTTTTTATCAGGTATTTGGTCCTTTTTATGGGTATTATTATTTAAATAAAAACTATATTATTAATTTTTTACTAAATAAATAATTTCTGCATCATTAATGAATAAGCAATTAAAGTAATATATATTTCTTAAAAAATAAAAATAAATTACCATGATAATTAAAAAATTATCTTTCAAATGAGTATTTATAATATAATTTATATTCTGTTAAACGTTATATTAAAAATAATTTAATTATTAAAGTTTGAGTGATACATATTTCACTTTTCCTTAAATAAAATAAATTGGAGGTCTTAATCTCATCCAAGTGGGTTCCAATAGATAAAATTTCAACCCAAGTATATTTTAGGATGAAATATAATCATCTAATTATATTAATACAAGTGTTAGGGTAATTTTATAATATTATTTTTAACCTTAATTACATGATTTACCTTTAACTATGGTAAATAAAATTTACCGTAGTAACTATTCATAATGACCAAAAATAAAAGTAGCCTATTAACATTATTTGGACCTACTGATTCCAAATATGTAATCTGTTTTCTCAAATTCAAAAACATAGAATTTGCAGTAATTAATTTAAAATTAATCCCGTTTTTGAGAAAATGGGTTTTAAAATTTAAAACATTGAAAAAAATTGAAATGTTTTTACCTATAAATTCAATGTATAATTAATGATAATTACATAAATTATATTAAATGGTAAAAATATATTCTATTTATACTTTAAAACCATTCAATATTATAATTTAACCATATAAATTATCTTGATGAAAAAAAAATTTTAAATTAAAATTTAGCATATATTTACTAATCATCAAAATATGAAGGTTTTCAGAATAATGTCAAAATTTTATCCAACATAAACTTTTATATCCATATTAAAATTAAGAAGTATAATTTGTCAAATTTAACTTATAAACTTTTCCAAAATTAGATTTAAAATGGGTGCTCCATCAAATGGCGACAAAACTGCTTTTTTTGAAAAATACTTCTTTTATACGAAAAAATTAATTTTGTTCTCATACCATGTTATAGAAAATATGTAAGATGAATGATAATGTTATAAAATTCCAAATGTGATTAATACTATACATGATGGCTTGTTCATAAGAATATTTTAATAATATATAGTTGTTTAGTGAAACTCAGTATTGCGTACAACGCAACCCATCGAGGAAGGTTTCTTTTGCGTGTAACGCAACCAAATTTAGTGTTGCATGAAAGATTACTTTGGGGTTGTGTATAAAACAATATAATATTATTTCATTGAACAAAATATATATTCATTGTTGAATTATTTCAAAATAACATGAAATTGTGTGTAAAACAAGCCAATAATAGTGTTGGGTATATTATAAGCTAATATGGTGTTTCATATAGTGCAAGATAGTATTGGTGTAGCATACAACATTAGAAATCAATAAAATTAAAAATAATGTTTCTTATAAAATTTCATGGAGTTACATTCTATCCCCCTTAATATGAATTTCTCACTCAAAATTTGTCAGGGTTATAAATCATTTAATACATGAATGTTTCTTTCATTGAAATCCACATCGTAAAAATGAATACTAAAAATTAATTTTAAAAAGTAAAGTAAGAAATATAATGGTTACCCAAATTAACTCATCACTGGGTTTCCACATAGGAAAAATAGGATAAAACATGGATATGGAAGGTAAATTTAACCATCAAGTTCTTATCGAGAGTGATAGAGAACAAGGAAATGAAAAAGACAAAAATCACAAAGCCATAAATTTGTGATGATCTAAGGTACCATATGATTCATCAGATATGAGGGTACATGGACAACGTTTTTGGTTTTCAAGATCATTTCCCTAAAGTTGATAAATGTTTTCATAAAGAGAAATACTTAATTGATTTTAGTGTAATATCATCATTGGTCATTACATGAACATTTTCCACTTCATCTCTTATTTAAAGAAATGAAGGTGAATTTGTTATTCTTGAAGTGTTAGCAGATCATGCGATAGAATGATAGGCCATTCCATATGTCTTTATCACAAAAAGGATAGCACAAATTATTAAATATACATAAGTCTATATATGTTGAGATTAACTGTATATGATTCCACAAATGGACTTATACTTCATCTATAATACAACTTAATAATATAAAACTAATTTCTACTAACCTAGGACTTTCTATAGGCTAGTGGTAGGCGATAAAGGCATGTCACACTTCGGTTGTGGGTACGATTCCTGCAACCTTGTCCGACATGATGGGTTGTCGCCCATCCTGCAGGTTTTACTTTTTTTAAAACTATACTATTGTAACATTCCATAAAAATGTGTCAGCCTCAAACAATACAATATGACGTCCAAATTAATCTATTCCAACCTTTAGGCTTATCAAAAATAATTCTGTCCAATTTCATATTATAAAGAAAACAATTACTAGAACGGCCATCTATTGAGCATGTGAATACCATCATTTACCCCCAGTATATCATAAGATATATCTTTTTGGTCACATTCCAAACATGTGAATACCTTAATCATGTATTCTATTGAAACATTAGTTACCATAGAACCTTAGTGAAAACACGAATGCTGTCAAATGTTAACTCTTTCCACATACTAAAATACCAAAAAAATCTATATACTCAAACCATGATATCACTGTGTCCTTATACTAGTCATGAGATTATTAATACTATCAAAAATATCATTATCTTCTTATCCCTTAATTATGTGCATATCATCTACATTCCAAAAATATCTAAATAATCATTCATGTTTACTGGTACCATTCTACATATACTTTCAAATACTTTAGGAAAAACAATAGTTTAACCATATTAGATTTTTCTTTATTCCATAGTACCATTAAATTACCTATACAAAATTACTCTTGATAAATATAAAATCATTCCACTACCTTATTAAACCATTGACTAAGATTTGTCTTTTTATTCCTCAACAAATCTTTCATATCATATATCATTTGTAGTCTCTTTATCATTAACAACATGAATACTACCCAAACAACCATGCTTATTCTCCTCATAAGATTTTCCCTTAGGGCATCGATTTTCATAATTCCCATACATTCCACATTTAAAACATTTAAACTTTGTTGATGTCTTAGAAATACTGCTATCCTTGTCCATTATGTATAATAGACCTTTTCCTTTGCAATTTTTGGATTTGTGTCCTTCTTTTAAACACCCAAAACATCTTCTAGTTCCATTGAAACATTCTCCTTGATGCCTCTTCCCACATGATTTACATGAGGGAAATTGAACTTTCTTTCCACTATGATCATCATGAAAATACATATTTCTCTTATTAGCTGAGTTAGGAACCTTACCAATGTTGAGATTGTTGATCATATTATGACATTGATGATTAGCCATAATAACAGTTTTTGGACTTCCAAATCTCATTTCATTTGGGTTCTCATGAATAATATCATTCCATTGTCCATAATATTCTCCATTAACATGAATACTACTATTTATGTCCATTTCCTAAAACCCAAAAAGAATATTATTAAAGGAAAAACTACTACTAGGGAAAAAAACATAATCAAGGGGGATTACATTCAATCTCTAACATCTTAGGTTTAATAATAGGTTTTTCATGATCGTTATCATAATTCTAGGATTGTAACCTATACCTATACTTAACCTTACATACATCCCTAGACATACATTAGATATATCTCTAAGGATATCACTAATGTTTTTTCATCCTAGTTTCCAAAGGTTAACTAAACCTTTACTCTGATACCAAATATAACGGACCCAAGCTTGACATACATGGACATTACATTGATTTTGTGGAATAATTAATACATAACCAAAACAAACACCCAAAGACAGTATTAGTTTAGTCTCTTGGGAAACTCGGAACATAATATTCAAAATCATGGTGAATGATCTTCAAAAACTCCCATAAAGATATTACCATCTTGTTTTATTACCTAAAACCTTTCTATAATTAATAGGGAAAAGAAAAAATATAAAGGGTGAACTCAAATTCATAGTAAGGGTATGCATGGAGAAAATAAAAAAAACATATACATTTGAACTTAAAAACATGAACATAAAGTTTAAACATAAAAATATTAAGTCGTGAAATAAATCATGGTAGTATGTATTGCATAGATCACAAATAAACATTAATCATAATAAAATATAATGGGAATAAAACATGTAATTATGGAAAACCATTAAGTACATGATATGATTTCCATAGTAGCCAAGGCATTGCTTCCAAGACCATCATAGTGGACAAAGTCCATTACTGAATCGGGTTTACTTGCCATTAAAGCCCTGTATTACTGAACCAAATTTACTTTTCATTCCAACCATGTAAATATCATGAGATATGAACCATTACAAAATGAATTGGAGTTTTATATATGTCCCACCCATCTCATAATGAAATTATTATTTTGTTCGCCACAAAATAAACATAAATCATTCATCACAACCCATCAAATAAAATGGTTTTCATAAACATCACCCCATCATAACATAATCCATATAAAACAATGGATATAATTTCATCATAAACAAAATAAAACCATGTAAATAATAGAGAAATTATAATTTAAACATAACTATATTAAATAATGTCATCATATATGGAAAATAGTTTTGATAAAACAAGTGAAATGAATTCATGGGGAAAATATCCTTTCTTCTTTCAAATCATTTCCTTTTCTCCAAATGACGTGAAATTTTAAAAGAAAATAATTTTATTGAAAATAATAATGAAATATTATAGAGGAATATTTATGTAAATGAGGCATTATAAAATTGTAAAAAAAATTTCACACCGCATAGGTTGAAAAAACATTCTCCTCATAATTTTTCCAAAAAAGTCAAAAAGTACCTCGTATGGTAAACAAAAGAAAGATTCCTTCCATACCACATAGTAAAATTAAAAAAGAGGTAAACACGACTTTAAACCTACATTTAAGAATAGTAAAAAATTTATGAAACCATTTTTTATAAAACATGGACATGGATTATAAAGATAACCCCAATAAATACTTACAATTAAACCATCTCGGATAAGAATGATATTGGAATAATTATCCCTTTCCATTTTTGGTCGGTGGAATCTTACGTGTCATAAAATAAAGAAAATTTAATTCATATGTAAATATAATATCCTACATAATAAAAATCTTAAAACCTTCTTGGGAACCATAAACACCATACAAAAGAAATAGATGGTGATTAAGGCATATATCCCCTAGAAATAAAAGTGAGACGAAATAATCCCTTACCTTAGGTACGATTTCTTCTTTATGTGTTCGAGCCTCCTGTATAATGATTTAAATAGTTCCATTGACTTATTCAAGAATTATATTCATTTTTATGATATCATATATGATTCCCTTGCAACATTATATTACTCGTTCATTAGTCAATTCCATGTTGAAGAAATGTTTTGAGTAATAATCGTTTCATTTATCGTACGTGTTTGGACTTGTTGTTCTTTATATTATTACTTATATCATGATTTATTTAATTCCAGAATGTAAAAAATGATTTATATAGCATATATATATTCATTATATATATATATATAATAGATTGAAAAATGAAATGAAATACACTTTTCATGGAGACGGTAGGTCATACGTACGCATGAACACTGTTTTCCTTTCCTTATTGACTTGAATGGATGTAAGTAGATGATATATATATATATATATAAAGTAGAATTATTATTTCATATATCTCATTATTATTTATTATATATACATTATAATAATTGTTTGATGGTTAACATGGAGAATGAATCTCATCGCGTTGTGGAGACGGTAATCCATACGTACGCACAAGCGATGATATCATTCCCATAATTACTGAATGGAATTGTAGTGGATCATATAATATATCATAATTAGTATCATGTTATAATAATCATATATTGTTATTATTTCCACCATTATACCAATCCATGTAAGTTGGTGGTGGAAAAACAGATTACACCACGGCGTGGAGACGGTAAGTCGTACGTACGCACGCACGATGATTTCAATTTTCATAGGATGGATAGAAGGTGAAATATCATGGTTTAATATTCATAATAACATTTCAGTATACAAGTGATACTGGAGTTATTAATTAGTAATTAAACAAATCATATAGAGTAAGTATAAGAAGAAATAAGTTTGAAATAATCGGTAAAGGATATTACCTCTTCTTCGACGCGCCTATTCTAAACCTCATCTTAGGGAAGTAAAGTTGGTCTTTGAATAAGAACAGGACCTCTAGTATGTTTCTAGATAAGTTTAAGAAGAGGAATGGGATGGGTTTGGATGGGTTTAAAATCTCAAAATGGAGTGAATAGAAGAGGGACGAGGTTCCCTTTTATAAGAGAGTAGAGGGGCACTTTTAGAAACCTCCAAAATATTAATTTATAATAAACCCAAACACCACTTAAAGACATCCAAAGTGAATCTAATTATAATATGAGATAATATAGGGTTTTAATATCATTAAAACATTAAATTTAGACATGTTTTTATTTTATTTTTAACCATATCATTTTGATTTATCCTTATTTAATCTATTTAATTTTTTTTGTTGTAATAATATTCTAAATTTTAAATGGTTTTAAATAATTACTTGTGTGTTGTGAATTCTCCATAATTGGATACTTTATGACATTATAGAATATATAAATTTTAATTTTAAAATTTTAAATATTTTTGTGATTTTAAAATAATTTAATAATATGATATTTTTATAAAATATCAATAGTGTCAATTTTGACACAATTAAATTATTTGAATTTAAATAAAATCCAAACATATTATAGAGTAAAACCAAAATATTGAATAGATTCATAAAATTTCATATTCATCTATAAAATTCGGGTAGAACAACAATTAGTTTATATAATATTTATTTTAATATTTTTAAAAAAATTATTTGATATTTCTCTTAATAAAATAATTACAAAAACATTTTTGTATAATTATTTAATATCCTTATTTGTTTCATAAAAATTAAAATAAAATACAATGATGAAAAAAAATCTAATATATTTCATAATAATAACTTCAGTGTAATTTTTCATCTAAAACACCCAAATTTTAAAATGTAATGTTTAATAAATTATGAAGGTGATAATTTTGACATCATTTTAAATAAAATAATATAAATGTCATAATATGTTTTATAAGGCTCAAAATGGTCCACAAGTAGACACCTGGATGATTATGGTGTATATATAATCTACCAATAAGTTTTGTTCATGTTTTTGGGCCTTTTATGGGTATTAATATTTTAATAAAACCTATATTATTGATTTTTCACTAAATAAATAATTTCTCCATCATTAATGTATAATCTATTAAGGTAACTATATATTTCTTAAAAATTTAAAATAAATTACCATGATAAATAATAACATGTTATTTTTTAAATGAGAATTTATAATCAAATTTATATTCTTTTTAACCTTATATTAAAAATAATTTAAGTATTAAAGTTTGAGTGAGACATATTTCACTTTCCTTTAAATAAATCAAATTAATGGTCTTAATCTCATCCAAGTGGGTTCCAATGGATAAAATTTAAACCCAAGTATATTATAGGACAAAATATAATAATCCAATTATATTAAGACAAGTGTTAGGGTAATTTTATAATCTTATTTTTTACCTTAATTACACGATTTACCTTTAACTATGGTAAATAAAATTTACCGTAGTTACTATTCATAATGGCCAAAAATAAAAGTAGACAATTAACATAATTTGGACCTACTGATTCCAAATATTTAATCCATTTTTCCAAATGAAAAACACAGAATTTTCTTTAATTAATTTAAATTTAATCCTGTTGTTGAGAAAACGGGTTTTAAAATTTAAAACATTGAAAAATATTGAAATATTTTTACCTATGATTTCAATGTAAAATTAATGCTAATGAAATTAATTATATTAAATAGTAAAAATATATTCTATTTATACTTTAAAACTATTAATTATTATTACTTAACCATATAAATTATCTCGATGAAAAAAGTTGTTTTAAATTAAAATTTAGCATATTTTTACTATTCATCAAAATATGAAGGTTATCATAATAATGTAAAAATTTTATCCAAAATAAACTTTTATATATTAATTCAAAATAATAAGTTTAATTTGTCAAATTTAACTTATAAACATGTAAAAAATTAGATTTACAATGGGTGCGCCATCAAAAGGTGACCAAACTGGATTTTTTGTAAAATACATTGTTTATCTAAAAATTTAATTTTGTTCTCATACTATATTCTAGAAAATATGTAATATGAATGATAATGTTATAAAATTAAATGTTTTGTTAATACTATTCATAACGGCTTATTCATAATAATATTATAATAATATATTGTTGTTTAGTGAAACTCGGTATTGCGTACAACACATGCCATCAAAGAAGGTCCCTTTTGCGTGTAATGCAAGCCATGTCAGTGTTGTGTGTAATATTCCTTTGGGGTTGTGTATAACATAATATAATATTATTTCATTGAAAAAAATCTATATTTAGTGTTGAAATCTACCAAAATAACATGAAATTGTGCATCAAACAAGCCCATAATAGTGTTTCGTATACAGCAAGCTAATACTGTGTTGTGTATAGTGCAAGCTAATATTGGTGTAGCATACAACACAAGACATAAATAAAATTAAGAAGAATATTTCTCATAAAATTTCTAGGTGTTACAGTATTAGTGTTTTTCTGATTCACATTTCCCAGAAACAATTATTAAAACATTGATTACCTAGTCCAAGACAGCTCTTTCAAGGGAATGGCTCGTCATAAAGCTGGCAGGGTGGGGGATCATCAAGAAATTTTTTATCTTGATTTGTTTCTTCTATTTGCTTCCCCCATTAAATTTGATAGAATATCTCTCATCCATTGGAATTTTTCTTCATGGGTATCTAGTCTTTATCTCATCTATTTCATTTTTTTACCTTTATCATCCTCTTGTTTTTTTTCAAAATATGTTTGGGGTGTCACCCGAAAACCCACACCTCTAACATGTCCATACTATTATGGATTCTTGAAGGCCATTAATAGTATGTTTTTACCTGGTACAATTTTTGTGGATTCTTATGACTATGTCAGATAGAAAATATAGGAGAATTTGTAATAATTTTTATTTAATAGAGATTTAATGCAAAACAAATTTGTAATATGTCATACATACACATGTTATCCCTAAACATTACATCTAACTTTGTATTTGATGCCATTTATTTTCACCATAATTATTTTTTCTAACACTATCAAACTATGGTTCTCCTATTTTTTCTGAGTTGTTGACCCTTCATCACCTACCATTTCCTCAGGAGAAGCATCATCAATATGTTCATCTGAATCAGTAGTAGTGAAATATAAAGATGGTAGTTTTAATTATACACTGGGAGAAATAATAGTTTGAGAAACCTATTGTTCCTCAATATTGGGAGCACTACCACGTGCATACGGTCCTTGTTCCTTTGCACTGCAAGCATCAGTAGGTTTAGAGACCTATTGTTCCTCATGGTCGAGAGAAATAGAATGTTCAAAATTCATTCTCTATAGAAATGTTTTAACATTTAATTGACAGTACACAAATGCAGTAGTGAATGGATAATGACATGATGTAACATGATGTATATTAAAAAATATATATAACCTGAATATTGAAATCGGAATTTTTTTAAAGGATGAAGGGATTTGACCCCTCTATCGACTCTTCAAATCCCTTCATTATGGTCTCTTTTAATATAAAAACACCATCTACATTTGGACCACTACAAAATTATTACAACATACTAGTGAAAGTGTTATCCTCATTTGAAGTTTTATCTAACCCTTTAGTGGTTTTGGTCGATAAAAAAACAATTGACCACTTTCGGTTTGTGGGATCTAGAAAATAAAATACTTGTAACACCTATGATGCCATTGTAAATGGTTCATATTTGTAACATTCCATACTAAAATACACTCTCATGAATCCCAATTAATATATATTAACATAAATCCTATTATTAACCCACATTGATTGAAAAATCAGCACTTTAAATGTTTTATAATCAAAGCACCATTTTTTTATGATGCTGACCTATGACATATCCATGTAAATTGGATTTATTTCCTTAGTACCATAAACATGCATCACTTCATCCATATGTGTAACTCTACTATTTTTTAGGGTACTATCTTCATCATGTTCATTTTAAGAGAACTTATAACCATTAATTACATAACCATTGTAAGATAATACATATACACTTGCTACTCCATCTAGTCATTGAAGTTGTTCAGGAACTAAATCCGGATTTTCATCTGACTCTTTGAAAATATGGCCTTGAAACTATCCTATAAACAATTTATTGCGTGTATTTGATATCCATATTTTATACCTTGTTAGATACAAATGCCTAATAATTTCGTTGTGGGTTTCAACAAATGGGGAAACCTCCAAACTATTACGAAAAATGAAAAGGTGGGCATGCTCTCATTCTGGCATATTGATTATGACAACATCTCTTCCAGAAATTCCTTCACCCGCAAGACTTCTAGTGTGATGATATTTCTATTGCCCAATTATTTCCACACTGAAAAGGTATTTGGTATGGAATTCATTGAATTCCTCAACAATATATCACTCTACAATACAACCCTATGGCTGACATTAATTTTTGACATACCCTTTCAAAATATTCATATAGTGTTCAATGGGTTATATCTATCTATAGTGTATAGGATCACATAGTCTAATATCCCTCACCAAGTGAACCATCAAATAAACAATCGTATTAATGTATTTTGGTGGGGAGAATATTTCTAGTTCACATAATATTATGGTGGTTTCTCTTTCCCTAGTTAGAAATTTTGTGGGGCCTATAACTTTTTTGCATATAGATTTGAAGATGAAACAAAGCTTGGTTAATTTAGGATGGCCATTCATAGAAAAAATGAAATGTAAATATATATAAATTATATCTTTCATAAAAACATGGAATTAATTTGATTTTAGGACATTAACATTCAATCAATAATTTACATGATGTTCATGATATTAGATGAATACCCCTATAGATCCTTTATATCATTAATGAAGTTGAAATACTGATATCTCTTCTTCCTGGAAAGAGTTTAAGCAGCTGGAGGAATAAATGTTTGTTTTTTACCCTTCATTGGTGCCAACTCTTCTCATATTCCCATTTTAACCGTCTCTAACCTATTGTTAATTCCATTCTTTTTTTTGCGTATTTAGCAACGTGCCAATGAAACTATCACATACATTTTTTTCAACATGCATAACATCCAGAAAATGTTTCAAGTATAGAAAATTTCATTATGATAATTCAAAATAAAATGTTATCTTTTTCCAATAAATTTTTGTAAGGTTTTTTGAAAATAGTGTACCAAAAGTGTCTATATCTTTTACATTCTCAAACAGTTGATCACCTGTTAGTGGGGACGGTGTTGTATATTCTTTTTACCTTCTGTCAAATGATTTCGTCCACGATCGGTACTTATGCTACTGGGATAGAAATATACATTGTCTTAGAAACATTGTTTTTGATGAATTTTTCAACCTAATTGACTATATACCTTGTTCACAAATGGGACACAATTGAGTTCCTTTAATTATATATCCTAAAATATTTCCATAAGTGGGAAATTCAATTATCATCGCATGAAATGTGGCTTTCAACGTGAACTCTTCATTTCTCTAGGCATCATACAAAATAACACATGAATCCCACAATAATTTCAAATCCTCAATCAATGGATCCAAATAAACATCAATATCATTACCTGGTTATTTTGGACCTAATATAAGCATAAATAAAATGATTTATTTTCATTTAATGCATTACCACGGTGGTAAGCTATAATTTACCAACATGTAAATCCATGTACTATGAGTGCTTCTTTGAAAACCAAAATGATTCAATCCATCTACAGATAATGCAAGATGAATGTTTCTTTACTTGTTTCCAAATTTAGGATACAAATGATCAATTCTCTTCCACTAAGGAGATTTTGATGGGTGATGTATTTTTCCATATTTAATTCTTATATCTATGTTCCACATCAATTTCCATATATTATCCTCACTTTCATATAGGAAACTAATCCTTGGAATGATTGGATGGTACCATAAAAATTTCGTAGGGCCGGGTCCATCTTTCTTTTATAGAGAATCATCACACTATGAGCATTTCGTAAGTGATTTATGATCATTGAGAAATAGTATAAAATAATTTGGGAAGGAATGTATTCTTTTAGAGATCATACCCATCGATTGTAGCATTCTTTTAGAACCGTATGTTTAGCTTGAGAGCTCATTATCTTCTAGGAGCATGGTATTCATGAGTGAAAGTAGTTCCATAAAATCGGCATCACTCCATCTGTTTCCTACTTTCAAATATATAGCTTAAGTACAGATGAAAACATTGTATTTATAGTGCAACTAGCATACAATGTCATCTTTACATGACTATATAAATTATCAATCAATTTTTGGAAATAATGAAGTTCAACGTCAACTATCCTTATTAATTCTTCAACACGATCTTCGTCATCATTCATATCTATAATCACATCATCAATATGGCCTTCTTCATTTCCCATAATTTTCATCAAATCATATGATCCATAAAACACAGTTATATCCAGCCACTAACTGCATTCTCTTTTTCCCCATGTTTATTCCACAATTTTTAACTTCGATCTAGTTATTGATAGATGATGTGTTCCTCCAACCCCTCTACACTAATTTTTCTGTAATAAAATTAGTGTAAACACATAAAAAAATATTTTAAAAGGTTCATATGCATGATATTTTGTAAACTTGATGAACTATTTCACTCCATCTTCATACTCATTTGTTATAAGATTAGCATCCATACATTATTTATTCATATTTATCCAATTTTATTCGGTAATATTAATATTTAAAGAAATAAATACACAGAATGTTGATATACAAATTAACCAAGGATAAAAAAGTGGGTTTAAATAAATATCATAAGGGTATACTCACCACTTTAATAAAAATTCAACATTTTTAACACTCTCAAATCACTGAAACTATTGGTTTAAAATCCAATTAACATAAGAATATTTATTAAAACGCCAAGTAAGTGATTTCCACTAATTCCTAATGGTTAGTAGTTCTCTACAGTGAATCTTTATATCATTTGATGTTTAAATCCAAGAACCCCTTTAACGGACCATCCATTTTGAAATAGAGTTCTAGCTTTACAAAAAAATCTTGATATCAAAAATACTAATTAAAAACCTCCTAGTGCTCATTATCTAGATTCATGATTAATATTTTAACTAAAACAACCTCATAAATGATATCAGGTCTTATACACACCATGATTTACATCAAACATGATATAACTAATTCTTATATAACCTTTTCTATTAACTTTAAAAAATCATCTATTTTAGGTGAGTCCTCCGTTGATTGTTTTAAATGTCATGCTAAGAGAGTTCTCAAAAGTTTTAACTCGCTAATTTTGAATATTTTTAACACCTTCTGGATATACACTAACTAAATCATGAGAAAAGTTATAAACTTTAAGTCTCTTTCAATATTTATCCCTAATATCTACTTTCTCGAACCAAGGTACTTCATTTGGGATCTTGTAGATAAATAAATATTCAACACTTCCAACCTTTCCTTCATTGTCTCAAATAATAGAAATTCATCCACATAAAGAAGTAAAATGATAAAAATCCCTTCATAATATACCATCGTATAGTAGAACAACCAAACCATACAAATTGGTGAAACTAGTAACTATGTGATATTACTAGTGTAGTATACATCTCAACCTATTTTTTAATTCCTAGGTTTCCCATGTAGCCAAACAAGTGGAAGTGAGAAACAATAAGCCAATGATCATCACTTGAATAAATATAATATAATTAGTTATCACATATCAACCCTAACACCCTAACAAGAAGGAGACAATTTTTAAATCCATGAATATGTATCAAGCATTTCATATTAATAATAAATCACATCCTGAGTTAAAAGATCTAAATAGACATACAAATCAAGGGGACTAATTTTGAGGGTTTGACAAACATCAAATTAATTCCTTTTTTGAAGTGAAAATTATCCTTTGAAATATAACTTGGGATATGAATTTATAAAACTAAGATTTAAATATATATTTCTTTAAAATTTACTTTAAAAGAATATTTCAAAATGAAAACCACTCATGGAAACCATTTCAAACACATAAACCACTTTGATAACGAGAATCTTCCTCGTTGGATGGTTGTTCAAAAACCAAACATATATTTAATTTTTAAAAATTACCTCCTATGAAACTCACACTAGTTTCAAACAACCCTTTAAAATTATAAATTCAATTTAAAATGATCCATAGGGAATATACATATTTACTTGGCACTCTAAAACAAAAAAAATTATGATTTAGAATATAAAACCATAGATTACCATATGTTCTAAGTGATAAATTCCATGAAACAAATTTACACTCATCAAGGGAAGAATATATAGTTATAATTTGATAGGAAATGATTTTAAAAAAAACTCAAACATCCATGACATGTCATGAAAATGGATTTCATAGAAACACATTAAAGAAGAGCCGATGCATGTGGGGAGGTTCAATCGACTGGTTACGATAGGTGGGTTCTTGGCTCTGGAGATGCTCCATGGTGGTGGAGGTCCAACAATGGAAATGAAGCAAGCACGAGATGGGCTACAATATGATGGTCATCATAGTGGGTGGTGATCAGCTTTAGCAATGGATGTGTTTGATGAGCCAGGAAACGACAGCAGACAGAATCCAACCAGTGGGCAAAAAAGGTTTTCGTCAGAGTGGTATAAGTCTCTATCAATGTCTGTCGAGGTCTATATTACAATGAGAGTTTTTAACAGAAATACGGGTTGGAAATCCCTTGCTTGACAGCAGGGGTGTTGGTCTGTCAGGACTATGCCCTATAATATGATGGTAGGAATGGTTTGACGGTGTTGGTGTGGGGATCGTGTGATGCATGGAACTGTGGAGCTTAATAATTTATTTGTGCAGTTGAGCGTATGTTTTGGTGACGTAAACCATGTTGCTCTTATTGGGAAGGTGATGGTGGTTTTGGGGATGAAGACACCGATAGAGGTGTTGTGTATGTGTTTGTGCGGTCTTATGGTCCATTTAAATTTGTATAGGTATGGGGTAATATATTGTATGGGTCTTCGAGGTTATTATTAGTGGGATCTTTGATCAAATTAATAGTGGATGGATTATCCCTTTGGGGTCTATGACCTTTTGATTAGGGGTTTCATGTGTGTGTGTGTTTCTGTGTTTCTGTGTATTTATACACCTAAGAACCTTCTTAATATAACTACAAATAAATATTTATTTATTTGTAATTAAAATTTTATAATATATATATATTTATAGTTATAATTATAAATATATATTACAATAATTTTAAAATTATAACAAATATATTAATTATATTTATAAATTTATTAATATATATAATTAATATATTATATTATAATTTTATAATTATTTATTTATATCTATATTTATTTAGAATTATAATTATATATATATATTAATTTAATTGCATATATTATGGAGGTGTGTAATGTCTCGGCCCAAACAACCACTCGAACAATGCTAAACGGGCCTTGTGTTACCCACCTTAAGTGCACCTCCCTGAATGCCAAAGGCCGGTAACTAGTAGTGGGGGTATTAATAGGTATAGGGTGTGAGACGAATATCATTAGGATACCACCCAATGGTGCATACCAAGATTGAGTGTTTAAACAAGAAATAAGTGAGTAGTATGCTGCAAAAAAAAATACAAACTCCAATGGCGCCACCAAGGAGTGTCACCTGTTTCAGCCAACACCAAAATCTCAGTCCTGAAACCCAGCACATGTGCCTCCTGACACCGCGTGTCTCAAGTATCGATGTCCCAAAGGCACACCCAAGAAATAGTAACTCGGCACCTTGTGCCTCTGAACAACTCGTGTCTTAAGTACCAACATCTTGTTGGCACGCCCAAGCAGTAGTAACCTGGCACTATATGCCCCCAGACGCCTTGTGTCTCAATTACCGATGTCCTGTAGGCACGTCCAAACAATCTGAAGGCTCATCACCTACCATGTGGCTTCCAAAACAAGCACCCACAACCATAATCACCTAAACCCATCTACGAGGGCATCTACCCACACGAGGGGTCAAAACCACCTCATCATGGAGTCTAGTTGTGTTCACAGGACTCAAAACACGTGAGCAATAATCAAACAAATTTGAACCCAAGCCACAACCTCTCGGACACCTCCTTCCCCTACAACCATGTCGCTCAAAAACCAATGGTCTTCCCTTCCATGTAACCCAATCCATGCCCAACCTGACAGTCACAATGCCTCAATTTGACGTCCTTGATGCCCAATCTTATGGCCAAAACACCCAAATAATTTGGGCCAAGACCAACTAGTGATCAATATCACTCAAGAATATCCAGTCCATTCCCAACACAATCCAATGTTTCCTGCATATGTAATATCAAGAGTCACATATATATAATCAAATGAATCACTTTAAATTAAAATAAAAATTTAAATAGTTGAATTACACTAGACATGTATTGTCCCATACCAGCACTGAGGTCTTTAATGCCTCTAACAAGTCATATCATTATTTAACAAATTAAAATCATCATTTTAAATCAATATAATTTAATTATAGACATTTTGGAACCCCTAGCCTAAATTCCCCACATGAGAAATGATCTCTCACCCCACCTCGCTCAATCATAACAGGTGTAGGGAATACCCACAATATCCCACATCGTATAACAATCAATTGAATATGTATAAATAATGTTGCACTCAAAAACCAATTTTTTTTAAATCTTCAACCCCCAAATGAGAACGAAAACAAAAAATTAAGTATGCACCCCCTACCTTGTACTAATACAATGATTTTCCTCATCCAACAACCTCTAATTTGGTCTAAATCTTGGTAGATCTTCAAAATGATCAAAAAAACTCAATCCCATGTAACATAGTTTAGAATATAAATCAATAAGAATGACTATAAAGTAATCAATTGCTTACTGAGGGGGTTCCAATGCATTTGATGGAAATAATGATGGAGTTTGTATGGATGATCGGGCACAAAAATGAGCTCTGGTGTCGCTTGTTCATGAACCCGAATGAAACTCTCTATCCTCTGCCTCAAAACGAGGCTACATCCAATTCTAACAAATAAATAAATAAATACACGGTGTGTATATAGTTATACACTCTGTGTATACCATTTAAATATTCCTTTGGAAACAGTTTTCCGCTGACTTACTTAGCTAAACTACCGACATGACTACACGGTGTGTACTAGGGCATACACATCAAGTGGTTGGTTTTTCCTCTCTTCCTCACTAACTTCCCCAAACACAATTTATATCCCTCAAACACAGCCACATGACATGGCGTGTACTAAGAGTACACAACATGTATGTGGTTATACCTCTCTTCCCAACCAACACGTTGACACGCCATGTATGTCCTTCACACACGACCAAGGTACTCGACAAGTACTGGGTAGTACACAATGTGTAACCCCAAAATCATTCCATGTGTCCAATTTTAGTCCATAATGAACGAGACTCCCCTGTTTTCTCAAAAACATCTCAAAAACAACCCAAAAATGAAAAAAAGAGACTCAAACCTCAACGAAAGAGGTGGGTTCTTACAATCATCCCCCCTTAAATTAATTCGTCCCCGAATTTCCCTTCCAATGGTGGTGAAGAACATTTTCGGACACGTATGGTCCAAAACTCAAATAAAGAAAAGATTCACAAACCATTTTCTGGACCCATGGTTCTCCTGTTATGCATCATCACCCCCACACCTCATAAGGTGCTCCCGGGTTTCTTCTGACACCCATTCATGTCCCACACTGCATCAGTGTCTGCCTCAATAAGGACCTACATCCCTTGGATACTAAAAACACAACCTAGTTTCTTTCACCTCATGTAACCCACATCCTTGATGCCCCTATGCCCTCAAAACCTCAATTACCCACATCCTCAATGCCTTGATGCCCATGACACCTCATGTAAATAGAATCCTTGATGCTCCTGATTCCACACATCTCATATAATTATAAATATATCACTAACCCAAAATGGTTCCAAACTAATAACCAACATCTGGTCAGTCCATATAACTATTTTGCACCTCTTTCACTCAAAATGGACATGCCTCAACTCTCCATGCTAAAAATAAAACATGTAATCATGGCCACGCCATGGTGTACCTCTGACTGTCATCGGCTCACCAGCCTGCTCAGCCTCTAGCAGCTCTAAGACATGAACCTGTCCTAACACATAGTTTCCTAAAGCATTTCCCCCTTGTAGTGATTCACCAGTCCCCATCCACTAACCCCATGGTTGGGTCCCACTGTCTTTGTCACGTCCTCTATGTGCAACTGAACCTTGGCTTCCCAACCTCATGACCTTCTTACCCACCCTCAACAGTGCCAAGTATCAAATGTACCTCGGGCCATGCTCCACCCGACAACCATAGTTGCCTCTAACCATTGACCAAGTCGCCCAATTCTAACAATTAGACATCCTCAATTCGATGTCTAGGATTCCCAATCCCAGGGATCAACAACCTCTTAGTCATAGTACCTACCAACTCATATGTGATCCAGGCCGAATACCCTACAACATAAAATTATACAAATATATAAATCATGTAAGATCACACTGCATAAAATAATCAATTATATTAGGAATTTCACCTATTCAAATGAAATTTTTATTCATTACATGTATTTATCACTTAAAAAAGTATACATGTAGTGAGGAAATGGAAATACCCTAAAAAGGCACCTATCAAAATCCATACAATCACGTCTTTCCATACCGGGACAAGGTTCAATTATCCCTTTCTGCATCAGGTAAATGATCACATATCACAACCAACAATATCACACACCAAGTTATCCACCAATGTGGAAATAATATAAATATTTATCTATGAAAAACAAAAATAGAAATTCTCATCCAAGGAAACTTGGTATGTCCCTCATACCTAGGCCTGCAGGCAACCAAGCACAAGCTAGTAACCTAGTTCCAATAACAACCTATCTCTAGTCTACCATATCCCAAATAGTAAAACCAGTAGAAGTAAAAAGGAAGTCTCAATCTCATTAGTAGTCAGTAAAAGGATACTACTAAATCCCTATCATGAAAAACTCCTCCGAAACCAATTTGTAACATCCCAGTCCAAATAGCCACCTGAATAGTGCTAAATGATCCTGGTGTTACTAACCTTAGGCAAACCTCCCCGAATGACAAAGGTTGTCGACTAGAAGCAGGGGTGTTAACAGTTATAGTGCGGAGGCTATACCCTCTCATAGGAAAATAAGGTACTGGTCCGAGTATAATAAAGAAACCTTCATTAGTAATAAAACTCATCAGACTCAAACTAGACCCACATAGCAGAAGCACATCCAAAAACAAATAAACAATGGAAGAAATATATAACAAGTTCAGTGGAATGTAAAGAGAATATCTTGTGGAACACCACATGTAACTATGACAAAAAACAACTATAACATGCATCCATATCATATTAATATATAAAAAGGGCACAAATGTCTAACCAACAGTAGTAATAATAAAAAAGGTAATCATGCTGATAGAGTAATGAAACTAAATGGAAGTAAAACTCTAGCTAGGCATGACCTCAAGTTCCATACCATTCTCCATGCCAAACAACACAACAATCTAGCTCCTAAGTCTGATCCCTTACCGGTACATAAAACCATAAAATCTACACGTGTCTCAAAGGGACCGTGTATGGTGTGAATCAAATCTCAATAGGATACCACCCAAAGGTTCGTACCTACTATGAGTGTTTAATCATTCAATAAGTAAACAGTATGATGAAAAAATAAACACATTCTTAAATGGTTCTCAGCAGCCACCAAGGAGTGTCACTTGCTTCATCCAACAACAGAATCTTAGTCACAATACCTTGCACCACGTGCCTTCTGACACTGCGTGTCCCATGTACCGATGTCCTGAAGGCATGCCCAATCAATAGTAACATGGAACCTTATGTCTCCTGGCACCTCGTGTCTCAAGTATCGAGGTCCATTAAGCACACCAAATAATTAGTTCTCAACAACATGTTCCACCCTTGTCACCTCGTGTCTCAAGTACCGCCATCCCGTAGGAATTCCCAAACAATCTAAAGGCTCTTCATATTCTACAAGGATTCCACAACAAGCACCCCCAACCATAATCTACAAACCACAACAATGGGTTCCCCTACTCACACGAGCTGTCAAAAACACCGAATCATAGAGTCTAATAGTGTGTACAAGACTCAAAACATGTGTGAGAAGTAATCTCCAAAATTATAACCAAAGGCAAAACCTCTCTAGAACCTCATTCCTTTGCAACCATGTCGCTCAAAATTCGATAACCATGCCACCAATGTAACCCGGGCTATGCCAAACCTGACAGCCACACTACCACAATCTGACATCCATGACACCCAATCCCATGGCTAAACCACCAAAATAATCTGGGCCAAGACCAACCATAGATCAACAACACTCATGAATATCTGGTCCATGCCCAACACAACCCAAAGGTTATAGCATATTCAATATCAATCATCACATATATATAATCAAAATAATCACTTTAGAAAGACAAAATAATTTAAACAGTTGAATTTCACTAGCAATGTGCTATCCCATAACATCACCGAGGTCATTAATTCCTATAAAATGTAAAATCATTCCTTAACAAAGTAATATTAGCAGTTTAAATTAAGACAATTCAATTATATCTATTTTGGAACCCCCTTCCAAAATTCCCCAAATGAGCAACGACCTGTCGCCTAACCTCGCTCAATCACAATAGGTGCAGGGAATTCCCACAACATCCCACATGGTATAATAATCAATTTAATATGCATAAACAATGTTCCTCTAAAAACCCAACAATGTGTTAAAAATCCGCAATCCTCAACTGATCACAAAAACACAAAATGAAGTATGCACAACCTACCTCATATTTGTACGATGATCCTCCTATGGAAAAGGCCTCTAATTTGGTCTAAATAATGGTATATCTATAAAATGGGCATAAAAGCTCAAACCCCTATAAAATGGTTTAGAAAATAAATAAATAATAACGGATCAGGAGGAATCAAGAGCTTACTGAGGGGGTTCCAACACATCTAATGGAAATCGGAACTAAGTTCGGATGGATGTTCGGGTGTAAAAATGATCTCTGATGCTACATGTTCATGATCCCAAATTAAATCCCCTTCCCTCTACTTCATAACAAGGATACTTAAAATTTTAATGAAAAAAGAAAATACATGGCATGTATATAGGTATACATGTTGTGTATACTATTTAATTGTTCCTTTGATGGTTGTTTTCTGGTGATTTACTTTGTCGGTCTACTGACATGACTACACAGTATGTACTAAGGCGTACATGGCATGTAGTTGATTTTTACTCTCTTACTTTCTGAATATTCCACACTCCATAAATATCCTTCATACATGGCCAAATGTGACGGTGTGTACTAGGAGTACACAGTGTGTACATGGTTTGACCACTCTACCTAGCCAACACGCTCACACGCAATGTATGGCCTTCACACATGACCAAGGAACACGACATGTCCTTTGAAGTACCTGGTGTATAACCCTAAAATCATTCCATGTGTCCATTTTTAGTCTAGAACAACCAAGTCTCCCCTATATTCTAAAAAAATCTCAAAAACTACCCAAAAACAAAAAAAGAGATCTGAACCTCAAAGAATGAACTGGGTTCTTACAAACATTCCCCTAAAAGAAATTCTTCCAAGAATTTAAATTCCACGGCTGGTGAAGAATATTTTTGGACAAATCTGGTCCAAAACTCAAATCATGAAAAGGTTCACTGACCTGTTTCTAGACCCTTAGTCCTTCCATGATGCATCGTCACCCCTGCACCTCATAAGGTGCTCACGTGTTTCATTTGACACCCATTAATGTCCCACACCACATCTGTGTCTTCCTCAAAAGGTCTTACATCCCATGGATACGAAAACAATATGGTGCATTGCACTTCAAGTAACTTGCATCCTCGATACCCCAATGCCCACTACATCTCATGTAATCTGCATCCTTGATGCCCCAACGCCCACAAAACCTCAAGTAACCCACATCCTTGATGCCTATGATGCCACACATATCATATATATATAAATATATCACACACCCAAAATGGTTCTAACCTATTGAGCAACATATGATCAGTCCATATAAATCATGTGCATCTCTTGTAATCAAATCATACATGCCTCAACAGGCCATGCTAAAAAGAAAAAAAGTAATAACGACCACACCCGTAGAATACCTTTGACCATCATTAGCTCACCAGCCTGCTCAGCCTCAGGAAGCTCTACGACATGAACCTAGACTGATGGCCTTCTTACCCGCCCTCAACAGGCCATGATATACCAGTCATTAGTGACTAACCCCACAACTATGTCCCACAGTCTCGGCCACATCCTCCGTGTGAAGATGAACCTCGGCTTCACAGAATCATGGCATTCTTACCCGCCCTCAACAGAGCCATGTATCAACAGTACCTTGGACCATTCACATCTCGAAAAACATCATTACCTCAAACCGATGACGGAGTCACCCAATCCTAACAGTCAGACTGTCTCAAACCGACGTCTAGGACATCCAATCCTAGTGATCGACATCGCCTCAGTCTTAGTACTTTCCTGCTCGTATATGATCCAGGCCCAATCCCCTACAACATGAAATTCTACAAATATATAAATAATAGAAGATCACATTTCATAAAACAAGAAATAATATTAGAAATTTCACTAATTCACTTGACATTTGATATTATTCACATAGTATTATCACTTCACAAAGTATAAGTGCATTTAGGAAAAGGAAATACCCTAAAAAGGTGTCTACCAAAAGTTATATAAGAATGTCATTCCACAACAATTCAAGGTCCAATTCTCCCATACCGCATTGGGTTGAGGATCACTTATCAAAGCCAATAATATCATACACCAAGTAAGCCACCAAGGTGGGAATCATATAAACTGTAATCTAAGAAAAATATAAATATAAATTTCAACTCAAGGAAACATGGTTCATCCCTCATACCTGGGGCAGTAGGCACCCAAGATCAAGCTAGAAACATATTTCTAATAACAACCTATCTACAGTCTACCATATAAAAAATAGTAAAACCAGTATAAATAAAAAGGCGTTCCTGATCTCATTAGTAGTCAGTCAAAAGTTTCTACTAACTCCATATCAAGAACAAATCCTCTAATACCACTTTGTAAAATCTCAGGCTGAAAAACCACCTGAATAGTACTAAATGATCTAAGTGTTACTGACCATAGGCGCACCTCCTTGAACACCAAAGGCTGCCGACTAGCAGCAAGGGAGTTAATAGGTATATTGGGGAGGTTATACCCTCTCGGAGGAAAATAACATACTGTTCTGAGTATAATAATAAAAACATTAGTGGATATAATGACTTAGAAGACTGGAATAAGACCCACATAGCAGAATCACATCCAAAAATAGATAAATAATAGAAACAATATATAACAAGTGTAGTAGAAAGTAAACAGAATAGCATGTTGAACACCACTTATAACTAGGAAAAAAAATAACCAGGAAATGTATCCATATAAGGTCAATATATAAAAAGGGAGACAATGGCTAACCAATAGTTGCTACAATAAACAAGGTCGGCATGATGATACATTAATGAAACTAAATGGAAGTATAACTCAAAATAGGCATGACATAAAGGTCCATACCAGTCTCCATGCCAAACAGCACTGCATTATAGCTTCTTAGGTTGATCCCTTACCTGTACATAAAACCATAAAGTCTCCACGCATCCCGAAAGTCCTGTATAGGGTGTGAGAAGAATCATAGTAGGATACCACCCAAAGGTAAAGACCTAGTATGAGTGTTTAAGTGGGAAATAATTAAACAATATGATGCAAAAATAAACACAAAATCTAATGGTGCTTAGTAGCCACCATGTAGTGTCACCTACTTTAGCCAACACCAGAATCTCAGTCACGCAATCCAGCACCATGTTCCTCCTGACACCGTGTTTCTCAAGTACCAATGTCCCAAAGGCATTCCCAATAAATAGTAACTTGACAACGTTTTCCTCCTGACATCTCGTGTCTCAAGTACCAATGTCTCATAAGCATGTCCAAGGAGTAGTAACCTGACACCATGTGCCCACTAACACATCGTGTCTCATATACCGATGTCCTATAGTTATTACCATTCAATAGAAAGGCGCCTCACCTTACACATGGATTCTACAACAAGAACCCCCAACCAGATTCACCAAACCACAACTATGGGGGCCTCTACCCACACAAGCAGTCAAAACTATCTCATCGTGGAGTCTACCTATGTGAACACGACCCAAAAAACAAGTGAGCAGTAATCTAAAAAATTAGAACCCATGAAACAACCTCTCCAGCACCTCGTGCCCCTACGACCATGTCACTTAGAAATTGATAGCCTTTCCATCCAAGTAACCCATGCCCAGCCCAACCTGACAGACACACAGCCCCAATCCGACATTCATGACACCCAATCCCATGGTCAAACCACCCAAATAATCTAGGCCAAGCTCAACCAGTGATCAACATAACACAAGAATATCTGGGCCACTCCCAACACAACCCAAAGGTTCCAGTATATGAAATATCAAGAATCACATATATGTAATCAAATGAATCACTTTAAATAGGAAAAACAATTTAAATAGTTGAATTTCACTTTCCAAGTGTTGTCCCATAACAACAATGAGGTATTTAATTCCTCTACCAAGTAATATCATTTTTTTAAAAACTAACTCAGCTGTTTAAATCATGACAATTCAATTATTGCAATTTTGGCCCCCTGGCCAAAATTCCCTAAATGAGAAACAACCTCTCGCCTGACCTCACTCAATAATAACAGGTGTAGGGCATTCCCGTGACATCCCACATGGTATAAAATTCAATTTTATATGCATAAGAAAAGTTATTATAAAAACCTAATGTTGCATTAAAAATATGCAACCCCCAAATGACAACAAAAATAGAAAATAAAGTATGCACCTCCTACCTCGAACTCATACGATGATCATCCTTCAGCAATAACCTCTAATTTGGTCTAAATCAAGGTAGATATACCAAACAAGCATATATTCTCAAACCCATATAACTCAGTTTATAACATAAATCAAGAATAATGGATCACGTGGAATCATGAGATTACCAAGGGGGTTCCAACACATCTGACGACGATTGAAACAAAGTTTGGATGGATGATCAGGCACAAAAATGAGCTATGGTGCCGCTTGTTCATGAACCCGGACAAAAACCTCTACCCTCTGCCTCAAAAAGAGGCTACTTCATGTTTTAATGAAAAAAAATAAACAGTGTATATAGGTACACATTTTGTGTATACCATTTAACTATTCCTATGGTGGCTTTTTTCCATCGATTTACTTTACCAACCTGCCGACATGACTACACGGTGTGTACTAGGGAATACATGATGCATAGTTCATTTTCTCCATCTTCCTCACTGACTTTTCTGCATGCCATGTATATCCCTCATACATGGCCACACAACACAAAGTATTTTAGGAGTACACTGTGTGTACGTTGTTTGAACTCTCTACCCAGATAACATGCTCATATGCAATGTATGTCCTTCACACACAACCAAGGTACACGATTTATACTCGGGATTACATAGAGCATAATCCCAAAATCATGCCATGTGACTATTTTTAGACTAGAATGACTCAGTCTCCCCTTTTTTCTCAAAAACAGATCAAAAACAACCTAAAAATTAAAATAACAGACCCAAAAATTAATGAAAGACTCAAATTCTTAAAAACATCCCCCCTTAAAAAAAGTTGTCCCCGAATATCCCATCCAAGGGAGGTGAAGAACTTTTCTGGACAACTCTAGTCCAAAACTAAAATCATGAAAAGTTTCACTGACCTGTTTCTGGATCCATAGTCCCCCTGTGACGTATTGTCACCCCTATACCCCATAAGGTTCTTCCATGTTGCTTTAGATACCCATTCCTGGCCCACACCGCATCAGTGTCTGCCTCAAAAAGGTCATGCATCCCATGGATACCAAAAACAAAAACTGGTGCCTTACACCTCAAGTAAATCGGATCATCAATGCCCCAATGCCCACATCACCTCATGTAACATGTATCTTCGACGCCTTGATTCCCACGACACCTCAAGTAACCCGCATCCTAGATTCTCTTGATGACACACATCTCATATATATAAAAATATATCACACACCAAAAAAGGTTCCAACCTATTGACCAACATCTTGTCAGTTTATATAAATCATGTGCACCTCATGCACTCAAAACAAACATACCTCAACAAGACCTTCCATAAATAAAACAAGTAATCATGGCCATACCCATGGTGTGCCACTTCCTGTCGTCATCTCACCAAGCTCCTCAGCCTCTGGCAGCTCCACGGTGTGCACCTGGCCTGATACACTAATTTCTAAAGCTAGTAATCCTTGTAGTGTTGCACCAATCACCGGCCACTGACCCCACGGGTGGGTCCCAATATTTCTATAACATTCTTCACATGTAGATGAACCTCATCTTCCTAACCTCATGTCCTCCTTACCCACCCTCAAAAAATCCATGTATCAAAAGTACCTTGGGCCATGCCCATTCCAACGACTGTCATTACTTGAAATCGACGACTAAGTCGCCCAATCCTGAGAGTCATACTGCCTCAAAAAACATCTAGGATGCCCAATCCTGGTGATCAACATCACCTCAGTCATAGTACATGCCTCCTTGTATATGATCTTCACCAAATCCCCTATAACATGATATTATGAAAATATATAAATCATGGTAGATCACATTGCATAAATCAAGAAATTCTATCTGGAATTTCACATATTCATGTGACATTTTATATTATTCACATGGTATTATTACTTCACAAATCATATATATGGTTAGGAAATAGAAATAAACTAAAAAGGTACCTATCAAAATCCAGGAAATCACATCCTTACATTCCTGGACAAGGTCAAATTCTCCCTTACCACACTGGGTCAAGGATCACATATCACAACCAATAGTATCACACACCAAGTAATCCACCAAGGTGGAAATCATATAAATATTATTCTGAGAAAAAAATCAATTCCCACCAAAGAAAACATGGTCTGTATGTCGTACCATGGGCTACAAGAACATAAGCATAACTTAGAAACACAATTCCAATAACAACCTATCTCCAGTCTACCATATCCCAAATAGTGAAACCATTATAAATAAAAAGGTACCCTCGATATCATTAGTATTCAGTCAAAAGATACTACTAAATCCTAATAAATAAATACTCCTCTAATACCAATTTGTAACATCCCAACCTAAAAAACTTCCCAAACAGTGGTAAACGGGCCAAGAGTTACTGACCTTAGGAGCACCTCCCCGAACGGAAAAGGCTGCCGACTAGCAGCGACTGTGTTAACAGGTATATTGTGGAGGTTATACCCTCTAGGAGGAATATAATGCACAAATCTGAGTATAATAATAAAACCTACAACAGAAATAAAGACTCAACCGACTTGAACTAGACCCACATAGCGAAAGAATATACAAAAACAGATAAACAATAGAAGCAGTATATAACAAGTGTAGTGGAAAGTAAACAGAACAGTATGTTGATATTCACTTTTAACAATGAAAAAAACAACCAGAACATTAATCCATAACAACTGAAAATATAAAATGGTCACCAATGGATAACTAATAGTTTCTACAGTAAACAAGGTAATCATGCTGGTACAGTAATGAAAATAAACAAATGTAAAACTCCAGCTCGGCATGAACTCAAAGTCCAAACCAGCCTATATGCCAAACCTCACTACAATCTATCTCCTTAGGATGATCCATTACCTATATTTAAAAGCATAAAGTCTACATGCATCCTGAAGGGCTTGTGTAGGTCATGAGAAGACACTTAGTAGGATACCACCCAAACTTCCGTACCTAGTATGAGTGTTTAAGCATTCAATAAGTAAACCAGTATGATGCACAAATAAACACAAAATCCAATGGTTCTCATCATCCACCATGGAGTGTCACCTACATTATCCAACACCAGAATCTCAATCACGCAACCCAGCACCATGTTCCTCCTAACACCACATGTCTCAAGTACTAACATCCTGAAGGCACACCCCAACAATAGTAACTCGACACCTTGTGCCTCATGAAACCTCGTGTCTGAAGTACTGACTTTTCGTATACTTTCCAAAGCCGTAGTAACCTGACACCATGTTCCCCATGACACCTCTTGAATCATGTACTGATATCACATGGTAATTCCCAAACAATTTGAAGGCTCCTCACCTTCAACGTGGCTTCCAGGGAAAGCACCCCCAACCATAATCAATAAACCACAACTACATGGGCCTCTAGCCACACGAGCGGTAAACCACCTCATCATGGATTCTACCAGTGTGCACACGACTCAAAACAAAGGTGAGTGGTAATCACAATAATTAAAACCCATGACATAACCTCTCTGGAACCTTATTCCCCTATGACCATGTCACTTAGAAACTGATGACTTTTCCATCTAGTAACTCAAGTCATGCCCAACCTGACATTCACACTGCCCCAATATGATGTCCATGATGCCAATTCCATGGATAAAACAACCAAATGATCTAGTACAATACCAAACAGTGATCAACTTCACTCAAGAATATATGGGCTATTCCCAACACAACCAAAATTTTCCAGCATATGAAATATCATGTATCCCATATATATAATCAAAATAATGACTTTAAACAAGAAAAAATTTAAACAGTTGAATTTCACTAGCCATGTTTTTCCCATACTTGCACTAAGGTCATTAATGCCTCTAACATGTCATATCATGCTTTAAAAAATTAAATTCAATGCTTTAAATTAAGACAATTCAATTATATCCATTTTGGCACCCCTACCCAAAATTCCCCAAATGAGAAACGACCTCTCGCCCATCCTCACTCAATCATAACAGGTGCAGGGCATGCCCACGACATCCCATAGAGTATAAAAATCAATTTAATATTCATAAAAATGGTTCCTCTCAAAACCTAACATTGCGTTAAAAATCAGCAACACCAAAATGAACACAAAATCATAAAACGAAGTATTCACCACCTACCTCGTACTCGTACGATGATCCTCCTCTGGCAGCAGCCTCTAATTTGTTCTAAATCAAGTTATATCTACAAAAAGAGCATAAAATATCGAACCCAAATAACTCGGTTTAGAACAAAAATCAATAATAATATCCCAAGAGGAATCAATAACATACTAAGTGGGTTCCAATGCATCTGATGATGATCGAAACGGAGTTCAGAAGGATGGTCGGGTGGAAACACAAGCTTCGGTGCTGGCTGTTCATGAACCCAGATGAAACTCGCTACCCTCTAACTCAAAACAAGTCTACATCCCATTTTAACTAAAAAAATAAATTACATGTATATATGTATACATGCCATTAATACCATTGAACTATTCCTTTGGCTTCTTTTTTATGCCGACTTACTTTGCCGACTTACTTTGCCGACCTACCGACATGACTACACGACATGTACTAGGGCGTACACGGTGTGTAGTTGGGTTTTCCTCTCTTCCTCTATAACTTCCACACACACCATGTATATCCCACATACATGGCCACACAACACAGTGTGTACTAGGAGTACACGACGGGTATGTGGTTAGACCTCTTTACCCAGTGAAGATGCTCACACGCCATGTAAGGCCTTCACACATAACCAAGGTACATGGAGTTTACTTGGGAGTATATAGAATGTAACCCCAAAATCATGCCATGTTTCTAATTTTAGTCTAGAATGACCCATTCTCCCCTTTTTTGTCAAAAAGAGCTCAAAAACTACCCGGAAACAAAAACAAAAGAGGCTCTAACCTCAATGAAATAACAAGGTTCTTACATGGTGGACCAGTATAGTTGTGTCAAGCAAAGAATAATAGATACATTATCTAGGAACCCAGGCTACAAATTTTTTAACAGACTCCATGTTCATAGGGCCTTCGGACCATCAAAAATGGGTGGGTTATCTCTTGGCGGTCTATGACCTACTCTTTCGGTTTGTGTGTGTTTCATTTCTATTTTTCATTGTAATTGTACCCCTAAGTACCTATAATATATAAGTATAATATATATTTATTATAATTTTAGAATTATTTCCATGTAGGTATATATATAAATTTATAATTATAACTATAATTAAATATATTTATAAATATTTGTATATAATTATAAATATATATAATTATTATAGATGTATCTATTTTTAATTTTATAATAATTTAACTATATATATTCAGTTATAATTATAATTATAAATAAATTTATTTGAAATTTATTTATATATAATTAAAATTTTATAATTATAAATATTATAGATATATTTAATGTAATTTTATAATTTTTATGAAAATAGATTCATGGATATTAAATGAACAAATCATATACATAGTAATGTATATAGATAGTAGTTGGGGCATGGCTTAGTGGTAAGTACCCCGTAATACTACATAAAAAATGGTGGTTCAAAACCCATTAGGCAGAGGTTATGTAGCAGTATTATAGCGTAATATAGTACTGGTGGAACTGTTGATAGGCGAAAATATAGTAGCGGTGGTCACTGTAGTAGGAACTGTAGTGGCGGCAACATTGTAGTAGTCTCGGTACTATTGCAGCACTATTCACTGGAGGGCCTTTGGATCAAAAAATTGGGCCTTCAGGACCATGTAATGGGATTTCATGCATATTTAGCCTACATGCCATGTAATTGAATTCATGCCCACTGGGCCTACGGGCCATGTATTAAATAAATAAGGATTTATGGGTGGGATATCACTTTGGGGGGTCTATGGCCTGCCTTTCCGGCCTATGTGTGGTGTGTGTGTGGGTGTTTAATGTAATTGTACCCTAAAGCACCTCATATATATATATATAACAAGTCATCACATATGGACAACATGAATAATAATAATAATGGTGTAATGTATAAATGAACATTAATTTATCATGAATACATATGATATGCACGTCAATTATATGCATGCATCAATATATTAATTGACTAAATTCATTGGAAACATACATTTATTTAAGTAAATTTATTATTTATAATTATAATTTGATATATTTAAAAGGTATTTATAAAGTAATATAAATATATAATTATAAATATAATAAATATATTTATTATTTAATAAAATTAATTATAATCTTATAATTATTTAAATATATATTTATAATCTTATAAATGTTTTTTAAACATTATATATATATATATTAGAATTATTAAAAATATATATATTAATTATAAACAAGTGTTTTTTATTTAATGCATGAAAAAATATATTATAAGATAAATATAATTTTTTTATATAAGTTAATAATATTTTTTATTAAAAACATTTATCAGTGCTATAAGATAATACTGATAAAGGACCCCCTTTTATCAGCATGTTTTTCTTATCACTAATAAAGGTTTGTGCTACCCTTGCGCCGATCTGTGGTAGTGGTTGGGGATGGTACTCCCTAGTCAAACCATGGTGCAGGTCCCCCATAATCCCAACACTAGTAGAACAGATTGAGTGTGATATCTAAATTTTTACTAGGGAAAGATACCTCCTTATCACCTAGGGTGTGAGTCCCCCATTCTTGTTACATAGGTAGGGCTTGTAACCCTTTATACTGCACTGGGAGCGGGATCCATACTTACAGAGGGGTCCTCCCCCATCATCAAGCTCCCGAAAGGAGTTGATCCTCTACAAGAGTTGTGCCCCCCTGAGCAATGCAGCACAGTAGCAAGGATAATGCCCCTCTACATATATTATAGTGATGTTTCATGGGATTCATGAATGGATTTGTGTCTCCCTTGATTGTGAAGTATATTAGATAGGTGTGGACCCCTTCACACAAACTAATTTATAGTTTTTCATGATGTTGGTAATCATATATGGACCTTTGGAGCTATAAGAAGACTCATCGTTCTTAGATGGGTTGTGGAGATAGATATCCCCTTTCAATATTTATTTGGGATTCTATTTGATCATGTTTGGTTTATTGTTATGGTTTTTGTCTCATATTCTATTTGGAAATCATTTGTTATGATGAGATGACTTCTCTCTCTTGATGATTTGTGCTTGGTGATTTTAGGATGTCCAACTTGGTATATTTATATACTAAACAAGGCATGGAATTTTCCTGCACATGTTATGTATTATACCGAAGAAATAATAATTAGCAGTGACTATGGTGTACTTATTATCCGTAGAGCTTACCAGTACACAATTATGATTACCATGCTCAGGGGTCAAACTCGGGGATCTTGAGTTGGGATATCCTATGATATAATCTTTATAGTTATATTCAGTTCATGTTTCCCACTGAATTTTTGGTTGGTTGTGTATTTTTCCTTTTTCCATTTTTATTATACTTCCATACTCTGGTATATATATTTCTTAGATGATATTACATGCATTTTTTACACTCCAGATGTTCAGTATTTATATCAATCCTATGAACATTTTCATGGGGATGATTGTGTGTGTTCATAAATCTACATTTGGAAAAGTAAACACATTTTAGTATATTCCTTCATGCCACTTTTTTCCAAACATTAGCCTATTGAAATAGGTATTGGGATTTTGATGACTCGACCTGCCACTGTCCAAGCAGTCCCTAGTCAGTCAGGTCATTATAGAGTTTTATCAAAGGTACTTCATCATCTGGTCGGTGTGGAGAAGGACTTATGATGAGGATTGGTTGAGAACTTATGGAAATGATGTTGGAGTGTCTGGCGTGTGGCTTTTAGGATAGGTAACCCAGTGTTGGTATGGAGGACGACTTATACATACACTAATACTTTGACTACATACTTGTTGAATTAACAATCCGAGACATCAGTTATGGGGGGAAATGGTACATGCATCATATATGATTGAGTCCTTTTGAAATCCAACTTGATTCAACTCCCCAAATATTCTATTGGACCATTGTTTGTCTTGATAACTTTCAATATTTCTCTATAGTGACAGCCATCTAATATTTCAAGATAGTGTCATGAAGATGACTAATATAGAAATGAGGCCTTAGTTCAGGGACCTACACATGAGGTGGTTCATCAAGGTGAGAACCTAACATTGCTACCACCTGTTGAGCAATGCATAGACCCTCCTCAAGTATTCTAGGAAGTCACTACCACAAAAACAGTTTTTCGCAGCGCCCCCCTTTATCAGCGCTAACAAAAAAGTGCTGATAAAGGGGGGTCCATTTATCAGTGCTCAAAAAAGCGCTGATAAAGGGACCGCCCTTTATCAGCCCTTTTGTTAGCGCTGATAAAGGGCCCCCTTTATCAGAGCTTGCTTAGTAGCACTGATAAAGGGCCCCCCTTTATCAGCGCTTACTTAGTAGCGCTGATAAAGGGGGGCCTTTATCAGTGCTTTTTTAGCGCTGATAAAGGGTCGGCCTCAAAAAAAAATTTAAAAATATATTAATATATAAATATAGTTATATAGTTATATAGTTATTTAAATATAATATATAATTTTTAAATATATTTTAGATAAGTGTAAATGTACATTTACACTTATTATACTTAATATTTAAGATATTTAGTGAAAATGACTTCTTAAAATATTTAAAAAATATTTTTAAAAAATATTTTGATAATCATTATGGAGTAATAGTCATTTAATAACAATTTGAGGACTAAAAAAAATAAAAAAATTAAAAAAAGATCCAAAATATGTTGAAAACGAAACTCAAACTTCAAACAGCCATAACTTTTGATCCGGGTGTCTGTTTGAGCTCTACCACATATCAAATCGAAGCCTGCGACAAGCTCTATGTCACTATGTCTCGGGGAACCTGAGTGAAGCGTTTTTCGAGGCCAAAAGAGGCGCAGAAGGCCTCCAAAACTGAGTTTTTTGACGGGGTACCCAGATTTTTTAACATTTTGGGGATTTTAAAACTCGTTTAAGGGGGTATTATTGTCCTTTCTTGGTGGGGACTAAATTTATTCGAAGTTATAACATTCATATTAATATTATGTCTTTTAAATTTCATCCTTTTTTATAATGAACTGCTATTTATAATCAAATATATAACTATATGTACATATTTTTTATATATCCGCACCTAAAAATTAAATTTTTTAAATAAATAATTAAACATATTTACATATAAAATATATTATCTTTATCTAAATAATAACTAATATCCATTTTATTTAAAATACCAATATATGAATATTTATATACCTATATATTAATCTAACAATATATATATATTAATCTAACTATATATATATTAATCTAATAACTATATATATATTAATATAACTACATATGTATATATTAGTATTACTATAAATATATATATTAAGATCACCATAAATATATATATTAATATCACTATATATATATTAATATAACTCTATAAATATATATTCATATAACTATATATATGTTAATATAACTATATATATGTTAATATAACTATATATATGTTAATATAACTATATATATGTTAATATAACTATATATTAATATAAATATATATTACTATATGAATAAATATAACTAAATATATATATATATAGATATAGATATATATTAATACCACTATATATATATATTAATATTACTATATATATTATAATATAACTATATATATATATATTATAATATAACTATATATATATTATAATATAAATATATATATATATTATAATATAACTATATATATATATTATAATATAACTATAAATATATATTAATATAAATATATATTACTATACAAATAAATATAACTAAATATATAAATATATATTTAGAGATATCATGAATTCGAAAGCAATTCAAAATAGAGTAGTGGTAAGGGCTTAGGCGCGCAGAGGGGAGGTCTCGAGTTCAAATCCTGGTGGAGGCAGGGGTGCGTGCGCATGGGGAATATTGGAGCAAGTGTTGTTAAAGGGTGGAGGGGGGTGCATGGGGTGTTGTATATGGGCCGAAAATCACTGTAAAGGGGGGGGGGGGTTCAAGCGCTATAAAAGCCCCCCTGATTTGCAGTATTTTTTAAATTTTTTTAAATTTTTTAACTTTTATCAGCGCTTTTTTAAAAGCGCTGATAAAAGGGTCCTTTATAAGCGCTAAAACAAGAGCACTAATAAAGGGGTCCTATATCAGCGCTTTTTGGAGCGCTGATAAAGGGGACCCCCCCTTTATCTACGCTGGCTTTATCAGCGCTTTTCTAGTGCTGATAAAGGCCATTTTTAGCGCTGATAAAGGCCGTGTTTGTAGTAGTGAGATGAGCATCTGCATTTTGAGAAATGGATGGATCCAACAGTATAGAATGATGGTACATTTAGGATTAGTGCACTGTGTGAGTTCTAGCGGTGGAGACCATAGAGGTTCTGTAGTGATCCAGAATCGTTTGTGGGTGGGGATTTTCTCGACTTGAATGTATAAGTATTCAGTCTTCTGTGGACCCTGAACTATTAGATGGTTGATATTTGTACTATTTTTATTCATAGAGAAGTATTTTTTTAGTGGTATTGAATGATTATGCACCTAGTTACATGCATATCCTAGGTTCTAGAGAGAGTGATTTCCCAAGTTTCATGGTGATCCAAATCACCTTTTCATCCTGTAGAGGACTGTAATGAGACTATTATGTGAAATTCCTACTTAGATAAGCCGTGTATTGATGGTAGTTCTAATGGTGAGACTTATTCTGTGTGACATGAGGTGTCAGTATAGCCTTGTGTTGGTGATATTTGATGCGAATTTGGACATTCAAGGAATAAGGGTGTTTCCCCAACCAAGACATGTATTTGTGGTGGGATTTAAAACCATACATGTGATTCAGTGCTACCCATAGTGGATAGTGTAAAGGTGTGGTGGAAAAATTAATTCAACATGTGTGTTTGAGGTCATTTTGGTGTGTTGAGTTGTCAGAGAGATCCCGGGTTATGGTGATATGGAATACAAGGGAAATGAAATCTTCAGACGATAGTTCATTCTGACAAGAGGCTTTGAGTGTGTCTTCAATGTATGACATGTGCCATCACAACTCCAGCTACTGGTTTTCCATAGGGTCGAAGAACATATTTCCTTTAATGTATCCTATATTCATGACCCATCGATACTAGTGGAGCCCTTTCATCTAAACCCTTATTCTATATGATCCTACAGAGAGGATCAGTGATCACACACTTATGTGATAATATAACCAAAATATTGGAGGATGGAGAGACTTGTATGGAATCTTTCCATAGTTTCTATGAGACACTATGATTTTTTCCTTGGTATTAATTAGTTTTCTATCATCCATGATCATATTACTACTACTGGTAAGGGATAAAATTCTTCTAAGTCATTGGAATTATTTTTCATTCTTGGTGAGAATGAACACTAAGGGGAATATTATAATCTCATATATAGTAGGATGCATCTAATTTTCTATTAGATAGTATGACCCTTGGAGAATTATATTCCATGGGCATTCAATTCATTGTGGTTTGAAGAAGTATGTGGATTCCTTCCCTAAGGATGTGATGATATTACTACCCCATTTCGTTTTAGTTTCCTATATAGTCATGCACCCAATGATGTCTTGATATCTATGATAGAATATCAGATGACCCCAAAGAGCTATGATAGATAGATGTGTAGTTTGAGGATCTAAATAGATAGAGATTCAAAAGACCCAATGTGTTATCTTAGGTATCCCGATGTTGTTCTCCAAGGATGTATATGATATCTTGAGGCTAGGTGTCGATGAACATCACCCACGATAGGTGATGTCAGGGAGGAGTATCCACTACGAAGAATCCATGAATTCTTCTAGCAGTGGTTACAAGTGAAGTGTCTCTTGAGGCTTTACCTTATGTATGGTAATAACTGGCTCCATGGTTGAGAGAATAATGTACTGAGCATAGATTCCAAGATCCCCTATGGTTTCTTTGAGTTTTGGGTGATACCCTTTGGTGTGTTGAATTCCTCAGTAATGTTTTCAAGAATTATAAACTGGATCCTTAACCATTCATAGAATGGTTCATGATCATCCTCTTCATGAAATTTTTGTGTGATAAAAATATGAATAAGAGAACATGAGATCCCTGAGAATGGTTCTAGTCATTCTTGTTGTTATGTTTTTCATTTGATGGTGTAGAGAGAGGTGACAGAGTTCTTGACCTCTTTGTAGTTTTCCCTTGCGGGTGGAGTTGGTATGGTGTATATCTATTTGATAGTTTTTACACCATCTATTCATTAGAATATTAGGGAGGATTCTCTTAGAGATACCAATTATCAGATATTTCATGACCATGTATCTATAGTATTTGTTCCTAGTGTATTGAATGAATTTGGGGAGTATGTCATCCTTTTGATGATGGAATATGATGGAAGTCACAATGAAAAATGACGTGGTGTGGAAGTTGTTTTACCTTAGTTGTACTTTATTGAGAGGTGAGGATGTATCTAGATGTTCTAGGCATAGAAAAATCTTGTGATGGGTGGTTCCCAACTTTTATGTTTTCCATGATTGATGATCAATCTGATATCTACACAATGATAAATATTGTGATCTATGGAATTAGATCAATGGAATCTGACAAGAGTAATCACATTAGAACTAGAGGGAGGATCGTAACATTTTATTTATAATTAATTTAATTAATTTAAAAACTAACCTTTTTGGAATTATTTCTTTGTTGATGAATCTAGAATCATATTTGCATTGTTGCTTCATTGTATTGTAGAAATCAAGTGTAGATTACATCTAGCAGTGTTCCACACGAGTTCCATTAATCTATAGATGTCATCAAATAAATATTTGGCTAAGAGCATGATAGATCCCTTCACATGAATCATACATCTTTGATCACTTTGATAAATATTTCCAAAGAGTTCTCCTTGATCTTGTGGAGGAATAATGTTCTCCATTCTTGAGAGCATTCTTGGATAGGGAAATCTATATGGATTGAAATAATCCTCTAATTCCATTATGTACAACCTAATAAAATGAATTATTGTTATGAGAAAATAACATAACTGTGTTTATATATCGTAATGGTTAAAATAAAATAATTTCATAAGTTCCCTTGATTATTTATTTAACCCTAGAGAAAACCCCATGTCAAATAATAATATAAATATTATCATTTCTCAACATGTGAAAAACTTGTGAATGAAAATTAAATATTATTTAACAAAATAATATTCAATATTTGTTATTTCTCACTAAACTATTAAACTTAGTTTTCCATTCCTCCACAGCATTTATCAGATGTCAAATAATTTATATTTTTTTATTAAATATATATAAATGGATTATTATCTAATAAATAAATACATATTATATTCACTAAATAGAAAATAAATATTTATTAAATATTCCACTAACATTATATTTTCTTGAGTAATTGGTGAAAAAATATATGTGATCAAACATACATGAATATTTTTTAAACAATGTAGTAAAAATATTTATTCAACCTATTAAGCAATAAATACTAATATAAAATTTATCTATGATTAGGAATACACTTAGTGTGTTCCCCTCTAGGCCTCTTTTTCAGTGAAATTAGGTGAATAAGCCTAAAGTCCACCGTTAGTATCTATAAACATGAAAAGGAAACCATAGAGAAAGAATTTAATGCCAAAACAACATGATACCTCATAAGATTGCTTGTTGTGTAATATAAGACCTTTATCACAATATCTCAAATGAAGTAGGTTGCACACTGGTGTGATCAACCTATGTGCTTAGTGTCTCTTTCATTAAATTTTCAGAAATAGAACATGCCTATAGAACACCATGGATATGAATTTATTTAGGATATATCATTTCCATCAAAGGGCATGTGATATTAACTTTAGTTAAATAATATAATAGATAAATCCTTTCTCATGTTATTCATTAATTCAATATTACTCATGACACACCCAACATATCGTACATCACCGTGAACATTTGTCATTATAGTTTTATTCAATAAATAAAATATGTGACTCATAATACTCATTAATAATAATCATAAATTCAATAGACTAATAAAAATGTCTGAAGGTAGGAACATCCAATGACACATATAAATGTGGACTTCCTACTAGAGGGTATCATTCTCATAATATCCTACTGGATATTTCAAAGGGTTTACACCATGATAATGTGCATCAATGTCCTATGAGTTTCCACCCCTGATAGCCTGTATCATTTTTGTCCCTCAAATGATATCATTTGGCTAGAGAACATATATTTAAGAATATTGTTGTAGCACTTTCATGTTCTCTTCAAAGTGGGGAGCTGTTATGATCTTTTAGTACGAAATCTACTCTAGGGACATTATCACATACTATGTTATGCGTAAAAACAAGCATTATGTGATAAGGAGTTTATTAATATTCAAAATCCATGATTACAGGCTATCATAATTTACATAGATGTTGGTTATCGGGCACCAACTCCAACAGACTCCCACTTTCACTAGATCCAGCTACAAAAAATATTCAGTCTGCTAGATCTCACATGATACTCATGCTTCTGCTAAGATAGGACTTTAGTTAAGGGGTATCCCATGTTCTCTTATATGGGTACTATGATCACTGTAACTTCACCCCTTTGATATAAATCCCTAAATAGGTGATACTTCTAGAGTATATTCTTTGTTCGTTGGTGTGACCTTGGATCTTTTTCAATAGCCACCACTAAATTATTATCACAACACAATGTGAGAGGGACTTTACATCTTGGTACCAAATTTAGCTCTTGGAAAAATTTAAAAATCCAAAAGGCTTACATGGATGCATAATAAACCACTATATACACAAAATCTAGTATATAATTAGTGATAATTGGTTGCTTTGAACTCATCCAGCTCACAAATCTTCCATTGAGATTGGGAACATATCTAGACTGAAACATTAAATAATTCTAATCTGTATAAAAACTAAAATCAATATAACACCTGATGACAAACTCCTCATCTCATTTATACACCAGTAAAATATCCTTAGTTCTTCTTAGATACATCAGGATAGCCTTAACAGGAAACCAGTATTGTTATCCTAGATCTACTTGATATCTTCCGACCATGATTAATGAATAGAAAACATAAAGTCTAGTACATAACATGACATACATGATTTATCCTATCACAAAATAATGTGATATGATACTCGTTATATCTTTCTCATGTTGTGTCTGAGGACACATTTTCTTGGAATTTTGTAAACCATGTAACACTAGAACCAATCCCTTCTTGGATTGTTCTATACAAAATTACTTTATTATCTGGTCAATATATGTACTTTGACCTATTTCAGAAATCCACTTGGATCTATCAAAAATGTTATTGATTCATAGAATATAGGATTATTGACCGATGTCCTTTATAGAGAAATTCTTGTTTAACTAGTCCTTAATATATTTTAATACATGAATCTTGTTTCCAAAAAGTAATATATTGTCAACATATACTGCTAGGATAATGACTACATTACCACTAAACCTCTTGTAAACACACATATCACATTCATTCTTAATTAAATCAAATTATTTTATGGATTCTTAGAATCGAATATTACATGAAATGGATTCCAGATTCAATTGATAAATAGATCTCTACAATATGAAAATCCTTTTGGCGTCACCTAGAGTCACAAACCCTTCTAGTTGCATCATGTAGACATCTTCATAAAGGTTCCCATTAAGGAATGTAGTTTTGACATACATCAAAAAAATATTGTATTCATGGTAAACTACTATATCATTTAGAATTTTGATGGGTTTAAACATAGATACTAGTGAAAAGGATTCATCGTAGTCAATTCATTAATACTTTTTAGACCCTTTAGATACTAGCCTTGATTAATAAGTATTTACTTTACCTTCCATGTCCAGTTTCTCCTTGATTTACCATTTGTATCCAACATGATTTACATCAAATGGTGAATCTACTAGAACCTAATCTTGGTTCGGATAAATGGAATCCATTTCATAATTCCAGGATTCTTTCAATAATGCAATTTCTGATATTACAACTGTAACATCTCATGTAAATAATGAATATGATATTTTCATATTTATTAATATTTGTAAATTAAATATTAATTTTACTTTAAAGGGTATTCTATGTTAGTTGGTGTACCTGATACACAACAAGTTTCTTTTAAATCATACATTGCACACAATGTTGAGTTATACTAAAAAATAATATTATAATATTATTATTTTAAGTGGTAGTTAACACCTAGCCATTGTAATGTCAGGAATGCATAGAACTAACTAAAAAATGATTATACATGTTTTTTAATTGTTTATTCATTTATACAATAAATTTTAGAGGCTTAAAATAAGAAATAATCTTATTTTAAGCATAAATACTCTAATATTCTTTAAAAGATCGTTTTATTGACTTTTGATGGGGAACCCTTTTTAAATCTAGTTTTTATCACTTTTATATATTCTATTTGACAAAATAATATTCTTATTTAGAATTAGGACCTAAAAAATTTACTTTGGATGAAATTTTGGTATTTTTCTGATAAAATTCATTTTTTTAATGAAAAGTGAAAAATATTGTATTTTAATTCAAAACTGCCTTTTAATCTAATTTATTTATATGGATATATTATCTATTTAATTGGTTTTAAAGTTTAATTAGATTATATTTTTACCCTTTAATCCAATCTTGGTCATTGAAATAAATTTCACTTTGATATTGGACATAACCAAGTGTCAATCTTTTGATAGATATTATTTCTTAAAAACACACTTTTTATTTTGACTACGATAATTAATTATAAATTAATTAATGAAACTTCTATATTTTGAAATTGAAATAATAGAAATAATTTTTTATTTTGGAATATCAAATATATCTTAGTCTGATTTTTTGGTATTTTTCTAAAAACCTTCAATTTTTTATGAATAGTGAAAACACTCAGTAGTATATAAAAACCCGAATTTTTCATTTAAATGAAATTTTACCACTTTTGTGAGTTGAATTTTTAAAATACTACATACATTTTTGTTATCATTAAGTAAAATTTGGTTCAATAAGATGAAAATAAGTTCTATTGAATAGTAACTTTTGACTTTTATTTACCACAGTTAATGGTAAATAGGGTGATTCAAGGTAAAAATAATATTATAATAATATTAAATTACCCTAAAATGTGTCCTAATACTATTGGATGAAACATTTCCGACCACTGGTATCCTTGGATAGATTTTGGGACCCCATGGAGCCACTTAAGAATGATAACGACACTTTATTTTAATTAATTTAAAGTTAAGACAAAAATGACAGAAACATATATCTTTTAGTCAATAAATTTTTACATGGATTTATATAAGTTATCCATTAGAGTATAAATATTCATTTGAAATCTAAAACTATTTCCAACATTATGGAATTTTTTTAAATTTTAGACATCATATAAATAAAATTATTTATGACATAATAATGATGCAGTTTTTACCTCATTAATGAATGATTTAAATAAATAAGATTATAAAAATTAAAACAATATCCAAAACCAGTCCAATTATTATTTTATGATGTTATTTATAACATGATACATCTTATATTCTACTTTAATGAGTTTTGGACCTTTAAAAATCGAATATAATTTTATAATAAAATAACATTTTCAATCTTTCCTAAAGATCCCCTCCTCCCCCTTATAAAAATACATAACCACTAACTCATTTATCACTACTCTAAAGCCCCTTGGCTCATCCAAAATCTTCCCAATTAATCTCCTTACATTACTATATTCCACCTAGAATCCTTACCTTATGCTTAAGGCACTTTAATAAATCCTTTTGGTTCAAACCAAATGGAGTTACCCGATTTAAAAGAAATGTCTTCTCTTAAGTTCTTTTCATTTATTTTACTTCTCCAACCCATTATATATTTTTATTACATTATTTAATAACAAAACAAGTATATTAAATATAATATGATATTTTTATGAGAAGGATTATAACTACACATTCACACACCTCCATCTAATGGGTAAAGAACATACTATTTCTGTGGACAGCGAACTACTGTCTCACAAAATGATGATTGTTCAATCTTCTCCTACTACATCTCATGGTGTCCATTATGATGAAACTATATTTATATATGATATATATTATGATTATGTTTTCTCTATGCTTCTTTAATTTGTATTTACAAACATACCTTTATGCTTTCCAATATGTATAAACACGATAATTTCATTTGAGGAAATGCGGAATGACACCCCCTCAAGGTGATATGATTCGTTCATGACATACATGGAACATATAAATGATGGTGTTATGAATTATGTAACATATATCATATTATATAATACTGGAATTATAATATACCTATGTATCATTATGTTTTCATTCCATTAAATATGAAATAGAAATGAAATTAGTGTTCATGCGTACGTACGGCTTACAGTCTCCACAGAAGGTGCATTTTATTTCTTATATCCAAATTTCATATACTATTGTAAATATATATATATATATATAGTGGATATAAATGATGTATATTATATCTACATATATAATATTATTCTATAGATAATGAAATTTTGACCACAGGGACAACTTGTAATTAAAAGAAGTTCATTTTTGACTCAAGTTCCGAACATCAAAAAAATGTCTGATATGAACTCAAATAATTAACTAATTTTTATAGAAAGGTAATAAGTGATATAAAAGTAATAATAAACTTGAAATAGTTTTTTAATCAAGTAAAAATTAACTTAATTTTATTATATTTGAATAACAAGGAACATACATGACAAGTCGGACATGAGGTAAGGGGTTTCTTATCTCATTTTTAATTCCATGAGATTTCCATTGTTCGCTACTAATTTTTTATATGTGGTGTATTTTGAACATCCATTTTGTATATATTATCATTATTCTCTTTATATTCATGTTATTTTGTGATTCACTTGGTGGTTATTAAATTTTGGTCATACGACTCGATTGATTGCAACATAGTAAGGGGTTTTATCTTAGTTCTTATTCATGTGTGATTCATGATATATTGCCATTATTTCCTTTTGTGTGGTGCATGTACTACCCTTGATTGTATTTATTGTGTAATATACATTAATTTATGGGTAAATTCATCTTCATTTTATGATCCTTCTTTCATGTGTTGAATGTTTCATAAGTTACCAAATCGGTAACGGAACCTTTCACCCTCCTCTTTTTAAAAGACTTCTTTTTGTTATGTCTTTTAATTTACATCTTCTAGTGTTGGGGTGTGTTCTTATATATCTTTAATGTTGTAAATTTTATTTCCAATTGATGATATACCATTTTCCCTCTCATCAAATTATTTTCTGAATTTTAATGTGGCGTCGTTAGGCTGTATACTTTCTGTAAGGGAACTTCTTAACCCAAACTCAATTATTTGGGTTAAACTTATACTTCATAATTATGTCATGTAATAAATATATGTGAATTACCTCTAATTTTTTCACACATAATATCCCTTTATATTATGTGTATTATTATTTTTCACACATAATTATGTAATTGATTTATCCTTAATCTAAGGATATCGTCTTTATAATGTATTTCATCTCAATTTACATTCCCTTGAGGCATAATTATGGTTATGTGCCAATTCACATTTATATATTGTATATAGTGCCATTTCAAATATTATATCATGAATATCCTTATTCTAATTATATTATAAGTTTTTATTTATTCTGTTCTTTATTTATGTTTAGTGAAGTGATTCTCAAGTGTTACGAAAATCTTTAACTAAAACATCGTTTTAATAGCATTAAAGAATTACTCTTCTAAAAATTTCTAACTAAAGTCCATGTTTTCAAAATGGGTTTTAGTATATATTTATATGTATAGTAAAGTTTTAAAATTTTAATTACTTTAAAATCATCAAATTGGTATGGGACACTTTGATTCAAAATATCTTTATTAAATGTTTTAAATGGTTTTGAAAATGGTTTTATTAAGAATTTATTGTGTCAATATCCTGAAATGATATATTGTAATTAAAATGTAGAAATTTTATTAGTTAAATGTTTATATTTGATATATTTTATGTGTTATGATTTTATAATGGTACTTAGAAATTTTACAGGTTGTTAGGTGATAAACCAAATGACGGGTTGTGTCGTGATAAACCAGGATGGGTGGTTATGTTATAAACTCCAATGCATTGGGTATGAAATTTGGTCATATGGCTATTCCATTTAGTGATATGTGTGGGAGTCGACCAAATGGTTATTCCATTTAAGTATGTCTATGTCCCAAGTTACTTATTTATGTTATGTGTGCTTTCTATGGGTTTTATGCTAATATTTTGGTTACCAAAGGGTAAGCAATGATCTTCAATTAAGAGAAGAGTATTTAATACATTATAAAGGTGAAAAGTATTACTCATTATAGTGTATTAATGGTTTACTTGGGGATTGGAAAAACTATCAGTTTTCATTATTTGTGTGTCCCTTACTGTGCTTTTTATGCTCATCAAAAGTTTTGAAATGTTTTCCTAAGGACTTATAGATAAATAAGGTCAAGGATGGGATCATGGAAAAGTCATGTTGTCTAAAATATAGAAATAGACATGTTTTTTTATATTTTCTCTTTTAGGAAAAAATCGATACTAAGTAGATGTTTCTACTTTGTAATATTCAAGATGTAATGTAATAAGTTATGGCCTAATTTTCTAAAATTCTAATCCTGAAAAGAACCTCATTGTGAATTCATTATTTACCTCAAGATTAAATAATGTTTAAGGCTGGGGCCTTATAGTTGGTATTAGAGAACAGTTGAGAAAACATTAGGGATTAGTAGTTTTCATTAAACACATGGTTAGTCCCTATATCTATTATTTTAGTTTAATCCTTGTTTTATAATTTTTTTCAGATCAAGGAAAGTCAGTTACAAATGGAAGTAGGAGGATATGAAACCACATTCATATCTCTTCCTAATGATATGATTGTAATAATTATTGCAAATTAATGTTTATATTATTATGAAACTTTTTCTAGTATACAACTCATTTGTAAGAAGTTGATTGAGATATCAAACACCTCCACTATAGCTTGATATCATCATGGATCATGGGTTGTATTTAATCAAATCCTATTTTCACAATATTTTCATTTTTTAGGAAAGGTAAATATTATCAAGGCTTATTCAAATATTTTACCTCATCTGATGATTTTGAGACATATTATGATTTTAAAAAAGGTGCTAAAGAAATATACCCTTGCACAACCAATTTATATTTTCTTTTACAATATATTCTCTTAGCACATACTTATGGTATTTTAAAAGGACCATTAATTTAAAGTTTCAACTCAAATTCGGTCTAAATATTTTATAAAAATAAATTTTTATCATATGTTTGAAATTATATGTCATACATGATTATATCTTGAAACTATTTTTCTCTAAACACCCATATGACCCAAGTTGTACAAGGTGTATTTGGATGAAGGCAACAAATTATTTTCAAGGATCTCTAAATAATTATTTCAATGCACAGACCTTCTACCTACGTAAACAAAATAACGATGAAACCATATGAACACCATGATGTAGGTGTGTTGTTATTTTTATTAGGAATAGTTTTATTTTATCATTTGGAGGTGAAATAAGAAGAAAGGAAAATATATATGAGGATTCATGAATTTAGATGTTGAGGTCTTAATGTGTTGGGATGAAAATGAATGGTATAGGAAAACCTTTTAGGTTAAAAAATGTTAGGGTCATTTTTGAGTTTTATAGAAAGAAACAATCATAAAATGGGTGACAACCCATCATGTCCAAAAAGGCCTTGAGAATTGAACCCGCAAGCGAAGGGCGACAAGGGTACATCACCTACCACTAGCCTATGTGAAGTCTCTGGTTAGTATGACATATTATTTTTAGTTAAATGATTTTATGGATCAAGAATAAGTTGATTTTGGAAACTTATATTTTATCATATGGATTTCCTTAATATAGGAAAATGATTTGGTGATTAAGTTATAAATGATATTTCGGAAGATGTTTACTCTTTTGGGGAACATTATGCTTATGGAAAATAGAATACTATGGGATCTCATTTAAGGAGTAATGGTTGATTTTTTTTTGTTTTAGAAGAATCTATGTATTTTTTTTTGGACATATGGTAATTTGGGTTATTTCTGAAAATGATTAAGCTATCATAGAAAATATGTGATTAATTTAATTACACTTTAGTATGAGGCTTTAAGGGTAGTCGATGTTTTTTAGAGATAAATGTTACGATCTATCGTGGAAGACTATGTGATCAAATTCTTTTGGGTTTTGGGTTTCAATCTTATTTTGGGTTTTATTGAATAATTTTAATGAAAATTATGTATTGAATGGTATTTCATGAACTTTGGGTACTGTTTGTCTGATTTTGGAGATTAAGAGTAGTATTTCTTTTTATAAAGGATTATCCTTTTGAGGATTATCTGATCTCATACTAACCATTTTTGGTTTTGGTTAATGTTTAATGATATGGGAAATATATAGTTCTTCTTTTGTGGATTATGTGTTTCTATGGAAATTGATTCTAGCTCTTTTTCGATGACCGTGTCATCTTGAATACTAATAATTGGGAGAAAAGTTGAGTTTGTGGTAGAAATTTAGTAAAGTATGAAAGTCTACAGGACAAGTAAGTATGTTTCCTTATATTTTTAGTTAATCTCATAAATAAAATTCCTCAACTTTGTGAGAAGTAACTTAAAAAAACATTGTATGTTAACTTTTTTTACTGGGGCATCATAGACCATTTAACCCATCACAAGTTTGTTTTTTTGTGGTTAAATTTCTCTTAATCATGTTTTATATCACTCTCCATAAAAAATTGATGGATTTTTTCTCCTCCATATCCATGTTTTCATTGAATCCTAGTATCTATTGTCTCAGGTGAACATTGTACTTATCTTACATTATTTTAAAGTGATGTTTTAATTGACTCTTCTTTCGATGTGGGATTTTCAATGAAGGTTTTTAGCCCAATTTTAATATTGCAAAGACTCAATTCTCAAAAGGGGAAAAGGATGTAAAATCCCAGGTAAATATATAATATGGAATTTTCATATTTATTAATATTATTGAATTAAATATTAATTTTACATTAAAGGGGATGCTATGTTTGATGGCATACCCGATACACAACAACATGTTTCTTTAAAATCTTATGTTGCACACAACGTTGAGTTATACTGAAAAATAATAATATAATATCATTATTTTAAATGGTAGCTAACGCCTAGTCATTGTAATGGTGGGATTGAACAGAATTAACTAAAAAACGATTATACATGTTTTTTAAATGTTATTACATTTATCCAATACATTTTGGAGGCTTAAAAGAAGAAAGAATCTAATTTCACGTATAAATACTCTAATATTCTTTAAAAGGAAATTTTACCACCTTTTGATGGAGAACCCTTTTTAAATCTAGTTTTTGTCACTTTTATATGTTCTATTTGACAAAAATAATATTCTTCTTTACAATTGGGACATTAATATTTACTTTGGATGAAGGATTGGTATTTTTCTGATAAAATTCACTTTTCTTAATGAATAGTGAAAAATATTGTATTTTAATTCATAAGTGATTTTTAAAATAATTTATTTGTATGGTTATATTATCTTTTTAATTGTTTTTAAAGATTAATTAGAGTATATTTTTACCATTTAATCCAATTTTGGTCATTAGAAGTAAATGTACTTTGAAATTGGACATAAACAAGTGTCAATCTTTTGATAGTTATTATATCTTAAAAACACAGCTTAATTTGACAACGAGAATTAATTTTCAATTAATTAATGCAACCACTATATTTTTAATTTGGTAAAATAGACATAATTTTTTAATACTGAATATCAAATATATCTTAGGCTTAATTTTTTGAATTTTTCTGAACCCTTTAATTTTTAACGAATAGTGAAATCACTAAGTAGTGGTTAAAAAACTATATTTTTTATTTAAAGGAAATTTTACAACTTTTGTAAATTAAATTTTGAAAATCCAACATACATGGTTGTTATAATTATGTAAAATTTTGTTCAATAGGATGAAATAATTTTTGGTTAATAGTAACTTTTGACTTTTATTTACCGTGGTTAAAGGTAAATAGAGTGATTCAAGAAAAAATAAAATTATAATAATATTAAATTGCCCTAAAATGTGTCCTAATCATATTTTTTGATAAATTTACGACCATGGAAATCATTGGGTCGATTTTGGTACCCCATGGAGCCACTTAAGAGGGATAATGACACTTTAATTTAATTAATTTAAAGTAAAGATTAAAATGACATAAACATATATCTTTTAGTAAATAAATTTTTACATTGTGTTATATAAGTTATCTATTAGACAATAAATATTAATTAGAAAGATAAAAAAAATTCTTACATCATGTTATTGTTTTTAAATTTTTAGACATCATATAAATAAAATTATTTATGACACAATAATGATGAAATGTTAACCTCATTAATGAATGATTTAAATAAATAAGATTATAAAAATAAAAAAAAATCCAAAACCTTTCAAATTATTTTTGGATTATTTCATTTCTAACATGAGTCCGATTATATTCTACTTTAATTAGTTTTATACATTTATAATCCTAAAATAATTATATAATAAAATAACATTTTCAAAAACATTCCAAAAGAGCCCCTGCCCCCTTATAAAAATCTGTCACCTCTAACCCATTTCTCACACATCTCAAGCCCCTTGTCTCATCCAACATCAGCCCAATTAATCTTTATAAATTCTTATCTTCCACATAGAATCCTTAAATTAGGAATAAGGACTTCAGGAAATCATTTTGGTTCAAACCAATGAGAGTCACCCGATTTAAAGATAACGTCTTCTCTTAAGTTCTTTTCTTTTATTTTACATCTCCAACCCCCTAAAATATTTTTATTCATTTCCTTTATAAAAAAACAAGTATAATAAATATACTAGGATTTTTTATGAGAAGTATTCGAACTAAAGTTTCACACACCTCTATCTAATGGGTAAAAAACATATTGTTTCATTAGACGGAAAACAAGTGCCTCATGAAACGATGATTGTTCAATCTTATCATACCACATCTCATGGTGTCCATTATAATGTAACTATATTTATATATGATATATATTATGATTATTTTTTCCCTATAATTCTATAATTGTTATTTACATACATATCTTTATGCTTTTGAATATCTGTAAACATGATAATTTTATTTGAGGAGGTGCGGACTACCGCCCCTCAAGGTGACATGATTTGTTAATGAAATAAATGGAACGTATAAAGGAGTGAGTTATAAAATTATGTAACATATATAATATGATATTATACTTTAATTATAATATATCTATGAATAATTTATTTTTCATTCCATTAAATATGAAATAAAAATGAAAGTAATGTTCTTGCGTACGCACGGCTTACCGTCTCCATGAACGGTGCATTTCATTTCTTATCTCAAAATACCATGTACTATTATAAATATATATATATAATGTATATAGTTTTAATATATTATATCTCGATATAAGGGGTTTTAATCTCACTTCTTATTCCCATGATATTCATTCTATATTGCCACTATTTCCTTTTTTGTGGTGTATCTACTGCCCATGACTATATTAATTTTGTAATATATGTTAATTTATGGGTAATTACATCTTCATTTTATGATACCTCTTTCATGTGGTGAATGTTTCATAAGTTACCAAATCGGTAAGGGAACCTTTTGCCCTCTTTTTTTAAATGACTTATTTTTGTTATGTATTTTAATTTACATAATCTAATGTTGGGATATGTTCTTATATATCCTTAATTCTGTAAATTTTATGTCCAAGTGATGAGATACCCTTTTCCCTCTCATCATATTATTTTCTGAATTTTAAAGCGACTTCATTAGGCTGTCGTATTTTTTGTATGGGAACTTCTTATCCCAATATCAATTCTTTGGGTTAAAATTATACTTCTTGATTATGTCATGTTATAAATATGTGTGAATGAACTCTGATTGTTTAACACTTAATATACTATTATATTGATTGTATTCTTATTTTTCACACATAATTATGTAATTGATTTCTCCTTAATCTAAGCATACTATCTTTATAAGGGATTTCATCTCAATTTACATTCCCTTGAGACTTAATTTTTGTTATACACCAATTCACTTTTATATGGTGTATATACTACCCTTTGAAATATTATATCATGAATATCCTTATTCTAATGGTGTTATAAGTTTTTTATTATATTCTTCAATTATGTTTAGTCAAGTGTTTCTCAAGTGTTATGAGACTCTTTAACTAAAACATCATTTTAAAAGCATTAAAGAATTATTCATCCAAATATTTATCATTAATGTCCATGTTTTAAAAATGGTTTTTAGTATTTATTTATATGGACATTAATTTTTTAAAATTTTAATTCCATTAAAAGCTTCAAAGTGGTGTAGGACACTTTGACTAAAAATCATTTTATTAAATGTTTTAAATGGTTTTAAAAATGGGTTCATTAAGAATTGATTGTGTAAATATATTGAAATGATATATTGTAATTACAATGTGGAAATGTTATTAGTGAAATTTTTATAGTTTCAATGTTTTATCTTTTGTGATTTGATAATGGTACTTGGACATTTGACGGGTGGTTACATGATAAACCAATTGACAGGTGGTGCTGTGATAAACCATGACATGTGGTTACGTTATAAACTCCAATGAATTGGGTATGGACTTTGGTCGTAAAGCTATTCCATTTAGTGATATGTGTGGAAGTATACCATATGGTTATTCCATTTAAGTATGTTTATGTCCCAAGTTACCTATATATGTTATGTGTGCTTTCTATGGGGTTTATGGTAATATTTTCATTACAAAAGTGTAAGAAATGATCTTTAATTCAGCGAAGAGTATTTAATAATTTATAAAGGTGAAAATTATTAATTATGAGAAAGTATTCATGGTTTACTTGTTTTTTTTGAAAAAGTAACAGTTTCCTTATTTTTTTATCCCTTAATGAAATTTTTATTCTCATCCTAATTTATTAAATGTTTTCCACTGGATTTAAAGATGAATAGGTCAAGGATGGGGTCAAGGAAATGTCATTCTATCTAAAATATGGAACAGGACATGTTTTTTTAGAGTTTTTATTTTATGAAAAAATGGATACGGATTAGAAGTTTCTACTTTGTAATATTCGAGATGTAATTTAATAAGTTATGGCTTAATTCTCTAAAACTCTAAACTTGAAAAGACCCTCAATGTGAATTTTTGAATTAAATAGAGATTAATTAATATTTAAGGTTGGGGCCTTACATCTACTACCTCCTTGTATGGGATAGGTTCATAATTGTCAACCAATAATGAGTCACCATCCTCAATTACTAGATAACCATATCTCTCTAGTTCTCTTACCTCTCTAATCCTCCTACACAGTACTTGTGTTTTAGGAACAACTTCTTCCCTAGGGATCTATGGAATCTATTCTTGTACGAACTCTTTGTATCTTAAGCATCAACTTCATCAAAGTCAATCATTCTATCACCATAATTTCTGAGGATGTGTTACCTCTCAAGAAAGATGACTTGTTTGGAAATAGTCTTTTTCTTATATGATGTGTTGTATAGATAGTATCCCTTTATTTCCTTGGGATACCCTATAGAGACACACTTTGTGCCCCAGGGTGCAAATTTGTTTCCTGATAAGGCCTTAACAAATGCCTCACAACCCCATACATCTGTATGTGATAAAATGGGTTTCTTTCCACTCCATAACATTATGAGGATTCTATTTTATGCTTTAGTTGGTACTTTATGTAATGTGTATACCACATTTTTTAATGTATATCCCCAATAATACATTGAATGATATGCATGACTCATTATCGACCTTACCATGTCTAATAAGGTACGGTTAATACTTTCAATAACACCATAATGTAGTTGTGTATAAGGTGGAGTATGTTGAGATAGAATCCAAAACTCCAATAAGAATACGATAAACTCTTGGTTAATATACTCAACACCTCTATCTGATCAAATCTTATTTATCTTCATACCATGTTTATTCTCTACTTAATTATTTAATTTCTTTAATTTCACATAGGACTCGGATTTATACGTCATTATGTAGACATATCAATATCTTCTCAAGTTGTTAGTAGAAGTTATTAAGTAATAATATTTGCCTCCAAATACTAATATAAATTGTACACACACATCAATTTGTACCAATCTTAAAATTACTATGTCCCTTTCACCCTATCCACCAAATGACAGTTTGGTCATTTTTACTTGTAAACAATCATTATATATTTCAAGTACTTTTAGCTCAGATGAGTCTAAATAACAATCTTGATAGAGTTTTATCAAAAACTTATCATTTACATGACCAATATGGTGATTCCATAACTGGGTGTTATATGAGTCATGTGAACATGGTTTGTTATCAATTACCAACACTTGGTTTTCAGAATATTATATAGACACAATTTTTTAATTGTTCCATACCATAACATATGTTGTCCTTATAAAATAAAAAACATTATTTCTAAATTTTAAAATAAACACATCTATATCTAAACATGATACAAAACTTATGTTCTAGGTAATCATAGTTACATCATAACAATCTTTCAAAACCAAAATCATTCCCATTGGAAATGAAAGGTGGTAGTCACCAATTTCCAGATTAGCTAGCCTCACACCATTGTCACCTCACAGATCTAACTCTCATATAGAAATATTTTGAAATCCAATTGGTTCATACATTTGGATATATATGTGAGAAACCAAAGTTTTATCTAATACCCAATGTGTAGATATTTAATGATTACACTAGATAACAAAAACACCTTTAGATTCCCCTTACTTCTGGGATCATTTTCTCTTCTAGTGGCCTGACTTGAAACATAAAAAAAATATTACCTCCACATCATTTCCCTAAGTTTGGATCTCCCTCTTCTTGGAAGAAAAATCCTCAAGAGTTTTAGACTATTTATAGGTCTTGGGACCCTTTTCCTTTTTTTCCTTTTCTAATTCTCCATAAATACCACATGTTTATCACTCCCCATGTACTTATCCACTAGTTAAAAAAAATGTAAGAAGTTCCTAAAGACTGTTTTAATTATTTATCTTGTTTTAATTATTAATTAAATAAGAGAATGTCTTTGGAATGAATAATGTATGAGATATTTATGAAACTAATCTAGAAATTTAATCCCTTTGATGTTTAAGCATTCAATGTAGCCAATAAGCATGAAAACATAAGGCTCATCTAGTGCAGACTCTCCAAGATTCGTTATAAACAAAGCATTGGAGATCTCATACCTCTATTATCTCACCTTCTATTGATAGAGATCCCAAAGGTGAGACATTGTGTTATATTCATCCATGTATGCATGATTCTTCAAAATATCATTGTGCATGGATGATAACATGAAGCAATGAACATATGTAGAATCATTTAGATGTTCCTCATGGAGATATATATATTCATTACTTTCCTTATTACCAGGTGAAATTGGAAATGTTTCTTCCATCACATAAAATATACATTCATGGAAAAGTATAATGCATATTCTTGTTTACAACTCTTGTAAATTTTTGCTAGTGAGAAGGATATCCTTTTCATGTATGGATCACAATGATATGCTTGAAGTCCTTTTAATATTGTTTCTATAGAATAATATGAGTATAATTTTAGTAATTTATCAGATAAAATGTATACAAATATTTAAATATATTATTTATTAGTCTCCCACTATTTTAACGAAACCCAATAGTGCTCACCATTGTCTTTAGAATATCTCATTGCTTGGATATTCTAGTGGAAAGGATCCATATTCCCCTTTTTATTACCCTAACTTTTTTGGTCAAGAAACATGAGTGGTTTTGGGTAGGCATTCCAAATTCCAACTGCATTATCTCATAGTTCCTTGATCTATTTAGTGGACACCCCAATCCTAAAATCATTGGTTTATATTTCCTCAACCTTTTCCTCTCAGTTACACCCAGTCCAGATTTGGTAGTCAACACTTGATGTGAATTAGTTTAAGTCAACCAAAAACTTCAACATAAAATTCCTCAATAATTGAAATCACCCCATCATTATATAGTCAATCACTTTGAACTATGGTTTGATTTTAACTGATATAATGGAAGGCTATACCAACATGATATATATAATTGAGGGATTTCATCCTTTATGCACAAATATTAAATTTTTTTATCACATGATTGTTAATATTAAGTGGATTTATATAGTGATTAACCATGTCTTAGATAATATTTATACCTAAAACAATTTATTTAAGTTTTATTTTACATGATCATTAATTCATTAATTATATGATCGTGGAAAAAATTTATAATTAAATAACCATGAAACTAAAAGAAATACAATAATAAAGCTATATAATCATGTTCTCTTACTAGTGGTTAGTTTATATAGAGGTTGATAAACTGACTATTTAGCTAGGGGGAAAACACAATAAACTAATTAAGGTTAATCTTACAACATTCCATAATCCTTCCAATGCATCTCTCTTGGAATTTTTTTTCATCTGATCTTCAAACTTCAACCTCCTCCACTAGATCTGGAGCTCCATCTATTACATATTATTTTACTCACATGTAGGTGAAGGGAAAAGGGTTTTCGTAAAATAAATCATGGTCACACAGAACCTACATAATAAGAATAGATAAGGCTTGTAGAGAAACAATTTAATTTAATAAAAATTAAATGGAATACAATATCATACATAGGTATAGTCTATGACCATGATCATCTACATGCATGCAATCAGTTAGTTATTATATTTAATTAATTATTTATTTTATCTTAATTCTTATTCGAATTTCCTTGAGATTATCAATTATTATAATTTTAAACAAATTAAATGAATCCATTTAAAATTAACTATGTACATAACTTGTGCCATGGGGGAAATATGGTGAATACCCATCCAAATCTAACCAACATGTATTATACTCATATATAGTTCTACTTATATGACATATATCATACATGACTTATCACGTACTTTCAGGAAATTTACTATTAACTTAATGATCACGTGATTTACATGATTTTTTTGCCATGTTTTATGATTTATTGCACATAGAGTGACAACTTTTAATACGAACCATAGATGATATGTAGATCATAACATTACACATATATTAGTTTAAACATTTATATTTATAAATATTATATCTCATCACATGGTCCGCCCTATCAACTTAATGACCACACAAAAGAACATGTCTTAGGGCACAAATAATATAATAAATAAATTTTAAATATGGATAACATGGTATAAGTACATGATGTGTGCATATGAGCTACATGCCATGTACATATCTCACTGTGTATCTGGGGAACATGCCTACGAACTCAACATGTAAATTTTGCATCAGAAACTTGAGTACATGGAGTGTCCAATGGGATACACGTATTGTGATCTAGTAATTACATGGTAGCCAGTTAGGTAGTCCATGTATACTAATACATGACTTTTCTATGACTCAAAGGGACTACATGCCTTGTACAAGGGATAAATGATCTGTACTCTAATTAAAAGTGCGTGAGCCTATCCTGGTCAACACATGGTGTAAGAATTAACTATAACATGTGTCCTCAATGCACATGGTTTGAGTAATTTCGAAATTAACTCTTGGAGAATTGAACATGAGTAAAGAACATGTAACTCCAATTAAACGGCATGTACTCTGGTGTTGTCCGGCTAGAAACCACATAAACTATAGATAAGTTCGGTAATTTTATTTTAATCATAAAATTAATCATTTCAATTAGGTTTATGAAAAATTAAAGAGTAAAAGGCATATCTTTCAATTCGAATTGAAATAATGGTTAAAATTGAATTTAAAAAATAAATTACTAATGAATAAATCACCAATGATTATTAAAGAATTATAAATAAAAATGTGACCGCTCTGATATGACATGAAGTTTCTGGGCGTAGTGGAAGTGTGCAATGGGAAGTGTCCAACATTGCGTTTTTTCATGATTGATGATCAATCTGAGATCTACATGATGACAAATTTCACAATCTACGTAATTAGATCACCCAAATCAGAAAAGATTAATCAAACTATAACCAGAGAGAGTATCATCACATATTATTTATAATTAATATAATTAATTAAAGAATTACCTTTGTTGGAATTATTTCTGCATTGATAAATATAGAAATAGATATGAATTTCATCTTCATTACATTATAGGAATCACGTGCAGATTCTCTCTAGTGGTGATCCACATGTGTTTCACAAATCTCTAAACATCACTAATGGAATCTTTGGGAGCTATCACGGAAGATCCTTACAATTACGTTGTCTGCCTTTGATCGCTTCTCTAACCACTTCCAATGAATTTTCCTCGATCTGGTAGAGGAAGAATGATCTCTCTTATTGAGAGCATTGTTGGAGGGGGTATATTAAGGGCTTGAGAGAATCCTCATATTATGTTGTGTACAACCCAAACAAATTATTTTTTGTTATGAGAAAATAACATAACCAGCTTAATATTTTGTTAGGGTTAAAATAAAATAATTGAAAAAGTTCCCTTAATTTTTTATTTTATCCAAGTGTAAAAACCCATGTCAAATAATAATATTTTTATTTTTATTTCTTGACATGCACTTAACTTTTGAATTAAAATTAAATATTATTTAATAAAATAATATTCATTATTTATTGTTTCTCACCGGACCATTAAACACGGACTGCAATTTATCCACAACATTAATCAATCGTTGAATAATGTCTAATTATTTATTAAATAAATAAAACCTCATATTCTCCAATAAATAGATAAATATTATATTAACTAAATATAAAGTAAATATTTAATAAATATTCTACTCACATAATATTCGTTGAATAAATTGTTAAGGAATATACATGATCAACCAAACATAAATAATTATTAAACCATATGCGGGGATAAAATTTAGTCAACTTATTAAATAATAAGTAATAATATATTATTTAACTATGATTATGGATACACTTAATGTGTGCCCCACTAGGCCTCTTTATTAGTGGAATTAGGCGAAGCAGCCTAAACTCCAAGGTTAGTGTCTGACAACACATAAAACCACCCATAGAGAAAGAATATAATGAATCAATGACATGTTACCGCATACAAATTCTTAATGTTTAATAAAATATATTTATCTCAATATATCAAATCATGTTTGTTGTATACTGGTGCAATCAACCTATGTGCTCGATGTCTATTCCTTTTCCTTTCTGGAAATAGATCTTGCATATAGAACACCATGGCCATGAATTTATTTAGGTATATAATTTACATAAAGGGGAATAATATATTAAATTCTGTTAATGAACATAAGGTATAAATCATTTCTCACACTATTCATTAATGAAATATTACTCGTGACACACCAAACATATCCTAATTCATCGTGAACATCTGTTGTAGTGGTTTTTTGCTAATACATAAAAATACACGACTCGTAATACTTATTAATAACAATATTAAAGTATATGGACCAATAAACACATCTGCAGGTTGGATCATCCAATGAAAGATATAAATGTGGATTTCCTATAGGCGGGTCTCCTTCTCCTAATATCCTACTGAATATTACCAACGACGTACACCATGAGAATGTGCCTCAAAGTCCTATGAGTCTCCAACCTTGATAGCCTGTATCATTTGTGTCCCTCAAATTATATCATTTGGATATAGAAAATATATTTAACAATACTGTCATAACACTTCCAGGTCCTCATCATAGAGGGAGACTACTATGAACATTTAGTGCGACAGCTACTCTGGGGACATTATCACAAGCTATATTACACAGAAGAACAATCATGATGGGCTAAGGAGTTTATTAAAATTAAAACCCCATGAATAAAATTTAACATAAAAAACATAGAAGTTGGTTATAGGGAACCAAATCCGATAGTATCAGGATCCTCTAGTGCAAGGTTGGGTGAAAAAGGATGTTGTATCACTTTTCTAATAAAATCTTAATGTCTCACCATCCTATAGGTGGAGGAAGATGCATTTGGGTCAAATTGGAAATGGGATGGTATCTTTATGGTTTTCATGATGGTGTCTTCCACAACTTGTGAGCGGTTACAATACTGTCCAAGTTATTGTGGACCATCTTTCGCAGTTTTCCCAATTACAAACCACATGAGAGAATAGAATAGTGGAGAGTTTTAGATGCCTGCACAATCATAAGTTAGCCCAACTTCATTGAATCCCCTCAATGATCATTCAATACTATGAATTTTTCTTCCCATCATGTCAATGGAGAGGTTGCATTAGCCCTTTGGGACACGGTTGCAGCTGAGAATAGGTTTTATAACCCAAATAGATGGCCTAAAAGAGTAGACCTTTTTGGTTTCAAAGAACATGCATCAGGTTTTCATGTTGGTTTCGGGGTGTAGCGGGGAGGATAACCTAATATTAGTGGAGTTTGAATATCAAAAACATCACCACTCCACTATCAGTGTAGCACCATTTGGGGCCATGTATGGGAGACCCTTCAGGTCACTGTTGTACTATTCAAGCTAGTGAGAGATAACACTTGTGGGCCCAAAGTTGTTGTGAGTATCAGTTGAAAATGTTGTAGTTCATCTAGTGGTCGATGATGACTATACCAAGAGCCATCAAGAGTACCTTGTGGACTGATGGCTGATGCCTTTAGTGTTCGATAAAAAGATCATATGTTTGATAGATATCACCTCATCGAGTGTTATAGAGTCTTGAACAAAGGTGTTAGGAAATATTTTTGATTCTTAGGCCCTTTTCTAGTTACTATATTGGGTTCACTTTCATAGATCGGTGCAAGTGTTGTGTCGGCCTTTATCAACACAATGAAAAATGTGCTGATAAAAGGGGGACTTTATCAGTGCTAGCTAAAAACACTGATAAATATACCCTTTATTAGCACTTTAAAGTGCTTATAAAATGTATATTTATAAACTCTATTCTTAGCACTGATTAATGTTTCTAACAAAAATGATATTAATTTATGAAAAATTATTATATTTGTATTCACAAATAATTTTTATTTATACACATTAAAAAAAGCATGTTTCTAATCAATATATAATTTTCAATAATTAAAAATATATATCTATATATAATGTTTCAAAAATTATTTATAAGATTGTAAATAGATATTTAAATAATTATAAGATTATAATAAATTTAATTAAATAATTAATATATTTATTATAATTATAATTATATATAAATACTGTTTAAAAATATATAATTATAACTATAATTAAAAATAAATATATATTTAAATAAATATATGTTCCCAATGAATTTCTTCTATGAATATATTGATGTGTGAGTATAATTAACATGCATATGTTAAGTATTCATCATGAATTAATGTTCATTCATATATTACACCCCAATTATTATTATTTATGTTGTTTATATGTGATGACTCGTTTTTTATTATCTATATACTTTACTACGTAGAAGATTCATTCAGGCTATACCCATGAATCTATTCTCATAAATAGATATAAAAATTTTATTAATATATTTATTATATTTATAATTATAAATTTATAATTGTATAAAAATACTTTTTAAATATATTTCGTTATAATTATAAATATAACTATATATATTCAAATAATTCTAAAATTATAATAGATACATCTATTATAATTTAATAAATGTATTTATATATATAAATATATTTATAATTATATACAACTATTTATAAATTTATTTACTTATGGTTATAATTACAAATAAATATATATGTGTGTGAATAATTATAAAACTATAAGAAATATATTTATTATGCTTATAATGTTATAAATATATATAACATAGAAAATATATTTATAAATATATAAAAATATTTATAAATAAATACAAATATTTATAATTATAATTATAAATATATATATATACATAATTATAAGATAATAATAAATATAATTATGATATATATTTATAAAATTATAAATAAAAGAAATATATTTTTTATAATTTTATAATTATTTTAATATATATATATAATTATAATTATAACTATAAAAAGATATTTATTTATTATAAATTTTTAATTTCAAATAAAAAAAATTTATTTACAGTAATAATTATAAATAAATATCAATTTATGTAAATAATTATAAAATTATAAAAATATATATTTAAATAAATATTTATAAATTTATACAAATTTTTATTTATAGTTATATTAAATATTTATTTATAGTTATAATAAATATTTATTATTCTTATAATATTATACATAAAAATGATTGAATAAATATATTTATAAATATATACAATTATTCATAAATAAATACCAATATTTATAATTATAATTATAAATAAATAAAGATATATTTAAATAATTATAAAATTATAACAAATATATTAATTATACTAATTCAGTCCAACCAGAAGCCAAGTTTCAGGATTGGATGAAAATTAATTATTATTCAAAATCAAAAAAGAAGAAAGAATACAACCAACATCATCAAGGAGGTATAATGTAATGGATACCAAGGGCGTCATTTCTGAAAATGAGTTTGCAATCATCGGGTAGAGATCCCAAGCTACTGTTGGTAATAAATCTTTCTTCTAACTATTTATTAAAATAAAAAGAAAATTAATAAGCAAGCCTAAAAGAGACATGTGAAAAAATGAGGCAACCCCTGACCCAAATAGAAAAGTTACATTTCAAAAAGATAAATTTCATCACCATAACCACATCCAAAGGCTACACCATCATAAGTTGACTCCCAGTCAATCTACAAATATTTTTGATTAAGAAGCGCAATATACATCTCCTTGATCCTTTACAACTCTGGTGTAAGTTGATCCTTGATATAATATTGGGTGGACCACCCCCCATGATGGAAACTCATCATGACCACACCCTCGACCAAGTCCTTTGGGATTCCTCCATCATCCCCATGTTTTTGGAAGACAAGTTCCTTTATCACCATCTAGGTTATCCTCCAATGATCTACAATCCACAAGAGCACTATTTACCTCTATAATGGGCATAAAAATAGATGTTTTCTAAGCTGTAACCATTTGGAATACATTAGAACCCATGAGAAATTTATTTTGAGGCTTCACATGATCGAATATATCTGCCTTTTTCTTTCCTTTTTGGTGACATGAGGCAATCTCCTACTTAACCATGAGCTGGTGATCATCCACCCGTTGAATTACATCTTCATTCACTTTCTCCACTTCTTGATCATGTCCTTTGATAGTAACACCATCTTTATCGACATTTTACTCATATTTAAATATTTCAGACCAAGATTTATCATTACGACGCTTACCCTAAGTCCCAGTTGAAGGTTCCAAAAATGTCAAAATAGGTTCAACACCTACATTAACACTATGATGAATGTCTGTATGTCCTCCAGTGTGAAAAGAAGTGGGAGAACAACAACCTTTTTCCACGGTTTCGTGTTCCATTAGTTGGGGGAGGCCACATCCCGACCTACTCCAACCAGTCTAGCAGATTTACCAATCTTATTATTTTTAAATCTTGAGATTTCCTCATGTCCTTTACCATAGAAATATGAACAAAAAAAATGACTTCTAAAATGTGAATCATCATGAACAATCCTCTTACAAATAGAACATAAATGATGCATATTATCCTACTCAATACGCAAATTGAATTTATCTTCATCTGTTGAAAGATAATCTTTATCTATAAGAGAAGATCATAGATTAAATTCCACCATGAAGTGAGTGAAATGACCAAACCATTCAAATTAATTCCATCTATCCATCCTTATAGGAATTCTATTCACTAAGGCAATGTCATATGAAAGTATGGGATGCCAAAAAATATAGTTCAAGCAGTGGACCATGAATCATAATTGGATGTAGTATCTTGTGACATCAAATGGGTTGAAACTAGGATTCTATTCATGAAAGTAAATAGCACCCTGTTTGAGTGAAATTGAACGCATACCCCATGCACTCATCTTCAGTTCAGCTGAAGGGAACAACATTTAAAAAAACCCACGTCTTAATGAGGTGCACTTCCAATTGGTAAAACCTCAGATGCGGAAAATGTGTTCGACATGTTCCTCAATTTTCAAAGGTTTGAAACCTTTAGGAAAAATCAAGAACACAATTAAAGAAAACATAATTAATTTAAATCACTCTGAGACTGCATACATTTTTTCTTTGACATAAGAGGCACTTACCTTTTGGCATAAACCTCTAGCAGTATAGCCCTTGAAAATTGAGAATTAACATGATGATTCGTCCTTCACCACCTTCGATACAACATTCAAATTTAACCTCTGTGAATCAATGGAAGAAGGATCACCCGACAAAGTAGTGGTTGATTTCTTGGAAGCAACACAGACAAAAGAAGGTGCAACTAGCATGTTTAGTGGATCTAGATACTTCAATCATGATCCAGAAGCCCTGTAAGAATGGAATCTTCCCTTTTTTATGAAATCAACTACAGCAAGAGTGAGGATAATCACAACGAAGGATACTCTATAACTGGGGTTGAACACCGAAATTGTGGGGATGATCACAATAGTATAGACATCCATAAGTGAAACATTTGAAAACTAGATGATAGAATTAGCAGTGAGGTTCTTATACAAGTCAAATTGGTCATAAAAGAGGAAGGAAACTAACACCGATGGAGGAACTGAAACCACCATCACCGTAAGAGAGAGTCTCCTCCATCAACTCAATATATTAATTATATATATTAATAAAATTATAAATATTATAAATATATTTCTTATAATTTTATAATTATTTAAATATATATATATAATTATAACTATAACTATATATATTTATTATGATTTTTTAATTAAAAATAAATAAGTATTTATTTATACTTGTAAGTGTAAATAAATAACTAAATATGTATTTAAATAATTATGAAATGTAATAAATATATTTATTTTAATTATAATGTCAGAAATATATATAAATATATAAATAAATATATAAATATATACAAATATTAATAAATAAATACCAATATTTATAATTATAATTCTAAATAAATAAAGATATAGTTAAATAATTATAATATTATAATAAATATATTAATTATATATTTTTATAAAATTATATGTATAATAAATACAGTTCTTATAATATAATAATTATTTAAGTAAATAAATATTTATTTATTTTAATTAATCCAATAAATAAATATATAATAATTATAATTTTTTAATTATATATTTATAATATATTTATTATATTTATAATCTTATATATATATATATTAGGTGATTGGGGTACAATTATAGTCAAACATACACACACTGCACACACACAGGCCGAAAAGGCAAGTCATAGCCCCGTCTTGGGATAACCCACCCAACCGGTCGATTTTATTACATTAAACATTCATGAATCAAAGTCCCATTGAGCATGAGTCACATCACCATGACCCATAGTCCCTCGTCACGTAACTGTATTGCACTGAATCTACGCAGACGTAGTCCCTGCCTTCCACTATTCGGGTAGTCAATGCCTCCATCGACTTTCCCTACTCCTCATTAGCTGAGGTCCCACCTACAGCTGATCGTCCTCTCATCTTTACCTAAAGCTTCAAACTGTTGGTAAAGATGGAATGTGACGAACCCAAAAACCAAATAAAAGAGAACATGTGGATAAAATAAATTTCTTTCCCTCTAAACAAAATCAAATTCACATTGACAAAAAATAAATGTGTAGAAAATAAATGCTGACATCGAAATTTTTACATGAAAAATCCAAAAGTGAAAAACCATAGGACCTAGTAAAGAAAGAGGGATCCACTAAAATGACGAAGTACATGGGTGATACTCCCCAAAAATGGAAGGGATGTCAAAATTAATACTCAGAAACATAGTGAATCAAATTCATAGAGTGAAGAAAAATGATCATCGAACAAAAGGCAATCACCAAAAGAATCTTCTCTATGTATATCGATGTGTTCTAAAAAAATGTTGACACTACCTCCTTTCATAAAGAACAATGCCCTCATGAAGATTCATAACAACTCAAAAAAATGATTCTTTGACTCACATTAAAATCATGTCTCTGTGTGAATAAATTCATGTGGTCTTGACCTGCATGGTGATCTATTTGAGGAATGTGGTCTTGACCACTACGATGCCCCATTTGAGGGTTCTCCCCCCAACAAAATCCCCCTCTGAATCAATTAGGGATCACATCTAAACCTGAAATCAGTCAACATGTCTCAAATTTACCTATAGGTAAACTCTTGGCCAACATGTCAAACCCATTATCATCAGTTGGGATATTCTCAAGCTCTATCTATCTCGAATCAAAGACATTGAGGATCCAATGATACTAAACATCGATGTGTTTTTACCTTCCATTAAAATTGGAATCCTTTCCAAAACAAGTAGAAATATGTATAGCACAAAATAAAACAAACCTATCCTAATTTAAATTGATCTCTACAATATAAGTTTTAATCCACAACAATTATTTCCACACTACTATAGCTGAAATAAATTCCGACTCTATGGTAGATAATGTAACACATCTTTACAATATATACATCCAAGATATAGATTACCCTATAAAATTAATCATATATCAAGAAGTAGACTTCCTCGAATCGATATCTTCTGACATATATGAATTTGTTAAGCCACCAAGCATAGTTCCCCATTTCATAAACACAATTACATATCAGAAGTTCCACGAAGATAAAAAAATATATATTTCACTACTCTCAAATTCTCTCTACCTGGATTGATAGAAAATGACTTACCACACCAACTGCATGAGCTATATCAAGTCCAGTACATACCATCACATACATCAAAAAACCAATGGTATATGAATAAGGTTTGTGTTCATATCCTCTCTCTCCCTCTTAATCAAAAGAAGGTGACTGGCTGGTACTGAGGTTAAAATGTAAATCAATAGGAGTAATAATAACTTTCACTCTGTCTATAGAAAATATCTGAAAATCTTCTCAATATATCTCCCCTGATATAACCATAATTTTCTGACCTTCTTGTAATGAGAGATCATCAAGAAAAAAATCTACCATGATCATCCCAAGAATTTCAATTCTAAATACTAACAATGATCATTCCTTAATCTATCAATTCTAGAAGAATTATAGCTAATAATGATCATATCATCAACATAAATAAATAGTAAAATAAAATAATCATCAGTAAAACTTTGAAATAAATCCCAATGATCAAAATATTTCTTCCTAAAACCCTGATGAAAAATGTGAGAATCAAATTTCTTATACCATTGTCTCAAAGCTTACTTCAATCCATAAAAAATCTTCTTCATCCTGAAAACATGATTATCTTAACCTATTTGAAAAAACCCTCAGGTTTCTCCGTATAAATTTCCTCCTCTAAATCACCTTGGAGGAATGTTGTCTTCACATGCATCTACTCAATCATTAAATCCAAACTAGCAGACAAACCAAGAACAGCCTGAATGGAAGAAATTTTGAAAACAGGTGAGAAAATATCATCAAAATCAACACCTTACTTATAATTAAATACTTTAATAACTATAATTTCCTTATATCATGGAATAAAACTAGATTCTTCAATTTTAATCTGATAAATCCACCGATTTTCCAAATTCTCTCTTACATGTAGATAAATTCAGCAACTCAATATTATGGTTGTTGTGAAATGATTTCATCTTGTTATCCATTACTGCAAATCATCTATCCTTCTATTCACTTTCCATTTCCTCGTCAAATATTCTGGTTCTCCCCCTATAGTGAGGAGTACATAATCATCAGGTTAATATCATGTACAAACAGTACGATGCAGAGATGATCTCCAAAGTGGAATAGTGGGTTCATTAATAACCCTTGGAATCAAATAATCAAAACCAAAAGGTGTATCAGAAACATAAAATATAACCTGTTCACCTTGAACATCATTCTACACATCAACATGATCATTAGAATCAACAATATGAGGTAAATGTGAATTTGAACTTGGATCAAGACTGAAAAAGCCATCAAAAAATAGAGAAGTAGATTTTCCCCCTTATCAATGTCTACAATTATCTGACCCTCCTTAAACACTGTGCGATGGATTCTGACAAGTTTCTTCAATATAGGATCATAGAACCTATACCCAAACTCATTGTGTCCATATCCAAAAAAATAAATGGGTGTATCTTACCTTACAAATTTGATCTCTCATCTCTAGGCACATGAACAAAAACCTTGCAACCAAAAACACACAAGTGATCGTACCTGGTCTTTTTTTGATTCCAAAACATTATGAGTGAGTCTATGTACAAATAAACTACAGGTGATAAATTGATAATATAATAATTAGTATGTAAATCATCACTATAAAAATTTCCAGCAAACATTGCCTCCGAAATAAAACAATGAACTATTTACAACAATGACATGTTCATCCAATCAGCTATACCATTCAAATGAGGTGTCGTGGGAGGTGTCTTCAGATGTTTAATACCTTCCTACCCACAATACTGATCAAATGTACCACAATTATCTCCCCCATTGTTAGTGTGAATACATTTCAATTTCTTACCAGATTCTCTCTCAACAAAAACATGAAATTACTTAAAACATTGAGCTCCTACCTTTTGGAATCCAAAACATTAACCCAGAGATTACATGATTATTCATCATAAAAATTCAAAGAATAAATACCACCTCTAATGTTATTAGATTTAAATGTACCAAAATCATTATAATGTACTAATTCATGTACATATGGCTTCATATGTGAAGGATGACTACTGAAACTCAATCTACTCAATTTTCCATCCATACAGTGATCACACATGTCCAATTTGACACTATTAAAATATATAAAATGATTTATATTTTCCACAAACCTAATCTATTTATCAATAATGTGACTGAGCCTCTTATGTAATATCATAGATGAAACACTACACTCAATAATGCAAGTAGTATCATAAGAAATAGAAACTCTAGTATAGTAAAAAAACTGACTGCTTCTTCCCTTGATCCACAATCAATGAACCCTAGAAAATATTCCATTGGAAATTAGAAAATGTACTGATAACCTCTCCATCATCAAGAAAACTAAAATAAATAAGATTCAAGAGAACCTCTGGTGCATGTTGAACATTTTTTAGAATCATCATACTTCCTACGCTGGTCTCCAAACAAATAGTCTCGATACCTAGAACATCAACATGGTTATCATTACCCATCTCCAGAAACCCAAAATTAACTGGGTTGTAAAATGTAAATAACTTTTTCTTTGATGTCACGCGAAAACAAGAACCACTCTCGACAACCTATAAATAATCATAAGAAGCAATATTAATGGATTCATAAATAATAACAAGATCACCCCATGTAGCGGTGGTGACATGATCATCTCCATAAAAATTTTTCTTCTATGGATATTCCTTCATTCTATTTTCTCTTTTCAATGATAAGAAAACTTATTAATGTTTAATTTCATACCACAATAATGACATTCAAAATCTTTATACTTTGATCGGGATTTTATTCTGCATTTGGTCTTACCTCGACTGCTCTGTCCCTAATCCTAGCTTCTCTCCCTCTTCTCTATGACTAAAATCTCTCAAGATGATTTTTCCAGAGTTTTTTTGCAGACCTATTCATAAAAAAATTCTAACTTAACAAACTTGAATGTCACATCACCATTTGGAACATAAATGTATAGATTAACATGTAAATTATCAAAAGAATCCAGTAAAGTGTTAAGCAAAAAAAGAGTTAAAACATTGTCTTTAAAATTGATACCCAAGCCAGATAACTAATCAAAACATTCATGATATTCCCTCAAATAGTTAGAAATATATGTAAATTATTTGTACCTCTACTTAATCATTTGTTTGAGAAGAGACAATATACTATTTCATATCATGGAAGCATAGGTCATTTCAATATTCTCCCACAATGTTCTGGCATGAGAGATGTTGATAATGTGGATGATAATTTTATCTTCAACCCATTGGAGAATGAAACCACAAACCATTTCATGATCTAATGTACATTATTCATTTGATATCCATTATAGATTATGGTTACTAAACACTAGAAGATGCATTCACTTGAAAAAAAGTAGATCCTTCATTTTTAGTCACCACATATGGAAGTTGGTACCATTCAACAAAATCATCTTACTATAATGGGATTATATAACAAATATGAAATAAAATCTAAAGCCTTTGATACCATATGTTTGGAATGATATCCATCAATGAACGCTCAAACAAAATCGAAGCAAACATGCAGTAGAAATAAATTTATTTCCCTCAAAAAAAAAGTGGATGCGCAACGAACAAAAATAAATGTTGAGACCAAAACTTTTACGTGGAAAACCCAAATGGAAAAAAGTAGGGTACTTAGTCAAAAAAGAGGGATCCAATAAAATGAATAAGTACACATTAGAGACTAACTAAAAATGGATGGGATCTCAAAAGTAATACTAAGATAAATAGTGGATCAAAGTCAAAGAATGAATAAAAATGATCATTGAATAAAATATGATCGACAAAATAATATTCCCCTTGTATGTCAGTAAATTCTAAAAATCCTTCACACTACCTCGTTTTATAAGGAAAAATTCCCACGTGACGATTCCTAACTCCACCAAAAAAATGCTTCTTTAACCCGTGTTAAAATTATGTCTCTGCGTGAATTAATTCATGTGGTCTTGACCCATGTGGTGCTTCATTTGAAGAATGCGGTCTTAGCCCGCGTGGTTCTCCATTTGAGGAGGAACCTCCAGCATGACTGAGAACACTGTTTTCGCTGACCATGAATCCCTATCATGACCATGCTGACCTATCTGCCATTGAAGCCCACCCATCCTCACCGCACCATTGATGCCACATTGAATCAGCCCCATCTGATGTTAATTATTTATATTTATTATATATAATTATCAATATAATAAATATATTTATTATAAATTTATTATTATAAATAAATAAATACTTATTTATAATATTTATAATATTATAAATATATATAATTATATAAATATAAATAATATTTTTTTTATTTAGCATTATAATTTTAGATAGATAAATATATATTTATTATATATGTAATTTTACAAATATATATAATAATATAAATAAATTATTAACATTATAGCTTTTGACGCACTAAAAAAGTGCTTATAAAGGCATATTTTATCAGTGCTTTCTAATTTAGCACTGATAAAACATCCCTTTATTGGTGTTTTTTACTAGTGATGATAAAATATTTACCCAATTTTATAAATGAACCCTAATAGTTGGTTTCTTCTCTTTTACACCTTAAGATCTCACAGAAGTTGGCCGCTGCCATCGCTAACCCCTCATCTTCCACTACCGAACCCTCCTCTACTGCTTCAAACCCCTCCTATGCCACTGCAAATCCCTCTTCCACTGAAAACCCCACCTTTACCATGCACCAAACCCCACCTCGTCATGATCCCAACCTCCTCCGTGCATTAAACCCCACCTCCACTGCAAAACCCTCCTCCATTGTGAACCCACCTCTACATGACCGCTCCTCTGCCGCTAAACCCCACCTCCGCCATGAACCTTCCCCCACTACTGTTAATCCCTCCTCTATCACTTCAAATCCCTCCTCTGTCACAAAACCCACCTCCATTGTGAACCCTACCTCCTCCACACGCCGAACCCCACCACTTTTGCTAACCCCTCCTCCGCTAAGAACACACCTTCACTATGAACCCCACCTTCTCCACTAAACCCCACCTCTATCGAGAACCCCTCCTCCGCTCTGAACCCACCTCCGATTTGAACCCCACCTCTACCAGGAACCCCTCTATGGCCTCTAATACAACCTACCCTGAATCTTTCACCACTCTAACCTACTACTATAACCGAACCTCAAAATATAAAGTGTGTTATTATTTGAATTGGAATGATTTGATAATTAAATGTTAATTGTATGGTTTTAGTTTTTCCAATATCATTTATGTATGAATTATGTGTTTGGTTTGATTCATTAGTGTGAGATAATGATTTTTTGATTGGTAAATTGTTTGATTGGTTTTATAAATATATTCTACGAATATTTTGATAAATTTATATGTATAGTTGTATAGGAATTTAGTAGTATTAAAATTTAGGATTTTGGATTGATCTAAATGTGAGAACATGTTCGGATGAGGTGGTTAAATATATTTGAAACACTATAGGGATTTTTTTGGGTGAAAAGTATCATGATTGATATTTTAATGGAGTGATTCTAGTGAGTATTTTGGAAAAAATATAATTTTTAATGGATAAATAATATTAAATAAAATTGTAAATTATAGTGAAAGTGGGATCTGGGTTTGGGTTTTGATTAATATTTTAATGATTGATATAGGATGAATAGAGGTGTTTTATATGTATTATTTTCTAATATATATTTTAAATTTTATCATTTTTAGTTATGGGTGTCGACGTATAAGTGGATTCATTAATGGATGTTATACCATATTGAAATAATAGTTTTATAAATGTGTTTCATTGATTATTAGTGTTCGTATTTTAGAACAAAATCATTGGAATATATAGGTAGAGATGTGGGAATTATAAATACATGAGTTATAATATTTTGGTAACACATTTATAGTACCCCTATCATAGGTCTCACACTAGGTACTAGAATTTTCATCTCAATGAGGCCATTAATGGTTAGTTAATCGTGTTGTATTTATATTGAATCAATATTATAGTGTGATTATTCCTAAACTTTTTCGACTTAGATTATCTCTTTAGGACTTTGTTAGGTACCTATAAATGGTTGATACTTGAAAATTTATTATTATTTTATATTATGGTGGTATCTTTGTAAATTATAATTGCATTAAAACAAATAATAATCTTTTTTTAGTTTTATTTACTCATGCCTATGTGATAAAAATATTTTCATTATTTTCCCTAAAACTAATTTTTTTTTGTCCTAAAAAATGAATGGTATAAAATATTTGATGATATCCTACTAGGATATTTTCTGCAACATACATATACACATTAGTGTGTTTATAGACTTAGTTATCTATCATACAGGTAAAAGGAAAGGTTCACACTTTTATAGTGGTGTTCTATCATCACTTTTTAAAGATAAAATGTTAATTGGATGTAGAGGTAACCATATGGGATAAAGAGAAAAAATTCATTTTGTTTTATTTTAATAAATATATTATAAAGTGACTATCTTGAAAATAAATTTATTTTTGTTTTTCCTTTATATTTTAGATCATGTTTAAAAATTTTATTTCTTTATATATTATAAAATTTTTGTTATTTTTGAATCATGTATATTTTATAAGGTGCCTCTATTGGGATTTATGAATTCGTGAAAATTCTTAAGTGGCTCTTTTAAAATGATTCAATTGTTTTTAATTGTTCCTTAAAAATTTACATGTGTTCAACATACCCTTTATGGTTTTATATATATTTCAAATTATTTAAAAACTTATCATGGACAGAGGTTGCATGCCATGTGTTTTTCAACTCACCTGATTGGATTTAACAAAAGGATGTGAATGTTTTGAATGTTTATTTAATGTTGGTTTCATTTTGACAAGGGGTCTGTGATGTTTTAAATAAAAAATTTTAAAATATAGAGGTTTGTTTCTGATTTTAAATGATTATGACTATTAGGTCATGAATATTCCTTGAATTCATTGAGAGAAAGGAATTATGGTTTTGTTAAAGAGTTCTTGGAATTTATTATTTTATTTTAAAAATGACGTGTTATTTTAAAGAGGAATATTTATAAATGGTTGGTTTTTCTTAATGGTATTTAAAATGTAATTTTATAAATTTTTTTCAAAGGAAATTTGAAATGCAGTTTTTACATAATATTTTAAGTTGATTTTTTTATAGAATTAGTAAAACCATTACATTATATTGGAAAGAAATGTAGATTTATTATAACACCATTGAAAGGGAATGTCTCTAACTCTATCCAAACCATTGGATATCCATAATGACCCCACTCCCACATATTTTGAATTAATGTATAACCCCATTGTATGTCCTAAACCTACTTTTCTTCCAACATCAACTGCATGGTTTAAATTAGGGTAGTCCTCTACAATTACAACTTCTTTCTGGTTTGGTGTTTTCTTGTATGGCGATGAGTCTCAGGCAACAAAATTAAATAATAAACATCATTTAAATGTTGAGTTACCCTTATTTTAAATTACCCTTTTTTGTTTTTATTTGGTTAAATATTAATTTTATCAAATCAAATAAGATGGATATGAATAATGAATGGATGGATTTCAATCATCCAACAAAAGAGTATAAAGATGGATTAAAAGAGATCATCAAGTTTCCAAAATATCATGCATATTAACATTCTCAAATATTTTTTCCATGTTTACTCTATTGTTATTAAAGACTAAAAAGCCCAAAGGAGTTGGAATAACACTTTATATTTCACTTAATAGATTAAAGTTATAAATTTTGGAATAAACATTAGGAAAAAATTGAATGTATCTAGTGGGTAGGGTAGAACTATGTTTTATGGATCATCCGATATGATTAAAAGTGTGGAGAATGAAAAATATTGTATTGAGGATGTGATTATAGATGTGAATTATTGTGAAGATCATATTTTAGAAATGACAAGAATTGTTTAAGATGAAATTCATGATTGCCCAAAATTGTGTGAGAAGCTAAATAGTTGTGGAAAGACGCCATTGTATGATTGTATCACTAAATATATAGCATTGTTAGACATACATAATATGTATAATTTGAAAGAATGCAATGGATGGAGTGAATCCAATTTTATGGAACTACATTCTCTCTTAAATTACATTCTCCTAGAAGATAATTATATCTCAAGACAAACATATGATGTCAAACTACTGCTACGCTCGATGGGTATGATATCTGAAACAATACACACCTTTCTGAATGACTGTATAATAATTCTAAAGGATGAAAAATCACTTATGTAATTCCTAAAGTTTTGTGATTATTGATACAAGAAAGATAAATCTAGTCCGATGAATGTTTTATGCTACTTTCCAATCATTCCAAGGTTTATGCGCCTATATAGAACTGAGAAGAATATAGGGTAATTGATGTGGTAAGTAGATACAATAATTAAAGATGGGAAACTGTATCAACTAACAAACTCTCCTCAGTGGAATATAATTGATCGTGAGTATTCTAAATTTTGAAATGAGATGAGAAGCCTTCACCTTGCATTATCTATAGATGGAGTGTATACTTTTGGGTTTCAAATAATCACTCATAGTATATGGCTAGTTATGTTGGTAAATTATAAATTTCCACCATGTTTATTCCTAAAAAAATACATCATGTTATCTATGCTTATATCAATATAAAAACAACTGGGTAAGGATATTGATATTTGTTTGGATCCATTAATCGATGATTTGAAATTATTGTGGGATTTAAGTGTTATGTTGTATGATGCTTATAGAAATCAATATTTCACATTTAGAGCCATGTTGTATAGGATGATAAATCACTTCCCTAATTATGGAAATTTTTTAGGATATAGAATTAATGGAACTCGAGTGTGTCCGATTTTCGAATAAGGTACATAGTCAATTAGGTTGAAACAGTCATTGTGAAACATGTTTCTAGGACATTGTAGATTTTTACCCCAACAGTATAAGTACCGATCTTGGACGACATCATTTGATGGATGTTCAAAAGAACGTACAACACCATCTCCACTAATAGGTGATAAACTATTTTAGAATATAAAAGATGAGGCTGCTACATTTGGTAATCCTTTTTTAAAAAATGTTATGAAAACCAGTTAGAAAAAGAGATCATTTTTTTGAGTTACTATACTAGAATTTTATGTACATCATATATTTTTTTGATGTTGCTCATATTAAAAAAAATGTATGTGATAGTGTCCTCAGCACATTGCTAAATGCACCTGAAAATAATAATATAATTAAGTCTAGATTAGGCATGGTTGACATGGGAATATGAGAAGGTTTGGCGCCAGTGAAGGGTGAAAAATGATTTTTTCTTCCTCCAGCTAAAAATACTTTTTAAAGGTCGAGGATATATGAGTATTTCAACTTCATGAATGATTTACAGGTTCTAGAGGTGTATACATAAAATATCAAGAACATTTTTTCAATGGAAAATTTAAAGTTAAAGGGTCTGAAATCACATTACTTCCATGTTTTGATTAAATATCCAATTACTATAGAAAAAAAATCATTAAGGTGAAAATCAATGGCATAAATTATTATGTCATATGGATAGTGCGAGGCTAGTATGTTAACCCCAATAAGATCATTATGAGTAGTTACATTTTAGTTGTCACATGGATATATGTTCCAACTGATGTAGATTCATCGAACCATGTTGTGTGCAGGCTTAAGACCCTAATGTGGGAATTTATTATAGCAACATTATGGTATCAAATGTTAATTTACTAAAAATAAAATAATGAAACACTGACAGAGTCTTCATTATACCTTATAGAGTAAATTTATAGTAGATGAAACTCACAAAAAATATGTATTAAATCTTGCTGGAAGGATTCACAGAGGCTTTCTTAGAATTCCAATGAGACATCATCTTAAAGATACAGAAGGGAAGATAAACCTGCACGCACCACATTTCTCTCCACACTTGATAACCCATGAATAATGGGAATCATTTAATGGATATCATGAGGATATGTCTTTTAAGTTACATTAATGCTAGTAATATTTTGTTTGATGAAACATGTATTCATCACATTGATTGAAAAGAAATTATTTATGAAATATAAATGGAGGGATGAAAATAAATAACATGAAGAAAAATCAACATACCCCTACCATAAAGAAAGGATGGGGTAAACTACACTTGAAAAAATGGTATATATTTTTAATATATGGTACTAATTTTATGTGACATAAAAAAACACCATAATTATGTTACTTTGTTTATATGTATCGATGAATCAAAATCCAAAGCCACTTCCATCCCACACCATGTGCTATGGGAGGCACAAGTAAATAAATATGAGATATTAATAGAAGAAAACACACAAAAAGTGTGGGAAACACCTATAAGTATGATATAATAAGAAAATTATTTTAATTGAAATTATATAACAATGAATAATTATTTTCCTATACTTTATATCTGATATAATCATAGGAATCAATACCACCTATACTAGATGAACACACACTGTTGGTAGACTGGATTCATATAAAATAGTTTGGAAACATAAGAGGTTTCGGTTTTGGGGTGACACCCCAAACATATTTTGATAAAAAAACAAGAGGAGGATCAATGTGATAAAATGAAACAGATTAGAGAAAGACTAGCTACCCTAGAATAACAATTCTAATATTAGATAGAGATTCTAGAAACATTAATGGGGGAGAAGATAAGAAAATAAAAAAAATCAAGAACAACCATTGCCTGATGATCACCCCCACTTCCCCCACTAGCTTTGAGGTGATACATTCCCCTCAATGAACTATCTTGGACAAGGTAATCAATTTTTTACTATTTTTTCTATGAATTGTGAATCAGACAGTCACCTATACCTTTCATGAAGTAATATTCTATAGGATGATAATGGTTATGATTTATATATATCAACACACACCCATTGCCTTGTAGCAAGGGCTTTGGTGTTCAATATAAAAAACAACATGCTACACAACAGTAAACTTCTAACAGGTCATGTGAGAATTATAACTAGGGTATCTCATGAGTTGAGCACTTAGATGCTTATTCTAATTTATTTGGAAGATAATAATAAGTTCAAACAATCAGTTGGAAAATTCATCGCTTGACTGTAAAATCTTGTAAAAAAACATGTTGACAAGGAGGTATTCATTTCCAATTTATTTTTCAGGATAAACCTTAAAAAATTATTAGAAAAAGGCCTGAACTAATTAATGTTATTAAAAAAAGTAAGGGGGTGAAATGAAAACTGACTCAAAAACCTTATAAAGGATTGACCAAACAATTAAAAAGATATATTGAATTCACCTTTACCTTTCCCATTTTATATATGCATTTATTATAATTAATTGTTCATGTGGATAAAATGTTAAAAAATGGTAGTAGTCGCATATTTGATTTTGAAGAAAATATGTATGGAGAGGAAGTTCAAGAGTTTATTGGTATTGAGAATGTAAATGAAACCCTCGAATATGATTATCCAGGAACCTTAGTTGAAAATGTATACATGAGGCTTGTTTTCATGATTTAATTTCCAAAAATCTAATTTAATCTGTTAACTATGACTAAATACATTTCCTATTTTTGGTAGGAAGGTATATGAAAATCAATTGAAGGTATTTTCCCATGAAAAAAATTGAATTCGTTAGTCCTCACACAACCTCTACAGAACAAACACAAATAGAATCCAAAAAGGATGAAATAGTGGTATTCCAGGAAAAATAATTTGAAAAAAACTTTTGGATAACATACACTTATTAATATCAACATTAAAAGGGTAAAACAATATAATTTAGCCGTATCCAATATATTTTTAATTCATTCATTACATATTATTATTTTTTATGTGACATTGGATACTCATTGTGGTCAATTTGGATACTCAAAAAATTTATTTCCTTGATTCAATGCATGGATACACAATAAAATGACAAAAAATGATGGCATTTTTTCAATAGGTAATACATTAAATCCAATGTTTTAGAAATATTCCTCAAGATATATAATTTTTATTATATTTTAATGAGGTTTATGTTATGAAATGTTGGTGTGTGATTATCATGAAAAACAAGGAATGAGGCTAGGAAATATGTACAAGGACCATGAAAAGTTCTACAGTTGGAAAAGTATCACGGTATATATCATAATATTTCACTATCCAAACAACTATAAACATAAATTACTTATTATCTTCAATTATTTTGAAATTTATGAAACACAAAAAATGAAATATATTTTGGTTATTAAGTTTGTAATTTTATGAGAGAGATTAAATTCCATCAATAATCTAGCATCTCTGAAGAGGTATTTTCAATGATGGTTACTATTTCATTTAAAATATTTTTTAATCCTTTGTGTATATATTTATCTAGTACTACTATGAATGTTGAAAAGACTCATATTCACAAGATGATATAGATTTACTTAGAAATGAATGGTCATCATACCTGATTGAAGAATATACAAAAATAGCATGAAGATGTGACTTCCATAAAAGTAGCAGATTGTTTCATATTTTTTTTAATATACTTCTTTTTAGTATTACTGACATAATAATTTTTTTCATATACAGTTGTATTCCATTATTCAAGTCAAGGTTTTTTGTTTAAAGATGATCATGATTTTGAGAGATTGGACATTGATGCGAAAACTCAAAATTCAATGAGAAGGATAATTTATATTAATATACTATTTTTTTCTTCATAGTATTATTTTTTCTCTACTGCATTAACATAATCTAAATTAAATGATTGACTACATAATTTAAAATGTTTCCCTCACTAAAAACAAAGAAAAAAATATCTGATTGTCTTGATAAATTAGAATAGTTATTCATAAGTCATTTGTGATGTGTATTAAGTAGTCTCACATAAAACCGATGAATGATGCAATAGTTATGACTCAAAAAGTGTGTTTCAAATTTTAAATGACATTTTAGTATGAAAAAAACTGAAATACTGAAAACCAAAAAAATCATTGGAATTATTTTGATACTTTATTAAAATGATCTATACATAATTATTTATGTGTGGGAATCAACCGCACATCAATATGATGCACATTGTGGATGGTATAACTCAATGTGTCTATTTTTATTTAAAATTGACATTAATTTTAGGAAAAATAAAAATTGACGAACTGAAAACCACGAAAATGAATTTATATTGTTTTGATATTTTATAACAATGATGCACGAGTCATTTACGATGTGTATGTGTCAATCACACCAAAATACGATGTACGGTGTGACTGATATGCCTCCAAGTGTGTATTTTTATTTAAAATCGATATTAATTTAAGTAAAAAAGAACATATGGAATTCTGAATACCAATAAAACACATTTTTATTGTTTTATAAATTTGGAAAATAATCTATGAGTCATTTGGGATGTGTAATAATCAATCACACCTCAATAAGATACATGGTGTAACTAGTATGCCTCAAATTGTCCATTATCAGTTTAAAATTGATATTTTCGTTCAAAATGTGTCCTACACTAAAAATTTAGAAAACATGATTTGATTATATTGATAATTTAGAAAATCGATTCATATGTCATTTTTATGTGCATGAAGTAGTTTCACATAAATCAGATGAATGATGCAACCAATATAACACAAAATATATGTTTCTAGTTTGAAATGACATATTAGTAAAAAAATCGGTATATTGAAAACATATCAAACCCATTCGTATTGTTTTGATACTTTAGTAAAATGATCCATTAATAATTTTTGATTGTTAGGAAGTACACTCACCTCAATCCTATGAATGGTGTGGCCTATATAATTCAATGTGTCTTTTTTATTTCAAGTTGACATTAATTTTAGTAAAAAGAATAATCCACATTCTAAAAACCAAGAAAAAACATTTGGATTGTCTTGATATTTCAAAAAAATAATACATGATTCATTTTTGAGGTGTAGAAGCCAAATTCACCTCAATACAATACATGGTGTGACCGGTATTACTCCATGTGTGCCTTTTAATTTAAAATTGTCATTAATTTAAGTAAAAAAGAACAAGTTACGTACAAATAATTGGGAAAATGAATTCAGATTGTTTTGATACGTTAGTAAAATGATCCATGAGTCATTTTTGATATGTAAGAATTAACTGAACATCAATATAATTCACAATGTGATCGTTATGACTAAAATTGTCCATTATTAGTTTAAAATTGACATTTTAGTTGAAAACATTTCCCTTACTAAAATCCAAGAAAACGCTCTATTGTTTTCTTGATAACTTAGGAAAAACATTTGTAAGTAATTTGTGACGTGTATAAAGTAGTATCATGTCAAATCGATCCATGATGTGATTAATATGACTCAAAATGCATGTTTCTAGTTTGAAATAACATTTTAGTAAAAAAACCATATGACATACTAAAAATTTATCAAAAGCATTTATATTTTTTTGATACTTTTGGATAATGATCCATCGGTAATTTGTAATAGGTTAGTTATAGCAGCATATCAATCCAAAGAATGGTGTGGCCGGTATAACTCCAAATGTATCATTATTTAAAATCGACATTAATTTTATTAAAATAACAAGCGACATACTCAAAACCAAGAAAAATCATTCGGATTATTTTGATATTTTAGGAAAATGATCCATAACTCATTTAAGACGTGTAAGAATCAACCCTCCTCAATATTATGCATAGTGTGATCAATATCACTCCAAATGTGTCCTTTTTATTATGTATTGACATTTTATTAATGCATTATTTCATATTAATGTTTAATTTAATTCTTTATAGTATTACTAACATAATACTTGTTTTATTATATAGGTGGAATCTTTTTCTCAGGTTGATATGGTTTTTTCTGCAACAGATACAATGAGTGGACACTTCTGAGAGGGGATCACAGGCGTCAAAAGATGAAATATTAATGTTTTCAAATATTTTTTGGATAATTGTAAATGTAATTTTATAAGACATTGTTTGAAATTAATACAACAATTTGTTTTTTATATACCATGGGTAGACATTTTTTGTATTCCTGACTTCAATTAAATGTATATAGAATTGTTTAAAATTATTGATTTTCCTGGGTGTTCTGTTATATTTATAGCACATTTTATCTAGATAGTACTTTATCATTTCTAAAATAGCGTTGATAATGTGTGTCCTTTATTAGCTCTTTTTTCAAAAATAAAGGACCCCCTTTACTAGTAATGTGATTAATTTTTTTTATTATTGTTAAAATCCTTTTTGTGCACTATTAATCGGAATATATGTAGTGGTATTTAGAGAGATGGAGTACCACTTGACCCTATAACCATAGTTAAACCAGGTGATGGTGTTTTATATGTTCCTCAACTATGTACCCATGTGAGAAACTCACCGAATCAATTTGACAAGGATGTACTAGACATCGAGGAGGGAGATGCCTCTTTTGTGGTGCCTTGAGCCTTAAGAACTAGTAGAGAACACCTTTCATGGGAATGTGATTCCATTGGGTGTATATTTTTTAGTGTAGTGGGAAACTTATGAAGTGATCATTATTGTGGGATACCCAGATGAGATTTATGTATCCCCACTCGTGAATAGATTTTCTTTTTTCAGGATGAAACATATTGAAGTTGATGAGAGTTTAACGACTCAATTTGTTTTGTGTAAGACTATGAAATATTTTTAAGGAATATTTTTAGATTCATACATTGAGACAACATTAGATTACGAGGCCCGGACAGCCTTGATGTTGTTATAATAAAAATATCACACATATTATATCACACACTCATAGTTTTTCTCAAATAATGGAATAAAACCAAGATAGAATATTGGATTAAAAATCCAATGAAATGGATGGTTTTAGAACATGGGGTTAACCATGGGTGTAACATAAGGTTGATTAACATTGACAGTTCTATGAAAGGTATCCATTTTTGGGTGTGTTTAATTAATCAATAATTTGATAAAATTAAATTATTTAATGAACTAAGCATAATTCCCTCGCTCTTTAAATTCTATTAGGGAAAAACTCCGGGGTTTTCATCATAACACTAGAATATTAGATAGGAGGATGAGGATTACTCAATTGGTGGTGAAAAACTGAGAATGTTGATCAATGATGAGAATCAAGGTGAATTACAAGATTGATGATGAATGTAGCGGAATCATCAATGACATCACGAGCGATCATTTTCTTCCCCAATGATCAATCCATTCTCTAGGTAAGTTATTTTTTCATGGATTTATCCCCGTTTTTTATCTCATGATGAACATGATTTAATATTTTTAAAAATATTGGTTCATGGATCGATGATTGATTTTTATGCATTTCATTCCTATTGAACATGCGATAGTCATCAGTTTTTTTTGGAAAATGATTCGACCAATACCTATTAGATGATCCTTAAGTGATTGATATTTGGTGAAATGGATCAACAACACAGTTTCAAATTTTGGATTGATAGTGTGTCCTTAGCGTGATGTGGAGAGAAGTATCACAATGGATCTATGTATGGAGGGTCGACATGGAACACATGTAGTGGTTCACCAGATATTGAGTCAGACCCTGGTGTGATTGTTATGAGATATAGCATGAGTTATAGGGGCCAAGTGAGGGAGGCACATGGTGTTTGGGCATACGGTGGAAGACAATTTATTGTCTTCGGTTCCTCTTTTCAGAGGATGCTCCGGTCATGTGTTGGTATGAGGACACATGTCCATATTTCTAGGTGGCATGATCTTTTTGTTTTGTTTTTCCATATGGATTTTTGTTTCTTGGAAAATGAGGTATGTGTGAATTGACTCATTGTGCGGGGACAAGAATTTTCATAGAAGTTGTGCTCTGATGTATTTTGGTCAAGGTGTTATGTTTTTTCATGGTAGGAGTGCATTGAAGGATTACATGAAACGATTGGGTGACCGTTTGGAATTTTTAGTGGGTTTTGTCAAAGTGTGTATCATCGCGGAACGATTTAGAATTTTCATTCATTGGGTTTCTCCAGTCAAGGTCTACATGATTTCTTGCAGTATGAGGGATTGAGACATTTTCAGTGGGTTCATCATTGGGTTTCATAACTGTGAAATTCATCAGAGTCACGAAACATTTTTCAGTTTTTATTTTGGTTCTCTTCATAATAGATAGTCAGGAAGGTATTTCATATTATATTTAATGTATTTTTACTATTTTTTGGTAAATGTGGAATAACTTTCTATGAATTAATGTATACTGAATTATTGAATATTATATTTGATGTTTTTTACTATTAGTTTTAGTGATGAATGTATTGCATATTATATTTGAAGTATTTTTAATGTTTTTTAGTAAATGTGGAATAAGTTTATATGAATGACTTTATAATTAAGTATTGAATATTATATTTTATGTTTGTTTACTATTATTTTTTTGGTCATTCTTTCCAAGATCATTTTATGAAGTTTGAAGTATTTGTTTTACTGAAATAAAAATACAGTTTACCTACATTGTGGAAGTTCCACTAGTTTTTTGTAGTAGAAGTTCCAAACATGGAAGTATGTTCCACATCCAGTACTCGAGGTTTCATTATAAGTTTTACTAGAAGTTCCACTAGAATTCCCACTAGAAGTCCCACTAGGACCCCAATTAGAAGTCCCACTAGAACTCCCACTGTATGTCCCACTGAAACATCCATTGGGTAGTGGAAAAGTAATTCAATTTAAAATTGATTATGCAATTTCAGGTGCCAAATTTGATCATTTTTATAATAAATATGTGAAAAAATTACAATTCATGTTTATTTTAATTATATTTAACAATAATATTAGTTTAATACATATACATTTTTATTTTAGTGTGGAACATCCACTGGAAAAAATAATTAATATATCTTATAAATTATTTTATTTATAACTTGAGAAATATAATTTTCTTATATATATATGTATGTAAAAAATTATTTTAATAATTATATATTATTAAGTTACATTTCTATTCATATATTTTATACAATTTTAAATAGATTAAATCCAGATTTAAAATTAAATTACATTGCATGAACTTGTGTTTTGTTGTTGTAGGTTGTTGCATTGGTGTTGATGTTGATGTTGTAGTAGCGTCTATTTAACTAGATATAGGGATGATGTTCAAGTCATTTGATGAAGCAAAATATTTTTATGTAATGTTTGGGGAATTAAATGGGTTCAGTTTATGCTGACAATACTTCAATAAAAGGAGAAAGTCTAAATCAATTGTCTCATCGATCATTTTTTCATGTATAAAAGAAGGTTATATAAAGGTTGAAAAACATGATAGCATGGTGAAATTTCCTTAGGCTGAGACATGTACATGTTTCCTGACTAGAATAGGGGTTAGTTTATTTCCTTCTAGTCAATATTCATGTACAATCATTGTTGAAGAGAATAATCATTCCTTGCATATACCTGAATCAATTCTTATGATAAGGTCCCAAAAAAATAACAGAATCACATGTAGCTGAGATAAATGTGAATGTGTCATTAGGTATTAAACCAATTGATTCCTTCTCCTTGGTGACAGCTATTGCAGATGGCTGAGAAGTTATTGGGTATAGTCCTGTTGATCAGATGAATTTTCATGGTCTAAAAGGGAAAAGGGAATTGCTTCATGGTGATGCATGTTGTATGTTACAGTACCTAGATAAACAAAGTCAAGATAATCCATTGTTTTTCTATACTATGTAGTCTGACGTGAATGGGAAAATTGTTAATATTTTATTAGTTGATCCAAAAATAATGACAGATTATATGTTGTTTGGATATTTTGTTTTTGACACCAATTTTACAACTAAAAAAGTGTTTAGGACTTTATGTGTCTTTGTGGGGTTCAATCTTCACCGGGAAATTGTTGTTTTTAGGGAAATTTTGTTATATGATGAAAAAATGACTTCTTTTTCTTGGTTGTTTCAAAAATAATTACTGGTGGACCACAAGAAGTGACCTCAAAATATTTTTACTAATCAGTTTTAGTTATTGGAAAATCTTTTTTTAAAGTATTAGTGGGATCATGACATTTCCATTTTTCATGGAATTTTATTCAAAATTGAATTAATAATTTAGGTAATTATAAGAAAGATGAATCTAGTTTTTTACTATATTTAAGAAGTGTATATTCTCTAAACATGATGAAAATTAGTTTTATTAGGGGTGGTCTTCTCTTAGAGCAGAATATGGTGATGGGAAATCAAAGTGGCTAGATGATTTATTCATATTGTAAGAAAATTGGTGCATTTCTTTTTGAAAGATGATTTTACATTGGTTACTTTTATCAATCAATTAATTGAAACTTTTAATGGATTAATTAAAAATTATTTTCATCGTAAGGTAAGTGTTGTTGAATTATTTAAGCAGTTTGAGGGATTTTTGGAGAAAAATCCATATCATGAAGCAAAGTTAGAATTTGAGATGCGGGAGAGGTTTTCTCATAATATATTCCCTTATCATGCTTTGATGTGTCGTGTTTTTACTAGATATACACCCAATTTATTTGATTTAATTCAACATGAATATCATATGATTATTTCTTGTCTTTTGATATCATGTATTAAAATTGGAGATCAATTCATTTATTTTATTGGAATTGTTGGTTGTGAAGATCAATTCTGTGTATCATATGATGCTTCCAATGATGTTGTTGAATGTTCCTGTCAAAAGTTTGAGTCGGTTAGGTGTCATTTTATCATGTTTTTAAAAAATTTGAGTGGCTTAATGTGAGAGTGATACCAAAAACATATATTTTTGGGAGATGGACCCGATTGACTTGAAATATTGTGATGTTTGAAGGATCTTCTATAAAAATAATTTTAGATAGAAAATTAGTTATATAGAAATGTTACAAAGATTTAGCATAAATGGGAATGATGTTAATTACTATAACTTGTGAGACAAATGAGGTTTATGACATTACCTTTTCTAATTTCAATAATTTTTCAAATGAGTAAACTATCATAAATACATCATTGGATAGAGTAAACAATCATGATAGTTTACACAAAATTTTAAGAAAGGATTATTTTAAAAAGAAACCAAATATTAAATAGGGAGATATAATTAAAATCATTTTAGAGAATGGTTGCCGAAAGGGGACACAATTTAATAAAAATTATACTAATATGATGACAATATTATTTCATTTTATGATGTATTTCATATATAATAGAACTTTTCTATTTTTGATTTGGTATTTGATATCATTTATCTTTGTATTTTGAGAATTTCATTGCAAGCCAGATCATATATTGGTGTTGCAGCTGGAAAAAAAGTTTTAAATGTAATTTTTTTATCAACATTAATTTTTTTAACTGTTGTAATTGTGCTGTTTTTTTGTTGTAGGATGACTTATCAACAAATTTGGAACTTCATATTTGAAGGTAAAATGGCATAGCATTGGAAGAGGTCGAGTAGTTTATAGAACATTATACGACAGTTGTTTTTCAAATTGTAATGACTGAATTGAAGTATTTAGTGGAGTCGTCACCACCGTCATATTCATTGGATTCCCCAAATATGTTCCTTGAGTAACTCACTTCATCATTGTCACCTTAGTGCCAAATTTTTTATTTTTGTTGTAGTAACTATGGCTGAAGGAATCCAAAGTTGAACCATCTCACAAAACATGATGAAAAAATAGTCTATGAATTCGAAAGTAACGATTGGTGTGAAGAAATTATCTAGTGGATGGAAATAGAATAATACAAGTGTCGTCATCTCAGGGTTGTCTCGGGTATTAATGTTTTGGGGTTTACTAGAGACAATGGAAGACCATTGGTGGCATGGGTTCCAAGCAGTTAGTAGTGTTGCTTTTGAGTGGGTGTTGGCACTAACAGGATGACCAAGTGTGATTGGAACACTGATTTCTTCTTGTGATGTGTGGAGATGATGAAAATTGAATTAATTTAATAATAATATTTAATGTATTTATTGCAAGGTAGAAGAAGTTGGGGAACTCGAGGAGGAGGACCTCCTATAACACCTCATGGTGAAGCATGGTTTATTCTCTCTTATTTACCATTATTGTTTCTAGTTATGCGCTAATGTGTATAAAGGCACTCGGGGTGAATCCTCGACGATGCTACTTTTTTAATAGTTGATTGTTTTGGTTATTGGACTTTTAATTTGGGGGGGGGGGGTTGTTTTTAGAGCTAAAATGAAATAATTTATTTATGTATATTGATATAAAATTTTAATAATTATTGGGGTTAGTTCATAATTAGGGATTTCATCTTGTGATATCATTAAGCATTGCTTTATATTGAATTAAATTAACACCCACTTCAGAATATGACTTTGATCAGCATTCCCAAGTGTTAAGGCTTTAATCCAATCCTAAAATGAAATAGGGTTCTAATATTAATAAATAATTGGTTATATTAGTGTATTTATCATTCCAATAATCAATGGAATCCACATGTTAAACAAAAAAATTCATTAATTCTTGACATTTTAAGTTTAACATACACAATGCTAACCTAAAGAATACTCAACGAGAAAAATCTTTCAATCACTTAACAAACCAAAATTATTGCACACCTAAATGGTATATTTACATATCCACTGAGATTTATTGAAGTACTGTTATATATGTTTTATGTTTTTTAATTATAAAGATAATAAAAATAATTAGACAAGAAAAGAGTTGTGTGATGACTACACACATGAACAGTGAGGAAACGTAAACTTCACTTTTTATTGAATGAGAAAGATAATTGGAAAAGAGATTTTAACATGATTTAAACTAATTTAAGACCATTAATATTAAACAATATATTTTTGATGATAATAAGTGTTTATGAAGAAGAAACCTTCATTAAAATAAAATTACAACATAAACAATTACATGATCACAAATGAAGGAGAAAACCACAGGAAATCAAAATAAGCATAGAGAAATGGCACCTAAAGTATGAACATGAGTATTTTATATCCTCCCAACACTTTGTAAAATACTTGTTAATTACAACCTACTTTTATTTTCTCGGAAATGTCTAATATTTAAAGGGGAGGAGGGGGATGTATTTATAGCCCAAGGTGGTGTACTGTTTTCTTTCCAAATCTACCCCTCCACTTGGCTCACCAAATTTAATATTAAAAGTGTTGAATCTGGGGAAATATTAATCTTCCAAGTTTTATATATTAATTTATAATGTATATACTCAAAAATATTCTGCCATAGAACTGATGGATCCAAATTTATGTCCTCTGTAATAAACAAATTTAATATATCCATTTCTATATAGGTATTTTCAAAGGAAGAAATTTTAATGCGTTTTTTAATCATATGATACAACAGAATATGAACCATTTCTTCTAAAAATTAGTCTTCTTTTATATTATCTTTCATATATAAAAATATCTACTTGAATCGATGTCTAAATCTGGAGAAAAGTCAAGTATTGTGTGCTGATTTTAATTCCCTTACAAAATGGTGGGCCAGAATTCAAAGCATCATTTGGGCCACTTTTTGGTGGGGTTAGGCCTTTACATTTTTATACACAATTCATTTGGATATTCAAGAATATATGAATGAGTTTAATCAAAATATGGAATGTTTATTGAGCCCAAATATTGTATAATCTTGGCTAGTCTAGTTTCTTCATAGATTCATTGGGACTTCTTCTGTGGGCCATATGACCATTCAAATGGCTGAATTGGCCAACGATTCCTTCTAAGGATATGTTGTAAATTTAATTTGGAAACCTAAAAAATAATAATAAAACAATTATGATCAATTATATATGAGTTATGATTGACTTGAATCTATATTAATTCAAATAATTCTCAAAAATTGTATTTAATATTAAAACATGAATATCTCACAAAAATTATGAACTATTCATAGAAGATCAGTAAAGGTGTTTAAAAAAGTTATCAATAAATGAATAAAATAAAATCCATCATACTTATTTTATTTAATATCCTCATATTCAACAAATATAAAAATAATAACAAAATAATTCTCACTCACCAACATATATTAAAAAAATTCCCCTCATTAGGGGAGGTTTAAAATAGTTCACTCATCTATAATGTGTTCCACAAAAAAATTTCAGAGAAAAAATGTTCCAAAAACAATTCATTTTTCATTATCAAATTTTGAAATGGGAAATTTGGTCACTAAAAACTCACTACTCTCAAGATGATGAAAATTTATTTATTGAGGTTCACTCATTCCCCCACTAAAAGTAAAAAACTTAGAGTTTAAAAGAGATCTCTGTTTCCATTCCCTATACTAAAAAGAAAAATAATCAAGAGGGGTTTCTGGGGGGGGTTATATGGATAAGGTATTGTATGAATTTAATGTTTAAAAGAGTGGAAAAGAGGGGAAAAACACCAACATGGAAAAAGTAATGCACAATTTTTAATAAGAAATGGAATGTTTTGGAAACACATATTTACAAGGGAATGATTATGTGAAGGATAACACAACATATATGGACAAAATTTGATGGGGATGAAAAGGTGATATATGAAAAAGAAAAAAAACATATCCCAATGAAAATAGAATTTATAATTCAAGTGTTATTTATTATTATTTTTTTGATTTATTTTGAAAGTAAAAATTGAAACAAATCTCACACTCATCTCCCAAACGATGTTTGATCTCTTCAAGACTCTAATTGTAATAGTTATAACTAGATCAAAGGTTGAGAAGAGTTATTTTTGATCTGATTAAGACATAACCATTTTTTTCAATTTTATTTTAACACTTTTCAATATCATTTACAAAATTATATAAATGAAAATCTATTCCCAAAACTCACTGAATGAAAACCTCTCCCCCATACTGAAATAGATTATTTCCCTCAAGCATATGATAACACATTGAAAATAAATAAACAGATACCCCAAATTAAATTGATCACCCCCACACATAAATTTCAATATATTATGAAATATAATTCAATGTATATGCTGGGTGGGACAAGGTATTGGGCTTGTAATGTGGATACAAAAAATTTAGTTTTCATAGGCTCAATGGGTCTTTCAAAAGGATGATTAATATAGGGTTAATGGGAAGCTATTTGGATATTTTTATTCTTATGTGGTTCAGAAAATAACTCTATCATATTAATGGACACCAATTTACGAAATTTAACTCAATGGTTGACAAACTCAAGACTCCCAATCATGGGTGAAAAACACACAAATTGAAAAGATCTTCATAGGTAACCTTGGCATAAAATATAATGTTGTTACTCATGGTTGGGGAAGAATAATTTCCAAATAAAAAAATGACCATTCAAAATATATTGGTCTTGAAAAAAAAATATTTATCCAAATATATGATGAAAATATAAAAAATGTGAGATGAAAACATGTCTTTTGACTCCCCAAATTGTTGGAAATTTTTCAAAAGTCGGTGGTGAGTAATTATGACTCCTTTTTTGTATTTTTTAAGTTTTTTAGTATTTATTATTATTTTTTGTTTTATTAGTTTTTTATAAATAAACACCGACACCAAATAGAAAGAGTATATAAAATTTTTGATGAATAAAGTCGTAAAAAAATGAGAATGATAGAGTATGAATAAGAGAGAGATAAAAGAGTGGGAAGAGAATTTAAAGAGAAAGAGGTGCCCTATGGGTTGGATTTAGTGGGTTGACATCTCCATATAGTTGTGGGTCAACTGTAGAAGATGGGGGGTTTGGGGAATTCATCCTCTTAGGCGAGGCTTTGTAAAATATCCATTACCTAGAAGATAAAAAAACATTATTCATTTAAGAATAAACTAACAAGAAATTATAATTACATAAAATATAAAATAAAACTTGAGTTGCCTCTCAAGAAGTGCTTCATTAATTTATCTACAGTTGGAAAGTTGTAGTGGACTACCCATAGTCCGATGGTGGCCACCATATTTTTTAACTCTATTGTGATTCCAAAAAAACTTATCCTTTGGGAGTATTGGTTGTTCATTATATAAATTAATCACATCTTTTTTGATGTGACTATAATTAAATGGGAGTGGAAAGAGAATGCGGGATCCTCCCTCAGTTATTCAACACGAGGAAGGATTTTATCCACAATGTTCTTGTTTTATATGATTGTAAATTTCGGAAGATGTTTTAATTATTATTGTTCATTTATGTAGGGTTTTGATAAAACAAAACCATAGTATGATATACCAATTTTTTAACTCATTTATTTAATCACTTACTGATGTACAGTAATAAGGATCAGTGGAGTCATAATACTGAATAAATTTTTCAATATCCTTTATATCAATGGTGTTTTCTAAATAATGGTAAATTTCTACCTCACCAGTGATAAATTTATTAAATAGGGAACAAATCTCACAACCTTCACTCCAATTACCATAAGATAATCACATTTGATCAGGGTTCACCTCACAAATCAGAGAATATTCAGAATCATGGATGGGAAATGATGAATGTTGGATAATCTAATTTGAATCATCAATTGAACATAATTTTTCATTTTCCTCATTACCAAAAAATATTGGGAAAGGGATATAAAAGGTGATATGGGATTCCAAAGAGTTTTCAAGATCCTTTAGATCAATGGAGTTTACATTTTTAATGTAAACATAAACTTCTCTATTTATAACATGCTTAATGAGGATGTTGAATTCCCAATCTCCTTTATCATTATAAAATGAAGGACATGATGGATTGGGGTTCAACACACTTTCAGTGATGCTTTTAAAAGAATGGATATAGAATATTATTTATTCTCTGATGGGTATCGCATGGATTGAAAAATATTGAACTTGACCAGTTGGTCACTAAATTTCATAGATAATATTCCACCATGGACATCAATATTAGTTATATCTATTAGGAGTAATGGTATTCCTATAATTAGGGGAGATCAAGAAGATTTCATCTCACCTTCCTTATTAGTGACATATAAAAAATTTTCGATTATAAGATCATTAACTCAGATAAGTACAACCTCAATTATTAAATCCGGACTGATAGTGCTTCAATTGGATACCAAGATGAAAAAACCCATTGGATTTGAGGGACCATGACAAAAGCTAGATAAGATGGATTTGGGAATGAAATTTATCAAGGATCCTATGTCTATGACTGAATCATTGAAGTTTAAACTTCCTCTTTTTCATAAAAGCGTAAAGGTACCCATATATTTATACTTCATGGGTATGGACTACTAGGAAAAAACATTCTCAAAGATCTTAAGTTTCCTTTTAGGGGTGCAAAAATCCTTATGAAAATTGTCATACTTAAGAATCTGTTTGATGTAACCTGATATAGGAATATTCACATCAACATTTCAAAACAGATCAATCATTTATGGATAGAGTTAAAATTATTTCCACAGATTAGAGATGGCTTAAAAAAGGAATTGGGTTTTTTAGGGAAATGAAATGAGGTGATGGAGTGGCATAAGGTTTTTTTCTCGTGTCTTTTTCATTTTATTTTCAATATAAACATTCAAAGGTTCATTTGAGGATACATCACGAGGCTTGGAAATTTTTTTCCAAAACTAATTTTAATTTAACGTACATTACCCTTGGGGTTAGTCAACAGTTGAGCTGGGATTTGGGAAGAATTTGGTTTGATACTGGCTTAGGTGGGATACAAGTTGACCAATTTGGGTATCAATGTTTTTAAGGCTCGAATGGGTGAATCAGTCAAGATCATCCACTGCACTTTCCCCTAGTTTCTTGGAAGAAAAATTCTATCCCAAATTGGTATTTCCTTCATTTTGGTTCTTGGGAAGGTGCTTGTACAGTTCTAAAAATTGGGAAGGATCATTCGGAAAATGTAATCCAAGAGGAGAAAGAGGAGGATTGATCCTTTAAGGTCGAGGAACACAAGGGTAAGGTTTTTTGAAGTAACCAACACCTTGAACAAATTGTAATTAATTTTTATTTTTGAGGAGGGAACTTAGGGGGATGAGAAATGGGATTACCATACCTCAAAATTGGATTGAATGTAGAAGATAAGGGATCAGATTGGTGTTGGTTTAAGTTTATAATGATCTGACTTGATTATTGTGGGTTTGTGTTCCTCTGAGCATATGATGCATTGAGATCCATTAGACCAGATGAATTAGATGAATCCTCTTGAAACTATGGACATGTGTCAGTTAGATAAGTTGGTGAGATGTAGATTCCATAGTTTTGGATAGGTCCAGGGAACATAGATTGTGGATAAGATGAGGTTAGGGATTTGGTAGCCACAACTAATTGTTGCACAAGGCCTGTAAGATCACTCATCCACTTTTTCATCTTATTGGTCTCTATGGATTGATTCTCTAAGACTTGTTTGACTTCAGAATGTTATTGAGTATAGAATTGTTGTATGTATATATCCACATTTCTTATGCGATCTCATGAAGTTATATGAGTTTTATCAAAAAGATAACCACCAATTGCGACATCAATGAGAGTTCTATTCATATCCAATAACACCTCATAGAAGTATTGGTTCAAGATATGGTTAGGGATTTAGTGGTGGGGGAATTTTTCCACAAGCTTTTTTAACATCTCTTAGTACTCATGGAGTGATTCATTATGTAATTTATGGATACAGCTTATTTCATTTCATATAGAAGCAGTATGAGATGTAAGAAAGAATTTCTCTAAGAAGAGTCACTTCATATCAATCCATGAGTTTACAAAACCAGGAGAGAGGTGGTAGAGTCGTGAATTGGAGGATTCATCTAGGGAGAAAGGGAATTATAGCTGTTTAATTTGTTTGTTAGAAACCCCTTAAGGATTCATGGTTGAGCACATCACTTGGAACTCTTTGAGACAAAGATGTGGAACCTCACTAGCTAGAATGTGGAAATGAGGTAGATGATTAATCAAATCCATCTAGAGTTTGAAATAATATATTATGTTAGGATTTTGAATATCAAGGGTTTGGTAATTCATATTAGGGGAAATGAGTTCTTTGAGGTTTTGTTCCCTAGGATTGGACATATCTAGTTCAATTGGCGGGACAATGACTGGATATTGAGTGATTTGGTTATCCCTAATGTTCCTCCTAATTTGGTGAAATATTTGCTCAATTTCTGGGTCAAACAAACCCCAGAGATAGTTTGGGAGGCTACATGTCATTTAGATATGTTTTGAAGGATGAGGAAGGTGGGGTTTTCTTTGTGTTTTTTTCATAATGTTTTTTATTTTATTTTATTTTTTTTGTTTTGTTTTAAAAAAATTAAAATCTATCGAATACTTGATGAACCAACCTTGAAAATTATTCCATTTTAAGTGAGGATGATTGTTTCATATTTACCTTTCAAGGGTCTGGTGCTATAATAATGTGTATAGTATCACTCTGTTCAAATACTCAGTGTCAGTATTTTTTAATAGTTGATTATTTTTTATAATTGGACTTTTAATGGGGGTGTAGTTTACAAAGAAAAAAAATGAAATTATTGGTTTATGATTATTGATTTAATAATTTAATAATGATTGGTGTGAGTTCATAATTATAGAGTTAATATTGTGATATACTTAATGTTTTCTTTATATTGCATTAAATTAACACCTACTTCACTAGATGACTTTGATCGGAATTCCCATGTGTTAAAGAATTAATCCAAGACTTAAATTAACAAGGGATATAATATCAATCAGTAATGGTTTATGGTAGTTTAATTTTTGTTCCAATAATCAATGTAATCCACATGTTAAATAAAACATGTCATTAATCTATGACATTTTACGTTTAACATACACAATGTTAACATAAAGAATACTGAACGCACAAAAGATCTCAATCACATAAAATCCCCAAATTATTACTCACCCCAATGGTAGATTTACTTAACCATTAATATTGATATATTTATTTTTATATTTGTTTTGTGGTTTTTAATTATTTATAAAATGAAAATAATGTGATATGGAAAGAGTTGTGAACTAAATACACACACAACATTGAGGAAACTGAAAATTCACTTTTGATTAAATGAGAAAGAAAAATATGCAATATATTTTAACATGATTTATAAAATTTTAAGACAATTAATATTACATAATATATTTTGTATTAGAATAATAGGTGATGAGGAATAATCAAGCATTAAAATAAAATTACAACATAAACACTTATAAGATGACAAATGAAGAAGAACACAAAAGTAAATCAAGATAAGCATAGATGAATGGTGTATCAAGTAAGAAAATGAGTACATAAGATCCTCCAAAGACTTTTTTAAATCCATGTTAATTCTAGAATATCCTCCTTCTCTTTGAAATTCCAACACCTTTCAAGGAGAAGAGGGGGATGTATTTATAGCCCAAGGCGGTGGACTGTTTTCTTTCCAACTATAATCCTCCACTTGGATTGCTAATTTTATAATTCATAAATATGGATATTGAGAAATATCATTCATCAAAGTTTTATATATTTATGATGAAAGTATACCCTCAAAATTTGGAATCCACTAGACTTATGGAACCAATGTTATGGCAGTTTTAATAAACAATTGTAATCTACCCATTTATATCCGGGATTTCTCTAATGAAGAAATATGGATCCATTTTTGAATAGAAATATGCCCTCAAATCCAAAAAATTTCTTCTATAAAGTCATTTTCATATATCTTGGATTTCACACTAAAAAATATCAGCTTGAATGGATGTCTAAATGTGGATAAAATTTAATTATTCTATACTAATTTTAATTCATGTATAGAATTGTGGGATGGACTTCAAAGCATTATTTGGGCCCCTTTTGTGGATTTGGGACTTGAAATTTCTATCCATGATTCCTTTGAATATTCATGAATACATCCATGAGTTTCATAAAATTTAGGATTCTGTATTGATCCTAGAAATTGTATCATCATGGTTGGTCCAGTTTTGTCATAGATTTTTTGGGACTTCTTGTGTGGACCATATGACCATTCAAATAGAAGAATTTTCCTAATATTCCTTCTAGTTATTTGTTGGGAACTGAATAAAGAAAACTAGGAAATAAGAATAACATTAATGGGATCAGTAGGATGAGATTTATAATTATAACATTAAACTTACAAGAATCTAGATTAATTCAACTGATTCTCCAAAATTAAATCTATTATTAAAACATGAATATTTCATTCTAATTATGCACTTTTCATAGAAAATAAGTAAATGGAGTAAATAAAAAGTTATGAATAAATGAATAAAATCACGTGGGAGTGGTAAATCTCAACACTTATCTCATATTATATATTATAATAATGATAAAAGAATAAATTTAATAAAAGAATGATGGTTGGAGAGAGAAATGGGGCTAGCTCGTGTGCCTAGAGAAAAATGGGTACAATGCATGGGGATTTTATCCACAATTTAATAACTCTAATATATTTTATAATAATAATAATAATTATTTTTATTTTTATTTTTATTGTAATGAAATCTAATTTTCTAATATACCTTAATCATTCAATGCCTGATTTACATACAATATGTGGAATCTTGACCCTGATATTGAGATGGACCTTTCAAGACCAATATTGGGTTTTTAATTTTGACTATTGGCTAGGAACCATGATTGATCAATCATACATGATATGATAAAATTATTTTTTTCACCAAGGGTCTATTTTAAGAAAGTAAATAGCCTATTTTGAGTGTTTTTTCAAGATAATTCCAATGATGTTGTCTATTTGGCCATTCATGTATTTTTTTGGTGACAAGTGATAGGATTCATGTTTTAGCCTGTTGGACCGATGAAGAGCCTTGTATATTCATTAGGCTTTTTCCAAACATGAATTTTGACATGTGAGCAACCTTTCTTGAGTAGTTTTCCCCATAGATCATGATGGTGGAATTAATTTAGGTAGAAAAGAAATGGACCAAGCTAATATGAGTGTGATGATTTATGCATAAATTCTTGGTTGATGATAGTGGTCGGGTTGGATATCGAATGATATAAGGGCCAGTACTCCCCTATTGCACTAGGTCATGGGTCCCCAATACTATCTACATTAGTAGTAGTGATCGAGTGTGATAATCAGAGTGTTAAAAGTGTTTAAAAACCCTTGTCACACCAGGGATTGGGTCCCCCATACTCGTTACATAGGTAGGGTTGGAAACTCCCCATATTATACTTGGTGGGGGTCCTCTACCTATGGAGTGGTACTCCTCATCATCGAGCTCCAGTGGAGAGAGGGTTCTCCATGATATATTTGGATCCCCAAACTATGGCACATAGTTTGGAGGAGAATTACCCTCTACAAAAATTTTAGTGAGGTTACATGGTATGCATGACTTTAGTTTTGGCTCCCTCAATTTGAGAGCACAACAACAAGGTGTGGGTCCCTCCATAAGGATTCCTGTATGGTTCTACATGATTCCAGGCATCAGAGATGGTCATTTAAGGATATATGAATACTCATTATTCTCTTTTATGTTTTGAAGATAGAGATCCCCATTCTCTCATTGTTTAGGCTTCTAATTGAACATATCAAGTGTATTGTTATGGCTATTTTCTCAGATTTTGATTGACATGACTACATTGTATTTTCTTGACTACTCTCTCTTGATTCTTTCACTAACAGAAAAATTCCCTATACCAACGGTTTGGAACCATTGGTATAGGTCCCCAAACCATTGGGTGATTTGGCATGGGGAAAGGCCTATCCCAACGGTTGGTATAGGTCTTTCCAAACGGTTTGGGGAAACCGTTAGGATAGGTATATATATATAATAGTTCCAACGGAAGTTTGAAACCACAACCTCCATGTTATATATCAATGACCTTACCACTATCCGAGAGTTTCCATTGAAAATATATTTGGATATATATATATATATATATATATTTATATATATATATATGTAATTTATATATTGATTTATTTGGAGATATTAGATAATTTTACTCGTAAAATATAAGGGCACCTATCACAACGGTTCTTAAAACTGTTGGGAAAAATGACCTCAAAGTGGCCATTTACCAATGGTTTGGCCAAACCATTGGGAAAAGTGGCCTCAAAGTGTGATTTTCCCAATGGTTTTTCCAAACCGTTGTGAAATTACAAACCGTTGGTATTGATGCGTTGGTATGGGTCAGATTTCCAGTAGTGTTGGTGCTATGTGATTTCAGGGGGTCCGGTATGTATATACTCACCCTTGTATGGGAATTTCCCACATGTGATGTGTCTTATGAAGAAAACATACACGTTAGTATTGACAATTGTGGACTTGGTATCAATTTATTTTTGCAGTACATAGTGGCCCTAGGCGTGTTTTTTTGTCAAACTATGGGATCTTGAGCCATGCTTTCCCATGCTCTATTATTTTTAGTTACTTTCCATTCTGATTTTCCCCTATATTTCTGGTTGGGTGTGTATTTTTTCCTTTTCCATTTTAATTACACAACTATACTCTGATATATGTATTTATTAGAGGTATTACATGCATTGTTGAATCTTTAGATGTTCAAATTTTATATTATTCCTCCATACATTTTCATGGAGATGGTTGTGTGTATGTGTGCATGCAGGTACATTACGAAGAGGTATCTCATTTTAGTATATGTTTTCTCATCACTTTTTAGCAACACCTAGCTTATTATAGGATGTATTGGGGTTGTGGTGGTTTGGCATGTCGCCAGCCAGGGGGTCGGTGGGTCGGGCCATTGCACTTATGACTAATGTATCACCCATAGAGGTGATATCATTTTGGTAGTTTTTGTTGTGATCTCCATCAGTCTTACTACGTCAAAGATTAAAAGGTGGAATTAATAATGATGAAGTTATTATTTTTTATGTTCTTCATTTATAATATGTTGCATCTTTTATAGAAATATTGTGGATTTAATGGTTTTATTTTACTACCAAATTCCTTTGAAGAACACCAAATATCAAATAAGTGATATCAGAACCATGACCTTAATTGTATCAATGTGTATTCGTCTATTGTTCATAGAAAAATCACATTGAAATGTTTTTGGTCCCATATCATAACATATTATATGAATATCATGCTTCTATCTAGTTTAATCACACCGTATAATTTCCAAATATTGTAGGGTATGATATATCAAAATCCCAAGGACCTATTTACTACTAAATGATAAAATATATGATATATTATAATATTTTTGAATCCATAATTTCTGAAAAATAATGCATTATTCCATATTGACAATATAAAATATTTATAAATTATAGGTTTTGGGAGTTATAAAATGATTTTTTCTTGTATAAATTAAATATGAGAAGTTTATATTTGTATCAATTATTTTTTAAAATAAATACTAATTTAACATTTTGTATTAAATTTCCATTTTTTAATACATATGTTTTATTAATATATTTTCTCAAATGTTTTTCATTGATGAGTTCGGCCACCCCTTGGATCCCAGCCATCCCATTGATCAGGCCATTTTAGTGTTCATTGGTTCATCTGTTTGGATGTTGGCATTGTGGTAGCCTCTCCCCTTAAGGGTAGTTATGAGAAAGTTTTTCATTAGTTTCTTTTTTTAGTGATGGTTTGACTAAAGAGAGATAGATATAAAATCACGACATCGTCATTGAGAGAATAGGTATTTAGAGATCTAATTTTCTATGCTTCTTTTTTTGCTGAACCCCTTGGAGAAGTCCCTCTTGCCACTATTCTTCGCTGATGGATTTCATCCTTCACTGTTGGAATCCAGGAGGCTTCCAACCACACTGGTCTGGATTTGTTTTCCTCCATTTGTTCTTCTCAAGAATGGAAGTCTCACAACTTATCTTCTTTAGATCTGGTGGTTTTTTGAAACATGGTATCAGTTTCTGGTTGTTTTTAGTAGTTGGTCTCAGATCTGGTGGTTTCTGACCATAACGAGTTCACATTCGGTGACATCCTCCTACAACGGGTCCTGGTAGAGAAGTGGTGCCAATGGGAATCAGATAACATGAAGCGATATGGATAGCCAGAACTCAATAGGTCTGGATTTGTGAGTATTTAATCTTTCTGCTTCATGATTGGTGAAACTTGTACCATTTTTCTGCTGCTCATTTTTTTAGATCCGTAGTTTCTATTTTCCCATGTAATTCATTCTGTTTTAGAGAATTTAATAATAAAGTGAACGTGGGGGTGTTCTTTCCATTTAGTATGGACCAAAATGGTTTTGAACCACATAAATTCATATGTCCCTGTTTACTACTTTAAATTTTCTTGATTTCTAAGTCGCTAGTTTGGTTAATTTCCACTACGAAGTTCTGTTTCAATCAATTGTATCATAATCAACATTAATTTTCTATTGTAAATATTAAATTGAATCGGTCCATTTATTTGGTGCTCCTCGGTTTATATTTTGGGTATTTAATTCCACATTCCCCCCCCCACAATAAAGTGGTATCAGATCTCTCGAATAAACGATGGCATATGCAAAACACAAAATAGAAAACATTGATAGAAAAAAATGATTTTAATTTATTGCCATTAAAAATGTGATCCTTGTTAGTCCAACAAGAGCTGAAATAATCACTATTTGAACCTAAGAAACCCCAGGTGAGCCTGTCTGCTGATGGATAGATAGTGACAACCTATTCGTATGTCCCTACCAATGTTTTTATGAAATCCCATAGCTCCTTGACATTGTCCTTAGGTGATAAAGTAATGTGGGAGGTCATGAATGAGACTTCCATAGTTGGTATTTGGTCCAGGGATGAAAATATTTATATGAAATCCTATTAAATTGTCCGTCTACATAAGAAGCACAAATTATACACCTTCATGATGCATCTTGGAATGGGCATCCATACACACCTTGATGAATTCAATAAAATCTTATTAGAGCTAGCCAATATTAATGTCAATATTGAAGATAAGGACCAAGGAATTAAACTTTTAACTTCTTTAGATAGTTCATATTAATACCTAATTGATTCTATGATGTATTGTAGATATTCCTTGACCTTAGAGGAAGTCAATTCTGTCTTGATTTCATGTGAGTTTCATAGTAAGGATAAGGTTAAGTCTAAATTTGAGGGTCTAAATGTGATGGGTCGGTCAGAGTTTCGAGGGAAGAAGAAATTTAAAGGTATGAAGGGTTGCAAGAGTCTTAGCTAGTTATAGGAACACCGGTCTAAACCCAAGTCAATGGGGGTTAAATATTTCCACTGCAAGGAACTTGGGCATATTAGACCCAAATTCCATGATCTAAAATCTGGTAAGCCTTCTATAGAATCTACCGATCATTCTCTATTTCCTGACCAAGGCTTAGAAAGTGATGAGGTGTTGTGCGTGTCATGTGATACTCTTGATGCCGAGTGGGTGATAGACTCATGGTGTTCTTTCCATATGTGCCCAGATATGGGTTCTTTTTCTATTTTGATCAATGGAGTTTAAGGAGAGGTTGTTTTGGCAAACAACAAGAAATGTTGCATCATGGGTAGAGGTTACATTTTTCTAGAGTTATGAAACCATTCTATTGTCACATTATTGGATGTGAGATGGGATACATATTTACATAGGAATCTAATCCCATTAGGTGTGCTATATCAGAGTGGTTTTTCGTTTAATTCTGATTATTTTTATCTTAGAAGTTCCAACAGAGCCGTACGATGCTTAAAGGATCCTTACTTAATGGGTTGTATGTGTTGGATGGAAGAACACATGTCAAGCATTTGGGAATCACCTATCTCTCTAATAATGACAACACTATTTTTTGGCATAACTGTCTAGGACTTGTGAGTGTTAAATGCTTAGAGGAATTGAGAAAGAAAGGGCTGCTCACTCAATTTACACCAAGTAACTTACCCTTTTGTGAAGAATGTGTCCTTGGTATGTCTAAAAGAGTTAGTTTTCATAGATACACATTTAAATCCCGTTAACCACTTGAGTATGTTCCCTTTGATTTTTGGGGACCTTCTAGGACTACCTCTAATGATGCAGGCTCCTACTTTGTCTCTTTTATAGACGACTTTTCTAAAAAAATATGGGTCAATATTTTGAAAAATAAATCTGTCCTCTTCAAGGTGTTTAAAACATGGAGAGCCTATTCAGAAAATAAATGCATGAAAAATATAAAAGCTTTAAGAGCTGATAATAGTCTTAAATAAATGTCTACTGAGTTTATCAAATTTTTCCAAAATGAGGGAATTTGGTGACACTGAACTGTTATTCATACTCAGTAGAATGGTCTAACTGGGTGTATAACCCGTACCATTCTTGACTGTGTTCATAGCATGCTTGCCTGTTTGGGCCTGCCCAAATATTTTTGGGATGAAGTTGTCACTATGGCATTTTATTTAATAAATAGGTTCCCCTCATCAACCAATGACTTTAATACTCCTATTGTATTATGGATAAATCATCCCCCATCCTATGATCATCTTATATTGTTTCGGTGCACTGATTATGCTCATGTTACGGATGATAAGCTTGAGCCCCAAGCTGTCAAGTGAATCTTCCTAGGATATCTTATTGGGGTGAAGGTCCATAAACATTGGGTAGATAAACCTGGCTTTAAAAAGTGCATAATTAACCGGAATTTGTATTTCAAGAGTTCGTTCCTTCTAGAGTCCATTATCCCACTAATGACATTGATGATCCTTCTCAGAAGAGGGATCTTGAGGTTGATCCTCCTAGTGTTAGTAAATTTCCTATTGAGACTCCCTTCACCTCTTAGGAGCCCCTTTCTCAGCCTGATCCAGAATTTGGGTATGATTCTGATGATGGACCCAAGGATAGAAAACCTAGTGACCTTAGGGGTTATTATCTCATTAGGGATAGGCAGATGAGAGTCATTAGAAATCCTCCTAGGTAAAACCACGTTTACATGGTTTCCTTTGCCTTAAATGTGGCGGCGGGTCTTGGTGGAGAATATTCCCAAATCTACAATCAATATTTGAATGAAAAAAACTCTAAGGATTGGATTTCGGCTATGGAAGATGAGATGAAATCGTCAAGAAAGAACCATAGTAGGTCCATAGACAAAAAACCACATACATCCAAGGTGATTGGTTGTAAGTGGGTATACAAAATTAAAGAAGATAATACTATAGGGAATAAATTTAAATTTAATGCTAGGCTTATAGAAAAATGCATCCTTCAAAGATAAGGAATTGATTACTCGTAATTTTTTCTCTTATAGTGAAACATTCTTCTATAATAATTCTTCTTGCCTTTTCTGCCCATTTAGATTTTCATACTGAATAGCTAGATGTCTAATCCCCTTTTTGTATGGTAATTTATGTGTAAAAATATACATGATGCCTCTTGTTGGTTTTGAACATGAATTTAAATCTAGCCAAGTTTTTTTCTTAATAAATCATTATATGGATTGAAATAAGATTCAAGACAGTGGTACAAGAAGTTTGATTTGTTCATGATTGAAAATGGTTTTAGTAGGAGTTAGTTTGATGCATGTTTTTAATTTAAATATATTAAAAAATGCATTTTTAATTACTACTTTATGTAGAGGACATGTTACTCAAGGGCAGTGACATGAAATTAATCACCAATGTGAAAATGTTGTCGAATTAATATTTTGAATTGAAATATCTTGATAGTACTCATCAAATTTTGGGCATGGAAATAAATAGGTATAAGAAGCATAGGCTTATTTATGTATCTCAGTGTGCCTATATCCTTAAAGTGCTTAAGATATATTTTTTTGATTCTTTGAATCTTGTTAGTGTTCCTTTAGGTCATAATATTAAATTGTATTTATCACAATCACATACCACAAATTCTGATATCGAATACATGAGTAGAATTCCATTTCTAATATAGTGAGTAGTATTATGTATGCTATGTTTTTTTACCCAACTAGTTGTTTCTTTTTCTATCTGTACTTTGAGATGGTTTATGGAAAATATGGAAATGTCACATTGGCATGCTCTTAAATGGTTGTTGAGGAACATTTATTCTACTTCATATATTTCAATTTTCTATGGTATGAATGTTAATTCATTTGAAATAGTGATTTTTTATGTTCATTCTGACTACGCTTGAAATGTTGATACAAGGAAATCACTAACTGGTTATGTTTTTACAGCATGTGCCGGACCTATATCATGGAAGTGAAATATGAAGTCGGTGGTGGCTCTCCCAACCACTGAATCTGATTTCATTGCACCGACATACGCCATTAAAGAATCCATATGGCACAAAGGATTGATTTCTGAACATGGATTTAGTAGTTATTTTATTACCATGCATTGTGATCCTCAATATTCCCATTAGCTGTCTAAAAAAATAGAATTCCCTGGTAGGTCCAAACACATAGATATTAGGCTTCATTTTATTATAGAATTATTGAAAGTGGGGCAGTGTGTATCACTAAGATACATATGGAAGAAAATGCCGCTGATAGTTTGACTAAGGCTAAGCCTTTATCCATGTTTAAGAATAGCTTAGATATTTTGAAATTGGATACTCCTGAATGAAATTAGGTGCAAGAACATATCCAATTTTATATAAAAAACGTGGTTATTTTTTAGTTTTAATTTTCATATTAAATTTATATTTTTTTAATACATACATTTTATTAATAAAATTTTTCATATGTTGGTCATTTATGAGTTAGTCCGCACCTTGGATCCTAGCCATCCCATTGATCAGGAAATTTTAGTGTCATTGTTCATTGGCTGATCTATTTAGATGTTCACATTGTGGATGCCTTTCCATGAAAGGGCATCATTGTTGAGAGAAGGGACATTTTAAGATTTGATTTTATTCACTACCTTCTTGCTGAAGCCCCTAGATAAACCCATCATAATGCTAGTCATCACCACTGTATTTTATCCTTCGTTGATGGAATCCAGGTGGTTTTTGGCCGCACCGGTCTCCCGTCTCATTATCTTCAGATCCGGTGGTTTTTGGCAGTGTGGTCTACAGTTCTTGTTGTTTCCTACAGCAGGTCTCCAGATCACGTGGATTCCGATCACTAAGAGTTCACATTCAATGAAGTCATCCTATGATGGGTCCAGGCAGATAAGCGATGCCAATAGGATTTATACAACTTGAAGCAATTTGGATAGCTAGACCTCAAATGTTCCGGCGTTGTGATTATTTCATATTTCATCTTCTTGATTTACGAATCTTCTACCATTTTTTTGCAACTCATTTTTGTTGGATCCGTAGTTTTTTTCCAATGTAATTGGTTCTATTTTTTAGCATTTAATAATAATGTGTGAGTGGTGGTGTTCTTATCATGGATTAGGGCCCAAAATATTCTGAACCGTGTAAATTCTTGTGTCCCTATTTACTGGTTTATTTTTTTGCGCTAGTCTTTGATTTGGTTCAAATTATTTAGAGGGAAATACATGATGATAAGGTGAGAGAGAACTCATAAAAACTCCCCATTATGATTGGATGGGAGGAAACACAGATAGAAACTAGCTAGGGACCAAACTCCACATCTTCCCCCAAGCTTCTAAACCCAACCACGCACATCATCTTATATCATCCACATTGAATCACATGCTTTTAACACATCCTATCACCGCCTTAGGTCACACAATTTTATTTTACTGACGATTCCTCCAATGAAGATTGGAAAAAGGATGATGTCAGTGAGACCTTGAAATCCACCGCAGGGGACCCCCCCTAACGAATACCATTGAGAACTTCCATAAAACAAAATGAGATGTCTGGATTTAGGGAAAACCACCACAAAAAACCCCTTGATCAAGTCCAATGTCATATGATCCACAAGATCCATCCCAGATACCTCTAGAATCCAATGAAAAAAGACCATATTGGAGACCTAGCTAAAAAATACATGACAATAGGGTACATAATGACCATGAAAAAAAGTGATAGACCCGTACTAATGAAAAAAAATAAAAAAACAACACATTATATTATACATATTTGTTGCAGAATATAATTGAGTTTGTAAAAAGGGGATATCTATAATCAAGGCTCAATGTAAGTTACCATTGTAGGATGGTAAAAAATAGAGGGGAATTTTTCAAGAGATCTCATGAATGTAGAACCACATCATCATTGGCTGAGATAAAATCCATGCAATGTTGTCACATGCCACTAAACTCGAACAAACATCATACACCGCTAGAAGATACTAACCCCAAGAAAATTTAGAACGAGTGATGAATGTCACAAAAGCCATAGAGCTGAGAACTATAAACTATGAACGTTTGAAGTTGGATGCATTATGGTAAATATTTCACTAATAGAGCTCGCAAAAAATTACATTGATTCGTCAAGTAAAAGAAACCATAATACTAGAAACCTTGTTAGATCAGTTCTCACCATAGAAATTGAAAACCTAGTAAGACACAATCATGCCCTTCCTGATCGACCAATCATAGGTAGAAAATACCTCAACCTCAACCTGTAACCTAGGCACAATGTGACAAAGAACCTTGGAATCATGAATTCAAAGAGAATGTGATGAGCATATTAAGAAAAGTTGAACGGAGTGGAGATAGTGTCAAGAAGGAAATAAGGAAACCCTAGTGGAGAGAAAATTCAAGGGAGTGTGTGCATTTTTATAGCAATAAAACATTAAATAATAAACATTTACTATGATAAAATAATTATAAATCTAATATTTGTATTATGTATATTAAATTGGTGATACTTTTAAAGAAAACCCATCCAATATTAACTGTTATATTTTTTCAAAGGAAAACACATTTCAAGTCCTTGATCATCTGAGTAGATAGTTTCATGCCAGAGTGGGGTGTCTGTGGATTATCTTGTTTTAATCAGGATGTATATGGTTAATACTAAGGCTTAGTCAACCACATCCCATTGTGATCATTAGGTGACACATAGGTGGGAAAAAATAAGGGCTAGGTTACCGAAAGAATAAATTTTTGTATTATCCTTATAAGGAATATTGATAAAGAGTTGTCCACTCAACTATCCAATAACAACATATGTTTTGATTTTCTTGATTGGATACCTAAATAACTAACGTGATGAGGTTCATTCCAAATAAGCGTTGTTCCTTAATGAAATATAGATCCTAGATCACTAAATTGATATAATTTTAAAGCTCATCATTGTTAGTAGAATTAAATTCTTCAAAATCTATAAAGGAAAATTTAGAAAACATAACACTCACTCGTAGATATGTATTTATTATAGATTATGGAAGGTATCATTTTAATTATTTTGAGGTATATTATAGGTATGACCTAGAAATAAATTATAAATTGGTACATAAGGTTGTAAAGTGTTATGAAAGAGAAGAATTCAGAATAATTGAATGTGAATGTTATAGAATTAAATTTCTCCAACTCTAACTCTTGGGCCATGAATATTCGGTTTTCGTCAGAAAATTGTGTTGATAATTAAATAATCATAGATTTGAGGCAAATTACGAAGGTTGGATTTGATTATCATGTTGGAGATAGAGAATGATAATCCACATTAGATGTTATAACATATGAACTATGTATACCTAGTTGATTAGTTTTAAAATTTGAGAATTGTTATTATGTTCTAGCTAAAAATTAATATTTGATTTCCATGTATTTTTTTTGGAAAAGATAGATTTTTCATTCATTATTAAGTATACAATATGTTCGATATATAATAATGAAGTGTTTTATGGCATTGTTAATATAGTGAATGGTGTTTTCTTTCTATATAGTGATAATTTTAACTATAACATTTAGAATAATAAGGTCCTGGTTGCTAATAATCCAACCTACCATTGGTATTGTAATAATAGTCCTATAATGGAGAAACACATAAATAAAAACCGTAGAGATGGATTGTTGGAATTACTCAATTCCAAATCATTTTTAACATGAGAATCATATTTTGTAAGAAATATTACCAAAGAAACGTTCAGTGTAAAAGTTGAAAGGTCCAGTGGACTATTGAATCTTATATGTAGTGATGAATGTGGTCAAATGATTACATATGTAGGTAGTTATTTTAATAACTTTATAACTTTTACCGATGATTTTATTTATTGTTGTTATGTGAATCTAATGAGAAATAAGTATGATACTTTTGAATGGTAAAAAGATTTTCAAAAAAATATAATCAACATGAAAAAATAATTTTGATTCCTCAATCAAACCGGGGTGGTGAATACTTGAGGGAGAAACTTACTGATCATCTAAGAGATTATGTAAATTATAGATAAATATCTCATCTTAGAACACCAATACAGAATGGGGCGTCTGAGAGAAGGAATAATTCCTTATTGGACATGGTTTTATTGATATAACTACTGGAAATTTTGGCTATATTCACAAGATATTATCGTGGTTATAGTAGCACTTACGATGGCTATAGGTTGTAGCCATGTTTTGGGCTAGCTATTGGTTTTATTTCCCTGACTATATTTGTTGCGGGCCACAAGCATGCGGGATAACCGGATCAGGATACACCAATCCAATAATCTCTCACTTGGAGCCTGATCCACTGCATTGTTATGATTTGACGCAACTGATGAGGAAAACTTACTTAATCTGAGTTGTTCCTCTTCTTCACTCACCAGTAGCGTGCTTCCCATTCACAGATTCATGAAATAAAAACTGTTTTCCTCTTGTGCTCCCATCATGTCCTCCATTATTCTGACTCTCATCCTCTGTTCATCAGTGGAGACCAATAGAGACACAATAGTTCCTCAACATCTGTATCAGCATAGGCATTGTCAACAGGTCTTCCGGATTGTTGGTTCCACAAATCTTCTGCAAAGTCAACAACCAATCCTATATCAAACCTCTGATGAAATTGTACATCAACTGAATGTGCTTCATCCGGGCATGAAACACTGGGTTCTTTGAAAGATGTATAACACTCTTATTGTCACAGTGCAATACATTCTCCTCTCTCTTTATTCCCAATTCAGCTAAGAAGTTATTTAGCCAAATCATCTCTTTATCAGCTTCTATTACAGTAATGTATTCTTCCTCTGTGGTGTATAAAGCCATCACCTTCTGAAATTGTGATATCCAGCATATCGCAGTTCCACCACAGGTAAAAACATAACCCGTGGTACTCCAACTTTCGACATCACCTCCACGGTCAGCATCCACATACACCTATAATGAATTTTCATTCCCAAAGAACATAGATACCTCATTGATGCCCTTAAAATACCTCAGTATCCACTTCAAAGCTTCCCAATGTTTCTTTCCATGGTTAGACATAAACCAGCTCGCAACTCCCACTACATGAGTGATGTCAGGTCGAGTATAGACTATGGCATACATCAGGCTTCCAACAGCTAATGCATATGAATATTTTTCCATTTCCTCCACCACTTTTGTCGTCTTCGTTGATTTCTCCTTTGATGGTTTGAAACAGCTCGCTAGGGGAATATAGACTAACTTTTCTTCCATCATACTGAATCTTCTCAAGACCCTCCCAATGTATTCAGTCTGTGACAACATTAATGATCCAGCTATGCGGTCTCCCTTGATCTTCAACCCCAGAATCTTGCCATCTTCTCCAAGATCATTCATTTCAAACTCCTCAGCCAACTACCCTTTCAGCTCATTAATCCTCTGCATACATGATCCTTCAATGAGAATGTCATCCATATATAGAAGAAATACAATGTATTCATCACCAAAGGACATTATGAAGAAACATTGATCCATGCCACATCGTTTATATTAATTTTTAGACAAAAATGAATAAAACTTCTTGTTTCACTAGATCAGTGCCTGCTTCAATCCATATAAGCTCTTCTAGAGTTTGCACGCATTGTATTACTTCCAAGACTCTAAATATCCATTGGGCTACTGCCTGTAGATATCCTCCTCCAAATCTACATGAAGGAAAGAAGTGTTCACATCAAGCTTCTCATGGTGAAAGTCCTTTGACACCACAATCCGGAGAACCACCTGGATGGTGGTAAGATTCACTACTAGTGAGAATATTTATGTGGAATCCACTCCCTCCTTCTGTTGGAATCCTTTCACCTCCTTCCATTCCTTGAATCTCCTATTTTCATCATGTTCTTCCTTAACTCGGTATACCCACTTGTCCGGTAATTCTTTCTTTCATGTTGTCAAAGGTGTCAGATCCCACGTGTTGTTTCCATGCAATGAGGAAATCTCCTCCTTCATAGCCATCTCCAACTTGCTCGACTCCTTCAGCTGCATTGCCTCTTCAAAGAATTCGGGTTCTCCATCGTTAGTCAATAATAGATAATGCAGGGATGATGAATACCTCTGCACATGCTTTCTCACCCTTGACGATCTCCTCAACTCCACTGGAGTAGTAGGTTCAACACGTTCAGATCTCTAAAGCTCAGATACACCTTCAAGATCTACTTGCTCTTTTTACTCTGATTCAATGTTCCCATTTTCATCTTCTGCTACATGATGACCATTGTACATGTCAGCTTCATTGAATACCACGTTCTAGTTCATGAAGACCATCTTCTTGTGAACATCCCAAAAGCAGTAACCAAACTCATCAGCACCATAGCCAATAAATAAACCTGGTTTGGACTTAGCATCATGCTTGTCCCTTGAGTTAGAATCAATATGTACATAAGAAAAACTACCAAAGACCCTTAAATGTGAGAGTTTACCTCCTTACCAGACCAGAGCTCCTCGGGTAGACGTTCTCCCATTGGCACAAATGGACTCCTAATGATCAGATATGATGCCATGTTCACTGCATCAGCCTCGATGTTTTTGGGAAACCCTGAGTGTAACTTCATACTTATGGCATGTTAATTAAATGACCTATTCATTCTCCCTGCCACACCATTTTGTTTTTTTTTGTTCCTTGGAATGACTTCTCCCACCGAATTCCATTATCAGAAACGAATTCTATGATTTCCTGACTATTGTAATCTCCATCATTGTCTGACCTCAAGCATTTCATCTTAGCTCCTGACTCATTCTCCACCATAACCTTCCACTTCTGAAAAATTTTAAACACATAATATTTAATTTTTATAATGTAAACCTATAACTTCCATGTTGATTCATTGATGAATATCACATAGTATTGTGACCCTCCACGGGAATGTACTGTTGCAGGCCCCCAAACATCTTTGTGAACTTGTTCCATCTTTCCAGCAATCGGTGTTCTACCTCCTTTTGATAAAGAATCCTTGATTATTCACTGAAATTGCCTAATATTCATTATTAATATCTTAATATTAATGTGTTTCAAAGTTTATAAACATCAATTTTAGTCCAATTCATAAATTGAACTTCATTTACCATCATTGTGCAATTCATGCTTAAAGTGTCAATTTGGGCCCACTCAATAGATTTCTTGTGAAAAATACATTTTTCATAATTTTAATTTTATATTTGGCTATATGATTCATAAATTTATTTATAACATATTATATTTAAGGTGTGATGGATGAATCCTAAGGGAAGATGGATATTATTGCACATAAATGCAGAAATTTGCTGGAAAAAGAATAATGGGCCTAAGGCCCATCAAACAAATGTGGGGCCCACAAACCAAGCCCAATAAAGCTAAAATTTCTACAGTATAAAGATAAAAATATGAGGATCATTTTATTCAACTGTTACTGGAGAAAATTTTGATTTTTTCATGATGATAAAGGGATCTGAATTTGAGATTTAAATGGTGGGCCTGACATGAATGCCCATAAGGTCGTCCCACCATTTCGACAATAAGATCCAAACAGCTGTGCCAAATTTCCTGAAATTTTTACATCTCATATATAAGATATGGAAGATCATATTTCTATTTTACGACCCCTCCAGATTTGTAATTATACAATTACAAATTCACATGTCATAAAGGTGGATGAATCTGGCTAGTTTTTTGGTCAACTTTGTAACGTCAATTTCCTTTTAATTATTCACCCTCATTTTGAATCTATTAATTGTTGGGGGTAAATTTATTGTTGGGGGTGGACATAAGGCTCATAATATTCCTATATAAGGATTTTGTGGTGATGGGAATAGGTATCTCATATTTTTCTTATCATCTTTGGTGCTTTGTTTCAATGTATTGTTATGCTGTCAATTTGGTGTTGTAATCGTTCTTCATTCTCATGTAAGTCTTTTGAATCACATTAGTTTTTAATAAAAATTATTGTTCATATTTTATTCTGATCTTCTTCATATCACATTGATACCATTTCATTAAGATGTGATCGTTTTCACACCAAACCTTGTGATATTTTTCACACAACGGTGGAGTGATCATTATTTTGTTTTTTACTTCTTCCATTCAGCCCTTATGAGTCTACATCCCGCTTCAATTAGGAACATGTCATCAATGGAGGGCTAAATATTTTATGGGTTGATCCAATGGGTAGAAAGGGGCTGGATTAGATGTTATTTTATGATCTATGAATGTTATTAATTTCATTTATTTGAGTTTTTTTTCGTTCAATTATTTTATCTCTTCCTCTTCCATATTGAAATTATTTGCCCCACTTTTATGTGCTAATAATATCATTAACCTTGGAGTGATCATGAACATGATCCTACAAGTTTATAGGTGATTAGCATGTGTTTGTGAAGGTGTTTATTCAGTAGGTGATGGTGTAAGTTTGAATTCATTGCATGAATCCTTCTCGAGTTAATGAAAATAAAGTTGTTAAAAAAAGAAGTCATCCAATCGACCCCGAGCTATAACCTAGGATCAACCCATTTTCATTGAATTAAATTCAATTAGGTTTCTTAGTGTTCTTTAAAACCATCCAAAATCAACACCATCAAATCACCTTCTTATAATGAATGTTTCTTAGGTTTCTTCTTAGGTCTCGGAGGATCAATAACCCAAGTAGTACTACAATGACCGCTTACACCATAAAACTTTGGTAAATTTGGGCCCGACTAAATTTTAGCACCATTTCCAGGGACCTAATTAAGTTATCATAGACACTAACATCATTTTCACACCCCAATTCTCTTTTCTCTCCCCCGATTTCACTTCTATGGGAAGCCATTTTGAAAAAAGCCAAATATGGGGAACCTCTCCCTATCTTGACTACCCCACAACAGTTGTGATGTAAAATGACCTTCCTAGTTTTTATTGGTGGGAAAATCTATAATCAATTGAGCCACAATGTTTTAACTCCTATGATCTACATAATATTCCAACCTATAATGAGATTCAATCCCAACAATGCCAATCAGAACATTCTCTTGTGGAATTCCAACAACTTAATTATTCTCCTGGAATAGACCATATGTATCAACCGCTTGATCATCATTATCCACAACCATTACTTGATAAATTGTGCTAGAAATTGGAGAGACTGACTTCCCAGGTTTCATAATTTATAGTAAAACCACAAAGCATTATAATGGTTGTGGAACCCGTTCCCACTCAGGTTGTCTCTTCCTCATCACTAATACAAGAATCTTGTCTCCCACATAACTCATTTGAATTTAGTGAAGAACCCACTTTAGAATCTTGGAAAATAGTGTTGGATAAGGAAGATAATTGGTTAGGTAATGTTGAAAGTCAATATAAAGAACATGAGGGATTTGTTATTGAGTGTTTAAATCAGTATTAAATTTATTTCATGAATTCAAAAGAGGGAAATATTTCATCATGGATTGAATGTTTAGAATATTTCTCTAATGATGATTTTTTAGAAACACCAATCAGTAAACCAATAAGATAAATCAAAAACATCACATCCATACCCATACATGAAACTAATATAGAAAATTTTGGGGTAGAATCTTCAATTCAAAGGGAACAAATTGTGTTTCAAAATTTTGAAAATGAAATTGATTTTGTTTCTAATTTCGTATCTGTGTTTGAATGTCCTATCCAACCTGAAATCAAAATCAATGTCATTACATCCCCACTCAGGCATCCCATCATAGGTGATAACCATGAACTTGCATTATTCATTCATTCATCTCATGAAAACCACAAAGTGGGTTAACCCTTGAAATCATAGGAATGAGTTTAGAAGAATCTATATCTACCATTACTGAAATTTCTTGGATTTTCACAATCCTTGTTGAACATGGGTTTTTACATGAAAAAAAATCAAAGAAAAAAATCAATCTCAATCTTGTTGAAGTGGAGAAATATGGGTTTCTTAAAATGTTGAAAGTTGGTATTGGATAAGTTGTGTGGTTTAAGTCGAGCTAAAGACATTAAATTAAGCGCTTTCCGGGAGGCAACCCAGCTTCTACCTTTTTTATTTCAGTCTGTGTGTTTTTGTGTGTTTTCTTGTTTCCAATCCTTATGAATAATCTTTATTTTTCAAATAGGATTAATAAATCATTTTTATATATATATATAAAATATTCAACATCTTAAAATGATAGTGCCCTAGATTTTTGACATGTTCTTCTATTATGAGTAAGGATGGGTATGAAAGGGGATCGCCATATTCATCTGTGTCACGTGGAGTGATATCTGAGTAATTCCTTTCCCAAAAAATAAAATGAAGACAGTGCATCATCAGTTTATTTTTTTTATTTTTTTATGTTTTTATAGGTTAATAAAATAAAAAATTTAATGACATGTCGTAAGTCGTGGGGAAAAGCCCGTCACAACCGTCCAAGCCACTGAGACTCAAACCCAGGATTGAAGGGATACTATGGAACGCAACCCCTAGGTGACTTCATTCCATGATTATCACTTTCAATTTCCTATTTGAACACCTCTCTCAGACCCCCTTCTAAGATTTCTTTAAACACTGGGGACAATACTATTCTATGTTGGGGGGAGATGAAATAAAAAATGATTTTTTATATAAGAACATGCATGGATGGAAAATTCCATTAACCATGAACATGATAACACACATTTTAAACTCTGAAATTGGATATCAAATAATTTTGTATGCCTTGATTCTGATTTTAATGCATGTTTATGTTTATGAGAATAGTTTTTGGATAGTTCGGTTGTCCAAAGTGATTTTTCAAAGTTTACATTTTCATCCTCTTAATAAATATTCCACAATGAACATCTACTAGATCATGGGTGTAAATTTGAGTTCTTAGGTCCCATTTATTATAAGATAGGGTTTAGGGGTCACTTTTAGTTTAATTTTAGTATCCATAAAAACAAATAAAACCAAAAATAATAATTGAAAAAATAATGACCACATAGAGTAATGTTTTTCCCAAATGCATGGTGTCCGACACTTGGGGATCATGACTCCATATTTGTCTTGCCCAAATTTATGCTTTATATCTCTAATTTAGAGCATGGAATTGATAATATGTGTGGCATCTGACAGTTGGGGATCATGACTCCATAGTTGTTTTTCCTAGAGTTAGTCTTTTCATATCTATTTTTGTAAAAAAAATAAAAAAAATTGGATACTCATCTTAAGGATTAATGTGATTCTCACCTAGCGCTTCCATTTTTTCCCCTTGAACAGTAAAATGGGCCCCATATCTTTTGTGATGCACAACACTTTAGCATGCTTAATTGGAATTGGATGAAATGTGGTGATGAATTTGAACAAAGGAATGGGCTTGGTCTTGGGATATGCTTTTGGACCTAGCTTGTTTTAAATTATTTTGATTGGTTTCATAAAGTTTCTTGGTATGAGGTCTTTGGGTGAGCAATGTGTATTAAAATATTTTTGGAAAAGGGGATTTGAATTTCATATTTGTAATATATTTTGATCGGGACTAGAAAAACTCATGTTGGGGGTGTTATTAGAAACTAAAAGTGGCTAATATTCATTGTTAATATCTTAATATTAATGTGTTTCAAAATGTATAAAGATCAATTTTAGTCCAATTCCGAAATTGATCTTCATTTCCCATCATTGTGAAAAATCATGCTTAAAGTGTCAATTTGGGCCCACTCAATAACATTCTTGTGAAAAATAAATTTTTCATCATTTTTATTTGATATTATGGTATATAATTAATCACTTTATTTTTAACATTTTATCTTTCAGGTCTGATGGATGAATCCCAGGGGAAGATGGAGAATCTTGCGTCTGAATGAAGAAACTTACTGGAAAAAGCATAATGGGTCTAAGGCCCATGAAACAAATGTGGGGCCCATAAACCAAGCCCAATTAAGCTCAAATTTCTACAGTAGAAATATAAAAAATATTAGCATCATTTTCTTCAACTGTTTCAAGAGCTAATTCTGTTATTTTCATGATGATAAAGGGATCTAAAGTTGGGATTCAAATGATGGGCCCGACATGTATGCCCATAAAGCCGTGCCACCATTTCGGCAATAACATCCAAACGGATGCTCCAAATTTCCTGAACTTTTTTCATATCATAGAGGACATATAGATGAGAATAGTTCTTTTCTATGACCCCTAATGATTCGGAATTATTCAATTACAAAGTCACACATCATAAAGGGGGATGAATCTGGCTGTTTTTGTGGTCAACTTTGTAACGTCAATTTCCTTTTAATTCATCACCCTCCTTTTGATTCTCTTAATTGTTGGGGGGTAAATTGATTTTTGGCGGTAGAACTAAGGCTCCTAATATTCCTATATAAAGAGCTGGTGGTTAAGGGAATAGGAATATCATATTTTTATTATCTTCTTTGGTGCTTTGTTTCAGTGTATTGTTATGCTGTCAATTTGGTGTTGTAATAATTCTTCATTATAATGTAAGTATTTTGAATCAAATTAGTTCTTAATAAAATTTATTGTTCATATTTTATTATGTTCTTATTCATATCACGTTGATACCATTGCATTAAGGTGTGAACTTTTTCACACCAAACCTTGTGATACTCTTCACACAACGGTGGAGTGATCATTATTTTGTTTTTTACTTCTTCCATTCCGCCCTTATTAGTCTACATCCCGCATCCATTGGGAACATTTAATCAATGGAGGGATAACTCTTTTATGGGTTGATCCCAGGGGGTATCAAGGGGCTAGATTAGATGTTATATTCTGATCTATAAATGTTATTAGTTTATTTTATATGAGTTTTTTCATTTAATGATTTTCTATCTTCCACTTCCATATTGAATTTATTCGCCCCACTGTTATGTTCCAAAAAAATCCTTTACCTAGGATTGCTCATGAAAATGATCCTACTAGTGTATAGGTGATTAGAATGTGTTTGTGATGATTTTTATCTAGTAGGTTATGAGGTTAGTTTGAATTCATTGCATGAATCCATCTCGAGTTAATGAAAATAAAATTGTTAAAAAAGAAGTCATCCAATAGAAACCGAGCTATAAACTGGGATCAACTCATTATCTCATAATTTTAATTCACATATATTGATTAGTTCTATTTTAAAACAATCTAAAATCAACCCAATGTTGGCCACTTCATAGCCAAAAATTCCATCTCTTTTTATTGTGTGTCTAAGGATCTTCTTATGTCTCTAAGGATTCGACATCCTATACTACACTGCAAGCCAGCACTTAACCCTTAGAACTTGGGTAAATTTGGGCAAAACCACTCATTCTTCTACTTTTGATGATACAATATTCATATAGGCCAACATACATTGACTTCAGATCTAGTAGAAACACTTTTGTTTCCAACACCTTTATCCCATTCTCACTCATGTGGCCTAGCCTATTGTGCCACAGTTGTGAATCTCATACAGTTTTGAGTCATGCAGCCATGTCTATGAATGTTTCTGTCATGTTGTATAGGGTACCATTATTTTCTCCATGAGCTATGACCATAGCTCCTTTGGTGATCATCCATGAACCACTAGTAAATGTTGTACTCAACCCTGCATCATCATGTTGTCCCACAGAAATGAGATTTCTTCTTAAACTAGGGATGTACCTCACGTTTTAAAAAACCAGCATGCTCCCACTGTTAGACTTGATCCATGCATCACCTCATCCCACAATCTGCAAGGGCTCATCATCTTCAAGATGTAACTTTCCAAAATTTCATGAAATGCAATTTTCCAGAAATCCATTCTCCGATGTAGAATGGAATGACGCCCAAGAGTCTAAAATCCAAGACTCCATTGGGATATCCATGCTCAACAAAAGCATGTTATCAGTGAATTCTATTGACGAATTTTCTCCATTGGATTCAGGTACCTTCTGGTTATTTTTGCACTCCTTCCTGACATTTCCTTTCTTCCCACAAGTCCAGCAGGTAGGGACATCCCCCTTTGCCTTGTCTCTTCTCTTTCCTTCTGACTTTGATTGCCCTTTAAGATTGTCTCGTTGTTGGTACCTTCCTCTTCCTTCAACGTTCAAAGAATAACTAGTGAATCTACATGATTCTCTTTTTCACACATCCTCACTATGGATTACGTCCCGTATATCTTTTAGAACCAGCTTGGTATTCTTCAAGGTACTAATCACAGCTGTTACAGTTGCTTCCCAAATGTCAGGTTAAGAGGACAGTAAGACCAGTGCACATACCTCGTCACCAAGATCAAACATCACTGATGTTAGGTGACTGATGATGATGTTGAATTTGTTGATGTGGTCTGCAAAAATTCTCCCTTCAACCATTTTTCGGTTAAACAATCGTCGCATCAAATGCACCTTTCTTGAAACAGAAGGGTTCTCGTACATATTTGCGAGGGATTTCATCAGGTCCACTTTCATCTTCTCTTCTATGATGTTGAATGCCACGTTTTTGGCCAACGTCAAGTGCACAACACCTAGAACCCATCGATCCAGCAACTCCCACACTGAATGCTCTATATTCATTGGCTTAAGACCCAAAATCATCCAGTGCATCTTTTTTTGATAAAGATAATCCTCGATTTTTATCCTCTTGAAGCTGAAATCAGTTCCATCAAAGTGATCGATCTTCACATTTCCTTCATCCAGAGCCATCATTGGAGAATTCCGAACTCACCCTCTAATACCAGTTGTTGCAGAATTGTTGGGAGTCGCAACAACATAAATGAGAAATGATAGAAAATACCGATGAAAAGAAAACGCAGAGAACCCAAAAATTTATGTGGTTCGAGAAAAAATACCTACATCCACCGAGAGGAAGAACTTCACTCATTAGGGAGCACAGAGTACATAGTTTTTTTAGTAGTAACCCTATCCTGAAAATTGGATATAAAATGGAGAAGACAATCACTGTTCTGAAAATTATGTCTTCATCGCTACAATGAACGAAGACCACCTATGTTAAAAGTGCTATAGTGGCTATTGGCTGGAAGTCAAAAGTGTTACAGTACTATTGACTCCGAAGTCCTCACTGTTACAATGTCTAACAGTGTCGGTAGGTTAACTCCACAACAGTGGTTAGAGATATGACAGTTGCGGGCCACAAGCATTCATCCCTACCAGATCAGGCTACACCAATCCAACAATTTTCCACATGGTATACCATGGGTGAACTATATAACATAATAGATAGATCCCATTGCGATAATTCTAAATTTTTATGGTCATGCCTATGGAAGTATATTCTCAAAAATAAGATCCCAATGTGTTTTGAACCTTGATATCTTCTCTATGGAAATGCATCGTACCACTCCACTAAAATCTATGCTATAAACATACATTAAGAACACTCATGCACACACACAAAGACACACACACACACACATATATATATATATATATATATCATTTTCTATGTGAAAAAATATAAATTTATTTTATAATTATTATGAAATTAATAATAGTTTTATTATGCCAAAAAAAAATAGCCGTAAGATAGCCTGATCATGGATATAGATCCCCTAATAGGGATGATATCATAAGACCTTTGATATAGGTCCCCAATATGCCATCCTATTTCCAAGGTTGGGAATGAATATGGAAATAAGTTACCTATAGCCACAATCTGGTTTAGACTATGTCTATAGGCCATTTACTACACCACTCCCAAGGAATAAAATTGAGTATACTATCCTACAACATTGGTTGGATGTTGATTGTGGATATTAGACCATTGGGCACTAACTAATACCAAAAATCATGTTTTGACTATGATTATAGGCTACCTATAGCCATGAGTGGAACATAATTATGGATTTAGGCTCCCTATAGCCATAGTTATGATAAAACATGGCTATAGTCCCATCTCTATAACCCAAAATTCCAGTATCGAGGATAAGTCTGTGTGGACATACTATAATATTTTCATGTTATTATCTAAAAACCACTATATTATTATATAAATATATTCCATTTAAAGCATTCAAAATAACACCATATGATATATATAGAAGGAAACATCTAATTTATTCTTTATAAAGATTTAGTGTTGTGAAAAAATCATTCAATGACTGGCTTATGATAAGCTAGGCCCCATGTTAGAAAAATTATTATTTGTTGGTTATGAAAATTAAAAAAATAGAAATTATTTCTATAATTATTCTTGACATAATTTTTTGGTCTCTTTAGATGATGATTTCCATGAGGGATAAAAAATTAATTTATTAATTAATAGGAGGAATATTAATGTTAGATAATTTCAAAAAAAAAATCATCCTAAGAAAACGGTTGTGCTAGTTCTATGAAAATTGTTGGGAAAAAAACAGACTAAGGTGGATTAAAAACCTTGAATATTAGGTAGTACTTCTCACTAGATAGAGAGATATACATTTATTAAAAAATTTGATGATAAAGTATTATTAATTTTAGAATAATTAACTAACTACTTAGAGTCCATTGAGGAATAAAATTTAATGAAATGTTTAAAAACCATGGAATTTTATAAATAACAAATGTTCCCTCACTAAGCTTAGAACATGGTCGATTAACCTGAAGGGGTGAGACCCACATGGTTTAAGTGTGTTTTGAAAAATTAATATATCATTAATGGTAGAGTGAATAATTATAAAGAACACTGGGAGTAAAAGGGTTAAAAAAGAATTTATGTTATTGGATATGAAGTAGCTTTTCACATGTTGTGATGAAAATTTTGATTTACATATTTCATTCCATAATAGATCATTTTGATTGTGATAAATGTTAAATTGAATTCAAACCATCTTAAAATAATGATAATTTAGGTGAGTACATGTATATGAAATATCCTAAGGTTAATGAAGTTCTAAAGGTTTCTATAATGGTATAAAATTTACAATATTCCATTTATAAATTGAATAAAGAATATAAGAGTTGGATTATCTAATTTTTTGATGTGATCAATGGTTTTGGTTTCATTGATATTGTAAGTTATTCTTCTGTACAAAATTGGATTAGTCAGAGTGTTATATTATTTTTTATGTTTTTTAGGTGACATTATCCTTACCATTAATTATATATAGACTATACACTTTGTAAATCTAAGAGGCTATTTGGACTGAGTCAGACTGCATGAATTGGTAAAGTAGTAAAGTATTTTATCCTCGAAAAATCAAAGAATGGTCTTTACCAATGATTCATGGCACAAATATTATGATTATTCAGGATCATAATAAAGATTTAGAAAGGATTGATAGAATTTTGTATGCTTTTACCATATGATCTGATAAATATACCATGTTATGCTCTTGATCTAATCTCACCTATTCTATTAGAATAACTAGAAAATAAAAATATACTATTTCTGAGAGTTACTTGATTATTGTTAAGATAATCCTTTAGTACTAAAGATGAACGAATGATAAGTTTTTAGTCTTTAGGGGAGAGAATGATCTCCATGTAAAGGGTTATATTAATGTTATTTTCCAAACTAGAAAAATATAAAATGGGATTTTAATCTAGTTTTATGTTCTTCTTGAATAGTGGAGCTATAGATTGGAAGATATCAAAAAATACCATCATATTAGATGTGAAAATATATTTGAGTACATCACTGCATCAGATGCTGTGAATGAATTTATGGGGATAAATAAGTTCATCATGGGACTTGGGGTGGTTGCTAGATTTGAGGGTGAAACCACAATTTACTATAGAAATAATGGATCCATTTCATAGTCCAAAGAACCTCATCCCCACTAATGGACTAAAATCATCCTCTAGAAATAACATCCCATAAAAATTTATTTTGGAGTAGTGATTATATGATTTTTTGGGTGGATATAGTGGATAAAATTATATATATATATATATATTATGAAACCATGATAATAATAGAAGCATAATGGCTATGTAGAGTCTCTTAGTATGATTTGAATAACAGATTAATTATAGGGTTCGTATAATGAATCTAGATTTTATAAATAAAGACGATACCTATTTTTCTACCATTCATGAATAGTGTAATTTATTTATCGTAAACTATTGTATAAAAACATCCTATAAAATTAAGACATTGAATTTTACATAATCAATTATCCTCATAAAGTATAATGGGTTGTGATGATATGTTAATTTATGAAGAGAAAAATATTATACATGATACAAAGATTTGAATTCAATATTTGATGAATATGACCATGAGGTAATATGTCCATATTTATTACTTAGACTGAACCACCAAAGTATATCTCAAGGAATTTCACACAACCATCAGCATACTATATAGAGTATGCCTATTATCAATACTAATAAACTAAGGTTATTGATACACATAAAGTATAAACTAAAATAATTTGATATATTTAATATTTAATACTTGAGTGTTAGCTAATCAGGTGGTGGTGGGGTATATTTTTGGTCAGTTCATCATTTAGACCAAAATAAAGATGGTGTTTTCCCACTCATGTGATGAGAAAAGATATCCTGGCCCTTAATTGAATTAGATTGAGTAAATTCATTTCCATTATTAATTGAGTCACATATGATGTTCTTATCTACTTGGATGAGATACACTTGATGGTCTCATTTACTAGACAAATGACATGTGATGTATTCATAATCCCAATTTATCTATTTTGGATAATCATGAATGGATGAGATAGACTATAACATATTAACAAGTTCCATGTCTAGAGGTCACTTGATTCCATAAACCAATTGATTATTTAGGTATATATATATGATAAATAAATCCTATGGTGGGAATGTTCATATGTAAATATGAGGATGTCTTATTTGTCTCACACAATACCCCTTAATACATGGATTAACACTAATTATTTTCTAGAGGTGAATCTTTTATTTAAATATAATATGTAGAAGATAACAAAAAGGACAAAACAACTTTTATAGTGGTTCAAGGAATATATATATCATAATCCACTCCACCAACACTGTCTCTAAGTGTTTGGTGATTTTCACATGCAGATCCTTTTCCAAGGGATGTTGACAATTTAGTGGAAGAAAATATATTTTGTTATAATAGATTATTCAAGTCATTTATAAAAGAATAAATTTTTCCTTAAAACACTCATCACCTTTGTTCTTGGAAAGAATGTAAATATTGAATTTGGATAGAGAAATTATATTTTGTCACATTCATATGTGGATACCAAATCTAAATGATGAAGAGATATTCATAAGAATATATATATTTCTAAATTTTACTCCACAAGATGAATATCTAAATAGTTGTATAATATTTTCCAATAAAGTAAAAAAAACTAATTCCACCTCTTCATTTCTATAGGAAAAATGTACGACAACAAAAGATATAACATATGTCATCAAATTGTTTTCCTGTAAACTTCTAATGAACTGTAGTCGATATAAGAATATAAAAAATATAAATATAAATTTGTGAAATTATCCAAATGATAATGATTAATGAATATGAAGATCACAAATAAGATAATCACACACTAATAATTGGATATAATATATTTTTTGACCATGAATGACTAATTATTATTTTTATTTTTGAAAATAATATTCATAAATTAGAGAAAATATTTTAATAGATTCATGTAACCTATGAACCATTGAAATTAGAGTAAATAGTATTTTTGAAAAATTGATTCATGCTCAAATTTACCCAATAGAAGAAGGTAGAACTGTCCTTGTAGTCTAGCATGGGTTGTCGAATCCTCAGAGTATTAAGAAGTAACATATAGACACGTACATTCTATGAATTGGTTTTGGATATGAAGTGGCCAACTTGGGTTGATTTAAGATAGTTTTAATTGAACTCTAAGAGACTTATGTGAATTACATTCAAAATAATGAGTTGATCCTAGGTTATCACTTAGGGAGGATTGGATGTATTCCATTTTCAATTAATTCAATTTCTTATATTTGATATGAGTTCATTTAAGGAGATCAAACAACATCATCACTTATTGATTTTATACCAACAGACCATAATACTAATCACCTATACACTTGGAGGATAAAATTTATGATCACTCTAAGGTAAAGGTTTGCATTAGCACTTAATGTGTGTGGCCTTAAAATTCAACAAGGATGAAGAAGTTTTAAAATAATCATATAAAAAATCAATTAATAGAAGTGATTGTATATTAATGGGGTGATAAATAACATCCAATCCATCCTCTTGATACTCTCTTGGATCAACCTATAGGTGGGTTAGCCCTCAGGGGCCTAGACCTGCAAAATCCGAACTCGAAGAAGCCATCACACTGCAAGAAATTAGAGGATGTATGATTTGTAGTTGAGGCTGATCCTAAAGCACTACATAAACGAGTGAAAATGTGTAAGTACTCTATTATGGGTAAGATTTCTTATCTCAAAGGTGATAGGCCATGGTCGACCCTGTATCTTAAATTGAAGATCGCTCACTTTTGTGGATTCATAGATTGGAAGATGATCTCTATTGGTAGATGATATTTCCACATCTTATTTAGATCGTAGAATGAGCTTGATCGGGTTTGGAAACTGGGCAATGTTCAACTCAAACCTAGTTTTCTTTGATTATTCGAATGGGATTTTGATTTCAATCCCCACACCATTAGTAATTCTATGGAACAAGTTGTGGTGCGGTTACACGGGATCAATTGGTACTTTTGGCACCCCAGGATCTTAAATGAAATAGCTTCCTCTATCGATACACCTCAAAAGATTGATCATCAGAATTTAGATGCAGAACATGGTATTTATGTGCGGGTTATAGTAGAGGTCAACCTGGAATCAATGCTTCCAGATGTTGTTTCTTTCAATGCGAATGAGTATAAAAGAGAGGTTCTGAATGAATATGAGCACAAACATCCATTTTGTGAGCTTTGTAAGATTGTCAGATATTCCCTATTGAATTGTATGGTGACAAAAAAATCAAGTGGAATAACTAAGGGCTGATGAATAGATGATGGATCGAAGGAACAAAAAAGACTAAATGACAGACTACAAGAAGCCTGAAGCACTAAGGAAGAAAAATGAAGTCTGGATAAAGAAATCACATCTCATGGGTGAGACCTCGAGTAAGAGTTGGGTGGAGATGGTTGAAGAAAAATAAAAAGAAAATATAGAACAATAAATTTTAGATGAGATTGGAAAGATTTTGCTGGGCACATATGAAAAATTCCTACCTGCTTCAGGTGTTGACACAAATAAGAACAATCCTATAGATTCTGGCAAAGAGAAGGCAATAGAAACCCATGCTGCATCTGAAAAATATGAAATAGCATATAGCATGGCATATCTGCATACAAACACACAATTGGACACTCCTGGTATGACACTCATTACTCCCACAGACACACTCAATGCTGATAAACTAGAGGTAATGGACACCCGAATATCTGCACCTGTTAATGTGCCTAATTGCTCACATAACATACATGATAAACAACAGTTTGAGCCTTCAAACAAAACTCAATGGTTACACCTTTAAATGTTAATGCTTCTGAAATAACTCAAACTGCTATTTGTGACAAAGCAGAGGTAGTGGATACCCAGAACAATGCCCTGGTCAATTCCTTTAACTGCTTTCCTAGCTCACAAGACAAACAATATAACCCTTTAAAGGATAGCTCAATGGAAATATCCTTGATTTCTAATGTTTCTGAAAAGAATCAAGGCACTAAGTAATATGTTACTGCTGATGAAATTGTTGTCTCCTCTAGGTTAAAACTAGAAAATAAAACCATTCCAACCTCTCCAAAAGTTATTATAAGATCAAATAGGGGCAAAGAATTGGGTGGCCCAATGAAAGGGGATTCTACCTACAAGCATAGGTTCAAATGAATTTCTTATTTTGGAATTGTTAGGGGATTGCTAACCCTAAAACCTATAATGTTTTAAAAAGATTTCTTATAACTCATAAACCAAAACTTTTTTCTATTGTTGATCCGAAAATCAAATTTTTCACAAACAAATATGCATCTTTGTGCTTATGGTTATAATTCTTTGGTTCGTGCAAAACTGGTAACGGTGTTGAGTCTCTTTGGATTTTCTATCACTCCACTTTGCAGTTTGTCAATGCTTTCTAAATTACTAAACAAATGTTTACATGTGATTTTACCATTGAAATTTTACACATTTTTTTCACTATGATTTATGCTATGAATCGATATCAGGAATGAAGATCCCTTTGGCAATACCTTTATGATTTATCTAGTAATATTCATAGGACTTGGGTTGTGATTGTGGATTTTAATGCGATTTTAACATCCAATGAAAATGTTTGCTCGTCACACTCTTCTATCTCCTTGATAGAACTTAGATATTCCATGGAGGATTGTAATCTTTTGGAAGTTAATTTGATCAGTACTAAGAACACCTGGTATAGACGACACTACAACAGAGTAGTTTCTAGAAAACTAGATAGAGCTTTCACTAATATCCTTGTTCAAGATAAGTGGGACACCATTTCTAGCATCACATTAACCCGACTTAACTCAGATAATCATCCTATTCTTTTTAATCACTTAACCAAGAGTACCAAATCCACTATCCCCTTCAAATTTAATAATTCTTTGTATGTGGATCCTGATTGCACTAGCTATACAAAAGACTCTTGGGAAAGCATGAATCATCATAATGATGCGTTTCATAGTGTTCATAAATTAAATTACATAAAACATCGTCTTAAAATCTGGTGTCACTCCAGATCTAAGAAACATTACACAGATATCTCATCTCTTGAGAGGGAACTTAATAAAATCCAATGCTCCAACACTAGCTCTGATTTCACTTTTGACCAGAAACTTGAAATTGATACCTCCATTAAGCTCAATTATCTGCTTGTCCTTAAGGATAACATGAGGAAAAAAATATTCAACGCTAAATGGCTTGCGGATGGTGATACGAATACAAAGTTCTATAATTTTATTTAAAGAGTTAGAAAACCATGTAGACTGCTTTCTCTTCATAGATATGAAAACAATCTCTTGGATACTGAGGAAGCTATTGAAAATCATGTTGTAGATTACATGGAAAATTTGTTTAATGGTCTAGATGACAATTAATATCTCACTACTGATATCATTTTGACTTTAGTGACTGAGGAGGATAATAATTTTCTATTAAGAAACCCTCTTGATCATGAAATTAAAGATACAATTTTTATTCTTAAATATGATAGTGCCCTGGGTCTTGATGGATTCAATAATTGATTTTTATAGCTCTATTGAGAAATTATTCATAATGATGTTTTCTATATTGTGCAAGCTTTCTTTTCCAATGTTGTTCTCCATTATGGACTAAATTCTCAATTTCTCACTTTAATTCCTAAGGTGGGCAATGCCTCTGATATTCAAATTTTTCATCCTATTGCTCTGCTTAACAATCTTTATAAAATTATTTCAAAACATCTTTCTAATAGACTTTATAACATATTTAATATAATTTTATCCTGGAATCAATTTAGTTTTATCGAAGGTAGGTCTATTCAAGACTGTATCTGTCTTTCTTCTGAATGTTCCAATATCCTTAACAAAACTGAAAGTGGTGGTAATGTTTCTATTAAACTAGATATCAGGAAATATTTTTAAACCATTGATTGGAGTTTTGTCTTCAAATACCACAATATATTTTCTTTTAATGCCTCTTTCATTTGTATGATAAACTCTTTTTCATCTCAGCCTTCATCATTATCATGGTCAATGGTGCACCCATGGGTTTTTTAAATGCACCAAGGGGGGGGGGTAAGACAAGGGAACCCTTTTTCTGCCATTATTTTTGTGATTGTGTAATTTTATTTAGGAATACTCCTCACTTTCCTTGTGTATCAAAATAAGATTAAACCTATTCAGGATGCCCGAAACATAAATGTACCCACACATCTTTTATATGCTAATGGAATCATCCTTTATTTCAAGGAGATAATAGAAACATTCAAAGTCTCAAGAATGCTCTATCTCATTATGAAGAAATTTCAGGTGAAAATATAAGTTGGTACAAAACCTTTGTATTCTTTGGGAAATTTTTTTCTTCTACTAGAAAAGGTAATATCATCAGCTATTTAGGAATCAAAGAAAGATCTATCCCTTTCACCTATATGGGAGTGCCATTATTTTGGGGAAGGCCTAAGTCCAACTACTTCTCCACCATTATAGACCAAATGACAAATCATCTCTCTTCATGGAAAGATAAATCTCTCTCTATGGCTGGAATAATTTTCCTTGTCAAATCTACAATTGTCTCGAAAATGGTCTACTCGATGAGGGTATACAAATGTCCATCTGGTCTTTAAAAAAATCAATGTTTCCATTCAAAAAAATTTCTAGATAAGAAGCACACTTGAAAAGAATCTTCTGACCATACTCTGGGTAGCCTGTTGTATACCTTTAGAAAAAGGTGGTATTGGCTTCAAAAATATGAATCTCTTTAATGAAGCTCTTCAAGCGAGACTCACTTGGAGGCTCCATAACAACAATTTTAACTGTATCGATTTCCTCAAAAAAAAATGATTCAGTGATAAACTAAACATTGTAAATTTTGAATTAGATCAATTCTTTCAATTGGTCATCCATTAGGAAATCCTACGCCAACATTATGAGCAATTCTAGATGGATGGTATGCTCTGATTCATCCCTGAACTTTTGGTTTGACAACTGGATGGGCGTTCCTTTAGTTTTTATGATCCATCCAAATTATTTTCCTGAAAAAAGAATTACACTATAAGACACATTCTAAATGACAACACCATACCTCTTCCTGACACAATCAGAAGTGTCGTTGATAACTATCCATATTCCAAATTTTGATGATTTACTCATATGGGAACCCACATGTAATGGTATTCTTCACTCCAAATATTTTTATAATCACAATTTCATTTATTCGGACTCTAGATTATGTTGGCTGAAATCCTTTAACAAACCTTGTATTAAGCCCTCGAGGATTACCCTTTTTCGGTGCATTTCGCATAACAAAGTCCCCACTAATTTTTTCCTATAATCTTTTGGGATCCAACTTTTCTCTAAATGTCACATGTGAAACCAACATAGATAATAAATTAAACTTTTTTTGTCATGTGTTACAACTTCAGCTCTCAAGAATTTTATCTTTGATATCTTTGACTATAGATTGTTACTCCAAAATTTCATCAACTACCTGCTACAACGTTGTGTTTTTTCTGAATCTTCTTAGAAAATTAAAAACCCCTTTTTAACCGTTGTAGCTGAGCTTCTACATGTGATCTGGTATGATAAAAATAACATTTTCCATAATAATTACACATTTATGCTTAAGGCAGGTAAGGCACAGATTACCATTTCCAATCACGATGATGGCTCGATTCAGGAAGACCACAGTGGCAATAATGTCGAAGACTTTGAAATTCGCGACCGACTCCATATTTCTGGTCTTTATAAGCCACCTAGACACACCTTTGAAGTATTCTAGCAAGCTCGGTTTCCAGGATCGATCAATGTGAATGTTGATGGTGTCTCCAAAGGAAAGACGTGACCTGTGGGATGTGTTTCTATCTTCAAAGATCATCTTGGAAATTGTCATGGATGATTCTTTAGTGGATGTGGTACGACTTCGTCTCTATAATTGAAAATGATGGGGGTTATCTACGCAGTTGGTTTTACAAAATTAATGATTGGAACAATATTTGGATTGAAAGTGACTCAACCACAATTTTCCAAGTTATCTGGAAGGGTGTGGTGCATATTTCTTGGACACTTACCTCTCATTGGATGAGTTTCATTGCTATGCTTTCTGAAACAAACTATATTATCACACATGCTTTTTGTGAAGCAAATATGGTGGTTGATGGTCTTGCCAATAAGTGAATCAACTAAGACATTACTTGGCAGGATGATTTTCCTGGGGAATTTCTTCCTTTTTATGAAAAAGATTGTAATAAGATACCATATTTTAGACTCATTTAATCCTCATTTCTTTTCCATATTCATTAAATTGTTCATTTTTTTAAAAACCAACATACATGTGAATGATAAACTTGAGACAACAAAATCGCAGCATAAAATTACAATGAAAGGAAGCTCAAAAGATCATAAACTCCTCCACAACCACTACCTTAAATTTCCATTTCAAGAGGCTTGGGTAGAGCTCCCAATAGTATAAAGGATCCCACTTGAGTATGGTAGGCCTAGGGTGGTGGAAATTAAGAGAGAGGAGACTTTTCCCACCCTTGACTCGAAGTTGCAGCCAACTTGCTTCCACCAAACAGAGGCACCTATAAGTACTTCTATATGGATGAATTGAAGTGATACATAGAATAAAAAAATTAATACCCAGATGTCCCATATATATCTGTTAAATTTAATCCCAAAATAGTATGTTTTTTTTGAGATATGATTAAATTGGTGGGATGATTTTATGGGCCTCAGAATCCGGCCCGGAATTTTATCTCCAAATTGGGCCACCTTAATAACAACTATGGAGGCAATTTTACACTGGATCCTGAAAAATAATTTGTTCCTATATATGAATTATATCATTTAAATAAATTTGACCTTCATTGGGCCTGTATGTTAGGCCCCACATTCTCATTAGTGGGATGGTTTACAATCTGCTTTCACCAGAATTGTTTGCATGAAATCCCATTTTGGTGGCCTTTCAATGTGAATCGTCCAACACTACATGAGTATGAACTGTTACCAATATAATTAGAAACATGAAAATTAAATATTAAAACAAAATCAAGATCATTAGTTACTTTAAATGATATTAAAAATGTACCACATAATTGTTCATTTTAAGAAGTAATTATAATCATAAAGTGAAATGATATTCAAAGTGTAAAATGAACTAAAATTGTGTTTGTGAATAATAAATCACCTGAATATTATATATATTAAATATTAATATTAGCCTCATTTATTGGCTAATCACACCCCCAACTTTAGTTTTTCTAGTCTCGAGGAAAATATATCTCAACAACAATAATTTCGAATTCCTTTTTCCAAAAACATTTTAATACACAATGATCACCAAAAACCATTATATCAAAAAATCATGAAACCCATAAAAATATATTATTACATTATAGTTTCATAATAATATCCCAATCCCAAGCCCATTCATTTGTTTAAATTTATTTCCATATTTCATCCAATATCAATTAAGAGTGATGATGTGTTGTGCATCGCATTAGACATGAGGGTTCATCTTTATTCAATATGGAAATGATGGAAGTGCTAGGTGGAATCACATTTCCATATTAAGATGAGTATTCAATATTTTTAATGTTTTTTTGCAATTTTTTTTAATGTAAATGAAATTATACTCAAAAGAGTCAACCCATATAGCGAGACTTTGTCGATGACTACCAAGATCAAAGACCTTATGGCACCAAGTGAAGCCCACAGACTCGGGCATCATCTTGAGTTAACTCAGTAAAAAAAATTCAAATCACCAAATATAAAGAAAAAATTACTAACTCTGGGCCAAACAACTATGGAGTCACGATCCGCAAGTGCCGAAATCCACGCATTAGGTCATATCATTGCTCTACGTGCAAATTTATTGTTTTTTTAAATTTTTTTATTTAATACTCTTATTCAAACTAAAATGATCACCAAACCTATGATATTTATTTGGGGGACCCCATGAACTAAAAATAATACCCCACTATCCAAAGGATGTGCGTTGTGATTATTTTTTTATTCGGATCAAAATATAAATGATGAAATATCACATTGGACAACCACACATTCCAAAATCTATGCTCATGAAATTTTATGTGGACTGAAATCAGAATCGGGGAATGCTAAATTATTTGGTATTCAGTTTCAAATTTTTCATTGTGTATTGTCATGTTCATAGTTAAATGAATTTTTCCTTCCATTTTCACTCATTTTTGTTTTCAAATCATTCATTTTTTTGACACAATTTTTTTTTTAATTTTATCTCCCCCCAATATAAAATAACACTCTCCCTAGTGTTTAATGAAAAGAAAATATAGAAGGGGTTAGAGGTAGAGAATGAGAGTTCAAAAAAGAAATTGAAAATGAGGATCATGGAATTAAGTCACCTGGTGGTTGAAGTTGAAATTCTTGTTTCTTCCTTTTAATCCCGTGATCTCGATGTCACTTTGAGAATTCCCTAGTGGAAAAAAAACTATATATATATATGTTTATAAAATAAAAAAAGTATAATATAAGTATATATATTAAAATTACAGAATAAAGAACCAAAATAAGTCGTAGGTCAATGGTAAGAACACACCCCACGTGACACAGATGAATATAGCGCTCCTCTTTCATACACATCCAAACTAATAATGGAAGAAAATTTCGACAGTCTATTTTTTATTATTTTTAAATATAAAAATGATTCATTAATCCTATTAAAAATATAAATTTGATTAAAACAACAAAATTTTTGGAAACATGAAAACCATGGATTTCCTCCCATGTAGTGATTTGTTTAACGTTGTTAGCCCGACATAGATCCTAAATCTATCAATTTTTTCCTAGTTCATAGGTTAGTTTAGTTAACTCAACCTATGTTTATTATTTATTGTATGATTCAATGAATGGTTTTAACCTTTGACCATTGACCTTGAAATATAACCACTTGTGGGATCTTGAACCTCCACTACCCCATAGGGGTACACATGATGAACTATGAAAAGAAATGACCATCTAGACCTTAACTTTCCCGGGTGTTAATGATGTTTTGAACAATACAAGATCATTTATTTTCCTGGTTAAAAATATTTGACATTCAAATTCCAAGATTGATAGGCTTAAAATCTAGCTTTATTGATCCTTGAATTTTCATAAGCCTCCATCTTTATTTCCTCAAGTTCATTGAGATATAATTTACTTTTTTTTCCAATGAGAGGTCATAATTTATTTTCTTAATTGCCCCAAAAGACTTATGCTTAATTTCAACAAGTATATGGCATGATTTTCCATAATCCAACCTATTTGGAGACATTCATAGGATGGTTTTGTATGCTGTACGATATACCCAAAGAGCATACAAGAGTTTCATGGACCAATCATTCCTTAAAGGACTGACAGTTTTTTCAAGAATATTTTCAATCTCCCTATTTTCTAACTCATATTTATCATTGGTTTGAGGATGGTACACAATGTAAACATTATGAGAAATCCCATACATAGACATGAGTGAAGATAATGGATTGTTGCCGAAATGGGTTACTTGATCAATGATTATAGCCCTAAGAATTCCAAATCGTGAAAATATGTGCTCTTTCAGAAATCAGATCACAATATTATGGTCATTAGACATGGTGGGAATGGATTCAACCTATTTTGAGACATAATCAATATCTAAGAGGATGTAGAGGTATCCCCTAGAGTTTTGGAAGGTACCCTTGAAATTGATTCCCCTACAGTCATAAAATTCAATCACTAAGATGGGAGTGAGTGGAATTTGATTCCTTTTTGTGAATGACCATACTTGTTGACACTTATGATAGTTTTGACAAAATTTGTAGGAGTACCTTGAGAGGGTGGCCTAGAAGAGACCACACTGAATTCCATTAGCATAATTTTTCTTAGAGGAAAATTGACCTCCACATGACACACTCTGACATAATTTAAGGATGGAATCTTGTTCAGATTAAGGGACACACCACCTAATTAATTGGTCAGGTAAGAACATATAGAGGTATGGATCATCAAACACATAGTGCCTAACATCATAAAGTAATTTCATTCGAGCTTGAGTCCCTAAGAATTTTGGAATTACTCCCGTAACTACGAAGTTGGCTATGTCAGCATACCGAGGGCAGTCACTCACAGAGTATAGGTGTTCATTAAGAAATGAATCAAACACAAAAAGGCTATTTTAGTTGTCTTTGAATTCCATCCTAGAGGGGTGATCATCTACAACATTTTCAAAACCCTTTTTTTCCTTGATTGTGAGCTAAAATTCTTGTAAGAGAAGGACCCACCTAATTAGTCTAGCCTTGGAATCTTGTTTTGGGAAAAGGTATTTTAGGGCTGAATGGTCAGTGAATACAATGATGGGTGATCCTAAGAGATAGGACCTGAATTTCTCTAAGGGAAATACAACAACCGGAATCTCTTTTTCAGTGGTGGTGTAGTTGATTTGGGCATCATTTAAGGATTTGGTTGCATAAGCAATGACATAAAGAGTTTTATTGCAAGATTTTCCTAATATAGCTATTGCAGAAAATTCACTGACATCACTCATTAGTTCAAAAGGGAGGTTCGAATTTTGATATTTTATAATTGGAGGAGAGGTGAGAGAGGATTTGAGGGTTGAGAATGAAAACTCACAGCTTTTTGTTCAAACAAATGGAGCATCCATTACTAGTAGAGCACAGAGGGGACGAGAGATTGAACTAATGTCCATGATGAATCTTCTATTGAAACCATTATGTCCTAAGAAATAACTCACTTATTTAATAGTTCTAGGTGATGGTAGGTGAAAAATGATGTCATCCTTTTCTTTATCAACTTCAATCCCCCTACCTGAAACTATATGTCCATGAACTACTCCCTATTTAACCATGAAACGGCATTTTTTCCAGTTTAGGACCATATTAATTTCTTCACATCTGGACAAAACTCTCTCCATATAACTAATAAATCCCTAAAATATATCCCCAAATATAGAGAAGTCATCCATGAAGACCTCAAGAAAATCCCTTACCATGTCTGAGAATATTCCCATCATGCACCGCTGGAAGGTTCCAGGGGCATTGCATAACCCGAAGGGAATGCATTTGAAAGAAAAGGTTCTGAATGGAAATGTGAATGTAGTCTTCCCTTAATCCACTAGGGAGACCTCAGTTTTATTATACCCCAAGTACCCATCTAAGAAACACTAGAAGGCATGACATGATACTCTCTCAAGGACTTGGTCAACGAATGGTAAGGGGAAATGGTCCTTCTTGGTGAATGATTTTAGCTTCCTATTGTCATTACAGACCCTCCATCCACTACTAACCCTAGTTGGAAGAATATCTCCATTATTATTGGTTATCACTTTGATTCCTGACTTCTTGGGAACCACTTGGATTGGGTTGAACCACTCACTCTCAGCTACGAGTTATATTATACCATCTTTTAACAATTTTAGAAGTTATTTTCTCACTACTTCCATGCGATTAGGACTGATTCACCATTGAGGTTGACGACATGGATTTGAATCATATTCCATAACAATCCTATGAGTCCCAATATGTGGGCTAATCTTAGGAATATCAGACAGGGTCCAACCAATGGCTTTATTAGGTTTCATAAGGACATCTAGAAGCCTCCACTCATGATTGGATTCAAGAGAATAGTAAATTACAATAGGATGTGTTTGATTTTCCCCTAGGAAGGAATACATGAGTGTAGTGAAAAGTTCCTTAAATTCAATATCAGGTTGGTTTAGAATATCAACATAAGATTGGGACATTGGATCAAGATCAATTTTGTTTCCTGGAGTTTTAGATAGAATCAAATCCCCATGTGTAGAAGTTTCATCTACAAGATTGGTTTGATCATATTTAGGGAAGGAAGTTTTATTGGTCTCCATGAAAGTGGTTTCCTAAAAGGTTTCATTGATTTTTGGACATAATAAATCATCGTAAGAGCAATTTGAAAATGATTCAAGCCAATGAGTTAAACTTCCTTCATGTGAACCAAGGAAATCAATCTCATCCTAACATAAACATCCATCAAATATTCCTTGATGATCTATGGATTCATTATCAATGATTCTTATCATTTTTACTTCATTAATGTCCTCATCATCCAATATTTGTGAGCTTGAATTATAAATTTTCAATTCTAGACTCATGCTTCCAAAAGTGATGGTCATGTTCCCATTTCGATCACAGATAACATAGTTGATTGTTGCAAGAAAAGGACGTCCAAGGATGATTGGGGTTTGTTACTTATTTCCTAAGTTTGGATGGTTTTCAAGGACAATGAAGTCAGTAGGGTAGATGATGTTTTCAGCCTTTACCAGAACGTCCTTTAAAACCCCCTTTGGAACCCTAATGCTATGATCAACAAGTTGAAGTGTGACAAATGCGGTTTGGAGCTCTTCTGGGCCTAAATGGTAGTACACAACATATGGGATGAGATTGACACTAGTACCTTGGTCACAGAAGTCCTTGACAACTTTTCTCTCTCATATTCCAACATTTATGTAAGGGATACCCTGGTCTTTCAACATGGGAGGTATGGTCCCATGAGTGGTGGTACTCAAATCTGTATCCAAAAGGACTTGGTTCTTATGTGAAATTTTTCTTTTAAAAGTGCATATGTCCTTAAGGTACTTTGAGTATGCAGGTACGGTTTGGATTGAATCGAGAAGTGGAATGTTCAACTTGACATGTCAGAAGATTTCTCTTGATGTTTCACTCAATTCAGGCCTTGTTTTCCCCTCACGTGTTGAGGAAATGGTGCAGATTGTGGGGTTGTTTATTGAAGAGTTGTTTCTTTGACAATGTTATCATGTTTTTTACTTTGATCATTTGGTTCATTTAAATTTTCATCCAAGTTTGAATCTTCATAAGGGTTCTGAATTAGTTGTTCAGGATTCTCAATTGATTTCCCACTTCTTAAAATTGTCACAACCTTTAGTTATTCATGAGTTGTTTGAGTGCAACATGACTCTCCCCTTAAATTTGAGGATGGTACCACCTGATTATTCATGGGTGCCTTTCTAGTTTTGATGGTTTGAAGTTCTTGTTTAAGGGAAGAGACTTCCGTGTTCATTCTTTACATTTTTTTGCACAGTTGTTCTAGTAGGATTTGTGGAACAGTTTGTGTTGGTGCTTGAGAAGATTGGTTTATCCTAGGGGGATATTTTTTAGGTGGAATGGTTTGTTGAAAATGGACCGGTGATTGTTGGTATTGGATAGGTTGTGTTTGGAACTGATTATGGGTTTGGTAGTTCTGATGGGGGTAAGGATTTTGTCCTTGTGGTTGGTTAGGTTGTTGGTTATCCTTCCAGTGGAAGCATGGGTGGTCATTATACCTTGGGTTGAAGGTGTTTTGGTATTGAGGCTTTTGAATGTTCATGGAATTTACTTACACTGGGGGTCCTCCTAAATGAACATCCTTGATGGATGGAATGGTTGTGTAGTTGTCTATATTATGTCCATTTTTGTCACAAATTGTGCAAATAGGCTCTACAGTTTGGATTTCATGGACTATCTTAAGGTTTATCTCTTCAACCTTCCTAGAGAGTTATTCGAGTTTAGCCCTAAGTCTTTCCAATTCTCTATGTGTATTAATTCCAGTAGTTCTCTTTGGCTTTTCATAATAATGTGAAGTTCCCCATGTTTGGATTTTTCATAAATGCTTTCCAGATACTCATAAGCATCATTTGCAGCTTCGTTTGTAATGGTTCTATTACAAATCATGTCAATGAATTGTTTGTTCCCCAGACCAAACCCTTCATAGAAAATTCTCACATGTTCAGGAATAGAGAAACCATGGTGTGGAACCATGTTTAGAGTGTCTTTTAACCTCTCCCGTTTTTCATAGAATGACTCTCCCTCTTTTTCAAGAAATTTGTGGATACTCTTTTTACGTGAAATTGTTTTGTTGTGGGGAAAGTATTTTTTGTTGAATTATCTTTCTAGTTGGTCCCAAGAGTTGATGGATCATGGTATCTAATTTTTTAGCCAATTTTTAGATCAATCCATTAAAGAAAAAGGAAATATCCTCAACTTAGTTGATTCTAGTTGATGTGGGGGACACATGGTCTCTACAATGTCATTGAACTCCTTAACATGAAGGTAGGCAATCTCGGACTCCATTCTATGGAATATGGGAAGGGGGTTTAAGACATGGGGTTTAAAGATGTAGTTAAAATCTCCTTGGGAATTTTTTATAATGCGTGAGGGGGAATTGTTCCAGGCAGGTGTGAGGTATTCATCCATGGTTTAATCGGCCACATTCCCCAAGTTTGGGGCTACCTCATTTGGATTTCCATTTTGGTTTCCACCTGGGTTTATGAGTTGGTTTCATTGAAGACCTTATATTGAAATGGAATAAATTTTGGACTCTAGAGTATCAAGAGTATTAGTATCTAATGGAAAAAATCCCCTAGGTTCACTTTACTCCCCTACACTTGGACTTTCTACCCTAACTAGAAGGTTTGATTGATCGCGGGTGTAGGTAGACATGCGCCAAAAGAAAAAAAATGAGAAAGGGACAAGATAAGAGATCTTGGGAGAGAATAGAAGAAAATGGGGAGAATATAATGGGTGTTGTGATGAATTACTTGGGTCCCCATCAATGGTGCCAAAATTTGACTCACGCTCAAATTTAACCAAGATAAGAAGGTAGAACAGTCCTTGTAGTCTTGAATGGGTTGTCGAATACTAAGAGACCTATGAAATAACCTAAAGACACATAAATTCTATAGATTATTTATGGATATGAAGTGGAAAACTTGGGTTGATTTAATATTCTTTTAAATTAACTCTAAGAGATTTAAGTGAATTCAATTTAAAATAATAAGTTGATCCTCGGTTATCACTTGGGGTGGATTGGACATATTCCATTTTTAATTATTTCAATTTATTATATTTGAGACGAGTTCATTTAAGGAGATCAAAAAAAATCATCACTTACTAATTTTATAACAACACACCATAGTACTAATCACCTGTACACTTGGAGGATCAAATTTATGATCACTCCAAGGTAATGGTTTGTATTAGTACTTGAAGTATGTGGCCTAAAAATTCAACAAAGATGAAGATTTTTTAAAATCATCACATAAAAATATCAATTTAAAGAACTGATTATATATTAATTGAGTGATAAATAACATCCAATAAATCCCCTTTATAATCCCTTATATCAACACATAAGTTTTTTATCCCTCCATTGAATCTATTGTTTCAATGGAAGCGAGAAGTAGACTCATGAGGGAGGAAATCGAGAAGAAAAAAACAATGAAATAACAATCACTCCACCGTTGTGTGATAATTTTACAAGGTTTGGTGTGAATAAATTTACTCCTTTAACCAATGGTATAAAATTTATATTAATAAAAATAGAATAACATTATAAGAAGAACTTTTATTAAGAAACTAAAGTGAATTGAACAACTTACACGTGAAGGACAAACTTGAGACAACAAAATCGCAACATAACATTACAATTAAAGGAAGCTCAAAAGATCCTAAAATAATCTACCTCCATTGCCTTAAATAGTAATTTCAAGAGTCTTGGGTCCATATCCCAATATTTCAAAGGATCTCACTTGAGTATGGTAGGACTAGGGTAGTGGAAATTAAGTGAGAGGAGACTTTTCCCACCCTGGACCTGAATTTTCAGCCATCTTGCTTCCACCGAACAGAGGTGCCTGTAAGTCCTTCTATATGGCCTAATTATAGTGAGTCATAGCAGAAAAAAATTAATATCCAGATGTCCCCTAGTTCTATATATAATTTCAGACCAAATGAATATGTGGTTTTCGAGATATTATTAAATTTGTGGGATGATGTTATGGGCCTTAGAATCTAGCCTAGAATTTTATCTACAAATTGGGCCACCTTAACAACTACTATAGAGGCCGAATTAGAAAAAACTCTTGTATAATTATTTGTTCAATAATATTTCTTCTAGCATCCCACTACATTTGGGCTTAATTGGCCCCGTATATTGGGCCCCATATTCTCCTCAGTGGGATTGTTTCCAATCTGCCTTCTCCAGAATTGTTTGCATGAAATCCCATTTTTGTGGACTTCCAATGTGAATATTCCAACACTCCAAAAGTATGAATTGTTCCAAATATAATTAGAAACCTAAAAAATAAATATGAAAATACAATAAAGATAATTGGTTACTTTAAATGATGTTAAAAAATGTACCACATAATAGTGCATTTTAAGAAGGAATTATAATCATAGTGTAAAATGATGTTCAAAGTGTTAAACAAACTAAAATGGTGTTAATGAATAATAAAGCACAGGAATATTATATATATTAACAATTAATATTAGCCTCATTTAAGGTCTTATAAAATACCTTTGAACAAATACATCTAAAAAATTATCTAGATAAATTATGACATTAAACATCTCTCCACATTTGAAATTTGTAATTTAAAAGTAACAGAAATATCATTCATTCTATTGGAATTAAAAATGAATCAATCACATTTTTTAGATCGTAAAAAATGATATTTTAATTTTTTTAATGACATATTTTATTTAATAAAATAGTAGAATAAATTTCAGAATAATTAAAATTTTAAATCTTAAAAAATATTAGATCAACATGGGGATCATTCAATGTGACGTTGGATCCAAAAGTATCGTAGCTAGCATTCAGATGATTCCAAATGTAGCTTTCCTGATCATGAAATTGAATACCAATATCTGGTTCTCAACAAGATTTATATCATCAACCTATTGTTATTTGTGTTAGGTATATAACAAACCATATGTACATAATTGTGACGTTCCTTAAAAAAGTGAGGTTCCAAAATAAAATGTTCAACCCAAACATGGGGTTCCAAAAATGTGGTTGTATACCAACATCATGTTCAGATAATATTTTTGATCAGTGATTCTAGGCTTCATTTAATTGACTAGAAGACTTAGTGGACGATTTTTTCACTTTATATAAATATAAAAATTGAACATAGACGTACAAAATTCTATGAATAATTTATTTAATTTAATTAAAAGTATAATCATAAAATACAGTCAAAATAAATTTATTAATAAAAATTTTGGGATTTTGTAGAAATAAAAACTTATGAAAAACTTGTTGGATCTACATTGATATGCCAAAAAATATCCACCTTTTTGATGATCATGAAATCCATAAAAAAATAACTTATAAGTTGAAATTATTAAATACAGTCAAAGATAATTATGTCAATGAAATAGATCATTTCATGTGAATTGGCTATTTTTCAATATTTCATCCACTTTTTATGAGATAAAAAAAGTATAAGATGGTGCAGAACATAATTAATCTATCACAAAACTGTGAGTAATTTTTTTTCAATATTATGGTAAGTGAAATCTGAAATGTAATGGTTTAGAAAGAGATAATCGATAAATATTTATAATAATGTATGAAGTATAAACAAAATAATTTTATAAATAACTTCTAAGTAAAATTAAATTTCAGCTCAAGAAAATTTCAGGGTGAATTGTTTATAATAGGCTGAGAGTCATAAAAAGATGGGGTAGAGGTTAGAGAATCTCAATGTGTCTATTTTAATTTTTTAAGATCACTCAAAAATGTATAATTTTCTGATTTAATGGTGTATCCACCTCTATGATTAAATGTATAAAGTCTTGATTTACCTTAAATTCACAACTAAATTCACTTTCGAAAAGGCCTAAACTGATTCAGAAGAATAAATAAACCAGGACATCAAGATCCCAATCTTGTTGAACAGATGCCATATATTAGGTTCTATAGATGATAATTTAGTAATTAAGACTTAATAATTGTCTAGAAAAATTATTAAATAAAAACACCCATAATAAAAATCATGTACATTCAAGTATAAGGTACTAGGATTTGATAAAAAAAGATATAACCTTCACAAAACATCCCAAATTTGATCTTAAGGAGGTAGATGAAAATTGTTTTCCTTACCTGGTATTCCTAACAAACTCAAATTGGGATACCAAAAACATATTAAAACCACTAAAATATGATTTATACCTCAAACCCTATATTATCCTACCAAACTGATCTTTCATTTCCCTCCCCAAATTATCAAAAAAAAATTTAGAAATTGAATTTTATTTAAAACATTGGAAATGTGGATACATAAACTTATATTATTCCCTCAAAATAGAACTATTCCTTAACTATTTAAGAGATTTCCTAGAACTCTCTCTATATTTTTATAGCTCAGTAACTCAATTCTTCAAAAATTCAAATTTAAAAAACATACCAATGATTTTTTTTGAAAATGGTTCTCAAAGTTGAATTCCACCTACATAGAAACTAAGGGTTCTATATCCTATCATACTGAGAGTTCCACCTCTTCCATTAGTTTAATTGAATGAATATTCAAACCTTTAATTAGGTGAGTAAATAGATATCCAATAACACCCATTCACATTGAAATACCCTTATCAGACTTCTCTATCGATTTCATAACCAAAGAAACTAATATATTCTCAATCAACCTGGTAGATGAATCAACTATAATATATTATTTCATAACAAAATTGAGATTCATATACTCTATTCTTCTAAGAAGAATAAAAAAAGGATCAATATGTTTTTCCTTATAATGAAAATATATATTAACTCCTTCCCCCTGTTCTTGATTTGTCTATCCAATAGACCATTCAACAAAGTCATCCACCTTTTAAGATAATACAGGTTGATCACTCCTTTATGGTCTCTAGACTATCATAGATCCACCTTCTATATCAATAGATGGTTCCTGATAAACCATTGAAAACTGAACGAACCCTTCTATTCTAGTAGGTAAATTCCCATCCATAAATTGTTTCCTCCTTATAATTAATAGAATATTTTCATCACCAGAATTTGATACTTTTAACCCACCAACACCAACTATTGATTCAATCAATCAAGGCTTAGACCCAGAAACTATAGCAATACCAACCTCAATTCAAGACTCACTAACATCCCCTATAATAACTCCAATATACATAATAGACATGAGCCATATTGTTTCCCCCTCATCAACAACAATTGAGGGATCATATTATTCATCTCAAACAAACATGATCATACCCTTATATACACCCTAGAATAAATAAAAATTTCTCAAGGTTCATACTGATTGGATGTTACTATGATAGAATCTTATCCATGTTCGCATATCTAAAATAACTCATCACTTGTAGTGAACAAGAGATATCATTGTCACGTATGGATATAAAGTCATCCTTGAGTCCTTATAACTACAATATCACATGTATCTCAACATATATTAACATAGATTAAACTTTGTATTGCTCTTAAGAAGAAAAATAATGTATATATCAGGAAAGATAATCTTATCTGATTCAAAAATCCTAGGCACTATACCATTTTGGATAAATTTTACAAGTACCAAATGATCGTCCTTAAGACACTTCATCAACAGCTTCATTATTTGATATGTTTAAACTTGTAAATATATTATGTCTTATAATATGTGTAATACATCACGAATTAAAATCAAATTGAAACTGAAATTTATTTCAGAAGGTAACTGAAACAACTAATCCTTCTCCATATAGGATATCAGAAAAATTTATGTTTCCCAAATTCAATGAATATAAATCCACACTTTCACCATAAGTAAGATAAACAGTTTCAATGAATTCATTGTCATATCCTTTGAAAATATAAAATATATTATCTCTATTGAAAATAAATTTAAAACCATGATATATCAATTATTTATTCAGTAGTATATTTGTTTCTAACAACCAATAAAAATATACAACTATCCCCTACATCAAACAATGATACGATCTTGATATCTTTTGTTTATTTCCATTACATAGAACAATTACATCTTCTCTAATCATCTTCACCATTTCAAATAGTGCTTCAAATTTTAGGGTTTATGGAATAAATTATTCTAAAGATATAGGGTTTTAAGGATTTATGTTTTGAACGTTAGGGAAAAGAAAAGAAATTTGGATGATATTGGGTGAAGTTTTTGTTTCTCGAGCTGAATTATCAGATAAATAATTAGAAATATTAATCCAAAATGGATAAATACCACTTAAAAATAAAAAAATGACTAATGAATTAAAAACCAATTAATATAATACGATAAATATAAATATACTTATTAACTAAACATAAATAAATAATTTAAAGAAATAAAATTGAACATTATTAAAAAAAAACTAAATCCTGCTTAAAAAACAAATTTAGAAATGGGAATAGGTTTAGTAAAAATATCATAAAGTTCATACACATTATTAGAAACTGTAAATAAATATCACCATTTTGAAAATTATATCTTATAAATGATTTCAAATATCAATATTCATATTTCTATAAGGACTTATCATATTACAAGAATATATATAACACTATTACTGTAATAAAAAATGGGAACATGGACAAAATTAAGTCCAAAGTACATAAGAGTATTTTTTGACAACACATATGTAAAAAAGCTATAAGTAGATATATATCCAACTTCAATAGATAAAAATGTAATATAAAATTTCTTTTAACATGAACATGAAACTAGAAATTTTTCCAATAAGTGACAAGTGACTAAGGTACTATTTTTATTTAATCTATAACCTCTTAAATCATCATTTGAATATGAGATTAAATAAAAACTATATGTTTTTTTTGACAAATAAGAGATAAATAAACAATTACTTTTAAATATCCTAAAATTATTTTGAAAACATTAAAATGATAATCTTTTGTATTATAATGAAATCTTACATTTGGAGAAAAATAATAATATCATGGCTAATAGAAATAAGATATAAAAAATTATAATAATACCTCTATAAAACATATTATCAACTAGTTTACTAGATTTATTATAACATCATAGATAAAATGTATGTTAATTTTGTGTTTAAGATATTGTTTCTTATGTTCCAAGGGCATGTGAGTTGTTTTTGATAGTTTCTATAGAACCTAGGTTGGTTGCTAAATGCTGGTCACATCTACATTGTAAATATCTAATTTATGACATAAATTATATTCCTAACACAAGTTGTGAATATGGTATAGGGTGTAAAATAATTTATGCTATAAATCCCATTTTTATGACATAAAATCACCCCTCGGGGAAATTTAACCTGAGGAGACATGTTTTTTAGTGTAAATTCAATATGGGATATTTAAAAAAACAAATAATTTATAATGTAAACCCATCAATCTAAATAGTTTTTATTATGTGGATAATGTGAATCCCCTATAATTATAGTTTCTTCTCTCTACCTCAAACCCTAGTCTATTTTATAAGATTTTGATTGTCTCTACCTATTTTGGATAACATCATTAAACACTCGATCTTCGGCTAGGTTGCATTACTTATCTTTAGGTAAGTGGCATTTTTGTTTCTTAATTTATCTTAGTTGTGTCATTGGTGTTGGGTTGAATTTATGTGTTATATTTACCTTTTTATCATGCTTGTTTGACCCCTTATTTATCTATTGTGAGATCTACTTTAGGGGGACATCACTTTTATTGGTTGTGGTGCATCATGTGGGTTCATCAAGGTATATTGAAATCTATCCTCTCTACCGACTATTTTTCGTATTTAATTCAATTATAATATTTTATAACCATTATTAGGTTCTTTCTTGATGTATTTTAATTCCTTTAGTTGTTGGTGGATCCCATTGTAGGTAATGTTCAACCTGAGTTTGAGGTAGGTTTTTTTGTCTAAAGACTATGTTGGTTGAACCCTAATTTAACTTTTTTATATAAGTTATATTTTGAATAAATTGGTACGGTTTATTTGTGAGTGTAAACATATTATTGATAAAATATTGGTTTCCCCTTTTATGGAAATAATTTGCTTTTCCAAGCATTATGAAATAGATTTCATAATGGGTTTTCAAAGAATGCATGATTTAATAAAGGGTTTTTCGAAATTATATATGAATTATGAAGCCCTTTGATTTGATAAATGAATCTCATGGTAATCCATTGGCACAATGGAAGAAGGTGAAGTATTTTGCATCTTCCAATTTATTTTCTGTGGGATCCCTCATTGGGAGTTCCTATACTCACTAGGCCCATGTTCTATGGACCTGATTTTGAAGTTATAATAGGGTTCACTTAGGGGGTTTTACCCTTCTCCTTAGGCCTGTTTTTAAGGACTTGAGTGAACTAGTCATTGATTGTGGTATTATTAGAATACTATCTTGACTTTTTTGTGATCCTTGGATCATTTACCATTATGTTTTGGATTTTAACTTTTTTTATTTGATATAACTTCTTGAGAAATATGGATTTTCAGTTTGAAACTATTTTACCTAGCATGTTTTATAATTGTGAAAAAAGGAAAATATATTCCAATATTTTAATATAAAATTTATTTACTATTTTTCATTCCTTGATTTGTTTAAAAATGATCATTTTAGGATTAAAACTAGAAATAATTGATATGAAATACCTATGTGGAATCCTACTAATCCAATTATTCTAACACCATATACACCCCGTAGGTGGTGTGTTGACCAGGTATTGTCATTTGATATAGGAAAAGGTAAGGCATGATTGTGAGCTGGGATGGTTTATGTCAGTTCGGTATGGATAGTTGGCAGTGTAATAGTGTGTGTTCTCCCAAATATCACATTGAGTTGAATTTTTTTGTTTCAGTTATCATTCAGTTTTTGATAGACCCATACCTTTAGTTTTTTCATATTTCGAGTTGCATCACTACCTTTGTTTCTATTTATTTATGGAATTTTTTATTATAAATTTTCATTCTAATGATTCCTTCCATTTTATATATGCTATAAAATTTGTTTCAAGTTGGGAAAAATCATTCCCTTTGTTCTTTGTTTGTTTATCGAGGGCTAGTCGCTACTTGTGGGGATTCTGTACACCCTTTGGTTCTCTGGAGTTTCGGTTTGGGTTCTTGTTTTGAGGCTTTACTACTATGGGTTGTTACAAATTAGTATTAGATCATTGTTACGATCTATCTTGGGATGTTGGTAGATATGAGATAGGACTTTTAGGACTCGATAGGTAGGGTGTGGTGAGTTTCTATCGCACTCTTACCATGACGATCCTAAAGTTTCCATGAAATGTATGGATGTGTGTCTTTTGTTGATTACTAACATTGATTTGAGTTTCTACATAAAATTTTCTAGTTGATACTGATATTTTCCTATTCCTTGATTATTTCTTTATATTCTAGTGTGTAAAAACATTCCTATGATACATCTTCTATGGGTCCAACTGGAGGGTAAAATATATAACATTCAAGGGAATCATGTTCTTGATTAATGTCTTATAGAGGCTATAATTCGAGTGGTTTTTGTAATGTATGTAATATACAATGAGTTTAGAACTTTGAATTTGAGGTACATCAATGTGATTGAGGAGATAAAGATCAATCACAAGAGTTATTATCTGAGGACCCCCACCATTTAAGGTTATGAATGAAACACAAGTGGTGGAGGACAAGATGAAAAAGATTGATCATATCATTAACTTCCTAAAGACACCTACTATTATTAAGGTAAACTGTGTGATGTTGACGATTGAGAGTCCCAGAATGAAATTCTGGGATTTCATGGTACATGAAATAAGAAATGTAGTCTTGGATTGGAAGGGTTTCAAGACCATATTTCTTTACTATTTATATCTACAGTCTCTAATGATGAATTAGTTTATAGAGTTACTCGCTTTGTTGTTGGTAGAGTGTTTAGTGTTAGATTACTCCACTCATTTCGTAGAGATATGTTTTTTCTCTAAAGGTGGTGAGGAATGATCCGTTTAAAGCTAAAAAGTACCTAATTATATTGTTTATGGATATATAACTCAAAATTACACTATGGTGTTGTATGAATATTTAATGTATATAGGGATCTAACCAAAGTCCAGATGAGTGAATCACCTTCACAGAGTTGATGATTTTTCAATAGATGATGATGATGGCCTATTTATAGTGATAGGTTACATTTTTTGTACATATTCTATATAAACTCCTCAATTTGATATATGTTCCTCAAAAGAATCTATAATTACATGTTTTTTAATATGACAAAACTTCCAATAGACCTCATAATATTTTTATATAGTTGGCGATTCCTCTTGGAAAGTGATAGGAGCAGGGGATTCGTTTTCTATCTTTTTGTATATTGATAGCTAAAAAAGAGTTATTATGGGGTTTCATGGTTCTTTATCTAGATCTATTTGAAATCATTATCATGATGGATTAACATGATTATCACCATTATAAGATTTATTTTTTCATTTTTTATTCTATTATTTACAACTAATGGGAGATCACAGGTGTTTCGGGGATAGTGGGATCTGAGGTCTAGTGAAGCAGGACCTTCCCTCCCAAATTTCAGGAGTTTTTTGTCTACCATTATAGTAAATCTTTATGATTTTCCATTTTTGGTGATATTAACCTTGTTTTTAGGGACTTAACTAATGTATTCCAAGATTATTTATATATTATTAATCGAGAGACATAGGTAGAGTTGTTGATTGAAATGGTGATAGGTACACAGTCAATCTGAACATCCTCTCATTAGATGATATCAACTTAGCTAAAGGTTCTCAAGATAAAGATTAATAATTTGATGATGTAAGGTTTTGTTCACCATAGTGTTTCATCATGGGAAACCCCATTGATATTTTCCAATAGTAAAGATGGTTCACATTGTTTCTTCATGAACTATACTAAGTTGAACCAAGTGATAGTTAAGAACATGTATCACATTTTCCATGTGGATGAATTGTATGATTAGTTAAAAAGGGTGAAGTGTTTTTTGAAAATTTATCTTTAATCAGGTTATTATCAATAGAGGATTTGAGAGTTTTTTATTAAAAAGAACACTTTTATGAGAATTTTTTGACATTATAAATATTTTGTGATTCCATTTGGTTCGAATAACTCTCTTATAATTTTTATGTCGTTGATGAACTGGATAACCCATTAGTATCTCAACACATTTTTCACTGTGTTCATGGATTATATCCTTGTTTATTTGAGATTAGAGTGTTATCATTTCCACCATATATATTTGGTTTTGGGAATCTTGTGGACCCATAAAATTTATATAAATCTGTCTAAATAAAATTTATAGATTCAAGAAGTGATGTTTCACGTGAATGTGATTTATGAACATGGCCAATCATTTTATCATGAGAAGGTAAAGGAAGTATTTCATGGGTGGATCCATGGAACAACTTTGAGATATAGATCTTCCTTGGTATTTATAGTTACTATTTGTGGTTCATTAAGGATTTCTCAAAATTAGCTTCACGTTCAATAGCACTTACCAAGAAAGAGGTGACATTCACATGGGATCAAAATTTTCATACTTACATTTATGAGTTGAAATGACTTATAAAATCATCTATTTTATCGATATTACCAAATAAAAGTAAGGGATATGTGGTATAATATGATCCCTATGGTGATGGTTTGGATTCTTTTCATATACAGGATGATCATGTATTTTCATATGGCTCTCCACAACTTTGATCACAGGAGAAAATTTACCTAAATCATGATTTAGAGCTTCCTGTTGTTATTTATATGATTTTTTTAGTGGATTTTGACACTAAATTTTTCACAGAAGGATGAGAAGTTTCAAAGGGTAGTGTCACACATGTTTACCCATGAATTATCACATAATTCCCAACCATCATTACTATGCAGGTCCATCTTTTGCATCCAGCATCATCATACATGCTTAGGAATACATTACTAAGAAACTAATTTAGGGAAAACCTATGTGGTACCTAGAAAAAATATATTCATGAGATAAATCCTTCATCCAAGGTCCTAAAATTTCTTATAAATAGGACCTTTGTGCTCTGCATTTGACATGACCAGAAGACTAGAAAAATCCTTAAATCACAGATTTCTCTAGTACTTCACCCAGGTCCTCAAAAAATTAAAAATATTTCTATAAGTCTTGATTAAATATGAATTTAAGGATAATCGAGTAATTAGATCGCCTCTGGTGTGTGAGACATAGAATACTTTCATGATGAGCCTTTTCTTCTAGTAAAAGAGTACATGGGTGAAAGCCCCTTTCAAATAATGGGACTTACGTGAGCCTCATCTAGAAGTTCCTGAGGAGGCCGATATATATTTTAATAAAGCCTCACACTAGTGTTGTCTCCAAGGTTTCTCTTTGTCCAAGATCACCCAGATATCCCCTTGGAAAATAATATCAGGATCACCCAGACACCACCTAAGTGAATCATCCCCAGCTCACCCAAACATCACCTGGGAAAAGCACATTCTATCTGCCCAAGCCTCACCCATTTTATCCTCCTTAGAAACACCCATGATTCAACTACACAATTAATCCCCTAATCCCCCATTTCATACCACCAATGGATGGGAATCTCTTTCCTTGGATCTGTCATCCAAGGGGGTCAAATTCAAGTCCTACCCCAAAGACTTCCAACCTATATGATCAGACCACAAGGAACACTCTCATGTCCAATAAATTATACATTCCCATTGTAATGGAGGGTCTGCATTTATCCTACATAATCAGTGGTATACTAGGAGTGTTATTAATTATAACTCACATGGTAATGAGGATCTCAACCTTAGGGATAATACATAGAAATTGGGTTAAAAGAATAGTGGATGCAGGAACATCAATGCACTATCTCTCTCCTTGAGTTCCTTACCAATGATCCACCCTCATCTACCAGAAGATGAAGAGTAAATATCACACTAGGGAATCACTCCAAGAGTAATTTCCTATTCTTTGTTATGGGGTAATCCCCCACTATTTATAGACTCGGCCTTGTCTATCATAGGATGAAGGATATTGCGTGGTTTTCCATATCATCCACTTCCGCTTATTTCTCACACCATGCATGACTCACACTAGTATAGAGATTAGTGATGATCATAAAATCCACATGATTAAAAATTTGTATCATGAGGAGAATACCTTTCTAGATCCTCCTCTCATATTCCCTATGGGACTCCTTTTTTTTGTATGCCCCAATATTGTAAACTGTGTGGGATTTGATTCTTGTCCAAATAATATACATAGGAAGCCTCCATGACGTTCAAACCCAGCACCGCAAATTCACCGTGAAATTTTCTGGTACATTCCCCTAGTAGGGTTATATCCATAAATGAGGGTGTTTCCCTTTTATGCCCCTAGTCCGCTTCAACATAAGACTTACACCAGCCCTTGGAAAGAGCCTTTGGCCTTGACTTCCTTGCCACATGAGGTTAAACGTCATGGTTTGGACCTTGTCACCTGACCTTAAAAGGTATGATGTGTCCTGTTAAGTGGGACCAAACTATGTGGTTTTTGATTAATTTAACAAAGATATGTAATAATTCTATCTCAGGTTCAAATATAATCACCAAAATAACTCCCATCATCCTATATGATGATATATTCCCAAGTAACCAATTTTTGGATTAAAATCATAATCATGATGATAAATGAAATCAAAATATCTAATCCATATACAAAAGGGTACCATCAATGGGAAACCATAGATACATACCGATCTCTCAATTTATAAAGAACATTGGATATATACAAATGATTTAACATATAATACATTATAATAATGGATTGTTAATTTAAAGGTAACACATTTTATATTTAGGATTTAATAAAGTATTCAATAATACGTATATAATCAATAAGGGAGTCGTGGAGTAGGTAATAATTCCCCCCAAAATGGTGTGATGAGCCTAAAATCCTATCACATCAACCAATATGATTCCTTAAAAATTTTTGGAACAATTTACCAATGAATACCATCCTTTATAAAGTAGGTTTTTGAAACATCTCGAATAAGGAAACTGCAAGGTTCTTTCTGTTCAATGAGAAAAACCCATTGGAAACATCATGGAAAGGGACATGGAAATGTGTGCATGGTATGAAGGTTTATTCCACCACCAACACAAAAAACCATTACAACCTCACATGGTTTTTAGGGAAGAAATAAAATATGTGAAACCAATGTGAATATTTAATCAAAATAACTTTATTTTCCACATGTCAAGCCCCTTTCGCTTTCTCAAAAAATAAAAGTTGTCCAAACGTTCATCTAAAACAATCGATTAAACATGAGTTCTTTTATTAAGATGTTGTTTTGATGGGGTTTTATTATTTTTTGTTTGTTATATATTCCTATGAACCATAACTGGAACTCCCTTCAATCCAAATGGCATCTTATGAATTGTTGTAGAAATATGCTTTAGTCAATGCGTAGGCAGGATCCTCATCCAAATAAAGGATGTTGTCACCAACCTTGCACATTTAATGTTGGGTATCAAATATTTTGGGACTACCAACCAAATGGTACTTTCTTGACTATAGATTCTACACAAAAACCCTTTTATCTCATGAAGCCCCACCAACCATTCACTCAGTGACGACTGGTGGTCTAGAAGTCGATGACACCAGTTTCCATTTGAAATTGTTTCAGGAGTCTGTCCCCACAAAAAAATAACAAGATCCTCCCATTTAATATATAGGATGATCATGAGGTCCCCATTGAATTCAACCCTACAGGATAGGGGTTCCGCCAAGGGGATCTGTTCAGTATCTTCCACAGATAATGTAGCATGATAACAAACCCTCTACATGATGAGGGTGTTACCCTCGAGATTTCGGCCTAGAACATTCAGAATAGGGCACTTAGGATAGCCTATTGAGGGAAGTGAACAAGTAATAGGGAACTGGAACATACCTATGTTCTCTCAAGATATTCCTGTTAGTGAAATACATTGAAAAAATGTGGGTATGTGCACACAACACCCACATCTACCAATCCTTCCAACATAGTCTGGAAAAATTTAGAGAAATCAACCACCGAATCCTAGAGATAAATAGGGGGCATACCCATATATCCTCCCTAAAAAATGAAGAATATCAATACATACTAATAGGAAAGGGAGGACAGGAGTTGGCCCACACCCCTGCACCAATCATGGAATTGGAATATATCAATATTTTGGATGCTGAAGTCCCTCAACACATCATGACATTAATGAAATGGAAGATGTAAATTCCTTCACAACTTTTAGAAATCTACTATGATATAATGATGGAAATTACAATGGTTGAAGGGAGGACACACAAATCTATTCCCACAATTGAGGTGACTCATCAACATAATACGAGGGTCACTCCGGAGGAAACAAGTATCCCTAATCCAATCTAGGAGAGTTTTGGGCCAACTCCCATGATAAATTATCAATCGTATTGGGCCAATACCACCATTAAAACTACAGATCGTCAGTCTATCCTAGTTTCCACTTCATGAGATGTATATATTTCTACCAAAATTCAAGAAATATGTCATAAAAGTATGGAAACGACTAGAGAGATAAACAAATAGGCCCTCATATATAGAATCTGTTATCTAAAACAAGAAGCCTCGATCACCTTATAGGGAGTGTTAAAAAAAGAAACCCTACCAAAGGAGATCGGAATATGAAGCTCTGATCTATGATCCTTCACTTCTCAATAATAGTGTTCTTGACGCCCAAATACGTTTATCTATAGAGGATCTAAATCCTACTCATCCATTACCAAATTTTAGAAATAGAAGCTAAAATTATGAAGGTTCTCCCTAGAATTTTCCTACCATTAATTATAAAGGTCCTCCCTAAAAATCATACCAAGAAGGTACAATTCATTACTATAATATGATCAATAATGAGAGCCCATATCTTGATTAGTTCTATTAAAATCTTCCTCATGGAGAAAAGATAAAATAGGAATAAGGTCCTCCCCTTGTTTTCTCCCAACATAATGTTCTTCTCTTGGGTATATGTTGTAGGAATTTATATTGTAGTTAAACATCATATTTTGATGGTAGTCCTCCCCATGATACAATTCACTATGAAGGTACTCCCCACAGTAACACTTCAATTCTTCAAGGATGTCCTACCCTTGCTGAATTAACTATGAGAAAGAAATCCTTTCACAAGACACATTGGAAAAAGAGTCCAATCATGCCTGATGCCTCATCATTGACATGTGATATCCTTTATCAATTGAAATAAATCATAAGGCAACCGTCATTTTCTAAACCACCTTTTAATCACATGCCTTACAATATGATAGAGTAAATCCCTCTCAATCCTACTTTTTATAATAATGTTGTAGGTAAATGTACACTTTGGATAGATTAGGTTGAGTAAATGATTTCCAAACATAAATAAGACAAATTTATCATGATGATATATTTGGATAAAGATAATATACCTGTCATGTTATGGCCTTTATCCAGTCCCAAATATATTATTTCCAAAGGCATTGTCAGAATAATGTGTGCATGAAATATACCTGAATTTATGGACTACTCTTCTTCACCTAAAAAAGTCTAGCCTTACAAAGAATACAAATTCCATTTCAAGGTGATGGAAGTGAAAAAATATAAAATGACTTAGTATACCTCCTATATGTACCACCCCCAAAATTAGAAATGGAAAATGACTCCCTTCAACATGCATGTCTCGATTCATTGAAAGAGTTGCATTTTCTGATCAAATAATCCTTATATGTTGTTCATATCATAATATGAGGTGAACATTAGGCATTTAATTTCACCTAACTCCCTGATTAGAAAATCACACAAAATGTCATATCATGTAATGTCATATCCTCAGGAAAACATAGAGTAACATTATTTTTTTGAAACATATGGCATGCTCAATAAAAACATACCCTGAATGACTCCCAAAGGTGTTAATCCAAATGATAGTGATCCATAAAAATAATACTACATCAAACATCTGAAAATATTAAGAAATACTCCCACTTAAGAGAATTAATTTTTTAGGTGGAACTAATATATTTGTAAGTAGGTGGATAATGGTTAAATTATATAATTCACCAAGATCATATTCAATCAAATCTCCAAAAAATAAAGAGATAAGACACACGACCAAAAATGAAAATCTATGATCAACACCAACCTACATAGATGAGGGATATTTTAACAAAACCATTGAGGATAATAAAAAAATATTGAATGGTTGTTGAAATGGAGTGGGAATAGCCCCATCCCATAGAGATGGGGGTTTTTTTACCTTAGCCTCCTTCTCAAAGGATGACAATCTTTTCCTATTTAGGGGGAGTACAACAAAATTAATCTTCCTAGTTATTCCAATTTCATGAACCAAATTCTATACTAGGAACAGAAAAGAAAAAAGTGTCCAACGATTCACTTAATATCATTGTTCGTCAAAGAATTCCATGTAGACATAAAAGGGAGAGGATGAGGCCTCATAGAGGACAAAAACAAAGAAATATCTCAAAGGTATGAATAATATTAGAAATCACAGTTATTTTGGAATATACCAATGAGAAAACTAACACTTTTATCATTTGGAGTTTGATGAAATTCCTATAATGCATTAATCATTGGTGAATTTCATTATAACCACCCTTATAGATTCTACAAAACATGATGCTGATAAAAAGGAATATGTGGAGGTTTCTGTTCATAATATGGTCCACACATAACTGATTGAAGAAAAACTGCATACCCAAAACTAGAGTCTTTCTATAGATTTTGAAATTTTATCAACTACTCCAGTAATACCTCCTCGAAATGAATCTTCTAAAGAAATGGGTAAATGTGGAGTCATATCGCACCCACTACTTAGAGATTTCGAACTCCTCACACTTGATGAAATACATTTTTGGAAAGCTGAAGAGATAAATGATTTGAGAAATGTCGTTATATAACTACTATGAGTCATCATACCTATTGGATATATTCTACAAGTGGATCCTCAACTCATTCTACCAGCCGATGTGCCTCAATAAAAAGGATTCATAGTAGAAACAGAAATGGATCCATAACATCCACTCAATGTGGGGTACAAATAACAAATATATTTAGATCCCACAAAAGTATGATATTAGGTGTTCCCTCAGTTGGGTAGACAACCAAATCTAGGTCAGACACAACCTCATATATTATCCCTGATAGATTATCCACTACGATTATAAGCTTAACTACAATAGCTCTCCCTACCTATTGTCCCCCTAGAACAAACTCCTTCCAAATTATCCATTCCTCCCCTTCTCATAAACACTATAAAAACATTGGAAACATGACAAAAAACTATTGAAGGATGATGTGTTACATTACAAGTATAGAAGAAGCATTACCCTCGATGTATGAATGCATATCTTCCCCAACAAATCATTAGGAATCCTATGATCCACATATTCTATAATTTAGTTGATCCAGAATAACATCTGATGCCCTTCATCTCCAGGTGTGTCTCTATTATAGGGACCCACGAGTAGTAAGAAGTGACGAAGATCACATATTTTGTATATAAATTAGGTGCACTAACCTTCATTTGGTATATTAGTCTACCAACCAGATCAATGAAGGGGTGGTAAGATCTTCATCGACAATTACTCTATCAATTCAGCTCAATGTTGAAAAAGATAGTGGTCTTTAATCTATCAGAATGTTTAAAATAAGAAAATGAGAGTGTGTTCAATTTAATTTCTAGGTGGAAGAGTTTGAATTATTTTCTGATCTTGTAGATTCTTTATGAATATTTACTGGGTGTTTTCATTAAGAATATTTGCGACAAACTATGACCACCACCTATCCTAGAGAATCACCAAGGTGGATTTTGGGATCATTTTGCAGTAGAAAAATGAATGGATGATTATATTTTTTTAAATCAATTAAAACTCATGTCTCATTTCAACATATCAAGGGAAGAGGGCAGGAAGTGTTGAAGCAGTAATGGTTACATAAAACTAGCCACTATAATAGATCCAACTCGAAATTCCACTCCTACTCTCATGTAAACTCCTTTGAAACAGTATATATATGAAAATTATAATCATCAGGATAAAATTAAAGAGTCAAAACACTCTAAATTTAGATATGGAAAGAAAAATTATACACCTTTTGAGATGAGGAGGTTCTTGGATACTTCATGGCATCCTTGGAAAATAATGTGTTAACCCAAATGGAACCCAAAATTCTGGACCAAGCTAGACATGATGATAAATAATTTTATATTCCATTTCACCATATATTGGGGTGCACCATCTAGAACTATTTATTTTTCAATGATGTACTGAAAAATAAAATTGGTTCTATGAATGCAAAAGTTGGTTAAACCTCCCACATAGGTATCATGTGTTTCAGCCACCAATCTGGAGGAGGAGGGTAAATGGAAGGTAGTCACCAGAAAGAATTCATATAATTTAAATGATTGGATAACTATAAAAACAATCAACTGAACTCATGGTACCCTCTGATCATAGTTGAAATGACCAATTGTTCACCTAGTCGCTTAAACTATGGTGCCAATGACTCCATCAACACTACATCTTTCCAAAGGGAAGTCATCTGAAAAAGGAAATGACTAAAAAAGTATAAAGAATACATAGGAAGATGAAACTATACCAAGGAAAATGTTATCTTTGAATATCTTGGAATTTATTCCATCTTTTCTGAATGTATGGGCACCATCCCACCAAACAATTCCATAATATTTTATCCACAAGATGAAATCCTATTCATAAGAAGAATTGATTTACAATTACATTAGTTTCATCCACTTAATGGATTACTTCTCTGATTATGAATATGGAGATGAACATGAGTACCCTCTACCTAGTAGGGGAGTTATTGGAAGAGGCCGTTGGACCAGAGGATACAGAGGAAGATGCAGTCGTGTAAGAAGTCAATATTTTAACCACATCCCTATTTGGACTATCTATGTTGCTTAAACTCAAGATAAATCCCTCCAATAGGCCAAAAAAGAGAATAAAGGTTCCCCGGAATATTCCATGTGTTTCCCTGACCTGATTTACCCAGAAGAAAGATTACATGGGATAAAAATATCTAATAAACCTTAACTATAAGGCAGTCCTATTCAACACAACCCACCAAGGACATGCACACCTTCATCATATTTTTTGAAGGTCAATCTTCATATACCATGATATTTAGCTCCTAAAGTTTACATGAATGATAACAATTTCATGTTAGAATGCTCATACCTATATGTATTACATTTTAAAGAAATTGTCCCTAGTTCTAGCAAGGTTGTCAATCTTATATAGTCTCACATTCTTTAAATACATCCAAAAACACTAATAGAGGATTTCCTAATCCCTTGGGAGTTCGAAGAAGTGGTTACCACTACTAAACTATATCATGTAGAGATATATCCTTAATAATTCCACATGATTTTATCTTTCATGGAGAAAGAAGAGTATGTGGTTATAAAGAGACACATCAGACCCTTGTATGTCTTCGACAGGATAAATGAATTTGATATCTAATGGGATTTCATTGAAAATGTCTTAGGATTCGACCTCATTCTAGTTTTAACACTTCACCAACTAGGTTATAGTGAGGACAACTGTACCCATGTCATACCACCAATGCCATAAATATTGCATTAAATGTTAAATTGGGATGTTTCATGGTGATAAAGCCCCATTTGAATAATTAGAATCATGATATATTGATGTAGGATTCTACTAGAGGGATGGAAAACAAACCATGACTGATGGGTTATCTCAACTCACTACCATAAAAGGTTTATAAATATCTTTGTTCAATCTATTCAAACAAATCAGTGAAGTATACATTATTCCCATTAATCAAATTGAAGATATAAGTCCCAATTTAGACGTAAAATCATCAACTCTAAAGATATCAATAATGAAAACTATGCTCTAAATTTTTTAAAAGGTCATCAACACTCCAAACACTGGTAAAATATTAAGTGAAAATAACCTAAAACCATCAAATTATATTTAATGAAACCCCACATTTACTGTTAGTTCATAGGAAGATACTTTATCTTCCAGATGTCAAAATGTTGACTCCTCTTCTAACACTAAAAAGTTTCCTACCTCACATAATTCCCCTAAGATTAAGGGGGAATAGGAAGATTAAGAGGATGATTAAGAGGAAGAGGAACTTATAGACCCCCTCCATCATTTGAGGAAGGTTTCTCTACTGCTATTTATACACTCAAACAAATAAACATGGGTTCATAGATAGACCCATGACCCATGTTGATTAGTGAAACCATGTCCTATAAATAACAAGAGCTATATACCACTTTTATGAAGAAAAATATGGACATGTTTTCATGTAATTACATGGAAATGTCAGGCCTTGATCCCAAGGCCGCAACTAACCGCCTGGGCTTTCCAAAAAATCACTAGGGTTACAAATAGGTAGCTAGTAGGATGCACCTGACTCCCGCCACTGAAATTGAGGTAGAAGTCGATAATCTTATAAAGGCCAATTTCATTCAAGATTTCGTGTTTCAAAATTGAATATCCAATATAGTTATGGTAAAGAATAAGAATGGTAAAATTCGGGTTTTCATTAACTTCAAAAATATCAACCAGTATTTCCCTAAATATGATTTACGTATTCTAAACATTGAAAAACTAATTAATTCTACAACTAGATATTATAACCTTTATTTCATGGATAGCTATTCAGGGTATAACCAAATTAGGATGGCCCCTAAAGATGAGGAATCCACTTCTTTTTTATCACCTGGAGGGGTGTATTTCTATCAGGTAATTTCCTTTGGTTTGAATAATGATAGCTATACATACTAATATTCCATATATCACATATTCAAACCCTTTTTTGAAAGTCTTTCAAGTGCTATGTTGATAATATGGTGGTTATGTCTTAGAAATAATATTACCCTCTATCTAATCTCGATACCCTCTTTAATAAACTACAATATTATATCTTAAGGAAGATCCCCTTGATGTGTTCTTTTAGAGTTACCTTGGGAATACTTCTTGGTGTCATGGTATTCCACTATGGTATAAAATTTAATCCCAAGAAGAAAAATGGTTTCTTTAATATGTCAAATCCTCAAAACCTCAAAGAGTTGATGGGATTACATGGAAACCATTCGTACATATGATGCTTCATATAAAACCTCGTAGGGAAGTGTTCCATTCACAATGTTAATGAAAAGGGGACACATATCATTGAACTGATGACTGTTAGGAAGCCTTAAACAACCTAAATAAATATTTTTTTCAGTCCACCAGTACTGATGCTTTCTTTTGAGGGAAATATTATCATTTTTTACTTAAAATACCCAGAATAACCAGCTGTTGTTTCCTCAACCAAAATATTGATGTTGGGAATGAGAAATGCCTCTATCGTCTTAGTAAAACCATGATCAATACTAAGACGCATATATATATATATAAACAATATATATACATATAATTGTTTTGATATATATATATATTACCAATTTTTTATAAGTTAGATACAATGGATAAATTATTATCTTATGTAAAATGAATAATAAAAAAAATTCATTTCATTTATAAATTTTAAAATAAATTTTTAAATAAATATAATTAAATAATAATTTATATAATTAATTTTTTATATCTAAATATATGAAAATATATATATAAATAAATTTATATGATTATTTATTAATAACACAAAAATATTAAATACATTAAAATTTCAACACCATAATAACCATATAAATATAATGTTTTGGAATAAATTTAGTCTCTTCCAAAAAAAGATAATAACTCCCTCATAAACAAAGCATAAATTCTATTAAATGTTCAGAAATTAAGCTATCCAAATTTAAATATCTTCTTTGGAGAACATTCAATCTTTTTTGACTAATTAATAATATGGTATTGGTTAAAAACTATAGAAAAAAGCATATATCTCTTCACAGGATTTGATTTGACTGCTCATAGAGCCCAAATTTATACCTAGATCCAATGTTATAGTCGTTTTAAAGTTCATGTCGTATTTTTATGTTCTCTTATGATATATAATAATTAATTATTTTTATTCTATAAAAAAATGTGACTAAATTTCTATTTATCTATATTAATTATACTTTGTAAAAACATTTAATATTAATTATAAATTTGTATTTAATACCAATTTTTAATTCTTTTATAAACCATTTTCCCAAAATCTAATATATATTAAGTGTAAATACAATTTAAAATTATATAAATCATATTTAATAAAATATATTATATCGATATCTAAATTAATAAATTTATAAACTATAATATGATATTTAATATTATATATAGTATTTTTATTAACTAAAACTTTAATCGGTGCTAAATTTTTTTTAACACTGATAAAGGGTATAACATTATGTATGCTTTGAAAAACACTAGTAAATAGGTAGGATTAACAAAAATAAAAAATCATTATCAAATGGTATACTATCATTATGGATTTTTAGTGCATATAATTTTTCCCTAAATTAGTGATTTTAGTTTTAGATATTAAAATTACTACCTTTATCAGTGATTTGTTTTTCACAAATAAATTGTATCGCTAAATATTGTAAAATTTATAGTGATGTTATGATATGATTATATAATAATTTTGTATGGGAAAAAACATTGTACCCATAAAATAACATACAATAGGACATATGATATGGTTTTCATTGGATATGAGTTCATGCTACACACCACATCGTTCCGGAAGATTTCATCGGTCACAAATCAATAAGATTGATTCATTTATCAGTTTATATACAAGAAATATTCATAGAAAATAAATTTTTTTAACATGAATAGGAGGTAATGTGATGGATCTATGAGATGTAATCCAACACACTTACACACCCAACACTCTTCATTTAATGAAGATAGTATATTAATGGTAAATGATCCCTCTAATTGAGAGTACCCTCTCTGCTTGAAAAAATAGCTGATGGTATCTTCATGATCATAGTTTATTATTAATCATTTTTGAAGAAGGTTATACCACCCCTTTGAATAATGGAAATCCTCTTGTGACGAATTAGTGTCATTATGGAAAATATACCACTCATGGAGGTGTGATCCTTTTGGTTGTTTCTTTAGTGATCTCCAGCAATAATAAATCACAAAAGAGTAAATAATTGAATTCATAGTGTTTAACGTGTGATTTTTTTTGTTCTTCGTTTATAGTATGTTATATTTGTTATATAATTATTGACTATTTTGTGGGATTATTCCACTGCCAATACAATTCAATTAATACGTTAAATTCCATTAAATATAATAAAAAATAAAAAATTATAACCTAAGTACTAAACTAAAAGGATAACTACATTATTGGTTGTATTCCTAATGATGAACATTCCACAAATGATCCAAATCATATATTCTTCAAGCCCCATATAGAATTCAGATAAAATAATCATTAAATTCATATTAACCAATGAATATATTTATATGTACCCAAGTAATCTCTAATGATAAAAGAGATATCCAAAATCACGGATCAATGTTTGGGTAATTCCATGGCATGAACTAGAACAATCCACATTTCATATAATGTCTGGTAGGAAAATTATATCCCAAACATGGAAAAAATACATTTTACACAATAAAGGGCATTAAATATCATGGCTCATAACCAAGTACATAAATGCTAATATATAATTTTTAGCTAGAGTAAACATGTTAGTGGGTAACTGGGAAACTCATCCCCAACCATTACCTCTTCAACAAATGACTAATTATAATGACTATAGAATTATCAACTTTTTATTTCCTACATTATCATGCTAATACACATTTACGAATAACACATTATAAATAAGATCAACATGCTTTAGTATTCCATATATATAATGATAATATATTAATATTTTATAAAATAATTAATGGTCTCTTGTTAATTAAATGTATTCTATAATATAATAATAATTTAACTGATACATGATATTTAATAAGCACAAATGAAATTATAAACCTCTAATGATATAAAATAGAATTATATATCAATTTATTTCTAAGAAATGCCATTTTTCTTTAATTAAAAAATGGTCCAGGTTCATTATCACCCTACTCTATGTTGTTGTTTCTCCATACACTTCAATAGTTTGAGAGTAAGAAATGGGTAACATACTACAACTATGCTACACATAATTCTTAAGATCCAATAAGAAAGTGGATTCCACAAAATTCAAAAAATTGACCATCAAAGTATATATAAATCTTGTTATAATACTTGCTTAACAAGAATATATGAAATCCCAAGAAGAAAAGAAAAGTGATACCATAGCTTCTGTAACATCTTAATAGAAGGATATTAAAATAAATAAAAAAATTTGAAGACTAAATATTAATAAATAAATAATTTTGTCACTTATATTAAATAAATATTAAAAAATAGTTTTAAAGAGTTCTTTGCTTAAATTAGTCTAAAACTATTCTCTAGAATAACTTTTATTCTAAGTGCTATAGGGGTTGTTGGTGGATTTCCATATAGGGTTTAAGAAAATGTTGGAACCACCTATAAAGGTATCACATATATAAATTCACTTGGAATATCTAATAAATTTTAGAGTCTATAAAAATTTAAAATTATAATTATCAAAGTTCCATTGTATAAATAAACACACTAGACTTCTATCAGGTGCTTGGTATAAGGTTTCCAGGTACATAGTGATACTTAAATAACCCTCAGTTTTAACACCAAAATCTACCAGGTACCTAGTACCCTACCTTTTAGTTCCTAGTCTTGTAGCTATATCGGCAAAAAAATCAATTTCCCATTCCTTCCTTTCATTATCCTCTTCATCCTTCTGAGTTATAACATTCTAATGATATTTTAGATAAAAATATTGCATGTTAGGATTATAAAGACCCTAATATGGTGGAACATTAAAATTATGATATATATATATTAAAATATATATTTATATAAAAGAGAAAAAATTAATTAAAAAATGTTTTGAGTGCATGACGTAATAACTTCCTGGAACTTCCTGGTCTTTTACTTTTCATATTTTGGATATTTAAGGTACTATGGAATGAAACTGAGGAATGAATGTTTGAATGTAATTGAGATGTTATTTCTAGTTGGTACAACGTTTCATAGCCATTGGTTTCATAGCATAGTTTTCTACTGGATGGAATGGGTAGTGTAATATTCTGGTAGGTCGTAGTGTATCCTGATGAGTTGTGACATGAAGGGATGGATGATGCAAGGGAAGTGGTAAAACGAATGGTTAATCACATCATGTCCATATGTTTCATGGTTTGAGGAGTTTGAGGGTTTTTTTTGAAAAGGTAGGGACACTTACATTTTGGGGATGAACATTATGGTGTTTCCTTTAATATTTAATGGTTGTTACATGGAGGATTTTGTAATGACCTGAAGTCCACCCATTTTATATAATGGGGAATTAAAAGTCCATTTTTGGTGGTCCTTCTTTGGGATTTATCATGTTGTGGTCCGTTAGTCACATATATACCATTCCTCAATCATATCATATTTGGAATACTGATTAATGTATGAATGATGTAGATATTGGGGTATTAAAGATGTAATTTTAGTGATCAGTTTAATTTGGTCGAGTCATGGAATGACCAATACTTATCACACCATGACGCATGCTTTTCCACCTAGGTATAAATTTTATATCCCCTTAAATTCCTGTTATACCCCTTAAATTTATCTCAAACCATTAGTGATTAGAGGTGTGTCTTTAGATACTCTTGATCCCTGATTTAGTATATTTTGATCATTTTCTTCCTAAGATTAATAATTTTTCCCTCGAAGGTGATTTTATACCCTTATATTCTTGGCTCCCCTAATATCCATCATCTTGAGAATGTTGTGGCAGTGGTTTGTGATTTTTGTGGCCTTAGGTCATCGATTTTAGGGGGATTGGTATATTAAATATTTTTGAGGGTTTTTTGTGACTTGGAACTTGATATCATCTCTTCATTCCCTTTCTATTTCACTTTCATTTTAAAGATTTAACTGATGTATGGGATTAATGGACTTTCCTTTAATTGGTGTATAATGTGGATGTATCATGTATTTACTTTCTTTGGGTTGATCGTAATAATTAACCTAATAAATATATTGAACTATAATTGAAGAAAAGTTAAGGGGTAGGGGTGATTTTCACGTTCTTTAATTGGTTCATGATTTTCCTTATTGTCGATGGATTTGTTTTGTTTTTTGGGATGTTTTGATTACTCTAGTGATACATGCCAATTTATTAAATTTCATTAATGGAATCACTTTCATAAAATAAAAAATACTGAAATATTTTAATGAATTACTTATGTGTTATTTTGTGATCATAATGATGTTTCTTATAAAGGGGGTACAAAAATAATATGGGGCCATTATTAAAATGGGGGACGTGGAAGTGTTTTGTTGGTGTAATATATTATTTTTTCTTCCTGGTGAAATTAATATGATGTTGTGACTATTTTAGGTTCACTATTTTTTCGGTTTTGGGGGTTGGTATATATTGATAAGTAGGTAATTTTTGGTTTCGATGGTTGTAATGCGATGTAATGGTGGTTGATCTATGGTTATTGGACTGGCGTGGTTGTTGTTTCATTATGTTATGTTAATTATGTACAATTTCCTAGTGGTATGGAATATATAGCTGGTAATGATGAATATGGTAAATGGGCGTGGAATGGAATTGAATAGGTTATGGGATGTCCATGATATATTAATGGATTAAAATGTAAAGATGATGGCTGAAAGTGACTTGGTTTATAGATATGGATGGTTTGTCATTAAATATTAAAAATGGTTTGTATAATAAATATTATGTGGCTGTTAATAAAGAAAATATGGAATTCATTGATTAAATCATTAAAATGGAAATACATGGGCATTGTGTGCCTATATTGTGTTTTAGAAATTGGGTTTCTTGTTGTGGTACAGTTGGTTGTTAAATATTATAGAAGGTATAATGATACATTGATGTTTATTGGTTTGTATAGTGTATTCTTGGTGTACACATGATAGGTTGGTAATTTTTTCTCCTGTGTCCCAGGTTTTTTTTTGTGATTTTTAAGTACCCGACTAGAGGTAGATATTCTTAATGATTCCCAAATTCTTTTAAATCTAGGCATTTTCCCCAGACATCTATGTTATCATGTTAATATATGGATAACTTCTTCCTCTTCCACACTTTCCATTCCATCCATTATACATTATGCTATTAGTATATGGTTGGGGTCATGCATGGGAAGATGAGCTCATGATGTTTATTTCCTTTATGTTCCTGATAACCTACTATGATGAACATGGATATAATGATGGATAAAATAATGTGTCTATAAACTAATTTGAACTGAAAATATTGGACCTTATTAGAGTTTAGGATAGGTATGGTTGTTTTCTGACTCCCATTAACTATGATATGAGTATTTAGACTTATTTTAAAATTGGATGTTGGACCCCTTAGGTTGTTCAGATAGGTGGGGTTATAGTCTGACACATATCAATTTTGAATTTATATATCATTATTATGTAATTGGATGATATATAAGGTATGGGAGCACCCAAAATGTAGTTTCTATAGGGAATGATCACTAAATTCAAGTTTTTAAGTGGTTGAGGGGTCCCTTTTTGGAATATTCATTTATTAAAATATTATTATATTTTTCTGAAATTTATGGTGAGTGAGCCTTGGTGAGTATGGGTGGTAGTTAACCTTTTGTTGGTTTACATTGAATTTTTTATTTACTCCATAAATCATTTGTATGCATCTTCAATATTTTCATTAGAGGTATTTAGGATAATCCAACTAGTTATACATTTATTCTCACTCACTCACACACACATATATATATTATTATTTAGGTTTTTAATAGTCTTTTAGAGATATACTTGAGCCTTACCATATCAGAGCTTGATGTTCTTGATCATTCACTACCACATGAGTTTTCTCAATATTTTCATTTTTCAAGATGTTTTAAATATATGAAATTGACATGGAATAATGTTTATTGGATATTTATTATAGAATTTATTCCTATTTTATTTATATATGTTATTTGAATTTATGAGAGGAATGCTTACCATATATGTGTTATTATACCCTTGATGCCAGTTTCCAACCCATGGCCCATTTCAGGTGGGCTTTCGGGGTCACCCTTCTTTTCCCTGAAATCCCTTAATCGGTTCCAAATTAGGGTTCACCATGATTGAGTGGTAAGAAATATTTTTTTGGAAATTAGGATAAAGACTAATGGTAGGAATTAGGGAGGATTGTTTACATTGTTTGGTAAACTATTTTAGTTGAGCTTAGAATATAACATAAGAAGGGATGACTCTCTATAGAACATGATTTTAGCACTCACTATGATCTAAATCTAGAACCATGTGATTTTCAATTGTACTAAGAGATGTGATGATGCTAGTTTGGTAGATACCGTGGATATGAAATGCATAATGCTCATTGGGATTGTGATTTAATGGTGTCATTTCATAAAAAATATAGTAAACTAGATTAAAAAAAATCATAATATATTCTATACCATTTGACGTAAGAGGCTTACATTATGCTTGTATAAATGGATTCTATACATCATTCATATTTGGGTCAGTTTAGTTAGGTGCGGTGGGTTAAAATGGTTGACCATCAAAGAGTCAACCAAGATTGGGATGATAGGTAATATAATAGAACACTATGAGAGTTTTAGTGTATGTGATGGAAACATTATGAGGAATGTTTCTATGATATTTATATAGATAATAGGTTATAGGCTCTTTATATTTCCTGAAACTTGATTAATTTCATAGTAGATTATTGGGTTCCATTAGCAGTCGGTCTGATAAAGGTCATAGCTCATCGATAATAGATCTTGTATCTTAGAGATCATGAGGAGGTGGGTGTTTTATTGGATTTTTCTTAAGGGATTTCCATAGAATTTATTTTTCATTTATGATGATGGTGGTGAGAAGTAAGAAGCTGATCTCCCTTTAGTAAGGGCTCCTATGAATGTAAGATCTTGGGATCAAATTTAAGACCGTTATTTTCATTGACTCTGATCTCATCCCTGACAAGGAGTCTAGAGATTTTCTCTTCGTAGAGGAATTTCATCCGACTATTCAGTATAAAATCACCATATTTATTTTTCCTATTATCTTGTGGTGATAAAAGGGAGATCTATTTGAGAGAATATATGGAAAATCAGGGTCACATATCGACATGAATCCATCAATTTTTTTAGTAGTAGGGTTTTAGATTGATGTTACCGAATAATAGGGAAGTCAAAGTTATTACAAGTTGTGAGTCAGACTCATAAAAATTCCATGAACTTATCTAGTTATAGTACCTTAAGTGAATCCACTAGAAGATCTGTGCTATTATTATTTGTTTATAGTGGTTTTATCCATTAGTGATTTCCATGGCCTACCATCCTTAGTCCCCAACATGGATTATGAGATCAAATTCAGTACCACCTTTAGATCCTGATTCTTCTAAGGCCTTATTAGTATAAGGGAACTATAGATTATGTATTATCGAGGGAAGAATTATCTGATAGGAAATATCCCCATGATGTACCCCATCGTTAGGGACCCAAGATACAACAATGTTCTAGAGGTGATTGATAGTAGAGAGTTACAAGATCTAGGTATGGATAGTTACACACTATGGAGACAAAAATTGCAAAGGGATGATAGATTTTTTAGGGTACAATCAATTTATCATCCACCCTATATATTTTTCTTTGTTAATTATAGAGTCTCAAATTACCTTATTATGTTTTCCCAAGTCTATGATTTAGGACTGAAGGTGGAGAATCTTTTAGTTCTCCTAGTGTTGACTATACCAATTAGATGTCAGACCTATTTTCTTGATGTGTTCTAGGGTTGCGAACTAATTATGGTACAATATTAGTTGGTGGGAATGTTCTTTTTTACTAAAAATATAACTATATGATTTCATCATTAGCATGTATTATTTTTGTTATATGTTTATTATTATATATTTCCTTCAGATGAGATTATTGTTTTATAATCTTAAGGATAGTGTGAAGTGTTCATCAACGAGAAGTATTATCAGATGGGAGGAAAGCATATAGAGCCTCTTAGATCCTTGCTAGAACAGTTATAGTTTGGATCAATGGATGTATGAGTAGTATAGAACGATATAATTATCAAGTATTTTCTTGATGTTTTCCCCAATGAGGTTATGAAACTACCCCTTGACGTGATATCGAGTTGAAGATACTGTTTAAATAACATGATTCTCTAATTACTGTTTATCCTTATCACATTCCACCATATGGCTAAAGGTTCTAAGGATTCAAGATGATAATATAATGAAAAATGGTTTTATCCATCCAAATATGTCCCCGTGGAGTTCTCTAGTGTTTTTCACCAAGAAAGAAAATGATGTTTGATGTTGTGTGTAGACTACTAGAGGCTGAATCATTTTAAATTCAAAAAGATTTACACCCTCCCAGTGATAGATAACTCATTTGAATAGCTTAAGGGATCAATTTTTTATTTAAAAAATAAATTCTCATATCGGATATCATCAAATGAGGGTGAAGGTTGAGGATATCTGAAGACAACCTTCCAATGTTGATATGTAAATTTCATGTTCAGGGTTATTTCATTATATGTGATAAATTACCCATATGTTTTCATGAGGATTAAAAATTTCTTGTTCCATGTGTTCCTCGACCAGTTCCTTGTAGTGTTCTTTGACTACAACCTCATATATATGAGGTTGGAAGAATAATATGTTCATAACCAAAAAGATATTTTATCTTTTCTTTGACCCCATCAAATTTATGGTAATTTTTATAAGTGAACGTTTTTGTGTGAATAGGTGAACTTACTTGGACATGTTGTGTCTCAGAATAGATTAGTGATGAACCCATTAAATATCAAGGTAGTTTTTTCCTAGGAAGAACCAAAAAATATAACAAAGGTCTATAGCTTCATTGGTCTCACAAGTTATTAATGGAGTTTTTTTGTTCAACTTCTCTTGAACTATAGTCCTATTGACATCCCTTATTAGGACAGGCTAGTCCATTATATATAATTCTCAATTCCAAGAAATCATCAACTACCAAAATGAGAAGATGAACCCATTAAATATTGGGGGTGTTTTTTCCTAGGACCAAAGAGGTATTTTATAGTCATAGATAAATATCGAGGTAGTTTTTTCCAAGGACCAAGGTTGAAATACTAAGGGTGTGATATGAAACTAACATAGAAATATTAAAGAGATATTATATAGTTTCTTTAACACCATCAAATTTATAGTAATTTTTTTATGTGAAAGTTTTTGGTGATATTGGTGAGCTTCTGTGGACATGTGGTGTCTTAGAATATAGTAGTGTTTGTTTTTCCAAAATGCGAGGATGTGATAAAATTAACATCCTCAAAGATATCGTCCTGAAAAATGAATCCTAGGACTATATAAGGATTGTGTTGGTGAAATTAATTAAGGATTCATTTTTGTATCACCATATAAGTATTTCATATGTATTTGACTACGTATGTATTTGAAATAAAATACATATGCTAGCAATATATCTCTAAAAATCTAAAGGGTTCACTCGGCCAGATGATCTATGTAGAAATGAATGGAAGTGATAAGAGGAAGCTATGAGACAAAATTATACAGATATACACTAAATAATCTTGTGCCTAAACATTGGTCCCATTCTAAAGGGATGTTTCTCAACACCCCATGGAGTCTCATGAAATGATCCATATAATTCCTTTCCATAACATCCATGGAACATGACTACTTAATCAATAAGAAATGAGATGATATCATCAACAAGTCCCCAATGAACCAAATTGAATAATATCCTCCATAAGGAAAAGGTAACACAATTATATAATACAATGATATTTCCTCAAACTGACCCTATGGGATATCCAACAACTGCAACAACCCTCCAGGAACACAATGCTCTCCCCTTGCATTCTGGAGAAACAAAAACTACGCCACAAAAATTTTTATGGGCCAGATCATCCCCATCCACCAAAAATGAATCCTCAATCTATAATACATCGTGGATAACCTATAATGAACTAATAAGGGTGTTTTATGAAACTGAAATAGAACTACCTCCTAAGCATCCAAATGAACAAATAACCTCTTCTGAAATAATATCTTATGATAAGAGCTCTTTGAGGATGGTTATAGGACCAAAGAGCTCTTTGAGGATGGTCATAGGATGTTTATATCGAGGTTGTTTTTTAATAGGACCAAAGAGTTGTTTGGTAAAATACATACACTTAGTATAGTATTTTTTAGAGTAGTGTTCACTTTTTTAGAATGGACTTTTTATCACTTCTAAAAATGACACATAAATCTATAAAATATATCATTGGTAGGACTCATTTTTGAGGATGGTCCTAGGAGTGAAAAATGAATCCTCAATCTATTGAAATCAAATACATATGAAATCCTTATATGGTCCTAGGAGTCATTTTTTTGGATGAGATCTTTGAGGATGGTCATATAATGATTGTGTTGGTGAAATGAAGGAAAGAGTTAGTAGGAGTCATTTTTGAGGAAGTTCCTATGAAAATGGAGGATGGTCTATTTTTGGATGGTAAAAATGACTCAATATAAGGATTGTGATGTATTTGAGGATGGTCATATAAGGATTTTATTGGAGAAATTACTCATTATCATCTATTATTCAAGTCGATTTCATAGTGTTGACTTTCACGAACCAACCCAAGTCGACCCTGAATAGGTCACCTGAGCTGATCTGTGGCAAGGCCTGAGAGACATTCTAGATACTCTCGGGTTAGAAAAAAGTGCCAGGGCATCGGCAACGACAATGGGAACGATTTCTCCCAATACAAATAAATAAAAACATAGTAAACAATAAAGAGCAGTATATAATAAATAAATCAAATAAAATGACTAAACTTAAATTGAAGAAGATAACACTATCCAAACTCGACAGCCGAACTAACTCCTAGTGACCCCACAATCACTCTCTGACTCAACGATCAAATGTCACCAAATGAGGGAACAACCAAGTTGTAGCCTACACAAAAACGAAAAACAGAAATGAACTATAGGGGTGAGTATTAAAACTCATTAGGCTAGCCCGATATGTATTCCCAATGCACTTCCTTTAAAATAAAAGAAAGATCCATTTTCATGTTTGAAATACAATGTATAAAAGTATGGTTTTCTACATGTTACACAAAAAAGAACGAGTCATTTACCTCATTCATTTCTCAAAAACCCAGGTCCTTATTTTAGTGAGACATTAGACTTTTCAAAGGGAAAATGATGTTTACATTTTCAATTTACAGAAAAAGGATAAAACACTATTATTTGAAAATAGTTTTCATAAGCCTCATTAAAACCACACATCACATTCTAGTAAAAACACTACGCATGATAGTGCTACAATAGTTACGTAGTATGGGTAATGAAAAGAGAAAATACATTCAAGTTACACATTCAACATAGACAGCACTAAGAATTAGTTGACATAGATGAAAACAGGAGATCAAGAATAATCTAGATGACACCAATACATGAGACCTCATCCTCATTGACATTTCACACACGATGAAATAAAAATGCTCCAAATGCTTGGCCATCCTTTTTCAGGAAGGTTGAGGGAAATTACCATAGCAATGAACCCAAACATATCCACATACTATGGGCCACTAGTATGTACCACAACCTACCAGTGTAGCAATCATTCTTAGAATAATCTCTCAATAGGACAAGTTCTCATGTCTCAAGTATTTTAAAATGGGGTGAGATACCTGATTCTAGCCGAGAATCCAATCACAGTATATATAATAACAATAATGCACAGTATGTCTCAACCTGAGTCTCCACTAAGACCAATCTCCTTCCTTAAAAAAAACAATTATAATGGGTTCCAAATGATGAACCATAATATTAGATTACATGAATCCCCTAACAAGTACCTCTCACCCATTGCTTAAAACCAATGCATGAGGAACCTCTAATAGAGCTTTTCATAATAAAAACATTTCATAGATTCCACAAAATGACCAAATGACCCTTAGACATTCACATATAAAATCTTATCTCAAAATGAAAACACTTTTTCAAAAGTCATGTTAGGCATGCCATTTCCACTCAAAAAAGTTTATAACCATTCATCAAAACAATTCTCTTATAACCAATTTAAAATCCACAACCAATCTTTTTAATTTAAAATCATTTAAAACATTTTTCACAAGACCCACATTTACTAACATACACACAAGATCTTTTCACAAAGGGGTGCAAAGTCACCAAATCAATTTGAAAATTGAAACTCATTCATTTTTAAATTCCAAACAATTATAGAAACCATATATGGAACCCAAAACCTCATTTTTCATGTTTCCACCACATTTATAAATCCAAAACCACTATTTTTTAAATCACACATAACCCATAAAATCCAATAAGGCATTATATATATATATATATATATATATATAAATCCAAGGCATTAGATATTTATCAAAACAATTTATATTTATTAGTAAAAAAATATAAACATTAACTTCATGACTTAAATTTATTCATTTTTCTGAACCATGTATAAAATATCACGATTCATGTGTGAATCTTTAATTAACAATTCATTAGAAATGAGATGTGTACACTTTTAACAAGAAAATGTAATTCCACACAAAACATGGTATGTACTACAATTTTACACACAATATAAATATTCGTGGTATAAAATAATAAAATTCAGAACGTATAGAAGGTGAAAATATAATGAAATGATGAATCTAAAATTAAAAAGGTACATGCAAGGGAAAACCTACCTCAGAACCAAGGAGCAACGACAATTCCCACTCATAAATTCCTCACGTGGGTCCTAAAATACTAACTCTTACAAAATAAAAATTAATGAATAAAAACGATAATAAAACTAAGTAAAAGAACCCATCCAAAGGGATGAGGGAGTACCAAAGGGAGAGGTATTACCAAGAGAAGGAGTGGTGCACTGTTAGGGGATTACACCGGCATGGGAGACACACTGAAGATGAGTCGGTTATGATGGGTGGTTGCTGGAATTGCTTGTGCTGGGTAGGGCAGTAGGGCACAAGGGGAGCCGACCTGAGGTGTTGTGACACTAGATATGATATGCATAGGGAGAAGGGTAACGTCGGGGCTGCAGGTCGTACCGGGATGCTATGTTGGGAGGAGGGCCGAGATAGGGGGAGCAGAACCAAAATGGGATGGAGGCACTGGGTTGCTGGGTGGTTGGTGGCACTGATGCGAATGGATGGGAGTGCTGTTATGCACCGAACAGGGGAATCCATGACCAGTGGGGCGGATGAAACCGGTTGGGGAGAGGCTCTGGGTAGCGCTGAGATAGAGGGGGCCGAGGGGGTCGACGGGTAGCTCAGGTGCACTACAAGGTTGGCGACCAGGGTTGCTACTCACTGAGAGGGATGGCGACAGGGAGGGTAGTCCTGGGTGCACTGAAATGGAAACCAAGAGGGATGTGGCATGTGCAAGGGTCGTGTCGCACACAGAAAATAGGGGGTTGTTAAATAGAGAGAGAAAGGGTTTGGGAAACCCAAAAAAACAATCCTAAAGGGAAAACCAAATAAAATTGAACTAACTCAATAATAATTATAATAGTAATAATAAAAATAAAAATAATAAAAATAATCGCGATAATGATAAAATAAAAATAATAATGGTATTATTTAATTTTAATGATAAAAAAATCATAATTTCAATAATATTTTTTAAATGAAAACAATTATTTTTTCTTTTAATTAAAATATTTATTTACTTCCAATTTCTGAGAAAGGGTGGTCATGCAGTTTCTAGGGTGAAGCTGCGTGGCTTCCGAAATCATACTCCGCTTATGTGACCGATGATGTCAACATCCAAAAGCACACATTTTAATATAACTCAAAGAAAAATTTCGTCTGAGACTCAACCCAAACAAACCAAAAAATTATTTAAGGTAGAAAATAATTAAACATATTAAAAACATGGGTTAGGGTGTGACAATTATCACCACCATAATGCTTTTCACCCCCATAAATCCAAATCATTATTCTGGAGATTGATTAACTCTTAAGGTTTCCATGTCAACATGATCCAACCTCTCAATCCATAGACCACTAACAAGATTCAATCTCAATGCCTGAAACAAATCACCAGTAGAGGGGAGGCCTGAATGGACCCTCCACCATAAGAACAAAACTATCACCCGATAATGACATAATAGAAAAGACAAAGACATGGTGGGTCTCCCCACAATAAAGAACCAACCTATACATGGCCAAATGAACATATTACGTAGACATTCACCAGTCCCTACTCAAGCTAGAAACAACACAACAAAAACATTTAAACCATTAACCCCTGTCCTAAAGGGATAATAGTTGAATCGTAAACTCTGCATGAACCAAAACGTGTAACCCCATGGGCAGGGATAGAGGGTCCAAGGATTGGATCAATGAAAATATGATAGAAAACTACTCACAAATCATCACTTAAGGATGGACACAAACCAATGCCCCAACTGATTCACATGGGTGGTCTCAGTAAGGCCACTGATCGATAACTCGAATCCAAAAAAGCACAATTTCTGAAATTGCGTGATGGATAATTCCATCACACTCATTGCGATCAGAGAAAATTTACAATAATAGAGGAACAAAAAAAACAATAAAATTGTATCACTGCCAAGATAGATGCACAACCTTAACCAAACTCTTTAAAATTCTCCAGGGTTCCTGATTACATGTCGGCTTCAATCCGAGGCCTTTTGGCTTGAGCTTTGATGGATGAAGCATCTCCATCCTTGAAATTAGGTTATGATTATACTAATATGAAACATACATATCTTGATCAAATAAATTAAAGGAAAAACATTGATAAATGAAAACCACGCTGGCATTGAAAACCAGAGTTCATGAACAGACCAACAACATTCCCATACATTTCAAAACCCAAACACAATCAGTAAAACTATAATGAAAAAGATCCCTTACACTAAAAGGAAACATACAAAATAAACGTTAAATAAAAACTCAACAACACATCACCTCTGACAACTTCCTCCATGACGCTTTCTATAAATTCCCTGACATAATCATTGTAAGTGACCCAAACATCAGAAAACATGACAAGGCTTTAGAGTACATGGGCAGGACGACCTCCGGTGGCCCATATTTCCACACTGATAACACATGAGGATCTCCCATTTTGAATAGGTTGATTAATGATCTCGATGCATTTTGATTCCATGAAGTTCTTTATCGACTTTCGACAACTTATTCATCTTCTTGATGGAAGTCTCCCCCTTGATCCTTGGAATTGAATGAGGGAGGACCACCTCAAGCACTCCCGCCATCACAACTTTGACATGAAAATGTTGTCTCACCACATTAGAAAACAAAGGTAGGTTGGACGTTGAAACCTTCGATTGTAGATCGGAATGGAGGCCTGCATAAAAATGATGAACATTCTTAGAGTCATCTATGGCATACCCCGAATCATTATGGACTAGCTCCACAAATCACTTGAAATATTCCAACATGGATATATCACCCTACTGCAGATAACACATTTCCATCCTCTTTCTCAACATTTATTCCTTATAGAAAAACAAATGAATGAATAAATACTTGAATAACTCCCATGTAAGCTCTTTATGGGGCCTGTTTCGAGGAACTGACTTCCACCACATCCACAGTGAACCTTCAAGCATGAAGGTTGAAAACATGAACTTTAATGACTCCGGAAACTCAATGAGGTAAAACTACCATTCAATCTTATATATCCACTCCTCTATTATGGAAGGGTATACTTGAAAATAAAAGAGAGGTTGATCTAGCTTTTTAAACTCACCCATAAAATCCTTAAGTTGATCAACCTTACTACGATCACTCATCGAAGCTTCAAGGGGCAACCGCTGGACAAGAAAATTCAAAAACCCAATCAAGGAAAAATAAATAATAAAAAACCTCAAAATAAAACACCACAAAGGTGAAAATCACTAAACATAAGAAAAAAAGCTATCATAACATCGAAACAATCCTTTTTGAAAACATCTTTAATTTAAAACAATCTTGGTGGGTAAAAACCTCACCATTGGTATTCTTTAGAGTCTCACTCACATGAATGTTTTCGTGCCATGTAGGGCATTCATCCAATATACTAGAAATCCATTAGTATTCCAACATACCACTAAGCTTGTGACCACCCCTTGGAACACCGTGTCCCAAAACAAAACCACTTCATTTTCCAAAAACAAATCATTCACCAAATTTCCTTTAAAAAATCCCCAAATTACACATGTCATTTCAAAAAACCATTTTTAAAAACCATTTTTTCTCTAATTAAAACATTTTTATAAACTTAGAGGAGACCCAAAAAATTATAAAATGGAACTAGTGTTAGCAGGTGACATGACCATATGGTTGGTGGCCATATGCCAAACACGTCACTGACACAGAGAGACTTTTAGGACCATCCTCCTAGTTTCACATGGCTTTCCAGGCCATATGGGCTCATGAGGACTATTAGCCTAACTCCCTTTGTCATATCCAAATCAAAAAACATTCCATAAAACCCCAAAAACTAATTAAACCAGACATACCATGGAATACTGATGATTAGAATGAGCTAGAGTTTGCGAAATGCTTCCCCCACCTACCCCTCGGGTCCCAACAATCCTTCTCCATATACCTTGACATCCAAAATAACAAAGGGAACTCTTAAAAATGAGGTCCTCTATGATCCGACCTCCACCGATACTATTTTTTCACGAACCAACCTGGGGAGACCCTGAACAAGTCACCAGATCCGATACTTGACACAGCCTGAGAGGCTTTCCCGATCGTCATGGGTTGGAGACAAGTGCCATGTCATCAACAGAGATGATGAGAAATTTTTTTTCGCAATACAAATAAATAAAATTAGAGGAAATAATAAAGAGAGGTGAAGAATAAATAAACCAAATAAAATTACTAAACAAGAACAGAAGAAGATAACACTAACCGAACACAATGATAGAACTAACTCCTTATGATCCTATGGAAACTCTCTGACTCAACGATCAAACGTCACCCAATGCGAGAACACCCAAGTTGTAGACTGCAAAAATACTAAAAACAGAAAAGAAATATAGGTGTGAGTATTAAAACTGAGTAGGATAGCCCAATATATATTCCCAATGCACTTCCTTTACAATAAAAATAAAATCCTTTTTCATGTTTGAACTACAATGTATAAAAGTAAGATTTTGTACATGCTACTCAAAAACAACGTTCGAGTAATTTCCCTCATTAATTTCTCAAAAAACGCAAGTCCTTTTAGCGAGACATTAAGATTTTTCAAAGTGGAAGTGATGTTTACATTTTCAATTTTCACAAAAAGAATAAAACACTTTTCTTTGAAAACAGTTATCATAAGCCACATTAGAACCACACATCAATTTCCTGAAAAAATAGTACAAATAAAAGCGCTATAGTAGTTATATATTAAGGGAAATGAAAATAAAATATACATACAAGTAACACATTATACAAAACAAGCACATAGAACGAGTAGACATAAGTTGACCAAAGAGATCAAGAATAATACAGAAGACACCAATACAGGGGACCTCATCATCGTTGACATGTCACACACGATGAAATAAAAACACTCCAAATGCTTGACCATCCATTCCTAGGAATTCTGAGGGAATATTCCATAGCAATTAAACTAAAAACATCCACATACTATGGGCCACTGGTCAGTACCATAACCTAACAGTGAAAAATTCATTCTTAGAATATTCTATCAATATGCTAGGTTCTCATGTATCAAGTATTTAAAAAGGGTGTGAGCCAACCAATGTCGTCCGAGAATCCAATCGCAGTATATATAATAATAAAAATTTACAACAGGTGTCCCCCTGAGTCTCCTCTATGATCAGTCTCATGCCTTAATGTAAAACAATTTTAACGGGTTCCAACTAAAGAACCCTAATATTAGATTCTATGAATCCCTTAACAAGGACTTGCCAGCATTTGGATACAATTGAGGCACGAGGAACATACAACCGAGGTTTTCATAATAAGCACTTTTCACCGATTCCATGAAATGAAAAAATGGGCCCTTAGACAATCACAAAAAAAAATCCTATCTAAAAATGCACACAATTTTCCAAATGTGGTTTCAGGCACACCATTTACAATAAAACAAATTTATAACCATTATTCAAAACATTTTTCATCAAACTGATTTAAAATAAATAATTAATCCTTTTAATTTAAATCATTTAAAACAATTTTCACAAAACCCACGTTTACCAACATACACACAATCATTTTTCACAAAGGGGTGCAAGCTAACCAAAACACTTTGAAAACCAAAACTCATTCCTTTATAAATCCCAAACCATTCCAGAAAGCATATAAGAAACCCAAAACATCATTTCTCATGTGGCCGCCACATTTATAAATCCAAAATCACCATTTTTTTAATTCACACTTATCCCATAAAATCCAACCATACATTTGGAATATATATATAAAATGGCATTAAAAATTTATCAAAATGATTTCAATTTATTACAAAACAAAATATAAATATCGAGTGCATTCCATAAATTTATTCCAGTTGTTGAAACTTTTTAAAAATACCATGATTCATGTGCGAATTTTCAATGAACAATTTATTAGACATGAAATGTGTAAACTTTTAACAAGAAAAAGCAATTCAACACAAAACATGTTATATACTAAAATTTTACACAATATATAATTATTGGAGGGATCAAACAATAAAATTAGGAATGTATAGAAGATTAAAATATCATGAAACGATGAATCATAAAATAAAAAGGTACGTGCATGGGGAAACCTACCTTAGAAGCAAGGCACAATGACAATGCCCACTAGGAAACGCCCTACGCGTGTCCTAAAATGCCAACTCTACCAAAATAAACATTAATGAATAAAAACAATAATAAAAATAAGTAAAAGGACATAGCCCGAGGGAGGAGGGTGTACTAGAGAGAGGGGTATTCATGCCGAAAGGAGCGATGCACTGGCAGGGGATCACACCATCAGGGGCGATGCATCGAAGTTGAGCTGGGTAAGAAGGGTGGTTTTCAGAATTGCATGCACTGGATAGGGGAGTAACGCACAAGGGGAGCCAACCTGGGTGTTGTGCCATTGGATATGCTACAAACAAGGAGAGGGATGGCATCAGGGTTTCAGGTTTCACCTATCTTCCTTGATGGGAGGAAGGCTAGGATAGGGGGAATAGCACGATAACATGAAGGAGGCACCGAGCTAGTGGGTGTTTAGCTGCATTGATGCGAATGGAAAGGGGGTGTTACTACGCACCCAGAAGGGGAAGTCAGGACCACCAGGGTGGAGGAAACCAGTCAGGGAGAGGGTCTAGGGCACGTTGAGATGGAGGGAGGATGAGGGGGGTCGACGGGGTGTTGGGACATGCTGAAAGGTTGGAGACCGAGGCTGCTTCTCACTAAGAGGGAAGGGGATGGGGATGGCTTCCTTGGGTGCACAGAAAGGAAAACCTAGAGGGAGGAGGCATGTTCAAGGGTCACACCGCAAACATAAAAAGTGGGGTGCTAAAATGGAGGGATAAAGGGTTTGGGAAACAATAAAAAAATAAAAACATCCTAAAAGAAAAACCAATCCAAATTTTACTAACTCAATAATAATTATAAAAATAATACCAATAATAAAAATAATAATCATCATCATCATAATGATACAATAAAAATAATCAAGGTATTCATTTATTTTAGTGATAATAAAATCTTAACAACAATTAAGTTTTTAAATGAAAACAATTAATGTTTTTCTAAATAAAATATTTATTTACTTTGATTTCCTGAGAACGGGTGGTCACACAGTTTCTAGGGTGAAGCCATGCGACTTCCAATATCACGCTCCGCTTGTGCGCCCAATGATGTCAACACCCAAAATCACACTTTTTAATATAAATCAAAGAGAAATTTTGTCCGGGACTCAACCCAAACCCCAAAAAAATTATTTAAGGTAGAAAATAATTAAATAAATTAAACACATGGGTTGAGGTGTGACAAAGCCCTTCAGAATCACTAATGACTCTGGAATCTTCATGGATTTTAAGGATAGAGTCTTTAGATACTCTGTTGATAAATTTTTGTATGTGTTTGTCGATGATATTTTCATCTACTATAATAGAATGTAGTATCTGGAAGAACATAAAAGGATTATGATGGCGAAATGAAGGAAGGATGAATCATACACTAAGCTATGAAAGTGTGTTTTTGGTTTTTGAACAGTCACATTCCTAGGGAACATGATCACAAAAAAAATTATGTGGAAACTTAAAAGAGAAGTAAATTGAGGATTGACCCAAACCCACTACTGCAACAAAAATCCTCATTTTATTGGCTTAATATGGTACTACATATGTTTTTTGGGAAATTTATCATTTTTTTCTTTCCTAGTAACCATATTTATACAGAATTGGGTAATCTATTTATTGATGGAATAATGTCACTAAATCCTAAATGAGATTAAAAAAATTCTAATCACTTCATTTATACTCACACTATCAATAGGTGGATAAGGGTTTCTGATATACAATTATGTTTCAAAGAAAGGATTGGGTTGTTTAATCAAGAAGAATGAGAATGTGATAGCCTACACCTCATGGTAGTTGAAGATCCATAAGTAAAACTTCATGTGGCACAATTTTTATTTGGCGGTTTTGATCTTTTCATTGAAAATTTGGAATAACTAACTCTATGGTGAGAAGTGTAACATATATACCAATCACAAGAGCTTAAGGTATATATTGACACATAATGAGTTCAACATGATTCAAAGAATATGGTTAAAGATAATCAAGGACTACGATTTCTCTATTCAATAACACCCAAGAAGGGAAAACAATGTAGTGGATTTTCTTAGCAGAAAATAACCTACTACTCTAACTATGATTTTGATTGAGAATGACCCCTCTTTAAGGATATGAAAATGATGGATTTGAAAATAATAATGGTAGGGAATACAATCTACCTTACCCATATGATTTCCAAACCATATATCTAAGAGAAGATCAATGAGGAACAAATGGATGATCTAGAGCGACATAAAAAAGGTGAAAGTAGTAAAGGAAGGGATGAAAAAATAGTTATATATAGATGATGATGGTGTTATTTAGTTCGAAAAACGTTTTTTCATGTCTTAATCACCTGAGGTAATGAATGAAATTTTTGATAACTCACATAGCTCTACATTATCCATCTATCCTAGAAGTACCAATATGTACTCTAATATTCAAGAAACCCTCTTGTGGGAAAACATGAAGAAGGATATTTAAAATAATATCTCAGGTTTTTTAGTATATCATGAAGTTAATGTAGTGTGGAATAAGTCCAAAGGGATGATTAAATAATTCCCTATACCCATATAGAAATTTAATAATATCACTATGGACTTCATCACTAGTCACCCAAAGACATCCAAATGAAAAAATGTGATATGAATTGTGGATGATCGACTCAGCATATTTTCCCACTTTATTTCTATTTTGGAGGATATATCACTTGAACCACTTTCCAAGATACATGTGAAGGATGTGGGGAGGTTTCATTGGGTTCTACTATTCATTTGTATTAGATCCTGATCCATGTTTCACATCTAAATTCTGGAGAAGTCATTAATATGATTTTAGTACTGAATTTAATTTCAGCACAGTCTATCACCCCAAACCGATATCCAATCTAAATTACTATTTATAATCTTAAGGTTATGATGAGATATTTCTAAATGTAATTAAAATGTGGATGGGATAAACATCCCCCATTAATTGAGTACTCATATAAAAATAGCTTCCACTCGAGTATTCAGATTGCTCCATATGATGTTATGTATGGGAAGCAATGTAGAACTCTAACATGTTGGGATGAAGTTGTTGAATGAAAGCTACTTGGACCTGATCTTGTGAAATGGATGGTCGAGAAGGTTCAATCCATCCATAAACACATAAAATATTCTTTTAGTTGGAAAAAGAGATACAATGACAACCATCAAATGGATTTGAAGTGTGATGTTTGAGAAAAAGTATTCTTGTGAATATCACCATGGAATAGATTCATGCAATTTGGAATGAAAGGAAATTTTAGAACAAGGTACATTGGCCCCTTTGAGATCCTTGATCACATAGGAAAAATGTCCTATCAGGTTTCACTTCCAAAAAACATTGCCCATGTTTATGAAATTTCTCATTTGTCTCTCTTGAGGAAGTACACACCAGATCCCTCACATGTACTAAAATCATAGTTAGAACAACTATAAAACAACATCTCATATGAAGATAAGACATTGAAGATCATGTAACATAGAGACACTGTTATACACAATAAGATGAATCACCTTGTCAAAGTGCTGTGGAGGAACCATAAGTATGAAGAGGCAATATAGGGACCATAAGAAGCAACGAAGGAGAAATACCTTTTCTTTTTATCACCTTAGTATGTAAAAAAAAAATTAGGGGTGAAATATTAAAATGGAGGAGTATGTAACAACTCAAAATTTTTTCAATGCAATTTATATTCATATTATTATGTTATAAAACAAAATAATCACATAGAGAACCCAATAAAAAACAATTCTAATAAATGATGAATTAAACAAGTGGTATTTATATAAATTATGGAAACTATACTGTTAGAATAGTAACTGGATTATTAGAATAGTAATATGAGCATTAGGAATAGTAATCTAACCATTATAATAGTAACCTCGATAATTTAATTGTGAACAAAATTGTTGCATCTTATAAATTAAAATAGGATATTATTATATCAGTGTATATGTAAATAAATGTTTTAAAACTGATATATTAAGTGTTGATATTTTGGTAAAACATAATTTTTTATTTATAATTTTATAATTAAAATAATTTTCTAATAGAATATTTATTTTCATAAAATAGATTGATAAATTAATATTATGATGTATCATATTATAAGATAATTTTATGTGACCTTGATTAAATATTCAAAGGGTCATAAAATAGATTATAAAATTAAAATCAGTATTTTTTGAGTAAATGATGATTTGAGATAAAAATTAAATTTATAATATTTAGAAATTTATTTTAATAAAATAGATTTTATTTTTTAAATATACACATTGAAAGATTTATATGGTGATTTTTTGTTATTTTTCCAAATTAGTTGAATTTTTGGTCAATAATAAATTATGGTAATTTATGATATAAGCTAAATACTTGAATTCTGGAGTCATGGATGATGTATGGCTGAGTAAGAATTTGTTATATCAAAAACTACTTCACTAATTCAAATATTTATTCCTACTAATAAAAAATATTGATATTTTTGATCCAAAATAATAAGCTAATGAATAAAATAATAAAAAACACCCCTCTCCTCCCCCATAAATACCTCCCCTCGCCATATATTCTCATCACACCTACTATGAATTGTATACTGTCTAAATTCTAAAACATTCAATCCCTAATCCTCATACCCACCTCCAATATGTACTTGTATCAACAAAAGACCATGTCCAAGTACCTTAAGTTGTTTCTAAAGGAGACAACATTCAAGAGGTAAAATCATCAATTCATCTCTTTTAATTTAATTTATTTTCATATAATATTCTCACATACCTATATCCAAATTATTATTACAAGTCCATTATCATAAATATACTGAAATTATATTTTTTTAATGTAATATATATCATCAAATATCTTGTTTCCTCCTTTTATTCTAAAAAAAGAAAACATTTTCTGTCATTTTTCAATTCACCGCTTTCATGGAGGATGACTTTTCATTCTCCATTACCACCTTCAAGGATGGTCATAATACAATTATTATGGTTAATATAGATTTTTGTATTCATATTATAACATTTTTAATTTCCAAGAACTAATTAATAATCATAATATTTAATAAAATGAAATTTTTTCGTGATGGACAGAAAAAATATATAATAAACCAAATATTTACCATTAATATTTTATCCAATGAATAATCCTCATATAATAAAAAAATTATATATGTGACCATTTAAAAATTTTTATGATCATTAATAACACATAATTTAGCTTTTGGATAATTATTCTCATTTTATAATAATTTTTTTAACTATTTATGGCTAAACCAATCATGAAAGCATGAAAATGAATGCTCTCGAATTGATGAAATTGAACACTATAAATCATCAAAAAGGCCATAAATGAACATAATAAAATTATAATAATTAAAATTCATGTAGGAGAGGTTTTTTTATTAATGAATCCAATTTTATTATTTAGGATATTAAGTGAATGTGCAGAACACATCCTGACATAGGGTAAGGGGATTATCAAACCTAACCCCACTTGTTTGTGTTATAATTTCATTCATGCAAAATTTTACTATGGATATTACTTTAATGTTACCTAAATATAATTTAAATTCTATTGTCTCTTATGTTTTAGGATATACATGTTTCCAAATCGGGTTTATGAAAAGTATATTTATTTTTCAAAAATAACTATTCTTTCGAAAACATATATTGAATCCTCTTGAGATTGTTTATTCTTCAATAACTATTGATTATTCTTATACCAAATATTTTTTCCCATTTTTCATTTGGTAACCCCAAAATTCATAAATAAATTCATTCTTTATGAAATCATTATGAAAATCATTCCTATCTATGGGTTATTTTATATCTATGATTGTTATATATTCTATGTGGCATGTATGATTATGTAAAGGTTATGATGTGAATGGTGGAACTGAAATTATATTTCTCTCAAATGCATTGTGTAATATGATTTATCTAATGAGATAATGTGTATTACTCCTTAACATGATGCTATTTTTTTCACAATGTTGATGTTATGATTATGCACATATGTGATATGTGAACATGATGCTAGCTTTGCTCACAACTATGTGTGGTATTTGACTACTATAACATTATGTTTCATTTTTATGCATTTCCACTTTCCATTACTTTATCCATTGTTTCTTTTATGATATTAATAATTGCCCAATCCTTATGTTATAATGATGATTATTATTTTCACCCATGTTATATTGTTTCATGCCCCATATTCATCCTCCCACTGGGCTTTTAGATCACCCTTTTCTTTGATAAATATCCTCAAGAATCAACATGTAATAAATATATTTTGGTCTTTATACGTATAAAGAAGATTATTTTAAATAAATTTTTATGATTTATTTTTGAACAATTTATGTGAGACTATGTTTTCCAAGACACTAAACATTTGAATGTGGTTTTTGTAATGCTATCATATTGTTTATATTTAAAATGATGTAATAGTCATGTAAGAAAATGTTGGGTCACTATAGTGTAGGAATAAAAAAACGAGCAAAGTATTGGGGTAGTTATGGGTAGAGTCTTAGTGATTATTTAATGGATTTTATCATGCTTATGTACCTATCATCTGCATAAATTTTCATAATAATTTTATTTTTCAAAGTTGTTTCTGAGTATCTATTTTGGAATTTTAAAAAACGTTTCCTTCATGATGATGTCCAATATTACCACCTAAGGACATAATTGAGGTCATTATTGAGGAATGAACTACTCATGTGGTAGCTATATATATTCCATAGGGAATGATTTAGCATCCTCATATTGTTGTCCCAATGGCTCAGGAAGTGGAGGTGCTCCAGCTTGGAATTTTTCTCTTAGTGATGTTTGTAGGTGGATGTTCTCATTAAATAAGGCCTAAAATGGTATATTATACATTAGATTACAATATTCATAACCATACATATTTTTAGTGAATGTGTAATCCTTGGGAGGTTTATGATTATATACCAGTCCTTGAGGGGATCTTTGATCTGGTGGAGACCCTAACGATATATGTGTGACGTTAGAGCCTACATGCTTCATGGATCTACCAAGAGGCGGTAAGATGTGATGATATTGGATATGAGGGAGGATGTCCTGTTATAATATTCATTTAATAAAAACTTAATTGAGGATCTAATTGAGATATTATATTGTTGGATCAATCTGAAAATTATAAAATGCACTAGTAGGGGTGATATTCATGATGAATTATATTACACATTTAATTGAGTTGTTATGTTTTTCTCCTTTATTAGATGGAAATGTGTCCTAGAAGGCCTATAAATTTAGGAATGGTCATTATATGGGGGTGAGTAACCATGTTAATATGTTCAACATAATATATTATTATAATGTTATCCACAAGGATCTAACTATTGAAAAGGTTCTAGTAGAGGATAATGCAATGTTCATTCATCTAAATTTTAGTGGGATAGGTGGTGGCTCTTCTAATGGGGTAATTGATACCTCTTCTAGTGGTAGGAATAAGAGGTCTGATGAGATGTTATTGGGAGGTGAGAGGTAGTATATCTAGAGAACATGTGCATTGGATCCTTTTTTGGGAGGATCTCACTAGTTATGATTCCAGTGTTGGTGGTCCTGGCTTCTCTAACATTATTATAGGAGCCGGTTGAAGGACTTCCATGTATGTGGTAGGATGGGAAACCTCCTACTATTTTTCTTAAGGGTGTTTTAGTTAGTTGTGTGTAGTGGTTCATGATAGATTAAAGCCTCCAGATATTTCTCAGTGGGATCTCAAGAATATAGTAGGGTTACATCTAGGAGGTCAGTTCATTAAGATGGATAATGGTCTCAGGTGTAGAAAAATCACAAAAATCATTAGGGGTGAATTCCTTAGGTGAGTTAGGGATCGTAGAGTCCACACAATGATACTAATTTTAGAATAATATATTTTTTGGATTAGGTTATTCTAGATGGACTTGAGGGTCCTTTAAATATTTGAGGTTTGGTTTTGATTTATTCAATATTATTTGTATCATTATTTGATATATAATTTCCCTAATTTTTATTTCTACTCTATTTGTATCATTCTTGGGTTAAAACATGGAGTTTTCCTATAGAGTTCTAATAGCTGATAAACCTTTTATAAAAATGTTAGATCATATTCAATGTTTTTAACATTTTTCATTGTTGTTAGGGGATACTAATATCTAATTGATTTATTAGTATAGGATATGAAAATATTTAACATCATCTTAGGGATAAATTTTATTACACACTTCTAGGATTTTATTTATTGCTAATTAAATATGGTTCCTTTTACCTCCCTTAGGGGAGAGGATTATATTATCATTGGAGTGTTTGACATATATGTAGGTAGAGATAGAGTTAACATAAATCAATTATGACCTATTAGAACATATGTAGTATCTATGATCATCGTGATGGACCATGTAGATTTTCCAACCACCTTTCCTCCTATGATTAATATTCTTTTATTTTAATACAGAGGATTTATCATGACTCCCTCTTAAGATGGATATTTAGTTTTCAATTGATTTTATTCCATATCTATATCCTATAATTATTATAATTTATTAAATTTAATTACATGAACTAATGAAGCTAAAGGTATATCTTGAGGACCTTCAACAAATTAATACTCTTTAGGGTTATTTAGTTTTATTCACTAAGAAGGTAGATTATATCCACTATTTTCCATTAATTTTTTGAAACTAAACTCGGTTACAATGAAGGACCAATACTTGTTTCCATGTATTGATGATTTAATTGATTATTTGAGTGGATCTTTATTGTTCTTCAAGATTTAATTGTTATTAGGCAACCATAAATTTCATTTTAGTGTTGATTATGTATCAAAAATGGTTTTTCATAGCATTCGTGTGTTATATGAGTAACCATTGATTCTATTCAAGTTTATTAATACATCAATGATGTTCATAACTCTCATGAACCAGATTTTCCATCCCTACATGATCTCTTTATTCAATGTGTTTTTTGATGATATTTTAGTAGTTTTTTTGAATGGGTAGTAGCATATAGAGAACAAAAATATTTTACTCAGTAGGTTTCAAAAAAATTAGATTTATTCCATGTGCATGAAGTGACACTTTTAGATTTGGGAAGTGTTCTTCATTGGGCATGTGATTTTATTGGAAGATGTCTCTTTTGATTTGAAGAAAGTGGATGTGGTGATGTCTTAGGAAAACCTAAGAGTGCGTTTGAGACTTAGAGTTTTCTTTTCTTAGTTATGTATTATATATGGTTTATTTAAGACATCTATTATATGATGGGGCTAAAAAATAGGTGAATAAGATTCAATTTTACTAGTCTGTGTGAGGAGTAATTTCAAGAGTTGAAGATGATGTTCACTATTTCTCTAATTCAGATTCTTCCTAACCTATGTGTTGGATATACTATTTATTATAACATGTCAAGGATTCGATGGAGAGATGTTCTTATACAGGGGGATCTGGTAGTCACCCATTGGTTTTATGAACTATAATCCTATAGGTAGAACCACCCTACCCATGACATGGAGTGATCTGTTTTATTTCACAACTTAAATATTTGGAGTCATTATCTCTTTAGTGAGATATTTTTCATCTGAAAAGACCATAAGAGTTTCTAGTATATAATCTTCCAAAATGGAATTTAACCCATGATAAAGGCATGGAAAATGTTCCTTTAGAATTTCGACTGTGAGATGAAATATACCCCTATAAAGGGTAATTTTGTAGTGGATACTCAAAGTATGTCTAATCCATATCATAGAGTTTAAACTTTTATTAAGGAGTAAAATATGGTGATGTTTATTACTAACTATATTATGGATGGGTTCAGGGACTTGGATACTATGAATCATACTCCACTAGTTATTACATCTTTATTGGTGTATTAGGTGAAGAAAATCCATGAGCCTAATTTTGATTATCTAGTGATATTTAAATGACTTTTGAAATATGATTTGGATGTGTGATTGTCTTAGGATATGGATAGGTTGTCTCACATCCATTTTATGGTGGCATTTCATTCTACCACTATAGAGGAGTTGATGAGGGACTTGCTTGCCTTATGATGTGTGGTACACCAATGTTTGACCAAGATGTATTATGATATCATGCATCATTTATAGTGGACATGTATAAGGAGATATTATATTGATTTTTTAAATCAATTCATTACCTTTAAAAGGATAATAGTAGATAACTAGTGACAATGTGGGTTACATTGAATCCTTTTAGTGCCTATTTTGCAGCGAGAGAAGGTAACCAAGGAATTCTTTATAGGATTACCATGAACCCTAAGAGGTTGTGATACTATAAGGGTGGTATTTGACTGGCTGATAATGTTTTCACGGTTATTACCTATTTGAAAGTCATGGTTAGTAGATATGTTGGGAATGTTATGTGTGATGGAGATATTTTAGTTATACAGGGTACTCATGATCATATTATTGGATAATGATGTGCGCTTCATGTCATGATTTTGGTGATGCCTACTGAAGTCCATGGGATGTCAAATGAAGCTATGTATAACATATCTCGCATACATGGTTGGGAAGTTTAATAATATGATCCATATACTAGAGGATATGATATGGTCATGCATTTTTAATCTGGATAATATTGGGATTACCCTTTGTACATTGATGTTTTTTATACCAAAACAACATCAAGGTTCTTATCCAGATGGATCCCATCATAACTATCTATAATAGGTTGTTTCACTCACCATTGCGTTGGTCAGAGGTTGTTGAGTTAGCAGCGATCAAGTCAAGATTAGTGTAGGAGACCACCAAGAAGATTCATTCGATACTATTGAGATTGGTTGCTTCTTAGAAAAGGTATCACTTTTTATTGACCATAGTCAACGGCCCTTATAGAATTTTAGTGATTATTTATTCTTGATGATATGTCATTAATTAGGGAAACAATGACTAAGGAGGTGGGAAAATAATGAATCACAATTTGTTGGTCCATTCAAAATTATAGACTGGTTTGGGATAGTGGATTACAAGCTATATATTCTTATATGTAATCATGTTATGGATAATTTATTTCATGAGTAATAGCTTCAAGAGTAAAACGTATACCCCATGTATATAATCAACAATTACAGTGTTTAGCTATAGTCGTATGTTTATTTTGAGGAGTGCCTAATGTGTATTTTATACCAAAGAGAGAATTTAATACACATGAATAAAATATAACCCTTCCATGTTTAATATAAAAACAACCATATATTAGGATAAACCTAATATTGGGAGTTAGATATAGATGCACAATGGCCAGATTTGTTTGGCGAGGACCTCTAGAGATGCTTCAGGGGGATGAGAATCCCTTATAGGGGGATTTGTAACACCACTTTATTTTTAAGGTGTGTTTTGATTTAATATATATTTAATTTTGATGTACCTTGGAGAATTTTTGTTTTTTTAGGTGTTGGGGCAAGCTGTGGTGTGAGATCTAGGGAGTTATCATATGTTGGGAGTAGTATTTTGGATGAAAATAGGTTTTCTAGATGTAGAATAGGGATTCAATAGTGCAACACCTATACGGGGGGATGATCATATTTTGAAGGAAAAGGGATTCATTCCTCAATTCCATTTTATAAAAGTATTTTCCCTGTAACATGGAGTTTTCACACCATGAACCTTAATGGGTCATTCCACATCGAGGTTTGGTGGGGGTGTGTCGCTCCATGATCCTCAAGGTTGACCCATGGCCAACTCACTAGGTAGTTTTTATTAAAAGTGGTTTATTATGAATTTCACCGTGGACCCCATTTTATCTTTCCCCTTAATTATACTTCAATCCTTGTGTAATTTGGGTGATATTGGGATCATCCTTGGGATATTTCAGGCTCCTTCATTCTCATAAGTTCTCCATTTGAAGTACCATTCATTACAATGATTCTCTCCTGGTATGTCAAGAAACGTTTAAGCCCTTGATATTTTCATCTATATTTGTTTCATGTATTATCATTATAATTCCCTAATTGTGAGTAATTTGAGCTTACATTAGGGTTATAGTTATTTAATATTGAATCATCATGCACAATTTTAAAACTACACACTATAAAGCTTGATGTAGGACATCGTTACCAAGTTAGGACTTTTGTTTAATGTTTCACCATGTGAATTTTCACATAGGTGTGTCTGTCAACCCTTTGAGACTCTAATTTTGGTGTCAAAGTGTTCAGGTTATCTTGGTATTGTTTTTTACCCATCAGAAGGAATGGTTTGTAATATAACTAATAATTGATGAGACTTAGACTATTTCTTTGATAGATGCATGGTTATCTACCTTGGTGTATAAACTTAGAACGCTCCATTTGGATTTTTTAATGGCATGATTTCCCTATTAGGTTTGTAATTATATATTAGTTACTAGTAACCTTGTATTTGATACTATTGGGTGTGTGACCATTAGTATTTGTACAACCTTGAGAGGTTGTGTGAGACAAATAAAAATGGATAGTATTGTCTAATTGATTACAGATTTATTATACAATATTTGATGTGATGAATGATATTGTGACCAATATTATAATGGGTGGAGGGTTCATATATAGTCCACCTATATTTATAAGGGGTATAGGATTGAGAAATAAAGTATTCTCACTACTGAAAGAGTGGAGTTTTGGGAAATATTTAGTTTTCCCACCCTGGTAAGGAAGGAGGTTTGACACCTATTCAATGTGCCCAATCCTAATGAGGAGGGTTATGTTACAATAGGACGACTCCTAATGTGGAGGATGGTTGTAACATAGTGTACCCCATAATATAATCAGAAGTGAGGTGGTAAATTATGTTCACCTTCTATAATATAAGTGGATATGGGTTGGAATCTCTGTGCAACTTGGGTTCAATGAGACACTTATATTGGAATTGAGCTAAAGCATGTAGTTTTGGGAATCACGGTGACCAAGTAAGAACATGATGTATTGGTATTTGTATGTTTATTTTTTTATTTCTATAAGTGCATACCCCTTTATATATATTCTATAATTATGTTGTGGAGCTTTCATTGGTGTCCTACTGGGTTTATACAAAGACCCTAAAAAGGAATCCCAATGTGATTGGAGACTTTATGATTATGTATCTACTGAAATGTATGGTCCCAATGTCAAGATATTTATCCTTAAAATATGGAATGGGATTGAGGTGATTCGAAGACATATTTCTGTATATTTCTCAATTATGCATGATTTATTATTTTAATCTTTTGCACATTGTGTATATGGATCCACCACATGTTGGGATCCTTTTTAATCAGTTGTACTATTGATTAAATTTCATTTAGATATTGCAAGTGATGTTTTAAATTATTATTATATCATGTTATTATTGGTTATTTATTATTTATTATTCAAATATTTTTACTCTAATATTATATGATATTAAGGGAATAATCTACCAATTGTATTACTTAGGTCCTCACTTATAGTCAAAATCATCATGTGTATAGGGAGATGTATATGAGATTATGTGGAAAACCACCGTGAAACTGAAGGTTCGGGTTAGGGTGTTTCATCCCCTTTTCATTATATCTTATCCAGAAAAATAATATAACATAATTTTAGGAGGTTATGATTGTAAAAGGAAGAAATGATGTGATTTTATGAGTTATTATGATGATTTTTAATTATAAACAGTATGAAATGAAATATACAATGAGGGTGTACATAGGTAGAGGAGAGAATAAGGCTAATGACCTTTATGATTATTTACCTCATAAAAGAGAGGTCATGATGTGTGGATATGAGGTTGTGTAATGTGGTAGGAATTTAGTTATGGTATTTGAATGCAACATGATATAGGTTATTGGGGTATGGGAGTGACTAGATTAGTGGGGATGTTTTTTTGAGGTACCTTATGGATATATTAACATGATGTTATGTTACCATAATTGTATAAATTAATGGGTTTGTGAGACCTGATAAGGATGGTTGGTAGATGAAATAGTGTGGGTAATGAGTTCGTTCAACTCTTCATTCACTAAATCTTATTAAATTGCTTCAACATTTTTATGAGTAGTTATGGGGAGGATCGTTATGAGTAAACTTGTATGTTCACCCCTACACACACCTTATATATATATATGTATATATATATTTGTGCGTCTCTGTGTGTTGTTATAAGTTTTAAAGAGAGATATGGTGATTGGGTTGGGCCTTAATATCACATGAGGTTCATGATCAGTGTTGGTGTACTATCCACATGAGTTAATCATGTTATTATATTTATTTTGGAGAATATTTTTGTATGACATGAAATGAATTATGGGATTGGTTTATTTTATTGTTATATTTTGTTGAATGGTGGTTATTTCTCATGTTCTTGATATTTTTAGCATAATTCATCCCATATGTGTGTTTTAAAACCTTGTTGAAAGTTTATAACTATTGACTTAATGGAGGTAGGATTCATGTAGAGACCCGTATCTTGACGTACATGGACATTACATTACTTTTGCGGAATACTTAGTACATAACAAAAACACACACACAAGGACCGTAATAGTTTAGTGTCTTTGGAAACTCGGACTACAATCTTCTAATCGTGGTGAAAGATCTTCAACATCTCCCATAAAGATCTTTTTTTTACCTAAAACCTTTCTTTATATCCTGGGTAAAAATAAAACATAAAAGGGTGAGCTCAAATGCTCAGTAAGGGTAAACAAAAGAAATATCAATCACATCATATTCATAAGAACATAACATTTTGGAAATCATAACCTGCAAAAGAGAGCATAATTTCATAACATGGGATAAATCATGGAAGTGAAAATGAAATCACCATAATCATAACATGAAACTTGAAACTTTGTGGCATTCACACATAATGATAGAGAATCATTTCTTGTTAGTCAAGACTCATTGCCAAGACTATCTTAGTGGACAATGTCCCTTTCTGAATCGAGTAACCCTCGTTTCAGTCCTGTTTCACTGAACCGGTATAACCTACCGTTCCAGCCCTGTCTATCTCATGAGATATAAAATCTTTACCCAATGCATTGGAGGGAGATATAGGTCCCACCCATCTTATAATGAATCCTTTCTTATGTGTGCCACAAAATCATAAATCATACATCATCGTATAACACATGTAACCAAAATGGGATTCTTGAAACATCATGACATCATAAAACAAATCATATAAGGTAAAGGAATTCATAAAAATAATTCCATCACGACATGATCAAATCAATGTAATATTAGGGATAAAAACAGAACCCTTTATTATCTTAGATGGAAAATAATTTTGATAAAACTCTTGAACTCCATTCTTGAGGAAAATATCCTTTCTTCTTCAAAAACATTTTTCCTTTCTTAACATGTTATACAACTTTAAAATAAAAGAAGTTGCTTAAAAATAAACTTGAAAACTTGTAAAGGAAGATTCTTGTAAACAATGTTTTAAAAATACATTCATTCCGTATAAGTTAAAAAGAAAACATTCTTCTTGTACTTTTGTCGGAAAAGTCAAAAAGTACCTCGTACGAAAAAGCGACAAAATATTCCTTTCATATTCTTTAGTAAAACTCACCGAAGGGTAAAATTGGATTTAAACTATTGTAAGTGGATGGAAACAATATTATATATTTAGGGAACATGGATGTGGATGATAAAATACACCCCAGTAAATGCCAAAGTAAAAACAATCTCGGATAAAAATGAGATTGCGATATTTCCCTTACCTTAGGTCCGATTTGCTTCGTATGTGTCCGAACCTCCTGTATAATGATTTAAATAATTTCATTGACTTATTATAGAATCATATTAATTGTTATGATATCATATAATGGTTCACTTATGACATTATATTACCCGTTCTTTTGTAAATTCCATGTTAAAGAAGCGTTTTGGGTAAAATCGTTTCATTTATCATAGGTGTTTTGACTTGTTGTTCTTGACATTATTAATACTTATATCATGATTTACTTACTTCCAGAATATAAAATTTGATTTATATATCATATATATTCAGTATATATATATATATAATTGATAGATAAATAAAATGAAAAACACCGTTCATGGAGACGGTAGTCCGTACGTACGCATGAACGTTGTTTTTCTTTTCTTATTGTCTTGAAATGGAAGTAAGTAGATGACATACATATATATATATATACATAAATCCAGTAGCTTTATAATGTCATATTTTTCATTATTATTTCTTATATATACTTTATAATCATTCTTAAATGGTTAACATGGAGAATGAATCTCATCGCGTCGTGGAGACGGTATTCCGTACGTACGCACGAGCGATGATATCATTTCCATAAATATTGAATTGGAGTGGAGTGGATTATACAATATATCAGAATCAATATGATGTTTTAATAACTATGTATAGTTATTCTTTACACCATTATACTAATCCATGTAAGGTGGTGGTGGAAAATAGATTACACCACGGCGTGGAGACGGTATTCCGTACGTACGCACGCGCGGTGATTTCTTTTTCCGTAGGATGGATAGATGGTGAAATAGGGTTGTTTCATACTTATAATAACATATCAGTATATGAGTGATACTTATGTTATTACTTCATAATGAAACAACCTAAGAAGAAGAAGTGGAAGAAGAAATAAAGATGAAAGAATTGGTAACGGTAATTACCTCTTCTTTGAAGCGCCTCTTTGAGACCTCCTCTTAGGGCACTAAAATTGGTCTTTGAGGAATAACAGAACCTCTAGGATGTTTCTAGGGAAGTGGAGAAGAGAATTTGTCAGGGGTTGGCTGAGCTTGAGTGCTCAAATTGCTGTGAGGAGGAAGGGGAGGAGGTGTCCTTTTATAAGGGAGGAGAGGGGCACCTTAGGAATATCTCAAAATATTATTTTATATTAAAGACAAAATCGGTTTATAATGGTTCCAAAGGGTCTTATTTCGAAGCTAAAGTTGGGATGGGTCGAAATCCTATCAACCAATAGGATTTAGACAAGTTTAGGGTGTTATTTTAACCTTATCAATTAGATTTAACTCTAAGTTAAATAATTTAACTTTTACCGTGTCTTTTTGTTTTCTTTCACTATATGGTTAATACACTTACTATAACATGCCAAAAGAACCCCAAAATTTTTTATTATTAATATATATATCCTTATCTAAGTCATTTGGCCGAACCTTAGATTTTTAGGAATATAATAACAATTAATAATATAATATTTTATTTAAAAACTATTTTGTGTCAATTTTGACACTATTTGATATATGATTTTTGTGAAAGTCATAATAGAATTATATGTTCGAACCAAGTGGATTAAATCAACATTAATATATCATAGTAACCTAGAAAATTAGTTTAAGTCATAAAAAGGCTCAAATTACATTCATTTGAGCATTTATAACATCAATTATGTTAATATTTCCTTAAAAGGGTAATTACTGCATCATCGTTGTGTCATAAATAAATTAATTTATTTAAAGTCTAAAAATTATAAATAAAATATCATTATGTTGGAAATCTTTTTAGCTTTCTAATTAATATTTATAGTCGAATTTATCTTATGTATAACCCCATATTAAAAATGTTTTATTTATTAAACTTTGATTTTAACTATTTTAAGTATTCATTAAATAATATAATATTAAATGTCATAATCTAATCCATGTGGACCTAAATGGTCATATTATATTCATAAGGTTGTTTTTGGTCGAATTACACTTATCCAATAGAATTAGGACATGTGTTAGGGTAATAGTAATATCATATTTACCCTTAGTTACCCTATTTACTATTAACCGAGGTAAAAAAAAGTAAAAAGTTACTATTCACCAAAAATTATTTTCATCTCATTGAACCACATTTTACTTACTGACATCAACCGTGTCTCTCGGATTTTTGAAATTCCATTCACAGAAGCGGTAAAATTAAGATTTATGAAGAAATTAATTTTTTTAACTACCACTTAGTAGTTTCACTATTCATCAAAAATTGATGTTTTTCAGAACAATGCCAAAATTTCATCCTAAGCTATATTTCATATTCCGAATTCAAAAATGAAGTCTCTTTTACCAAATTCATATCATAGAATTTGCATTAATTAATTTTATAATTAAATCCCGCTGTTAAAACAAATAGCGTGTTTTTAAGAAACAATATCTATCAAAAGATTGACACTTGATTATGTCTGGTTTAAATGTGAAATTACATCCAATGACCAACATTGTATTAAATTGTAAAAATATATTCTAAATATACTTTAAAACCACTCAAATTAATAATTTATTACTATTAATTATTTCGATTAAAAAAGTTTTTTTTAATTATAATTTAGTAATTTTCACTATTCATTGGAATATGAAAGTTATCCGAAAAGTACCAAAATTTCACCTTAGGCTAAATTCGATACTCAGAATCCAAAAATGAAGTTTATTTTGAAAAATAAGATTTACAGAGTTTTAAAAAGTGGTTATTACTATTCATAACGGCTAGTTTTAATAATATTTTAATAGCATATCGTTGTTTAGTGAAACTCGGTATTGCGTATTACACACGCTATCGAGGAAGGTCGTGATTGCGTGTAATGCCAGGAAAGTCAGGGATGCGTGTTGTGCAAGCTCCTTTTGGTGTAGCGTACAACACAAGACTTTAATAAAATTAAAAAGAATATTTTTTTATAAAATCTTGGGCTGTTACATTCTACCCCCCTTAAAATGAATTTCGCCCTCGAAATTCGTCGGGGTTATAAATGGTTTACTATTCGAAAGTTTCTTTAATAGAAACCCACATTGTAAAAAGGAATATCAAAACCAATCTTTAAAAACAAAAGTATGATACGTAACGGTTACCCAAATAAACTAATCATTGGGTTTCCACATAGGTGAAAATATGGATATGGAAGAGAAATCTAACCATCATGTTCTGATGGAGAGTGGTAGAGAACATGGCTATGGAAAAGCCAGTAATCACAAATCCATAGATTTGTGATGATATAAGGTACCATCTGATTCATCAGGTATAAGATCACTAGGACAACATTTTTGGTTTTCAAGATCATTTCCCTAAAGTTGAAAATTTGAATTACAATAAATACTTACTTTATTTTGGTACAATCTCACTGTTGTTCGTGCCTTGAACAATTTCCACTTCAACTCTTAAATAAATGAAGTTGAATTTGTTATTCATGAAGTGTTAGCAGATCATGTGATAGAATGACGGGTCATTCCATTTGTCTCAAACAAAAGGTTAGCAAAAATTATATACATAAGTCGATCTATAGTGAGATTAATCATATATAGTTCCTAAAATGGACTTATACTTCATATATCATACTGCTTAATATAATAAAACTAGTTTCTACTAAACAGGGACTTCCTGTAGGCCAGTGGTAGGCGATAAAGGTCAGTCGCACTTCGGTTGTGGGTTCGATTACCACATCCTTGTCCGACGCGATGGGATGTCGCCCGTCCTGCAGGTTGTCCTTTTTCTAAAACTATATTACTATAACATCCCATAAATAATATCAAAAAAACAAACAATACTAACTTATGTCCAACATAATCCATTCCAATCTTTAGGCTTATCCATAATACTACAGTCCACTCTCATAACATAGTGAAAATGATTACCAGAGATTTAACACCATCGTCGATCCCCATATATCATATGTTTTATTGGTCACATTCCAAACATTCAAAGGCATTAATCGTGTATTCTCTTGAATACCTTAGTGAAAACATGAATCACTTTTCACATACCAAAATCCTCAAAATTCTATATACTCAAACTTAGTCCTTATATCAATCATGAGCTCATGAATACTGTTAAACATTTCATTTTCTCGTTTTCCCTTCATTATGCGCATAATATCTCAATCACTTTGAATACCACATTAGACCAATACATAAATATTCCAATATTCCAAGATACAACATTATTTTGGAATCCCATTACATAAACACTTAATCATTCCACCACATCGTTATCATATTCAACATTGCCAATAGTGATCGCATGTGACTTCCCTTTGTCCTTTTCCTTAAGCGGTTGCTCATGTCGATCATCACTAACCCTTGGATTAGGGAATTTATTAGCATAATGCCCCATTTCCTTGCACATGAAGCATTGAAGTGTTGGTTGTACGTTCTCTGCAGTGTTTGCTTTATTCACTTCATTATAATCCCATTTTCCATTACTTCGACACTCAGCTGCTCGATGACCTTCTTTTCCACACTTAAAACATTTTCTAGTCCTTTTAAGACAATCTCCACCATGCTTCTTTCCACACTTTGTGCATAAGGAAACATTCATCTTCTTTTCACCATTATTCTGAGATTTCTCCTTGAACTCCATCTTTCGTTTCTTGTCAAACCCATGAGATGGATATGTAACACCAACTTCCATTTCTACCTTGATATCACAACGCACAATTTCTTCATATCTACTGAAGTCTCTTATAGCTAATGCCCTTCGAAGACTTGGTTTTAAGCCACTGAAAAATCGATCAACTTTACTTTCAGGTTGGATGATAATACCAGAAGTGTACCTTGCAAGTCTTGTAAAATTCGCTTCATAGGTACCAACAGATTCATCATCCCTTTTCTTCAGTTCAAGAAACTCTTTCTCCATCTTTGTTCGGAGAATACGAGGGAAGTACTTATTGAAATATAAGTTCTTGAACTCGTCCCATTCCATAGACTCAATTTCTTCCCTTTGCCTCGTATTCTTAATAATATTCCACCATTGATCAGCATCTCCTTCCAAACGATACACTGCTAGGATGACTTTATCATGTTCAGAACATTGAAGAACTGAAAATATCTTTTCAGTAGTACTAACCCATTGTTCAGCAACTAATGGATCAGTAGACCCACTGAAAGAAGGTGGACGCTGTCTCATGAAGGATTCAACAGAATGTTGCTCCTTCCTTTGCTCGTTTGGAAGTCCTGCATGATTCATAGCTTGAGAAAGTTGTGTGAGCATGGCTACAAGATTTTGCATTCCGGCTCCCATATCGTTTGGTTTCTCAGGGGGACAATCATTGCATTGCCCATCACATTCCGCATTAACACGGTTCCTTCGGGTTCCAGCCATCGTCTAAAACCCCAAAAGAATAGTATGAGAGGCAAAAATCATTCTAGGGAAAACAACATAATAAAGGGGTAGTACCCTCAATATCTAGCATCTTAGGTTAAATTCGAAGATCGTTAGCGCAATTCTAGGACTATAACCTATACGTATACTTAACCTTAGAGACATCCCTAGACATACCTTAGAAATATCTCTAGGGATCTCACTAACATTTTCACATCTTAGTTTCCAAAGGTTGACTAAACCTTTCCTCTGATACCAACTGTAGAGACCCGTATCTTGACGTACATGGACATTACATTACTTTTGCGGAATACTTAGTACATAACAAAAACACACACACAAGGACCGTAATAGTTTAGTGTCTTTGGAAACTCGGACTACAATCTTCTAATCGTGGTGAAAGATCTTCAACATCTCCCATAAAGATCTTTTTTTTTACCTAAAACCTTTATTTATATCCTAGGGAAAAGAAAACATAAAAGGGTGAGCTCAAATTCTCAGTAAGGGTAAACAAAAGAAATATAAATCACATCATATTCATAAGAACACAACATTTTGGAAATCAAAACCTGCAAAAGAGAGCATAATTTCATAACATGGGATAAATCATGGAAGTGAAAATGAAATCACCATAATCATAACATGAAACTTGATACTTTGTGGCATTCACACATAATGATAGAGAATCATTTCTTGTTAGTAAAGACTCATTGCCAAGACTATCTTAGTGGACAATGTCCCTTTCTGAATCGAGTAACCCTCGTTTCAGTCCTGTTTCACCGAACCGATATAACCTACCGTTCCAGCCCTATCTATCTCATGAGATATAAAATCATTACCCAATGCATTGGAGGGAGATATAGGTCCCACCCATCTTATAATGAATCCTTTCTTATGTGTGCCACAAAATCATAAATCATACATCATCGTATAACACATGTAACAAAAATGGGATTCTTGAAACATCATGACATCATAAAACAAATCATATAAGGTAAAGGAATTCCTAAAAATAATTCCATCACAACATGATCAAATCAATGTAATATTAGGGATAAAAACAGAACCCTTTATTATCTTAGATGGAAAATAATTTTGATAAAACTCTTGAACTCCATTCTTGAGGAAAATATCCTTTCTTCTTCAAAAACATTTTTCCTTTCTTAACATGTTATACAACTTTAAAATAAAAGAAGTTGATTAAAAATAAACTTGAAAACTTGTAAAGGAAGATTCTTGTAAACAATGTTTTAAAAATACATTCATGCCGTATAAGTTAAAAAGAAAACATTCTTCTCGTACTTTTGTCGGAAAAGTCAAAAAGTACCTCGTACAAAAAAGCGACAAAATATTCCTTTCATATTCTTTACTAAAACTCACCGAAGGGTAAAATTGGATTTAAACTATTGTAAGTTGATGGAAAAAATATTATATATTTAGGGAACATGGATGTGGATGATAAAATACACCCCAGTAAATGCCAAAGTAAAAACAATCTCGGATAAAAATGAGATTGCGATATTTCCCTTACCTTAGGTCTGATTTGCTTCGTATGTGTCCGAACCTACTGTATAATGATTTAAATAATGTCATTGACTTATTATAGAATCATATTCATTGTTATGATATCATATATGGTTCACTTATGACATTATATTACCCGTTCTTTTGTAAATTCCATGTTAAAGAAGCGTTTTGGGTAAAATCGTTTCATTTATCGTAGGTGTTTTGACTTGTTGTTCTTGACATTATTATTACTTATATCATGATTTACTTACTTCCAAAATATAAAATTTGATTTATATATCATATATATTCAGTATATATATATATATATATAATAGATAGATAAATAAAATGAAAAACACCGTTCATGGAGACGGTAGTCCGTACGTACGCATGAACGTTGTTTTCCTTTCCTTATTGTCTTGAAATGGAAGTAAGTAGATGACATACATATATATATATATATATACATAAATCCAGTAGCTTTATAATGTCATATTTTTCATTATTATTTCTTATATATACTTTATAATCATTCTTAAATGGTTAACATGGAGAATGAATCTCATCACGTCGTGGAGACGGTATTCCGTACGTACGCACGAGCGATGATATCATTTCCATAAATATTGAATTGGAGTGGAGTGGATTATACAATATATCAGAATCAATATGATGTCGTAATAACTATGTATAGTTATTCTTTACACCATTATACCCATCCATGTAAGGTGGTGGTGGAAAATAGATTACACCACGGCGTGGAGACGGTATTCCGTACGTACGCACGCGCGGTGATTTCTTTTTCCGTAGGATGGATAGATGGTGAAATAGGGTTGTTTCATACTTATAATAACATATCAGTATATGAGTGATACTGATGTTATTACTTCATAATGAAACAACCTAAGAAGAATAAGTGGAAGAAGAAATAAAGATGAAAGAATTGGTAACGGTAATTACCTCTTCTTTGAAGCGCCTCTTTGAGACCTCCTCTTAGGACACTAAAATTGGTCTTTGAGGAAGACCAGAACCTCTAGGATGTTTCTAGGGAAGTGGAGAAGAGAATTTGGCAGGGTTTGGCCGAGCATGAGTGCTCAAATTGGTGTGAGGAGGAGGGGGAGGAGGTGTCCTTTTATAAGGGAGGAGAGGGGCACCTTAGGAATATCTCAAAATATTATTTTATATTAAAGACAAAATCGGTTTATAATGGTTCCAAAGGGTCTTATTTCGAAGATAAAGTGTGGATGGGTCTAAATCCTATCAACCAATAGGATTTAGACAAGTTTAGGGTGTTATTTTAAACTTATCAATTAGATTTAACTCTAAGTTAAATAATTAACTTTTACCGTGTCTTTTTGTTTTCTTTCACTATATGGTTAATACACTTACTATAACATGCCAAAATAACCCCAAAATTTTTTATTATTAATATATATATCCTTATCTAAGTCATTTGGCCGAACCTTAGATTTTTAGGAATATAATAAAAATTAATAATATAATATTTGATTTAAAAACTATTTTGTGTCAATTTTGACACTATTTGATATATGATTTTTGTGAAAGTCATAATAGAATTATATGTTCGAACCAAGTTGATTAAATCAACATTAATATATCATAGTAACCTATAAAATTAGTTTAAGTCATAAAAAGTCTCAAATTACATTCATTTGAGCATTTATAACATCAATTATGTTAATATTTCCTTAAAAGGGTAATTACTGCATCATAATTGTGTCATAAATAAATTAATTTATTTAAAGTCTAAAAATTATAAATAAAATATCATTATGTAAGAAATCTTTTTAGCTTTCTAATGAATATTTATAGTCGAATTTATCTTATGTATAACCCCATATTAAAAATGTTTTAGTTATTAAACTTTGATTTTAACTATTTTAAGTATTCATTAAATAATATAATATTAAATGTCATAATCTAATCCATGTGGACCTAAATGGTCATATTATATTTATAAGGTTGTTTTTGGTCGAATTACACTTATCCAATAGAATTAGGACATGTGTTAGGGTAATAGTAATATCATATTTACCCTTAGTTACCCTATTTACTATTAACCGAGGTAAAAAAAAGTAAAAAGTTACTATTCACCAAAAATTATTTTCATCTCATTGAACCACATTTTACTTACTGACATCAACCGTGTCTCTCGGATTTTTGAAATTCCATTCACAGAAGCGGTAAAATTAAGATTTATGAAGAAATTAATTTTTTTAACTACCACTTAGTAGTTTCACTATTCATCAAAAAATGATGTTTTTCAGAACAATGCCAAAATTTCATCCTAAGCTATATTTCATATTCTGAATTCAAAAATGAAGTCTATTTTACCAAATTCATATCATAGAACTTTCATTAATTAATTTTATAATTAAATCCCGCTGTTAAAACAAATAGCGTGTTTTTAAGAAACAATATCTATCAAAAGATTGACACTTGATTATGTCTGGTTTAAATGTGAAATTACATCCAATGACCAACATTGTATTAAATTGTAAAAATGTATTCTAAATATAATTTAAAACCACTCAAATTAATAATTTATTACTATTAATTATTTCGATTAAAAAAGTTTTTTTTAATTATAATTTAGTAATTTTCACTATTCATTAAAATATGAAAGTTATCCGAAAAGTACCAAAATTTCACCTTAGGCTACATTCGATACTCCGAATCCAAAAATGAGGTTTATTTTGAAAAATAAGATTTACAGAGTTTTAAAAAGTGGTTATTACTATTCATAATGGCTAGTTTTAATAATATTTTAATAGCATATCGTTGTTTAGTGAAACTCGGTATTGCGTATTACACACGCTATCGAGGAAGGTCGTGATTGCGTGTAATGCAAGGAAAGTCAGGGATGCGTGTTGTGCAAGCTCCTTTTGGTGTAGCGTACAACACAAGACTTTAATAAAATTAAAAAGAATATTTTTTTATAAAATCTTGGGCTGTTACAATTCAATTGTCACAGTTTTCATCACTACTGAACCATGAAGGGTTAGAGTGTAGGTAGGTCAAGAAACAGTGGAATCATGGCTATGGAATACATTTAAGACGAAGTTTAATGTTATAAACCATCGAGGATTGAATTGGGTTGGTATGAGGATATTATCAATCAAACATAGCATATGACATATAAGGGGATACTAATTGGGACACATGAATTTTGGGAAAATAGTGATTAAAAATAAGTAACATACACTTATTGAATATATTGTTAAATTATATATTGATTTCATGATAGAAACCTAAGATATTGAAATTTTTCTGTGATTTTGTATGAATTTATGCAATTTAGGGAGAATTAAGATGAATTTAATTTGGCAATCTTTAATAAATTCAATGACGTAATTGTGATTTCCTTAGTTATGAATATGCAGAGATGGAGAGTGAGAATCATCCTTTTATTTTTCAAATTGAGGAGGTGTATCAGGATGCTTTAATTAATCATTAGAGAGTTGATATACTGGTGGAGGAGGATTCTTGGAGGATGACATGATTTGTGGTTCAATGTATGATCTTGGAGAAGAATTAAAGGAATGTATTGGATAATAAGATAGAGAAACTATTGGTGGATCTAACAATTTATTTTAGTTTGATATATTAAGAAAGGGAGCATTAGAACCCATATTTTTTTTAATTAATGGTTATTACACTTGGAATGATGAAAAAATAATGTATCTCCCAACATTCCAAGCATAAGGTCAACCAATACTACAAATATGTCTTTTATCAGCGCTAAAAATGGCCATTAACAGCATTATAAAAAGCACTATTAATGTCGGCGAAGATAAAGGGGGGGTCCCCTTTATCAGTACTAAAACGAAGCACTGATTAAAGGGTCATTTATCAGTGCTTTCTTTTTAGCGCTGAGAAAAGAAAAATTTTATCAGGTCAATTTTTAGCGCTGATAAAAATAAAAAAAATAATAAAATAATAAAAAATTACTGCCATTCTCTAGGGGGGATTTTTTCAGCACTTGAGCCCCCCTTTACCAGCGCTTTCCGGCACCTCCAGCGCTAGCCCGCACCGCCTACACCCTTTATCAGCGCTAGCCCTTTAAATCACCCTTGCGTGCGCACCGGTGCCTCCACCTGGATTTGATCTCGATACCTCCCCACTGCGCACCTAAAGCCTTTGCCACTACCCTATATTGATTTTTTCTCTTATTCATGAAATATCTATTTATATATATATATATATTTAGTTATATGTATTCGTATAGTAATATATATATATATATTAATATATATAGTTATATTAATATATATGTATATATATATTAATATATATAGTTATATTAATATATATAGTTATATTAATATATATATATAGTTATATTAATATATACATATAGTTATATTAATATATACATATAGTTATATTAATATATATATATATAGTTATATTAATATATGTATAGTTATATTATTATACAGTAATTATATAAATATTCATATATTGGTATTTTAAATAAAATGTATATTAGTTATTATTTAGATAAAACTAATATATTTTATATGTAAATATGTTTAATTATTTATTTAAAAAAATTAATTTTTAGAAGTGAATATATAAAAAACATGTACATATAGTTATATATTTTATTATAAATAGTAGTGCATTCTAAAAAAGGATGAAATTTCAACGAAATAATATCAATGTGAATGTAATACCTTGGAATAAATTCAGTCCCTACCAAAAAAAAGCCAATAATACCCCCTTAAACGAGGCTGAAAATACACAAACTGTAAAAAAATCTGGGTACCCCGACTACAAACTAAGTTTTGGACGCCTTCTGGGCCACTTTTGGCCTTGAAAAATGCATGATGGGTCCACTTGGGCCACATAGATGTAGAGCTCATCACGGGATTTTATTTGATATGTGGTAGAGCTCAAACGGAGACCCGGATCAAAAGTTATGGTTGTTTGAAGTTCGAGTTGCATTTTCAACATATTTTGGATCTTTTTTTTAATTTTTTTTTATTTTTTAGTCATCAAATTGTTATTAAATGACTATTACTCCATAATAATTAGAAAATTATTAATTAAAAATATTTTTTTAATTTTTTTTATAAGCCATTTTCACTAAATATCTTATATATTAAGTATAATAAGTGTAAATGTATATTTATACTAATCTAAAATATATTTAAAAATTATATATTATAATTATATCAATATAACTATAAAACTATATTTATATATTAATATATTTTTCGAAAATTTTATTTATTGAAGTCGACCCTTTATCAGTGCTTTTAAAAAAAAAGTGCTGATAAAGGCCCCCCCTTTAACAGCGCTACTAAACAAGAGCTAATAAAGGGGTTCCCTTTATCAGCACTAAAAAAGCACTGATAAGGGGGGGACCTTTATCAGCGCTAAATAAATGCTGATAAATGGGTAAGTTTATTGGCACTTTTCTTAGCGCTGATAAAGGCACCATTTATCAGCGTTTTTTAGAGCTGATAAAGGCGCCCCCCTTTTATCATCGCTTTTTCGTTAGCGCTGATAATGTGGTGGCACTGTCCTTGCCCAGTTTTGTGGTAACCAAACCCATCACCCCCTACTACACTCTATACAACATATCTGTACCACAACTCCACATTCGATGTACTTCATATAAATATGACATGGGCTCCACTCACATTCTACGAAGTATTACGAGTTATCACCACCCAATATAGGCACAAAATTGTTCATCCTCCACAATTTGTAGGTTTTTTAGTGTGAGTAATGTTGTCGGTAGATCACATACACAGAGGTTCACACTAAATTTTGATGATCGAAAGTGGGTGAGTTTCCTCACGTCATGATTTTTATATGAATTTCTGAAAAAAATATTTAGATAAATAATATCTGGTTAAAAAATATTTTTAAAAGTAATGCAAAAATATAGCATCAGACATGCTGCCTTTGGGTTTTAGTCCAAAGGGGGGAGGCTCATGCCGCCTTTTCCAAAATTAAAATATACAACTAAAAAATAAAAAATATATGTGATTTTATATTTTGATATATATATATATTGTTTTTATTTTGTTTTATTTATAATTATGTCCAATCATATTTGAAAGCGAAAATGTTATGTTTTTAATAATTATTTTATTTTTATATGAAAATTAGGTTTTTCTTATTATAATTATGATTTTTTATTTTAAATTATGTTTTATATGTTGATTCAGTTTGTCTAATATCATTATACTGTATTTAAATTTTATAATTTATATGTTTTCAAAGTCACCTACATGAAACATAATAATATTTCAATATGGTGGCTTTAAATGACTACAAATAATGAAGTATAAGTACAATCTAAATGAAATTTTCAACACATTATGAGCATTACAAAAATAATTGAAAATAACTAGAATTTAATATAAATAATTAATTCAAACTAATTTTAGTGGCATAATATATTTTTTTTAACCATTATATTGGTATTTATAAAATTGTTTTATATTTTTTCAATTATTAACTATTTGTTCAGTTAATGTTCTAAATTTTATTCAATTTTTATTATAATTTATTTTATATTCATTTTTTTTACAATGTAAATATTATGTTTTAATCAATAATATTTATATCAGGAAAATTGGATTTTTTAATTATAATTATAACATTATTTTTAATTTCAATAAATATTTACATTTTTAGGCTATGTTTTAAGTTTTAATTATATTTTTTATAGTTTATATTTTATAATATTTTAAATTCAAATGCTTTAAATATAATATCATTTCATATGTTTCAAGTAATCAACTTTGAAAATTTATAAAATATAAAATATAAGTAAAATATAAATGAAAATCAAAACAGTGGATAAACATGTAATTTTTTTATTGTAAAATGAATTTCATCAGTTTAATAGATAGAAAATAATATATAGGATAAAATAAATTATTGTTTAAAATCATTTATGTAAGTAGTAATCATACACAAAATGACTATAGTGAAAATTTATGAAGAGGTATAGTCCTAGAATTTGCTGTATGAATGGGATGAACGTATTGAGATCATCTACCTCTATGCGGGGGTGGAGTATGATGAGATAGAGGTGGTTCATCGTTGGGTGATGGAACTGTACATGTCTAATGATATTCCTATGAATCATTGAGAGGAGGTGGAATATAGATGTCATCATATGAACCTAATCCTTCTATCACTGCGTAAGTGAAAGGACTTGTCATCGTCTTTCGATGGAACTACAAGGCATGAAAAGAGTTGGTCAGGAATAGTGGAGGAATGGAAAATGAGCCCTGATAAGAGCTCTAATTAGATAGTTTTGGGGAAAACTATGGCTATCCTAACAATATAATCATATCCCATAACTCTAGGTGAACATATAAAATCATCTATGGTAGGACTAAAAGATGTGATCCCTCTGCCTCTGGTATAGGTGAGGCCTCATAGGCAACATAATGTGGTCTATGTCATGGCTCCTCAACATAGGCAGTAGCTAGAGGAGGTTCCTAAGTAGGAACATCATCTCCCTAGGCATGAACATAATATACATGAGGTGGATGATCATTGATATTATCATGTAGAAATTGAAACGTTTACATAATCCCCTATGATACAAAATGATATTCTAACTGACTGAAATCCTCCCATCCTATAGATCAAACATTCAGATAATATTATGTTTTCGAGTATGTTGTTAAGAGGATAAAAATTAATTAAAAATTACAAAAAAATACCGATGGATACTTATTAATTTTCCAGATCCTAGAGACCTCTATCGTGTGGAGTATGATACATTATAAAATTTAGTCAATACCATGGCTCATACTTGTGAATATCTATTAAAGGGAATAACATAGTACATATACCCTCAATATGAAATGATTTTAATCTATCCCAAAGGTCTAGATACTCTGCATTTCATCGATGCCAATTGTCATCCTACCTTCTTTTCTGTTTCACAGAATGAAGCACTGCTGACTGTCTATATAGAAAGAGAATAGGCTAAAAAATCCAAACCGAAACATGAATTAATTAGGATGATGCAACTCAACAATATGATAGGTAATTAGAGGAACTACAACCATTTGTTTGTGAATCCCATCAGTGCAGTATGTGGGAAGATGGTCTAATAGAGCCCATATTGTAGTCATTCAATTTTAAATGACATGTGACGTTTTTTATAAAATTTTGTTTCTAAACGACACAAAATATAATATTATGAAATTTATTAGTCAAGGAAAGACTGTATATACTTAAAATGGTGCATAATAGACTGTCCAACATGAGATAATATGAGCCCATGGTGAACCATGAAATCCTAAAAAAGTGGTATGCCTCACTCCCCAAATAATATACAACATATAAAGTGATAAATAATGAAAAATTAAATTTAATAATTCATATAAGCATCATAAGACAATACATGTGAGTGATCATACCAACGTCCACATGGTGCCTCATACAAAACATCTATATAATTCTACTGACCAGGAAAAATATTGGAGACGGGAGGGATTCACTCCCATTCCCACATATGAATAAGGATGATACATCCTTTGAGATTAGTGTGATCTGATTGGTATGTAACACATAATGTTCTTTAAGTGTATTCTAAACACATAGATCCCCAAATGCATCTCCCAGTTTGATCAAAATCCTACAGCAGCCACATATAAATCATGTGGACACACATATTAGAGTGATAAGTGCATATTGTCCCTACAATAAGACTCAATATATATGTATGGGCATGATGCATGATAGTCTGCTCATCAGTGTAAATGGGTAACTCTACAAAAATTATCTCAATCCATATCATATATATCACCCCACAATCTATAACATCATAATCTCCCACAATTTCAATTTTGAGAAATCATTTTACAAGCTCAGTATTATCTATATGGGTGGGTCCTATAACAACATCCCCTAGATTGGAATTCCGAGCAGAATTTCCACATCCACAAGGGTGATGGTCATATGTCTCTCAAGAAATTTGATTGTCTTTGTCTTAGGTCTCCATATATAAATGATAGAGGTAAGGAGATAATTATCAACAATTGTAATATTAGACTCAATAATGATATAGAATCCAAAAAAATGTTGGTATATTATAATGATATCAAATGGTAGAATCTGATGATAATGGTGTTATCTACACACCCTGATCCATCAAACCTCATTGTAGAGACCCGAAGCTTGACGTACATTGACATTACATTACTTTTGCGGAATACTTAGTACATAAAAAAAACACACACACAAGGATCGTAATAGTTTAGTGTCTTTGGAAACTTGGAACATAATCTTCTAATCGTGGTGAAAGATCTTCAATATCTCCCATAAAGATCTTCCTTTTTTTTACCTAAAACCTTTCTTTATATCCTGGGGAAAAGAAAACATAAAAGGGTGAGCTCAAATGCTCAGTAAGGGTATACAAAAGAAAATAAAAATCATATCATATCTTTTTGAAAATCATAACCTGCAAAAGAGATCATAATATCTTAACATGGAACAAATAATAGAAGTGAAAATGAGATCACCATAATCATAACATGAAACTTGAAACTTTGTGGCATGCACACATAATCATGGAAAATCATTTCTTGTTAGTCATGACTCATTGCCAAGACTATCTTAGTGGACAAAGTCCCTTTCTGAATCGAGTAACCCTCGTTTCAGTCCTGTTTCACTGAACCGGTATAACCTACCATTCCAGCCATGTCTATCTCATGAGATATAAAATTTTTACCCAATGCATTGGAGGGAGATATAGGTCCCACCCATCTCATAATGAAACCATTCTTATGGGTGCCACAAAATCATAAACCATACATCATAGCATAACCCATGTAATAAAAATGGGAATCTTAAACATCATGACATCATAAAACAGTTCATATAAGATAAAGGAATTCATAAAAATAATTCCATCACAACATGATCAAATCAATTTAATAATAGGGATAAAAACAGAACCCTTTATTATCTTAGATGGAAAATAATTTTGATAAAACACTTGAACTCCATTCTTGAGGAAGATACCCTTTCTTCTTCAAAAACATTTTTCCTTTCATAACATGTCATACAAACTTTAAAATAAAATAAGTTGATTAAAAATAAACTTGAAAACGTATAAAGGAAGCTTCTTGGAAATAATGTTTTAAAAATCCATTCATGCCGTATAAGTTAAAAAAAACATTCTTTGTACTTTTGTCGGAAAAGTCAAAAAGTACCTCGTACGAAAAACGACAAAAGATTCCTTTCATTTCTTTTACTAAAAACTCACCGAAGGGTAAAAATGGGTTTAAACTATTGTAGGTGGATGGAAATAATATTACATATTTATGAAACATGGATGTGGATGATAAAATACACTCCAGTAAATACTTACGAATAAACAATCTCGGATAAAAATGAGATTGTGATATTTCCCTTACCTTAGGTCTGACTTGCTTTGTAAGTGTCCGAACCTCCTGTATAATGATTTAAATCATGTTATTGACTTATTCCAGAATCATATTCATTGTTATGATATCATATATGGTTCACTTATGACATTATATTACCCGTTCTTTTGTAAATTCCATGTTAAAGAAGCGTTTTGGGTAAAATCGTTTCATTTATCTTAGGTGTTTTGACTTGTTGTTCTTGACATCATTATTACTTATATCATGATTTACTTACTTCCAGAATATAAAATACGATTTATATATCATATATATTCAGTATATATATATATAATAGATAGATAAATAAAATGAAAAACACCGTTCATGGAGACGGTAGTCCGTACGTACGCATGAACGCTGTTTTACTTTCCTTATTGTCTTGAAATGGAAGTAAGTAGATGACATACATATATATATATACATAAATCCAGTAGCTTTATAATGTCATATATTTCATTATTATTTCTTATATATACTTTAGAATCATTCTTAAATGGTTAACATGGAGAATGAATCTCATCGCGTCGTGGAGACGGTAGTCCGTACGTACGCACGAGCGATGATATCATTTCTATAAATATTGAACTGAATTGGAGTGGATTATACAATATATCAGAATCAATATGATGTTGTACTAACTATGTATATTTATTCTTTACACCATTATACCCATCCATGTAAGGTGGTGGTGGAAAATAGATTACACCACGGCGTGGAGACGGTATTCCGTACGTACACACGCGCGGTGATTTCTTTTTCCGTAGGATGGATAGATGGTGAAATAGGGTTGTTTCATACTTATAATAACATATCAGTATATGAGTGATACTGATGTTATTACTTCATAATGAAACAACCTAAGAAGAAGAAGTGGAAGAAGAAATAAAGATGAAAGAATTGGTAACGGTAATTACCTCTTCTTTGAAGTGCCTCTTTGAGACCTCCTCTTAGGGCACTAAAATTGGTCTTTGATGAAGACCAGAACCTCTAGGATGTTTCTATGGAAGTGGAGAAGAGATTTTGTCAGGGGTTGGCCGAGCTTGAGAGCTCAAATTGGTGTGAGGAGGAGGGGGATAAGGTGTCCTTTTATAGGGGAGGAGAGGGGCACCTTAGGAATTCTTAAAAATATTAATTTATAATAAATCTAACCCCACTTAAAAACCTCCAAAAATGACTCATATTCTATGATTAGATGCGATAGGATTTTAATATCATCAACCAATCAAATTTAGACATGTTTGGATCTTATTTTAAACCTTATCAATTAGATTTTACTCTAAGTTAAATAATTTAACTTTTACCGTGTCTTTTTGTTTTCTTTCACTATATGGTTAATACACTTACTATAACATGCCAAACGAACCCCAAATTGTTTATTATTAATATATATATCCTTATCTAAGTCATTTGGCCGAACCTTAGATTTTTAGGAATAAAATAACAATTAATAATATAATATTTGATTTAAAAACTATTTTGTGTCAATTTTGACACTATTTGATATATGATTTTTGTGAAAGTCATAACAGAATTAAATGTTCGAACCAAGTTTATTAAATCAACATTAATATATCATAGTAACCTATAAAATTAGTGGAATTCATAAAAATTCTCAAATTACATTTATTTGGGTGTTTATAACATCAATTATGTCAATATTTCATAAATAAGAAAATTATTGCATCATCTTTGTGTCATAAATTAATTAAATTATTTGATGTCTAAAAATTACAAATAAAATACCATTATGTAGGAAATCTTTTTAGCTTTCTAGTGAATTTTTATAGTCGAATTTATCTTATGTATAACCCCATATTAAAAATGATTTACTTATTAAACTTTGATTTTAACTATTTTAACCCTTCTTTAAATAAATTAAAATAAATGTCCTAATCTAATCCAAGTGGGCCTAAATGGTCATATTTTATTCCTAAGTTTGTTTTTGGTCGAATTACACTTGTCCAATAGAATTAGGACATGTGTTAGGGTAATATTGATATCATATTTACCCTTAGTTACCCTATTTACTATTAACCGCGGTAAAAATAGTAAAAAGTTATTATTCACCAAAAAATTATTTTTATCTCATTGAACCACATTTTACTTACTGATATCAACCGTGTCTGTCGGATTTTTGAAATTCCATTCACAGAAGCGGTAAAATTAAGTTTTATGAAAAATTCAGTTTTTTAACTACCACTTAGTAGTTTCACAATTCATCAAAAAATGAAGGTTTTCAGAAAAATGCCAAAATTTCATCCTAAGCTATATTTCATATTCAGAATTCAAAAATGAAGTCTATTTTACCAAATTCATAACATAGAAGTTGAATTAATTAATTTTATAATTAAATCCCGTTGTTAAGACAAATAGCGTGTTTTTAAGAAACAATTTCTATCAAAAGATTGACACTTGATTATGTCTGGTTTAAATGTGAAATTACAACCAATGACCAACATTGAATTAAATTGTAAAAATATATTCTAAATATACTTTAAAACCACTCAAATTAATAATTTATCACTATTAATTATTTCGATTAAAAAAGTTGTTTTTTAATTATAATTAATAATTTTCACTATTCATCAGAATATGAAAGTTATCCGAAAAGTACCAAAATTTCACCTTAGGCTAAATTCGATACTCCGAATCCAAAAATGAAGTTCATTTTGAAATATAAGATTTACAGAATTTTAAAAAGTGGTTATTACTATTCATAACGACTAGTTTTAATAATATTTTAATAGCATATCATTGTTTAGTGAAACTCGTTATTGCGTACTACACACGCTATCGAGGAAGGTCGCGATTGCGTGTATGCAAGGCAAGTCAAGGATGCGTGTTGTGCAAGCTCCTTTTGGTGTAGCGTACAACACAAGACATTAGTGAAATAAAAAGAATATTTTTCATAAAATCTCGGGCTGTTACACTCATGACACTCTAGGGCGTCACATGAAACATGTATATACATCTTAGTGAGTAGAAAAGTATTCACTTTCTCTATATATGAAAATGAAATAGTCTTAAGTGCTAAATGTAATTATAATTTTATGGTTATAAGATATTTTTTATTGGTAGAATTTAATACATAAAATTCTTATTCTCATTGTTTTATGAAGTTTTTATTACCAAAATAAAACAGAATATATTTATATTTATCAAATAATATTTCTAATTTGGGTTTAAATATGGTTTTACCTTAGAAATGGAGTTTTGTTAAATAGTCCATATTTGATTTATGAAATAGTTTATGCCTTATGGCCTTGTTTGTTTACTTAATACATGTTTGTGAATTGATTTGGAAAATCACATTTGTTTTACAAAATAAAACCAAAGGGGTTTAATGGCTTACTTGAATTTTGGTTATATTAAATTGGATTAGTTTTTAAATTATTTTTAAACTAGTTTATAAGTTTTCATGGATAAAAGCCTTAAGTAGATTCAAGGTGGTATCCTACTAGGTTTCATGCCTCACACCATTATTGGGACCTTCTTCGGTATTTTCTAATTTCATTTTTTGAATCATAGTTTTCTAAGTCAATCGGTTTTTCCTATAATATTTATGGAATAAAGTCATGTTTTTAAAGGGTTTTACATTAGAAAGAAATTATTTCACGCATAGGTTATATTTGATGGTCCCATGTTAAGGATTGAATCTTTATTTGATATCGAACACATATACAAACATATTACTCCCCAAATTATGTGCTTTATAATTTATGTATGATTTCTCACATGATGGTATATTTCATGATTATTTATTCACATTATTTATTTATGGTGTATTCATTGAAATTTTGACTATGATTTCATGTCACATCACATGTACTATTTATATTCTTTGTAATGTGAATATGAAGTATTATTATTATTTGATATTAAAATTATTTAGAAATGTTAGAAAATTCTGAAAAATGAAGAATTTTATATTAACACCATTTAATTGTTAATAATAAAAATCACATTGGAGGTAATACATCATTATGGATGAAAATTTTAACTATATCCATGAATGTTAGGGAATAATTCTCTATGTTGAAATTCTTAATGGAATAGGTGACATCTCATGTGTTTCCCTTTATTCTTGAGTTCATTCCCTCTCATTCCACATCCTCCTAGACTTATATCTCCCTCACTGTCAAACCTTTTGATGTTAACTATCGATATTTTATGGTCTCTAGGAATTAAGAAATGTCAAAACTTCCCAATAGGCATGCATAGTGCAACATAGTAGTTATAATTTGGGTATAGTCAGTATGTTGGATCGACATATTCTTCCCATGATATGTTCAAAGAGGAACATTTTTCAATAGAATGTGTTCATGGAAACTATAATACCTGGAAGTTTCCACATTGACATTACCTCACTTATAGAAATAACATCAAGACTTGATCGTTTCCATTTTTGATGGGGTCCAGGCACTCTTAATCTTCAAATAGAGAGTCTTATTAGTAAAAAGGAACACTCAATAAGTATAATTTTCTTCAATGTTCATTTCAAGCTATCATTTAATGTTTATTTGGAACCTTAACCTATATTGAATCCTGTGTACAATCTATTTTTTATATTTCATTGAAGTGCATCACTAAAAAAATGAAATGTCTCTTGAATAATGCTAGTTATACATAACTTATAAAGGATCATGAAGATTCAATTGATGCACTCCATAATGTTTGTGGTCATCTGTTCATACATATTCCCCCCATAATATTCCATTATATGAATTTCTTTTGGAATATTCATCAAATAATCATAAACTCCAAGACAATCCCTATGTATTTTATTAAAATATTGTTTAGACCTTCATTGATTTGGCTCATATGATACATAGAAGGTATCATATTTCATTCCAAATAATTTTATCATTATGTTTAAATAGTAAAAAATAAAAAAGGGATTGTATACCAAGCCTCTTGATTTCCATCTTCATTGGATCATCATAGAATGTTTTTTTACAAATTGATGAAATTTTTCTAATTCAATACTGATTATTTGAATTAAAGGGTCTCCATGTATCTGAATCCACATTGATTTCCTCATTGGTTACTCGATGATGATCCTATATAAAACAGAAACCCTGAATTTGGGTGAATTTATTATTGATACATTCAAAAAACCAATGCCACGATTCATAATTTTTCTTATCCAGAATTTCAAATGAAATCATAAAAGGTGAATGGTTTCATATTGTGTTTCCTTAATGAAATATACATCCATGTATTTTTCATATATAAATGTTTAGTCAATATATATTAACTATTTAAAAAAATAAAATGAGGCAATATTGGGTAGGAATTACCACAAAAACAAATGAAATTTGACATGATATTGATCATGTTTGTTATCATGAGATGTAGGTTTATTCGTATCAGTATGGAAGATGACTTAGTCATTGTGTCTCAGTATGGATAAAAATTGTTGAAACACTTAGAACGAGTCTAAATGACCATTTTACTTGATAATTACCTTCTATTTCGCCATCCATGACTTATTAAAGAAAATTTTATAACATTTTGATTTCTATATTTTCTCTTGATAAAGGGATATGGGAATATATTTCTAGGTCATAATCCTCACAATGATACTAGATGACACAAATTCATCATCCAATGAAGTGTGATCTTGTGTCATGTTTGGATGAACATGAGTATGATCCACCTCAAACATATAAATTATATATCCTACAAATACAATATTAGGAATCTTCCTCAAGAAGAAACTACCATAGTCCCCATATTTATCACATCGTATGATTCATTTTGTATGAATTCATTCAGGAACTAAATATCTACAATGTGTCTCAGTATGAAATCTTTTTAGTATGTTTTAAATTTCATATTTACTTGGAAATTCCCTTCAAAAATATATTTTTTTCCAGCTCCCTAAACCTATCCTCCACACCAGTAGGAAAATTTCTTTTAGGTGTGACAAAATTCTAGTCAAATGTATAAAAATGTTCCATTTCTTTTGACCAAGATACGAAGAGTGGTGGATGATTTATTGTGGGTCAAGGTTGCATTAAAACTACTTAATTTCTTGAAACTTCCTACCCAACTAATGTGGTTTCCTCCTCATCACCATTTTTGTCTCCATCTCTTCCATCATTACAAAATTCATCATCAAAAATCATAATTAGATTTATATCTGGAAGATCATCTAGGTTTTATACTTTCACATTATAGGGAATAAAATCATTTTCTTAGGATAGACCTTCTTCAAACACTATTATATGTCTACATATTCGTAAAATTGGACGTTTCTATTGTACACTATAAACCTCAACATATACCTCCATCATGGAACCATATGACCATTGGGAAATTAAAGTTATTGATTAAAACAAGTTATCATCAACAAAAAATGGATAATCTAGTTTCCATAGTGTAGCTAAGAATTTCAAATATTTCAAACCAAGTGTGCAAAAAATATTTTTATCATGCACCAATTTCTGATCGAGTCAAGATCAATGTGGTGTTTTGGGTTTTACCCCTAGGTACCTCTGTGCTAGAGGCACATCAATTTGTAGTATCAGGACAATGATTTAATTTCATAGATAACCTCATGAAATTAAACATACCAAAATATTTGAATGTATTATTATATTCAATAATATGACACTATTTTTTTATAGTTCAATTTTTAATCTTCCTAAAGGTATGTAAAATTTTTTATAAAGAGACTACAAATCATCAAAATCATATCCATCAAGAGTTTCAAACCAAGCATGCAATAAGGTATGAATCATCTAAATCACGTGAGTAATAAATCATGTGTGTAGTTAAACCTTTTTTTATTCCAGTTAGCCATCGTTGATCCTAGGTTAATTCTATGTCCATATAAATTTAACCAATCAGTAGTCATTTTTTAATAACAAGATAACCATGAGTTATTCATTACTAAGTCGGTAGTTATGTATTCATTAATTAGTAGTTCTTGAGTACTTAGTTTAATGTTAATTAATAGATATCAAGTAATTGCATTATAGTTAATTAATACAGAATTAATAGTTAATCATTAAGGATTTATTAGTTAATCATATGTTATTAATTTGTTATTTATTAGCTAATAATTAGTTACAAATTATTTAATACTATATTAATTATTCCTTAGTCATTCATTAATCATTACTGAATCATAAATTAATTAATAGATGTCCAGTAGTTTATAGATAATTATTAGTTCATTAATATTTAATCATTAAGTAATTATTAGTTAAAAATTCTTTTATCATTAGTTAATTATATTTTATTCATTACATAATCATTAGATAATAATTACTGAAGTATTAATTAATCCTATATTAATTGTGCGTTAATCGTTAATTAATCACCGGTTAATCACTAGTTAATTAATAAATATCAATTACTTACTTTAGAGTTAATTATTAGTTAATTAATAATTAATCATTAAGTAATTATTAGTTAATCATGTTTTATTTATTAGTTGGTGATTAGCTAGTCATTACATAAGTATTAGTTAATCCTATATTTATTATGAATTAACCATTCTTTAATCACTAGTTATTCATTACATAATTATTAAATATAATGCGCTTACATTATAGGTAATTATTAGTTAATTAATATTTAATAATTAAGTAGTAATTTGTTAATCAGCAGTTAATCATATGTTATTCATTTTTTAATTGTTATCTAATCATTATATAATCTTTATTTAGTCCTATATTAATTATTCCTTAATCATTCAGTAATCAATAGTTTATTATTACTTAATTAATAGATTTCAAAAAGTTACTTTATAGATAATTATTAGTTAATTAAAAATTAAAAATTAATTAATTATTAGTAAATCATTTTCACTCATTAGTTACATATTATCCAATCATTGGTTAGTTATTGATTAAATCTATATTAATTACACCTTAATCATTCATTAATCACATGCTCATAATTTGTTAATTAATAAATATTATGAAGTTACTTTATAGTTAATTAAAATTTAATAACTAGCTGATCAATAATTAATGATTAGTTACTAATTATGCAATCATTAATTAATCATTTATTATTAACTTTTTATTTTATCTAATAATTAGTTAATAATAACTTAATCCTTAATAAATAATTCCTTACTCATTATGTAACTAATATCAATTCACAATATAGTTAATATTAATTCCGAATTATGTTAGAAAAATTTAAAAACTACTATATTATAGAAATAATAATCTTATTAAAATAATAAATCTATCACTATGACTAATTATAATTCATTTACTCAAAAGTCATAAATAATTAATAATATATTATTTACTTAAATTAACTATTATTTTTAAAATAAATATATTTAACTAAATGAAATTGTAAATTACATATTATAAACTAACTAAAAACTTAACATTTAAAAAACTAAATTACTTTAAAATAAATAAGAAAAGATACCTCTAAATGAAACATCACAAAATTTGGAACTCCATTTAGACAACCAAAATCGTCACTCACAAAGTATGGAGAAGTCTACAGAGAGTGGGAGTGGATTTAGTGAGGGAGGGGGTGAAATACGTGAGGAGAAGGTGGCGGGGCGGGTACCCATTAATAGTGGTTTGGTGTAAATGTAGTATCGGTGATGCTTCCATTAACTTGTCTTCGATCTGGGTCGATGAGAGGCAAAGGCATCATCAACCTTTATACCTTTCAAATAACCAAAATGTGGCATCATTGATCTAACATTTCCACATTAATTTAAAAAAATTTAACCTTGAATTATATTACAATTTTTTTAAGAAATCGTATATAAAAAACATTTATTTTTAGTCTTTAATGTCATTATTTTTAAAATGGTTATATTTTTGATGGTTAGTAAATTCTTGTATTGCCTGAATTTTTTTCATGATGTGAGTATTTTTTATTATTGATGGGATATTTACCCATAAATATGAATCCTAATGATTTTGATTTGAGTTTATTTTAAATTTAATCTATTTTAAGTCATATTTTTATATTTTTTACTATATTTTTGTTATTTATAACCTTTAGAAATTAAATCTGACTAATTTAGTTATTAATTTATTCATTAATACAAAGTAGATGAATTGTTTCAAATGGTATAATAAATTAGTAATTTCTTTTCTACATCTAGTTCAAAACTCATGTTAGTATTATAATTTATTTATAACACCCTTAAATAAATTATAAGATAAATATATTAATCTAAAAAGGGTTATAAATTTAAAACTAGAGATAATTAAAAAATATATTTATATTATTTGAAGGAAAAATATATTTCTGTCTTGTGTAAGTATTTTCAAACAATAATAACATATCAAACTTTTTTAATGAATAAATTTTATTATATTTATAAAAAATTATTTTATATTTCCTTTAGAACTTTTATTTTCTTATTTTAAAAAAAATAAAAAAATAAAAAAATCAACTCACCCAAATTCAACTATATGAACAATAGTTAAAGATAACTATCTTATGATCTAGAAATCATGTTCCATGTTGCTCGACCCAGCTAATCATTTCTACAGTTTCATAGGTTATAAATTTCTAAAATTAGAATGTGTTAACAATGAGTACCAAATGTTTAACATTGTTTCCATAAACCACATGGAAAAATTATGTCAGAGAAGTCTCGACTAGACCGTTCTTTAAGAATTGATTGCCTATTTTATCACTTATAAAAGTTATATTTCATAAAAAATACATATCATTAAAAATCATATATTAATATCTATGTATATTTTAAAATTTTATAAATATAATATATTTTATTAAATATGAATTATATTACAATAAATATATATTTATAATTAATATATAAGATATTTATTGAAGAATTACTTCTTAAATAATTTGAAATGAATATTAATTAATAAAATTCTATTTATTAACGAGTAATAGTCATTTAATAATAATTACATTGAATAAAAATTCAATAAATTAAAGAATTATATAAGATAATTTGAAAATATAAATATGACATAAAATGATTGTACCTTTTGATCTAAGTGTCTATTTAGACATAACCACATATCAAAAAGAAAGTTAAAAAAAATATTTATGACGTAGTGATTATGTAGGAAACCCTAATTAGTTCATTTTTGAGGTCAAAAAGTCCTAGGACTCCAAAACACTGGTTTTTTTTCATGGAATCCAAATTTTTTAACATTCTATACAAATTCAGTATTTTTTATGGGGTCTTCTTATAACGACCCAAAATTTTGAATATTATTTGTTTCCTAAATTTGTGTGTTATTTCATTTTATACTCTACAAAACTATATCCTTTAATTAATGAAGTGATACTATTAGGTTTCGACTATTATATGACTGTTGGTCAATATGACCATTTGAAACTGAACACTTAACGTTACAATTATTGCCTATAAATACAAGTGATCTTGGATAATTAATATAGAAAGAAGAGTCAATGGCCTAATCCAGTAGACTCGGGCCGTACAAATCCCATCTTTTAGAGCTTGGGAAGGAGGTAGTGTCTTTGGGATTTTCTCTGAACCAAACCCATGCTGAGCTTCAACATGTGAAACTTTAACAGAATCACCTAAGGGATAAGTTCAAGCTGATAGAAATCACTAATCGTGAAATGTTGTCTAAGCCACCCCAATATTCTATCACTATAGAACACCTTACACTTAGGTCATATGTAGTTGTTATAAGGGGCTATGTAACAAGACCATAGTTACGTTGTGTAATACTTTTTTATAAATAAATTTTTTATTTTTTCTTATGTTAAATTTTTGGAATTCAAATGTTCGGATAAATGTAGGATGAAGATCCTTATTATTGGATAATTTTGGAAAAACGAATATTTTAAAATATTTTTTTATACTTTAGAAAATTAATAATGTGAAATGATTATCAAATAATAGTCTTCTATAGTTGTGATCAGAATTAAATTTAGAGTCGAATAAGATCAACTTGTTTTTTAGTAAAGTATGAATAGTTACATACCCTTATGAATAGTAATGAATAGTAAATCAGCCAAAAAATTATAAACATCACCCATTAATGTATAAATATAATGTAGAATTCTTAAAAGTGAAAAAATGATCATAGTATCAGTTTTGTTAATTTATATGTCATAAATAATATAATTACAATTTTATATTTAATTTGATCATTTAAAACGGAAATTTGAATTCATTAAATTTAATCATAAATTTTTACATTATTGTCTTATGGTTATATGATAATTTTATGGTCCCTTTATTACATTTTCAATGTGTAACAAAACAAGATATAGTTTTAGAGTTGTTTTTTTGAATAAATAATGATTTTATTTAAAAATTATATTAAAATTATTAAAAAATTTATTTTAATAAAATGGAGTTCAATTTTTATTTCAGAGCCTCGATATTAGGTTATCATAAATTTTTGGAATTTTTCCAAAATAGTTGAATTTTTGGGGAATAGTAAAAATACAGTTTTGTGTTTTGGGTGTTTAATGACATCATTGATGATGTAATCATGATGTAAGAAATCTGGTTGACTTTTGAATAGTAATAGATGTTATGAGGTGTCCCAAGTGGCCAATACCATTGGAAAATATCATCAGAAAGCCCATGGTATTGCAAATACCACCAATGAGGTGTCCCTTGAAAATTAATTAGATATTCCCTATCCTTCCCTATAAATACCAAGACACTCCCTCATTAATTTCATTCAAAAATATTCCTCAAAGAAGCTAAGGTGGTTTTTCCTCCCAAGGAGTCCTCCCAAGGTGCCCACATGCCCACAAGTTCTCAACCATCAAGCTTTAAAAGTTACTCTTCAAGGTAAGGGAATTGTTCACCGTTCACTTTTAAGTATTGACTTCCTTTATGTTATGACTTCTAGTTTTAATTTTATTATGTGGGGATATGTTCTTCTATATAATTATTACTATAAATTTCATGTTCAATTTATGAGAGACCCTTTACTCTCTCATCAACTGATTTTCAAATTTTTTAAGTGATGCCGTGAGGCTACCGAATTTTCATAAAAAAATCACATCTTCTATTTTCTTTCGAGTTTGGTTTTCATATGGTATTTCATTAAAATATCCATACCATTTTCTTATTTATTTTTATTATATACCCATACTATATTATGAGTTATTTATGAGTGGGTGAATCATGTCCCTTCTCTTTTTAATGTTTTCTGAAACCATGTTATATATCCATTAGGCTGCAGAATTTTCATCTCAAAATCTCTATATTTTTCTCAAGAAATTTTCTTTTTTTATTTATGTGAATAACAAAAAATATTCTCATTTATAATGGTATTAATAAATACATAAAATTGATCTATTTTATTCTTTAATTGACATAGATATAACCGTCACTCCTTTTCCATGCGATATAAATGACATAACGATCATGTTTTTAAGAACTATTAAAACATCACGATATTGAAATGAAACCAGTTTTTTATTCTATTTGGGGTATTTATGAAAATTTTTATTATGATTTATGTGGATCACATGATATTAAAGACATATTAAGGGTGCAGCTTGATTTCTCACCAATGGATTGGGTCAAGAATTTAATCTCTAGAGATGAAAAGTTTCACGATACATTGGTGAATAACCTTGGTAATTATTATGACACCATGGTTATTAACCTTATTGATATGTTCATGAATTTCTAAATTAAATTTTTTAGCCACATATTCAAGTTATGACTCAAGTTATATTCATTATGAAATTCCTCTACTTCCATTTCTCATGTCTATGTTTTTTATCAAGTTCTTATTGATTTCACCAGTAAACTGATTCCATTGTTTTCCTTACTAGGCCTTCTTCTCACCCTTTACATTGATGTATGTCTCCAGGTTATGAGATGCAATAATTGTACTTAGAAATAACTTATGATTAATACCAACAAGTGTATTAGAATAATGTTTTATGTTTTCATGTTTGATGTTCCTGATTTCCAAGACACTAGACCTTAAAAATCCTCTGTTTGTAAAATTTATTGAAAAGCTATGTAGTAAAAAGGTAGAATTCCATAGTTTGTATAAATGGATAGTTTAGATATTAATTGAAATTATGCTTTAAAAATTTTATGAAGAACACTATATGAAATTTTACTTATATAAAAACATCTAGGTATTTTGGTGAATATTGATTAAGTTGTTTATCAAGAAAATACATCCCTGTCTGGATACGCGAATGTAGAGGCGGCTCTGGAACAGATTTACCAAGGTGTGAAAATTATGACAAGGAGTTTTGGGCTTGAATCGGGGTATCCTGGTACATGACCATGATCCTTAATCCACTCTTGGTTATGACACTCCAAGGGGATATGTTTGGTTAATCATAAACTTTTTATGAATCATTATGAAGGATTTGTAGAGAAATTTAATTATTTAATGAATAAAGTTTTATGACATAAAATCATTTATAGTTAAAAGATTCTTAAATTAAATAACCTTCTCACTAAGGTTTTATTCTTTTAGAAAATGGTGGGCAATAGTAGGAACTCTGAAAATGGTGATCGCAAGGGAAAATGCACTGACGACCCTCCGTTAGAAGCCAGAAGGGAAACTTTCATGCAAATGTTGAACCAAATAACTCAAATTATGTGAAATAACTTTAATCAAGATGAGAGACCAGTCTCACCATGAATGAAAAAACATTATATTGAGTCTCTTATGTGTAAATGTGCACAAACCTTCAGTGGATCTATTGACCCATTGATTGATGAATAGTAGATCAGCTCTATCGAGTAGATCTTTTCTTTGCATTTTTGTTCTGATCAAGATAAAGTTACCTTGGTTGTTTATTTCTTAGAGGGGGAAGCTGAAATGTGGTGGGAAATGATTAATAACACAAGAAAAAGAGTTTAAGTTGAATCTATGGACTGGGAAGAGTTCATATGGATATTATTCAACAAGTATTTCCCTCGATCGATAAGAACAAGAATATAGAAGGAGTTTCTCGAGTTGAATCTAGCCAACCAAAATTATGATAGCTATTAAGATATCATGTGAAGTGAGATGAAAGTTGAACTAGTGTTTTTTGAGACGTAGTGGTATCATAAATCCAATGATAAGAAATGATCGATGGATCCAAGATTAGGGAGGATCATTAATTAGGTATGAGGAGGTAATCATGTACAATGTGAAACATGTAATAAATGTGGGAAGAAGTATTCGGGGGAACTGCTTGCTAGGGAGCGGGAAGTGCTACAAGTGTGGTAGAGATAGCCACATTGTGTGGAATTTTTGGATTGAGTTGAAGCCACAACTTCCCAACACTAATGAAGAGGGGAAAATGGTGCATGACCTAACTGACATCTAATGTTATAAGTGTGGAAAACATGAGAACTTTTCCAATCACTATCCAAATTTGAGGGCAGTGGAGGGAAATCACCATTAGCCTCAACAACGGCCATGGGAACAGGGTCATACTTTGGAAATCACTATGGCCAAAGTTCTTGCACCAAATGATGCGGTGGAAGGTACTCTTGTTGTTATCTCAAAGCTAGAAAGTACTTTGTTTGATTATGGTTCTACACATTCCTTTATTTCCTCCATGTTTGTAAAGAATTTAGAATCAACACCCGATTTTCTAAAAGCGGAGTTATCAAAAAATAATCCTAGTGGGTTTATCCAATAATTTTCAGTGTTTAGGAACTCTATTATTTAATTTAGTGATCACAATATTATCACAAATCTAGTATTCATTTAAATTCTTTAATTTTACATTATACTAGGGATGGACTGACTCTCAATGTATAATGCTAAGATCAAATGCAGAAGCAAGGAAATATCAATAGTCTTGAATGAAAAACCGACAGTTATCTTCTAAAAAGAGATATCCCAACCTGATATTTGTCTAGAATAACATCCTATATCATTATTTATATATTTGATCGGTGAATAATAAGAAGTAAATGAGAGTTTGAGGATAGAAAATTTCCCCATCGTCTAGGAATACGTTGACGTATTTCTTGAGGAGTTACCCAAACCTCCCATAGAAATAGAGGTAGAGTTCTCCATTGAACTCATTCCTAGATCCCATCCGATATCAAAGACCCCATATAGGATGAAAAATGTGGAGATGTAGGAGTTAAAGAAACAACTCCAAGATCTTTTGTATAAGGGTTTTATCTGACCGAGTGTGTCTCCTTAGGGAGCACCTGTTCTCTTTGTGAAGATGAAGGATGGATCAATGCAGCTATGCATTGATTATAAGGAATTAAATGGGTTCACAGTAAAGAATGAATACCCTCTTCCAATAATTAATGACTTCTTTTACCAACATCATGGTGCTCATTTCTTGTCTAAAATTGATCTTGAATATGGTTATCATCAGTTGAGGGTGAAGAATTAAGATATTCCAAAAACTGCATTCTGATCAACATATGGGAATTATGATTTTGTTCTTATGCCCTTTGGGCTAACTAATGCACCTGCCATTTTTATGGATTTGATGAATATAGTCTTTAAGGACTACCTTGATAACTTTGTGGTAGTTTTTATTGATGATATTTTGATATATTCCCAAAGTCGTGAGGAGTATGAGGATCATCTAAGGGTTATTTTGAAAACTATAGGGAAGGAGAGGCTTTTTGGAAAGTTTAGTAAATGTGAATTTGGGTTACAACAAGTTTCTTTCTTGGGGCACATTGTTACCAATGACGGAATCATATTTGACACTGCAAAGAAAAAAAAATAGAGTATTGGGCTTATCCTACTACAATAAGTGAGATTCGTAGTTTCCATGGATTAGAGGGATATTATAGGAGGTCTGTGAAATACTTTTCACGAATTTCTAATTCAATAACCAAGTTAACTCAAAAAGGGTTCATGTTCATCTTAAAAAAAGGAGTGTGAGGAATGTTTCCAAGGGCTAATGAATATATTGGTTACTACACCCATGTTAACTCTACCCTCAAGTGGAGAAGGATTCTTTATTTTTGGCGATTTATCTCTGAAAGGGCTTGGGTGCCTCCTCATGAAAAATGAAAAATTCATTTCTTATACATCTCAAAAGTTGAAGACTCATGAGAAAAACTATCCTACGCAGGATCTGGAGATGGTTATGGTTGATTTTTCTTTGAATATATGGAGGCACTATATTTTTTGGGAGAAATGTGATATATACACAGACCATCAATGTTTGAAGTATATTTTCAGACAAAAGTAATTGAACATGAGACAAAGGAGATAGTTGGAAATCTCAAAGACTGTGATTGTTCAATTCATTATCATCATAAAAGAGCAAACAAAGTCACTGATGCATTAAACATTAATGACCCAGTTGTTCGTTCCATGACGATGATTCAAAGATATCCTTTGATCAATGACCTAGTAATGATGGACATTGGAATTATAAGGGAAGGGACATTATCATCCCTATCCCAAATGATTTATCAACCATCATCAGTAGAGAATATCAAGAAATCTTGGAAAGAAGATCCTTCGTTATAGAAAATGTTTAAGGCTGTGAATGATGGGAAGTTTCCTAAGTTCAATATTGATCAAGAAGGTGTATTGAAATTTCATAAAAGACTATGTGTTTCTTCTATTCCGGAAATAAAGGAGCTGATGGATGAAGCTTATTGCTATAATTTCTTTATACATCCAGGAACCACAAAAAATGTATAGAGGCCTTCATGATCATTATTGGTGGGATAATATGAAAAGGGAGATTGTTGACTAAAATTCAAGGTGCCTTGTATGTTAGTAGGTGAGGGAAGATCAACAACTTCCTAAAGGGGTATTACAACCACTACAGATTCCAGCATGGAAGTGGGAAAATATAACTATAGACTTAGTCATTGGTCTCCTGAGAACTTCCAAAGGAAACAATGTGATATGGGTTATTTTCGACTGTCTCACCGAGACTACCCATTTTATCTCTATTAAAAAATATTTATCTCTTTATAAACATGCCAATATTTACTTAAAATAAGTGTTAAGGCTGCATGAAGTTCCACTTTCTATCATATATTATCGTGATCCAAGGTTCACATCAAAATTATGGAGAAGTATTCAACATGCTCTGAATGCTGAATTGAATTTCAGTACATCCTATCACCCCAAAATGATGGACAATTTGAATGGTCTATTTAAACCCTCGAGGATATTCTGAGAACATTATCAATGGAATTTAATGGTGTATGGGATCAACATATCCCTTTAGTTCAGTTCTCTTACAACATAGCTTATACTCGAGCATTCAAATGGAATCCTATAAATCTCTATACGGTAAGCGATGTACAAATCCTACTTTTGGGCATGAAGTTGGGGAGAGAAAGAATCTTGGGAGTTATATTATGAAAGAGATGACATAAAAGGTCCATCCCATCCAGTAACACATTATGACAACTCAGTGTAGGTAAAAGAGCTATACCGAAAACTATCAAAGGGACTTTAAGTTTTATGTTGGTGACAAATACTTTCTTCTAATTTCACCTTGGAAGAGAGACATGAGGTTTTGGAAGAAAGGGAATCTCAGCCCTAGGTACATTTTACCCTATGAAATCCTTGATCACGTGGAAGTAGTGGCCTATCGACTTTCACATCCTACAAATCTAGCAGAAGTTCATGATGTCTTCCACGTATCCCTCTTGAGGAAGAAAATACCTGACCCGTCACATGTACTAAATCCAGAGGGGGTACAACTAGAACATGACCTCTCTTATGAGGAGCATCTGGTAGTGATCTTGGATCATAGTGACAAGGTTATATGTAACAATATTACCCACCTTGTTAAGGTTTTATGGAGAAACCAAAAATGCAAAGAAGCTATGTCGGAACTAAAGGAGTCTCTGAGGCAGAAGTACCCACACCTTTTCTCTTCTTCTATTATGAGTTTAAATTTCAGGGATGGAATTTCTTAAGGGTGAAATAATGTAACAACCCGAACTTTTGAATAATATTTGATTCCTAAATTTGTGTTTTATTTCATTTTATACTCCACAAAACTATATCCTTTAATTAATGAAGTGATACCAATGGGTTTTTACTATTATATGACCACTGGTCAATATGAACATTGTAAACTAAACATTTAAAGTTACAATTATTGTTTATAAATACAAGTGATGTTGGTTAATTAATACAGAAAGAAAAGTCAATGGCCTCATCTAGTAGACTCAGGCCGTACGAAGCCCATATATCAAAGCTTGGAAAGGAGGTAACATCTTTGGGATTTTCTCTTGACCAAGTCCAAGCTGAGCTTCAACATGTAATGATTGAATGGAATTAGCTAAGGGAGAAGTTCAAGCTGGTAGAAATCAGCATCAAGCAATGTCTTCCAAGCCACCCCAAGATTCTATCACTATAGCACACCTTACACTTAGGTACCTTGAAGGTTTTATAAGGTTCTATGTAACATGACCTTAGTTGTGTTGTGTAATAATTTCGTAAAAATACAATTTTTATTTCTTATTATGTTAAATTTGGGAATTTCAAATTTCCAAATAAATGAAGGATGAAGTTCCATATTATTGGTGAAATTTGAAAAAAGGTGTATTTTAAAATATTTTTTGTAAACTTTAAATAATTAATAATGTGAAATGATTTTTAAAAAATGGTCTTCAATAGTTGTGGTCAATATAAAATTTAGAGTCTAATATGATCAACCTGTTTTTTAGTGAATAATAAAGTATGAATAGTAACATGCCATTCTGAAAAGTAATGAATAGTAAATCTGCCAAAAAATATAATCATCACCCATTAATGTATAAATGTAATATAGACATCTTAAAAGTAAAAAAAAAAGATCATAGTATAAGTTTTGGTATTTTTATATGTCATAAAAACTTCATTTATAATTTTATAATTAATTTAATAATTTAAGATGGAAGTTTATTTTCATAAAATTTAATCATAAAGTTTTACTTTATTATCTTAAGGTTTTACGATAATTTTATGTGCCCTCGATTACTTTTTCAAGGTGTTACAAAACAAGTTATAGTTTTAGAGTTGTTTTTTTGAATACATAATTATTTTATTTGAAAATTAAATTAAATATATATATATAATTATTTTTATAAAATGGTGTTCATTTTTTAATTCAGAGCATCGATATTAGGTTATGGTAATTTTTTGGAATTTTTATGAAATAATTGAATTTTTAGTGAATAGTAAAAATACAGTTTTGAGTTTTGGGTGTTTAATGACATCATCGATAATGTAATCATGACGTAATAAATCTGGTAGACTTTTTAATAGTAAGATATGTTATGAGGTGTCCCAAGTGGTTAATATCATGGGAAAATACCATGGGCAAGCCTATGGTTTTTCAAATACCACCAATGAGTTGTCCATTGGAAATTAATTAAATATTCCCACTCATTCCCTATAAATACCAAGCCATTCCCTCATTCATTTCATTCCAAAATCCTCCTCAACTAAGCTTGGTTCTTTTTACCTCCCAAACAGCCCTCCCAAGGTGCACTCAATCCACCATGGTCGCAACCTTCAAGCTTTCGAAGTTACTGTTCAAGGAAAGGGAACCGTTCACCCTCTACTTTTAAGTTTGGACTTCATTTTTGTTAAGTCTTCTAGTTTTCATTTTATTATGTGGGGGTATGTTCATCTATATCATTCATAATATCCATTTAATGTTCAATTTATGAGAAATCCTTTCTGTTCTCATCAACTTATTTTCTGAAATCTTATGTGATGTCGTGAGGCTGCCAAATTTTTGTAAACGAAATCGCGTCTTCTCTTTTCCATCTAGTTTCATTTTCATATGGTATTATCTTAAAATATCCATACCATAATATTATTTATTTTTTATTCTATGAACATATTTTATTATAAGTTATTTATCAGTGGGTGACTCTTTTAACCTCTATTTTCAATGTTTTTTAAAACCATGTTATATAGCCGTTATGCTCCAGAATTTTCATCTCAAAATCTCTTTATTTTTCCCAAGAAATTATATTTTATTGTTTATGTGAATACCCAAATATATTTTCATTTCTAGAAGTATTCATCAATAAATAAAATTTATCTATTTTATTCTGAAATTGACATGCATATAACCATAAATCTCTTTCCATGGGTTATAAATGACATAATGATCAAGTTTCTAAGAACTATTAAAACATCCTGATTTTGAAATGAAACCCATTTATTTTATTCTCTATAGGTTATTTATGAAAGGTTTGATTATTATTTATGTGTATCACATGAAAGAAAACATATTAAGGGTTCCCCTTGATAGAACTCCAATGCATTGGGTAATGAATTTAATCAATAGAGATGATAAGATTCATGATACCTTGGTGAATAACCTAGGTAATTTTTCGAGACCTTGGGGATGAACATTAGTGATATGTTCATGAATATCTAAATTAAATGTTGAAGCCGCATATTCAAGTTAATATTCAATTTATTTTCATTATGAAATGACTCTACTTCTATTTTTCATGTCTATGTTTGTTTATAAAGTTCTTATTGATTCCACAAGTAAAATGACTACCTTGTTTTCCTTACTGGCCATTCTACTCACCCTTTCCTTTGATGTATGTCTCCAGGTTATGAGATACAATAATTTTACTTTGAAAGAACATTTTATGAAGCCCTAAAAGTGTATTATAATAATGGTTTATTTTTTCATGTTTTATATTCCTGATTTCCATGACACTAGACTTTAAAGATCCTCTGTTTTTAAAATATAATGAAAAGTTATATAGTTAAAAGGAGGGATGCCATAATTATTGTCTTTTGTTAGTGGATAATGAATTTATTAATATTTTCCCAATGCATTGGAGGTATATATAGGACTCAACCATCATATAATTTAAATTATAAATGTGTATGACACAATATCATAAAATATTCACCATATCAAAACACGTGAAAAGAAATTATTTACAGAAACATTTCATCCAAACATAATCTATTGAAAAGAATTTTTTTTCATAGTCATTTCATCATTTCATCATATCATAACTAGTGGGAAAATAATATAGTTTCATAAGAATTATTTCATCATAAAAATAAACCATTCAAATATAAATAAAATTAATTGTATCCTTTGATCATATCGCTAGTAAAGTATAAATAAAATAAAAGGATATCATCTTAAATAGAAAAGGATTTAGAAATATCATATGGAACATTTATTGAAAAAATATACCTTCCACTTTGAAAATCACTTTTTGAAAACATAAATCATTTTCAAAATCCAATTCTTTGAAAATAACCTAAGAAAATTATAATGGAAGGTATAAAAATCATTAAAATCATTTCATAAGAAAAGAACCTTTATAATTTGTAAAAAAATTTATAACATGATAATTTGGAAAATAATTATATTTGAAAATAACTTTTATAACTTATAAATGAATCTCGAATTAAAATAATGGTCATCATGGTGGGATATTATATTTATGTTGTACACATTAAAACAAAGATTTTGTTCTTGTTTTTGAAAAATCCAAAAATGAATTATTTATAAAATGAAATAAATATTTATTTCAAAAAAAATTTTAAAAATAAAACACAGATACAAATATCATTAAAAATCATTTGAATATAAAAACCCATTTTTATAAAAAGTGTTTTTAGAAGAAAAAGGGTTTTCAACTGAAGAGGGAAATGAATACAATTTTTCTTAAAATAGTCTTTTGAAATATTGAGTGCATGAAGAGAGGAAAACAAAGGGAAAATTTTATTCTCCTGATATTAATAGAAGATAATAAAATTTAAAAGTTCCCTAGGAGATAGATCGTAAGTTTTTATCATTGGAATCATAATTATAAACAATCCTAATAAAATACTAGATTTAATGTAATACAATTACTACTTTTTTATCAGTGAATCATAATCCCCATGTAATAATGAAATTAAAGGATACTTATAATGTTATTAAACTATGTATATTAATGATACAACATATAAAATTGGAATTATATTCACCTTAAATAAGAATAAAGATGCAAACATTAATTTTTTTCCAAATAATGAAGTTTGAGTGAAAAAAAGCCCTTAACGATTTGGTAATTTATAAAAAGTAAACCGCATGAAAGAGAGATAATAAAATGGTTATTTAAATCAAAAAAAATTAAGTATAATAATCTTAAAATAAATTTCTGGGAATTATATACACCACCTAAAATAAACACATGGTGAATATGGCATATGTCTCATCGAAAAATTTAAAACATATTGAAATCCCTTATCATAAGTCTCAACATCCATCATAAATATAAAAACATACTACATAATAAAAATAATTTTATTATAAATTTACAAAAACAGCATATATATATATATATAATACTATATATGATTTACTTATGACCTTTTTGTAAACTATTTAATAACAATTCCATGTTAATATCACATTTTGTGTAACAACAGTTTTATTTGTTTGAGAATATTTTTATTTTCTATTTATGATAAAAATAATATGAATATGGTTTCATTATATATAAAATTTTATCCATGATATAAATTTTATATTTAATCATTATATAATTATATATATTAAATAACAAAATATAGAGACAGAAAATGAAATACACTATTCATGTAGATGGTAAAATATACGTATGAATTAACATTGTTTCCATTTTATCGATAGATGAAACAGAAAAATGAAAATAATATGATACTATTAAATAATAGTTTTATGTAATATATATCATTTATATTAATTAACTCTACACTTATTACCTTCAATAGAAATAGTTAGTGAAAAATGAATCACATCGCTTCGCTAGACGATAGTCTGCCAGACACACGAACGATGTTATCTGATTCCTCACAGAATGGATAGTAAAGAGACATATGTGATATAATAATTGAAAAAGAGTAATTATGATACAAATATAATATATATTAATTGAATCTAATATTATCACCATCCAAGTAAAACATATATGAAAGAAAGATCAGATTGGTCTATGAGGTAGTAGTTCACCACACACACAAGAAATGTAATTGTTTTACAATAATTTTAGAGGTATGAAGGTAGATGTGGTATTATAATAAAATAGGTATAATATTATCATAAATATTATATATAAAAATTTAATCCATCCTTATATCTAGTTGAGATAGGTGGTTATAGAAAAATAATAACATCAGTTTGCAAGGCTGTAGTTCTCTATACACACGAATGATGATTTCGTAATGCATTTGATAGAAAAGGAGAATGATTTAGGTTATGAAATTAACATAATAACATATCAGTATATGGAATATAAATAGGATATTAAAACTTCATATTTTAATAATAATTTAAATAGGTGGAGGAATAAATATTCTAAAATGATCAATTGGGGACATTACCACATCTTCGCAAAACATCTTTTGGTTTTCATAAAAAGGATTATTAGTTAGTATTTTGAACAAAATAATTCTTCTAGTGTGTGATTATTTACGTAATTAAGTTATTAGAAAATTTAGTTGATTTAAAAAATGGTTTTTGATGTGTGAAGAGGATAGGGTGAGGGGTATCATATTATAAGTGAGGGGAGTGAAACAGTTGTAATGTTTTGAAATGAAATAGGGTTACCCATGTGTTTTACAAAAGACAAGGCTAAAAAAATTTCAATTATCGATAAATATAAATAATTAAAAAAAATATGTCCCTAAAATGGGATTTTGAAAATATTTATGTCATATTTAACCCATATCCTTTTAATTTAACCCTGTAGAAAACCCATTTTAACTTTAACTATGGTAATTAATTATCATTTCTTTTACTATTCATAATAGTAAAAAATTAATTTGAAATTATTAGATAAAATAATTTATAATGATTCCAATATAATAAATTTTTATATATTCCGATCATAAATGGGAAAAAATCATTTTTAAATTAAACCCACAGACGTGACGAGAAAACAATTTTCCTAAGAGAAAATTATCCAAAGTATACAAGATTTTTATATCAAAATTAAATTTTTTAATGATTACAATGACCTAAATTTAATTAATAGATATATAATTAAAATAATTTTATAATTTATTCCATTTTATAATAAAAATTAACCTTATAAATTCATTAAATGAAAAGAAATTTTCAATAAAATCCAGAATTTTCATTATTCATTTGAAAATTGATCCATTTTGAAAAATACAAAAAAAACCATTTTAAGATGATTTTTTGACACGATTTAAAATATAGAGATTAATTTATCATATTATTATTCTATATGTGTTAATATTTATTTTATTGTTTTTCGTAAAAATGGGAAAACATTTTTTTATGAGAATAATATATTCAAAACATATAATGATTTTACTGAAAATTAAATATTCTTAATCAATATTTTTTTATTTATATAAAAAATTATAATTAATATTTTTGGGTTATTCCAATTAATTACTATATATTTGATGTCTAGGTAATAATTATCTTGTTTAAATGAAAATATTAATATTTTTTTCACAGTTTGTTAGAACTTAGTGTTTCTTGTAATGCAAGTATCGAAGAAATTTAATTTATTCAAAATAAAAATAATTCATAAAAAACAGAGCGTTACTTTATACACCCTTAAATAAATTTTATTCTCACAAATTTAACATGTTCTCAATAAATAATGGTTTAAAATTTAAAAATCTTTTGTGGAAAACCAACATCGTAAAAAGGGTTAAAAAATATCCTCTTGAAAAAAGAGAAAGGGATGTATGGAGGTCATCTAGAATAACACATACTAGGTTTCCAAATAGGTGAAATAGTTAAAAAGTGAATATTTAGACATATAATAATATCATAATGTATAATTAATTATGGAGAGTGATATAGATAATTGATTACCATAAAGTGAATGATCATGTAAAAATCAACAACCATAAAATCATAATCAAAAGTGCTGTAAAAAATTTCAATGATATCATAAAAAATGATGGTAAAAAGATTAAATTTTATTTCAATATTATATTCCTTATGTTGAATAATTATCATTAGAATAATTTCTTGGTCTAATTTTATTTTCCTAATCCCAATCTCATGATTTGGTTGTTCTTCGATCAATATCCACTTCATCTCTTACTCTAAGAAATGAATATGAATTTTTTATGCCTGAAGGAGTAATTGATCAAAAGATCCATAATAGAATAATTATTCATTTATTTTTTCTCGATTTATCATCATAATAATATGGTTAACCTAGGTTATATAATATACATAAATATTTATATTGTGATGTAAAACATTAATCTCTAAAATCTTATCCAAATTTCAACGTTAACCATTCTATAAATTGTAAAATTAGAGCGATTCAAAAATTCCAAATTTATAATGAAGGTAACTAAATTTACAAAAATAAACATAACATTAATCCCACAAATATCAATATGTATAATTTAATGTTCACATAATAAATATGTGAATACCTTGTTCATATATTCTCTAGAATCTTGTTATCGAACAAAATTACCATATAACCTCAATGAGAACTTACATGCTTCCTCATTCATTAAATAAAACCATATATTATTAAATATTTTCCATAAATAAAATAATATTTTAAAATACATCAATGATAACAAAAACTACTTTTCCTACAATTCCTTATTCATTTACAAGGTAATCAGTACTACCCAATTTACTTTATTCATATCAATAATCTTATTATCCAAACTAAACACAATTTTATAAATATAAAGAACATATTAATGGATGTATTAACTTAATAAAAATATAACCTTTCCATTAAATCACTTTTCTCATCCATCAGTACCATTTACATTATTATTTAAATGCATAATGAAAAAATATTATGGAATAATCCATTGACCTTTAATGATTATATTGACTAAAATATCACTAATAAAAATATAATTCTTTGAGTACCAATACATTAAAACATTTATAATTTAAAATTATTAATAAACCATTAAACATTCTTCATCAAATTATTAATTAATTATTATTTCTTTTAATATGTCATTTTGAGTCTCTTCATCATCAATAATATAACCATTACTCATACAACCTTGCTGATTCTCTTCATGGGATTTCCCCTTAGGACATCGATTTGCATAATTCCCATACATTCAACATTTTAAACATTCATCCATCAATGATATCATTTTGAGAATATTATTCTCATATATTTCATTATCCAAAAATTTACCTTTTCACCTATAATTAAATGCTCTATGCCCTTATTTTCCATACTCAAAACATCTTATCGTTTCCTTGAGATAAACCGTGGAGCACATATTACCACATTCATAACATATAGGAAACTGAATCTTTTTTCTTTTATGGTATCCACCATATGTACTCTCAAAGAACCCAATCCTTATCTTAATTAGTTATTTCAAGAGTTGGTTAAGGTGAAACTTGTTAATCATATACCGTTATAACTGACTAGAAATAATCACAATATCATTCACTCTGGTTATAAACTCATTTGTATTATTATCTACACATTGTCTATCACATTTTATGTTGATCCAGTTTCATATGGTTACCCCCATTAACAAAAAAATTAATAGTTTGAGTAATAGTATTTATATTGGGAAACCAAATAATCATGAAAAATTATATATATGATGTCTAAATCATGATAAAATATTTTCAATATAGGGCACATTTAGCTTAACCTAGGATATTAATGGTCATTATTTAAATCCTTCATGATGGTTCATAATTATTTTGTGAATTTACAAAGAATATATGCTAGGAGTATTAATCCAGGTGTGTAGAATGGCCCATTTTTGGGCAACAGGTGATGATCAGGTCAAGATAAATTCAACATTATTAGAGTTATTTCCCCTTGGTACCTCTGTGCTAGAGCCACATCCACATATATTATCCCGACATGGTTGAAATTTCTTGGAATCCACTATCTTTATCCTTTACCAAAATTTCAAGTAATTTTTCTATGCATTGAGTTATCCTTATACATATACCTAGAAATTTTCTTAGAAATATCCCTAGGTATTTCACTAAAGTTTTATCATCTTAGATTCTGAAGTTTAACCAAAACATTCCTATAATAATATGTATAAAGATAAAAACTTCTCATATTTAGATATTACATCTTTAAGGTCAATATTCATTAAATTATAAAAACAAATACCTAATGATCATAACTGTATAGTGTCGTTTGGAAACATAGAATGATAAACAACTATTTCATAAGAGGTCTGCATTGTCTCCCATTTAGTTCCTCATAACAATCACCCATCTTGGACATATCAGTCATAATAAATAAAATCATAACCTGGGAGAAATAAAACAATGAAATAGTGAGATAAAATGATCAGAAAGGGTAAAAAAGAAAAATATGTAAACATAACATGATTATAAGGGTATGTGAACATGAGAATAATTTATAAAAATCAGACCCTGAATATTAGAAATCAAAATCACGAGTCAGCGCATAATTATTGGAAATTCACAGGTCTTGAATTAATAACATGATCCATAAGAGCATAACATTGACATAAGAAATGGAATTGTGGAATAATAATAATAATAGACAATAATTTTATTATTATTAATGGATATTTACCAAAACTATCACATTGGAATGATTTCACTCATCAAACCATCGTAGAAGAAAAATTTCGCCCCCAAAATGATCATAGTAGATAGTGTCCCTTACATTACTAGGTTCACTCCCCATTTTATTCCTTTTATCTCATTTTATATCAATATTTACCCAACTCATTAAAAGGTTATATAGGTACCACCCATAACATAATTAAAATTGTACATACATGTGTTGTAAGTTCATAAAACATTCATCAAAATATAATACATGAAAATAAATGGGTTTCAAAAACATTTCATCATATAATAAATAGTGTAAAACAAATAGGTTTCATAATCATTTCATCATTTAATCCTAGAATAAACCACAGAAAAATAAGTGGGTTTCATAAGAATCATATCATCATAAATAAAAACCATTCAGAGAGCGAATAAGAATGGTATCCTTGAATCATATCCCTAGTAAATCATATATAACACTAAAAACTCTCATATTAGATAGAAAATTATTTTTAAAGATATCATGGGACATTTATTGAGAAAATGTCCTTTATAATTTTAAAAAAATCTTTTTAAGTTATGAAACATTTTCAGAAAAATCTTGTTTGATAATAATATTGGAATCTTATAAAGGTATCTTTAAAATCATTTGAATCATTTCTTAAGGAAAATATACTTTCAACTTTGAAAAAATAGTTTTCAGAATGTAAAATATTTTGAAAATTATTTTATTTTATAATAAATTTTTAAATATATAAATTAATATTTTAAAAAATAATGGTCATGATGGTGGGAAATTTTTTTCAAGCCTACATATTGAAACAAATATTCCTTTGACATTTTCATTAAAAGGTAAACAAGATTTTTTTGGAAAAAACATAAATATTATTTTGAATTTTCATTATAGATTTCAGAAAACACATAAAATTTTCATTAATAAATCATTTTATAAATATTAAAAACATTTTTAGAAGACATTATTTTAAAAGAAATAGGGTTTTCGACTGAAGAGACAAATAAAGATGACACTTCTTAAAAATATTCTTTAAAAATTTTGAGTATAGAAAGATATATAAACATAATTAAAACATATACTATCATTAAATAATTATAGGATAATATAATTAATTATTTTCTTCATATATGGATCATAATATTTCAACATTAGAGGTATAATCATAAATAATTCAGATAAACAATGAGATTATAACATAAAACACTTTCCACTCTAGTGACATTCAATCACAATCCCCGTGAAATAATAATATTAAATAAAAATAATAATATCCTTAAAACAAGGATATTTAGGGAATAAAAGGTCAATGGGGGATCAAATACACATTATAGAATAATATAGGTATATAAAGAAACTTATGTCCCAAAGAAGGTAATTTCAAAAAAAAAATCCCTCACTACATTGGTTAACATTGAAATAAAAACCCATCAAATATATATCGTAAAATGGATATATAAATTCAAAAATATATATGGATAATTATCATAAATTAGATTATGGGTTATTATATACACCACATAAAATAAACATGTCGTGAATATGAAAAGTGTCTTACATAAAAATAAAAGTGAAATGAAAATCCATTACTATAAGTTACAAATTCATTCATACACATTAAAATCTCATGTATACTAAATATAATTTTATTAAAAATTCATTAAAGAACCATTCATAGATATATCATACAATATATGATTTATATTTTACCTTTTATTGTCTTTTTATTATCAATTCCTTGTTAAAATCACGCATTGAGTAATAACCAATTTGTTTTTCATGAATGTTTGGATATGTTATCTCTGGTAATATTACATTAATCATGGTTCCAAAATATAAATAATTTTAACCATTAAATAAATATAATATATATTATGTATATATTTATTTAGTGTAATCCAAAAAAAATTGAAACAGAAAATGAAATACACCGTTTATGGAAACAGTAGGTCGTACGTACACATAAATGATGTTCCCATTTTCTCAACAGATCAAATTAAATAAATATAAATAATATATTAACTTTACCAATTCATTTTTATATCATATATATCACAGATCATAAATAAATTTTTTCTTATTAACTTCTATACAAAGAATTACTGAAAAATGAATCACATCACTAAGTGAGGTGGTAGCACACGGTACACATAGACGACATTATCATATCCCCCACGAAATGGAATATAAGGAGGTATATGTGGTTTCATAATTAAATAAGTACAATTATATTACAAATATAATATATTTTCATTTAAAATAATCTGTTTACCATCCATGTAAAACATAAATAAAAAACACATCACATTGGTTTGTGAGGTGCTAATCCTCCATACAAACGACTGACATTATTGTTTTCCAAAGGTTTGGGAGGTAATAAGGATGAGGTGGTATTATAATTAAAGAGTTATAAAAATATTATTATTATATTATATAAAAATTAAATCCATCATTATAAGTAGTTGTGAGAAATGTTGTAGGAAAACGAATAACATTGGTTCATGGGGTGGCATTCCATTATACACATGGTGTCCAACTCTGGATATTACCTTCAAGGAAGCGTCAAAGCACTCGATTATGTTTTATTATGTTCTGTATCAGGAAAAAAATCTTTATAAAGATATTTCCTTGAGTAATGATGAGGATATGTGCTGTTTTGTGGGGTCGAGTTCGGGTAAGTTCTCTGTCCAGGAGTACATGATGCTAGTTCAGGGGGAGCTGTTATTCAACAGTTGGGTGTCTAAGTGTTTTTGAAAAGAGATTCCTCTAAAAATGAACTTCTTGTTTTGGTGCATCATCAACAGTTCACTTCCTTTGGAGGATTACATCCAGAAGAAGGGAGTTCAACTGGCCTCTCATTGCTTTTGTTGTAGGAATCCTTGGGTGGAATCCGTGGTGCACCTCTTTTGTTAGAGTGATTGGTCGATATTTCTTTGGTCGAATTTCTCTCCTACTCTGCACATTTACTAGGCTCACCACTCCCTCTATGATATCTTGGAATCTTGGTTTCAAGGTCTGGATGAATGGTCCATGGAAGGTGAGGTATGTTGTGTCATTCTTTCATCCATATGTTGGGCCATATTGGAGGCTCAGAACCAATCTCGACAGGGCGATGGAAGGCATTCTACTTATTTATGGGTCCTATTGAAGGCTCTTATCTTTGAGATGGGCCCTCTATTAAAAGGGGGCGAACATCAGCTTGGTTAGTCCAGGCCAAATGTTTCAAACAGGTATGGCATCCAGGAAGGCTGATGGATTAGATGTCACCCACCGGTGAGTGGTGTTAGACTGAATGTGGATGGGTCTCTGATAAATGGGATTATGAGAGGTGGTGGGGTGCTGCGAGATTCTTGGGGATCAGTGTTGGTTTCCTTCAATGCCTACATTGGCCTTGGAAGTTCCTGGTGGGTGGAAGCATGGGTGCTTCTCACAGGGGTCACTATTTGTCTAAGGGTGGGTTTTCAGGTGGATGAAGTGGATTCAGACTCGAAAGTCCTGGTCATATCGGTGAAAGGTAGTTATGAACCACCCTGGGACCTGGTATATGTCACTTGAAAATGTTAAGTTGAAATAGATTCTGGGTAAATTGTTAAACACTGTTGGAGGGAGGCTAACTTTGCGGCTGATACACTCACACGGGTTGGCTGGAAGGAGGAGGTGCTCATAGTTTATGATAAAATAGTCTCCCTTATTTTAGATTGTATGTCTTTTGTCCAAGGGGATTCCCTTGGATTACACCATTTTCACCCTCCCTAAATTCTTGGTTGGGTGGTACTTTTTGGCCACCAGACAATCCTTTAATAAAAAGAAATTTTCAGCCATAACTCATTTTATGGAAGAGGAGAATTATTTTTGTTATTACATTAACATAATAACATATAAACATATTTAATATACTATTTTTTTAAATAATCATAGTTAAATAATTACTTAATGAGGTGGAGGAAGAAATACAATAAAAGGCTCAGTTAGGGACGTTACCTCGTCTTCAGAGAGCTTCTTTTGGTTTTCACCCAAAGCATTATTTTGTCATATTTATGAACAAACTATGTCTAATAGTCTAAGAGGATGGAATTAAAGAACTTATTTGGTCATTAATTGGCCATTAAAAATTGTTTTGGTAGTGTGAAGATAGAGGACAAGGAGTTACCATTTGTATGTGTGGTGAGTGGCAGACGTGTAATTTTTTGTAATGAAAAAGGTGTACCCATGTATTTCACATGATACATGGCTCCAAAATGAACCATTATCTAGAATTATAAATTATAAGGTAGAAATATGCCCATAAAATTGAGGTTTGTTAGGTTTGGGATCATTTTAACTAACATAATTTTAGTTTCACCCCTCGACAAACCCATTTTTATCTTAACTGCTGTAATTAATTTTTACTAATTTTACTATTCATAATAGTAAATGATTAAGTTGAAATTATTATAAAATTTAAATAATGTTGATTCAAAATATAGAATCCATTTCTCCAAATTTAATTCATATATGTTTAAAATTTTTGTTTAAAATTAAACCTATGGACAGGAAACGAAAGTGGTTTTTAAGAGATAAAATCGTCAAAAGGTAAAAAAACATTATATGAAAATCCTATATGAGAATACTTCAAATGACATAAATTGGATTAATTAATATATAATTGAACTAGTTTTACGTTTAAAAACATTTTAAAAGAAAATTTAATATTATAAATTATATAAAAAAATCCCCTTTTCAATAAAAACCTCTATTTTCCATATTAATCAAACAATTAATTTTTCCATAAAAATATCTATCATTTTACCCTAATATAAAATTGATCTGATTATTTAAAAAATTAAATTTATTTTATAAAATTAATTTTATAAAATTTTAAAAATTTAATTTTATTATTGTTCAAAAAAAATTTATAGAAAAATGTAATTTTGAAATATATAAAGTGTTTGCCTAATATTAAGTATTTTTATCTATATGTTTTATTTATATAAAAAATTATACTTTATATTTAAATATGGTTGTTCTTACTAATTCCATGATGTTTAATGAATATGCGATAAAGATCTTGTTTAAATAATAATATTAATAGCATGTAGTGGTCTACTAAAACATAGTGTTGTGCATATCCCAATCTATCAAAGAAACCTAATTCATTCAAAAAATAATAATTCATAAAAAATCTAGGTATTACAAATTTTCTCAACATTTATGGAAATTTATTTAAAATATTACATATAATATTTCTTTTTGAAATCATGCTATTAACATTTAAAACACTTCTTCAAAATCAAAAAATTCAAAGAATATTATAGAATCTATTTTCATTAAAAAATACAATAGAAACATAGAAATGATGCTTTAGAGAATTTACTAGTATTTATGGAAGGATATTTCGTATATGATTTATAATTTAAAATAAAGCATTCATTTCACAATTATTCAAAAAAATCCAAATGTAACTTATTTAGAAAATGGATGAATGATTAGTTTTAAACAATTTTGTAAAAATTTAAACACAGGTGAAAATTTCTTAAAACAATAACTGGATAATAGTAAAACCAATCATTAAAGGATTTTTTAAATTTTATAGACAGGGAAGAAAAATATTTAAGATCTAAACTAATATATAATATTAGTATTACTTATAATAATATTTATGATTTTTCATTATTAAATAAGGTGGAAAATGGAAAACAAAAAATTTAAGCCACATACATTACTAGATTATAATAAAATGTATTTAGTTCAATAGAATGATTTTTCTTTTCCCCCAATGGAACTTTGAACATAAGAAATCTCAAAAAAGAAAGAGATTGTAACATAAATCCTTTACTACTTTGGTAGCATTCGAATCAAACCCCCTTGGATGAAGTAAATTCAATTGAAACATAAACTTTCCTAAATTATAAAGGATTATTGATATAATATGTATAATGGGATGTGTTTAAAACATATTTAAAAAATGGTGTATAAAATTAAAATAGGCCACAATGAATGGGAATTAATATATAATTTGTTACAATGATCATTTCATTAAAGTGAGAATTAATAAATTATGTAATTATATTTTTTAAATGTAATTCAACATAAAATAAGTGTAAAATAAACAAAAAATAATCCATTTTAATTACACACATAATCTAAGAATATCAAAGACAATGAATAAGTAATTTATCCCACTCAAAGAAATTCTATTATCAAATCCTTTACCTTGAGTTTGACTCATCGTAAATATATATTATTTTCCTAAATAATAAAATTATGTTAATTAATTAATTGACTAATAAACATTTTTAAGGTTATTTTTCCTTTATTTTTATTTATTACCATGTTATATATATTTACATAATCAATTTAATTTATGTCTGATGTTATGATGGTATTTATTTCATGTGTCTAAAATGACATTGGTGTTGTGAATATAGTAAAAGAATGATTTATTCCATAATATAAAGTATAATAATCACTAAATAATCATTATTTTTATAAATTAATCATATTTATAAAACCAATGATTAATAATGATTAATAAAAATGAACTAATAATCATATAGACAATATTTCATATACACACCTGAGTAACATTTACATTTTTCAATGATCATGATAGAAATAAGTTATGTTTTATTTATATATTTATATAATGATAATTAAATCATAAATATCATATTATATAATTAAATACACCTTAATATACCATCCATATGATGTGGTAATAGAAAACAAATCACATCGCTTTGTGAGGTGACGATCCACCATACAAATGAACTATGTTTTCATTTTTCAATGGATGGTAAGGTAAGAAGGTAAAAAATATGTTAATTTTACAAATTTGTTTATATATCATGAATATTATATAAAAAAATTAAATCCATAATCCTGAACAACTGTGAGAGGTGATAATGTAAAAAAAATTACATCGGTTCGTGAGGCGGTATTCCACCATACACATGAATGATTGTTTCATTTACCATTTGATGGAAGAGGAAATTGATGTAGGTTATGAAATTAACAAAATAATATCAAATTATATGAGAGAATATTTTTTATTATATCATTTTTTTTGAGTCTGATATTAAGGAGGTGGGAGAGGAAATAAAACAAAGATGATTGGTTAATAGCAACACCACTTTTTTGGACAACCTCTTTAGGATTACCCCTCAAGTCTAACTTGATTGGATTTATGACCTAAAAAAATATCTAATACATTGATATAGAATTATGGAAGGTATTTGGGTAGGTCCTAGCTGAACATCATGGATTTTTAGTTATGTAATGGAATGGATTGGAAGATCCCTTTTATAAGTGAGAGGGAGTGACATTTTTGTAAATACAAAAAATATTCAATAATGGGAAGTCACTCTCAAGAAAAGTGACTCCCAAATGGATAATTAATGATTTTTAGGGGTGTTATGGTTGATCAAACCTTCAAAAATTCAAAATGAAACAAGTTATTCCATTTACCTCTGTGTTTACTAACTTTAATCATTTTAGTTTTTCACTGTGGCAACTACTTTTTTTACTATTTTTTCTATTCATTATAAATAATATTGATTCTTTCTTTCTTGATGGAAAAAAAATTCTTGAACACAATTATTTTTTGGATGAACTGAATACATAATGTACCCTGAAGGAACATGTAATGTTCAACTGCCAGGTTGTGAACAAGTTCCAACAACTTCACACAAAAGCATTGTTCCATGTGTACAAAACTTTTTTGCCAAAGGAAAAATAGAGTTAAAAAGTTATCTAGAGGTGTAAATCATTCCCAAGGACTATGAATGAAAATATAAATATGTTTGATCAAAATAATACGTCCATGTATAATCTTGTGTGCCACGATCCAGTTTCATGACAGAGGCGAAGTCAAACCGATGCTCATGCACGACTGAACCCCAATGCAAGAATGATAAGTGAAAACACATGTCTCAGGATAAATAATTTTACTGGTCTATGATGATGTAATTTTCTATAAACGTAACCTCATACCCAAGCTTGAAGAGTCTCTCTAGAAGATGAAGATACACTCTTGTGCATTCAAATCCTTATCTTATATGGTAGCACAAAATATGAGAGAAACTCAAAGGTAGAGCACTTGCACGACTGAACACCCCTGGTCCCAAACATGAATTTATCTATGTTAGATTAATCCATGGATAACTACTCTTAAGGATGGTTGTGTATACAATAAGTGAATCCTCCTTTTTGCCAAAATTATCTAAAAAGAACTCTAAAAGATTCACACAAATCTTTTTCGCAACATTAAATACTTGCGAGCAACAAATTCCTAGTCTCATGACTGATGTCCCTTTAATTTATTATGAAACCATTACCTTTCCTATGGATCTTAATAATATGTACACCAATTCCTATAAATCCTAAGAATATTCACCCTATTGTCGGGCCTCCTGAATTCCACTTCACCATGGCAGTGTGAATGCCATGACCCATCCAATGGCACATGATCATTGGTTACATAAGCTCGAGAGGATTAATCCTCAAGGGAAACTATAAAACCATCTTGGTAGGAGGTCATGATTCCTGATCCTATTCTCACATTGATGAGGCCCCCATGAGGAGTTACCCCCTCAAATCCGAGTGTCATGACATAAAAATACTTAGCTCCACATCCTAGTCGTATGACATTAATCTCCATGAAAACAACCATTATACATGATGTAAAACTATTACCTTACCCTGTGGGATGATTATAGAATTGCATGGGTATAACTCAAATGTAATAACCCCACACCTCTTACCTTTTGTGACAAATATAGGATTCCCCATGTACAATCATCACGGGGAAAAACCATCTCCCCCATAAAGGGATGATCCTATTCCAAAGGAAAACATCCATGAATATGACCCATACCATCTCTTGTAGAGAGATCCAATTATACTGGGAAGCTCCCATGAATAATCCCTCATCACATCATTGACACTCCTAGCAACACACCGGGAAACATCCATACATAATCCTCATACCATATATTTTATATTAGTCCTATTATAGTGGGTATATTCCATGAGTAATCCCCATACCATATCCTCTACAGTGATCTAGATATAGTAGGCAGCTTCTGCGCGTAAGCACCATACGATCTTCTTTAGAGTGATTCTCTTACAGAAGTAATATTCTATGCAGAATACTTATACCATCTCTTGAAGATTGATCATCTTTCAAAGGGTATCATCCATTTGAATGTCCCACGCCATCCCTCATCAACTCTCCCCCTTCAATAAGATATTACTTACCTAATTACATTAAACAATATAGGATTGTCATATCACATGACCTTAAACTACATCATTGAACTACATGGGTTCTGATATTTATTTCATAATCAAGGTATCTAGGACACCTCTTTGAGGTTCAATACTGAAAAACATCATTCCAACATGAAATTACCCCTTAGGGGATATAATACATCATATGGTTGTGAGACCTTCCCTACTAGGGGCACACCCCATTGATCTGTATCAACATGACATTCTGATCTGTTTTCATTGGAAGTTAAACACATTAATCAATTTGTCTCAATAGGATGATCTGATCCACCCCCACAAGATGTTAAACCTATAACTCAATCCATATTGAATGTTAATTCAGATCTATAATAAAAAAATTATAAATTCATTCCTCAATCCATCTGAATAGGATGTTTCGATCGGTCTCCACATGATGTTAAACTCATCCCTCAATCCATCTTAACATGATATTTTGACATGTCTCCACAAGACTCTAAAAGATTTCTTAGATCTATCTTAATAGGAAAATTTGATCTATCTTTAAAATTTGTTAAACTTGTGCCTCTATCCCTCCCAATAAGAAGTTTTTATCAGTCCCCACAAGGTGTTAAACATGTACCTTGATCCATCACAACATGACATTCATATCCTTATCCTAAAGAATTTAATATCATACCTTGATCCATATTAAAAGGATGTAATGATATATTTCTAAAAGACGTTAATCTCGTTCCTCAATCCATCTCAATATGACATTTTTATCCATCTTCAAAAAACATTCAACTCATGCACATACCTACAATATATACCACATGCAACAAGTGTGGGATGCTTGAGGTAAAAATCCTTGTAAGACTCAAGACCCTAGCATCAATTACCTCATGATATACATGAGATCCCTTGGGATACATGCCTAAGATACCCCATATGAGATTCCATCTTGTAGAGTAGTAATTTATTGGTTTCCAATATACATAGTGTCCAATCATTCCCCAATGTTCCCAACATGACTACACACTCTAACCAAAGGTTTTCACCCTATTGCGATAGAATTATCTTAATTAACCAGTTCCCACCTCAGGATGGAACTAGTAATGAATTACATGAACATGAATTAATATATAAGGGAGACCTAGAACCAGCAATGATATCTAAGGATGAATCCATTGAATGTTGAATTAACATTCCATCAACTTGTCTCGATCAAATAAAAAACATAACCAATGAAATTTTGGAAATCCTCCTTCCTTTGTAAAGTGGGAATATAGGGTGATAAGAAAAAAGTATGTTACTTCTCATTGAATGTATGATGATTCATCCTCAATAATACATCATAAATAGAAAATGGTGAACCCAACATGAAGTCTCTTCTCCTTAGTCATGGGGACTATTAGCATCTATGTGTAAAGACTCGGATTTTTTCATGTAATTTTTTTAATTATATGGAAATATTATGTGTTAATGAAAATTGATGGCTCGTGATTCTGAGGACCGGTGTACCCAGAATGAATTTATGATGTTTTTTTCAGGTATATTCACTAAATGTGCGAGTGGCATTTTGTAACTTTTGAACCGGTCCTCCGAATTAAATCTGATGACACCATTGAACTCGCAACACCAGTATTCCCTTGAGGAGACCTTCACCTCGTTTATAGTAGTTCATGGGTGGAAGTTAGTTTTCTGTATTTTTTTGGGAGAGTTAAAAGAATAAAAATAATATAAAACAACAACTTTTATTTTATTTTCTTGAAACCTCCTTTTTGAATTGTGGAGGTGGGGACCACAAGAGGGTGGTCAAGCAATTAAGGATGGAAATTAAATTCATGGTTAACAAATTATGTAACCACAACTCTCTTTAATTAATACGGTTCATTAAATCTAAATTTATGAAACCACTTGTTAATTAAGAGTTATTTTATTAACTCTTATTATGGTGAATTAAGGTATGTTTCTCTGTTGGCGAAAGGGGGAGGAGGCCTTTGAATGAATATCCTCCAACAAAGAATATCCTCCAAAGAAGAACCACCCCCAATGAAGAACAAGGACGATTCTCAAGCCCGGATCGAAAGCATCTTGTGGGAGCAATGATCACTGACTCCACCACCATCATCTTCCTCCTCATGAAACCTCCAACAGAAGATCGAGGTAGGGGTTTTGAATTTTGTGTTTCTTGTTTATTCTTCATGGTTTCATGTTATTTCCATCCTCATAAACCATCTGATTTTGGTCTAACGCAGAGGGGGTGAGACAAACAAACATGGTTTGATCTCTCCACAAATTCTTCATGGTATGATGTGTTCTTTGCCAGTGGTGGAATGATGGTGGCTGACACACCGGCCAGCCGAATAGAACTAGGGCAGCGTGTGTCTATGCCACCGGTAGTGAAGGAGGCCATTGCCCATCAGCCGAGGCAGAGGGTGGAGGTAGCAGGCACCATGGTTGGCCATGTTTAACCGGGGCGGCATGCGTCTGCACCACCAGTAGTAGAGGAGGCCTCGGCCCTTCAGCCACAGCGGAGAAGGGGACGACGGCCGATACGCAGGTCGACCGCGCGGAAAAGCGGCGACACACATCCGCACTGCTAGAGATGGAGACCACAGCCCCTTGGTTGTGGTGGAGATTGGAGGGCAGCCAATATTCTGGCTAACCATGGTAGAGCAGCAGTGTGTGCCCACGCCGCTGGAAGGATGGCTGGCCATTCCAGCCTTCCGCGTCACGCCGAGCAGGGCCGATCTAGCGGTTCCTGTGCGCCAGCAGGCACAAGCCAAATTGTCCTCAGATCATTTGGAATACTAGAAACACCCTCCCGGTTCACGTCTAGAGTGGGCCCTTCCATAGAGGACCACACCAGCTAATCAGGCCACACCACTCAGGCAACGTCGAGCTTACCGCGCCCAACACAGGCTGGGCCGTGCCTAACAGTCCTGGCCACCCCCATTGTGGGCATGGATAGTACATGGCCCAGCGGGCCAGGCCCACCGCAGTCCAGCCCATCTGTGTCGGACATGAACCAAGTCGGTTCGGCACAGGCCAGGTCCAGCCGGGTCGGTCTAACCGGGTTGGACTGGACCTAGGCCCATCTGGACCCAGTTATGCCTTATTGGCCATATCTTGAGAACCGAGCATCTTTTTGACAAACCTTCTTTAGCAACAAGATACTTTTATCAAGATGCTACTTTGAGAATACTCATATTGAGTTTTGGATAATTTTGGATTATGGACTGGTTCGATCAAAGCTAAATCCAACCTGCCCCTGGAACTGAAACACTAATAACTATAGGTCGGACATCCGATTAACATTTCGTCAGTTGTGTTAGGTCCCTTATGACGTGGAGGGTAATTTGGATACTACTTCAAGTGAATTTTTGGTAGTTGAAGAATCATATGATGGATTGAGGAGTGGAACCTCCTAGAATCAAGCATGCTTAGTGTGTGAACCCTACGACGGGTTGTAACATGAAGAAAGAACAGCGATCCTATGTGGTTAAACATCTATCAGATCCTGTGTGGGTATGCGCTTAGGGATCCTATATTGGTCAGCACATACTGATCCTTTTTGGGTCAGATCCTTTTTAGTTCAGTGCCCAGTGATCTTGTGTGCATCAACGCATAATGATCTTGTCTGGGTTTGATCTTGTGTGGGTTAACAGAGGATTATTACCTATCGATCCTATGTGGGTCACCAGCAGGGCTATATAAAAGAATTAGATGATCTAGATTACGAATAAACATCTATACTTATGTACTTAAATTATACCTGGTGTGAGCTATGTCTTTACCTTTGTGGTATTCTATTGTGTGGCGTACCTTCGTGGTACATACCTTCATGGTGATACCATAGTGGTATTCTTCCATGTGGCATACCTTTGTGGTACTTACCTTCCCGGCGATACCTTTGTGGTATTCTCCTATGTGGAATTACCTTAGTGGTACATACCTTTGTGGTGTTACCTTTGTGTTATTCATTCATTCGTGGAATACTTGTGCATTTGGATAAAGGGTTGGTCCTTGAGTTTCCTTGTGAATGAGATGGGTTTACTTGACAACTTAGGTATATTTATTGGAATATACCTAAGTAAGGGTTGAATATTTTTTTGTGATTTGTAATTGTGGTCCTTCTTTGTGGTTTATCCTTTCTGAATTATGAAAGACCTTCGAGGGGTCTCAAGGTCTCTACTGAGTATCATTATACTCACCTCTGCATGGGCTACACCCACACCATGTTGTGTCTTATGAAGACAACGGACAATGCTGATCGAGGATGAAGGTACTAGGTCTGGAGGCTTCTCGGAGGTGGAAATTAAACAAGATGATCTGAAGAGATGACCATATGAGAGTTGTACCTACCCTTTAGGTGGGATCCTTGGTGTGTGTTCCTAGGATTTGTTTTCAGTTTAACATGCACTTTTTTAATAGGTTTGTATTCTGGCCCTTTATTTACTGTACACACCCAATTTACAATATAGTCTACCTTGTGCTTTTATCTTACTGTGTGCTTGGTTTTAGTGGGATTATAGGTTTAATGTAATTTCCTTCCTAGTTGTAGGGATATGTCTTTCCAATCCTAGTCTCCAGCCCCTGGCCTATGGAAGGTGGGCTTGAGGTAGTCACGACACGGGCCCCGGGGGACGGGTCGTGACAAATTGGTATCAGAGGACTTCAGTTCTACTAAAGAACATGGAATCTGATCTTTTCTGTGTGTCAATAGTGTGAAGTGTGATTAGTATGGTTTTATGTTTGGGGAACCCAGTGTTGGTGCGGCAACCAACATATCCCTACACCAGGACCCCGACTTATGATTTTTGACTTAGTACATGAAAAAATTGATTGCGTGTGCATTTTTGAAAAGTTTTATTTGCGATCACTTTGAGTCAAATCACCATGTATAACTTATTGACCATGGAACGCCTATTTATTTTTAGGATGCTTCCGTGTAGATAGAAAACCTGGGTTCCAGGTAGAGTACGTGATGATATCCCACCGACCGATGAGGCTTCAGTGTAGGGCCCCCTTACAGTAGTTGTGCCACCAGGTGGTGTACTAGTAGCACCACTACCTGTTGGGAATATGCTTCCATCATCCCGAGCAAGAGAGGGTGCGCGCCGCTTGAGCACATTGCATGAGATCTTGTGCTATAGGCCACCGAGGTTGCAAGGCGAGACGAATCCACTAGTGGTTGAGGACTGGCTAGAGGTTGTAGTTAAAGTTTTTTGACCAGTAGGGACACCAGCTGATCTCATGGTGATTCTTGCTGCCAGTCTTCTCCAGGAAGTAGTTAGAAGATGGTGGAGTTTGATGCTCCAGGTTCACAATGAGGTGACTCTCATCTAGGCGGACTTTGATAGCCTTTTCAGGGCATATTTAATCCTAGATATCCTACAATTATTTTGTTTAAATGAGATTCTCCACTTGTAGTAGGGTAGCAAGACCATGGCTCAGTATTTAGCGAGGTTCATTGACCTATCGTGTTACACCACTAACATGGTGTGCGACCCTTTATTCAGGGGTCAGACCTTTGAGTAGGGGCTCAGATGGGATATTAGAGCTTCTATGATTTCTCTCAGTATCCCGATGTAGGCGGGGGTGTTAGAGCGAGCACTCTTAGTGGAGAGTTTCAATGTTGAGCAGTCATCGATAGTGAGACCCACCACCAGACGTCACGTAGTAGAGTGATCTATAGCTGGAAGCACACAAATGATGCAGAGGTTCAAGAGGACCAGACCTACAGGTGGATGACCGTAGGATATAGGTTCGATTGTGTGGGGATCTTGAGACAGAGTAGGATAGGCGATGACTAGACAGTTTTACTCGTGCTGCGGGCAGTGTCACATGGATCGCGACTGCCCGACCCACTTTACATATGCCCAGTAGATAGTCACCAGACTACCTAAGTAGAGGCCAATATTTGATCAAGGAGGTCCACTTGTAGGAGGCAGACATGGTAGAGGAGCTGGCCGTGCAGCAGGCGGTGGGTGATGAGTCGAAGTTCTACCGCCACCACCACCAGGTGGTCCACCCCAACCACAAGGAGCAGTTGGACTGGGATGAGCTCAGCTTCCGGCAGCTGAGGCCTATGACCATGACTCTCTAGAGATTATTATAGCTATGATCTTTTTCTACTCAACATTAGCTACAGTACTTATAGACATAAGTTCTAGTCACTCTTTTATTGCAACAACCCTCGTTTGGAGCTTGGAGATTTTAGTTGAGTTGTTTTCTCAATCATTACAGCTTGAGACTCCTACGGGAGAGGATTTGAACATTACACCTAGGTGATGGTAGTGTGATCTTACTCTAGGAGGTGATAGATTAGTCTTGTATCTTCTATTAGTGGTGTCGAGGTCTTACAACGTCATCTTGGGTATGTATTGGTTATCTACAGTCCATGCCCAGATCGACTATATTTGGTGCAAAGTGTGGTGTGTACGCATGGATGGGACCAGGTTTTCCTTCACTGGTGAGAAGGGAACCTTTGCATCACATGATGTACTTAACTAGAGGAGGGTATATCCTATCACACATCAGTTGGATATCCATACCCTCAGAGGGGTTGACGTTGACAGTCCAAGCTATCCTATAATGGTGGATCAGTACGCTGATGTTTTCCCCGATGATGTTCCAAGTTTACATCCTCGAATAGAGGTGTAATTTTATATCAACTTTTATCCTAGAATGACACTGATATCTACACTAGCATATTGGATGGCTCCCACAGAGCTTCGAGAGCTGCGAGTACAGCTGGAAGACTTGCAGAGCAAGGGATTCATTAGGCCCAATGTTTCTTGTTGGGCACCCCCGATTTTGTTCGCCAAGAAAGAAGATGGGAGTTTGAGACTCTGTGTGGACTATCGACACCTGAACCAGGTGACCGTAAAGAACAAGTACCAACTAATAAGGATTTATGATCTATTTGATCAATTTAAGGGAGCAAGATGGTTTTTAAAGAGAGACCTCAGGTCAGTCTATCACCAACTCAGGTTACGAGGCGAGGATGCATAGAAGACGACCTTCAGATGTCGGTATAACCATTATGAGTCCTTGGTTATGACATTCATCATAACCAACATCCCAGTAGTGTTAATGGGACTCACAAAAACGATCTTTGATACATACCTTGATCGCTTTGTGGTAATCTCTATCGACGACATCTTGATATACTCAACTACAGAAGAGAGGCATGCATATCATCTGCAGATAGTTTTGGACACACTCCAAGAGCACCAGATTTATGGTAATCTCTCAAAGTTCCAGTTCTGGGTCTGAGAGGTCCACTTCCCAGGACACATCATCTCGGAGGTTGGAGTTGTGGTGGATCCAGTGAAGATTGCGGCTGTGCTTGCTTGGGAGCCACCAAGGAGTGTGACGGAGGTGCGGAGTTTCCTGTGTATTCCCGGTTACTACCAATGTTTTGTGCCTTACTTTTCTAGATTTGTGACACCCTTATCAGCATTGAAGATGTGTGGTCAATCCTTTGTGTGGTCAGAGAGATGCCAATGATGCTTCCTAGAGCTGAGTTAGAGACTAACGAGTGCCCCCATTTTGAGGCTACCAGATAAGGGCGTTGGGTACGTAGTCTGCTCTAAAAAATCAGGAAAAAGGCTTGGATGTGTCCTGATGCAGGTTCAAGTAGTGATCACATATGATTCTTGAAAGTTGAGACATCATGAGAAGAACTACGCTACCCATGACCTAGAGTTAGGAGCAGTGGTCTTCTCCTTGAAGATGTGGTGACATTAGTTGATGGGAGAACATTTTATAGTATACTCTGATCATAAGAGTCTCAAGTATATATTCTCTCCGAAGGACATGAACCTAAGACCGCGGTGTTGGCGTGAGTTCCTCCAGGACTATGACTTCGAGATAGTCTATAATCCTAAGAAGGGGAACATAGTAGAAGATTCACTTAGTAATAGATATGGTATATAGTAGCTGAATGTGGAACGAAAGAAGTTTTCCACTTTGTGGATATCCTATGAGGATTTAGATGGAGCATCTATCTTCATTCTCTGACAGTCACTCCCCCACTCCTTCAGCGAGTCAGGGAGGCGTAGCTTGGAGACACTGACTGTGAAGCTCGACGTTCTCAGATATCCATTGGACAAGCACCAGATGTATTTTATCAAGGTGGAGAGCACATCATCCACATTAGAGGATGTACTATGGTACTAATTGTGCTTAGGGAGTAAGTGTTGAGGGAGTTCCATGAATCCACTCTAACAGAATATCAAATAGTGGAAAAGATGTACCAGGATCTTCGGTGTCAGCACTAGTGGTCGGGAATGAAGAAAGTAGTGGAAAATTTTGTCTCATGGTGCCTCAGTTTTCAGCAAGTGAAGGTAGAGCATCAGGTTCTAGCAGGCTTAGTTCATCCACTAGAGGTGCCATAGTAGAAGTGGGATAGAATTTCCATGGAAATTGTGACAGGACATCCACGCATGACTAGGGGTCATGATTCAATTTTGGTGATCGTTGACTGAATCCCCGAGTCGTACCACTTCCTACCTATCAGAGAGTAGGGAACAATATAGATCCTTGGACGCCTCTACATGTAGGAGTGTATGACTTCATGGAGGGACATCTATGATTGTCTCCGATCATGATGCAAGTTTCACTTCCAGGATATGGAAGGGGTTGCAGGAGGCATTTGGAACATATCTTTGGTTGAGCATCACATTCCATCCTTAGATGGATGGTCAAACAGAGCAGACCATTTAGACCCTTGAGGACATGATGCGTGCTTGCGTCCTAGATTCCAGCCACATTTGGGAGTATCACTTGCCTCTGGTGGAGTTCATGTACAATAACATCTATCACTCCACTACAGGTATGGAACCATTTGAGGCATTGTACGATTGACCTTGCATATCACCTATATGATGGACTGACCCAGGGGAGTCAGCACTCATGGGACCTGAGATGGTACGAGCTACCACAAAGAAGGTGCAAATCATCTAGGACCAGATTAAGACTACACAAAGTAGACAGAAGTATTATGCTGATAGGAGATGTAGACATCTAGAGTTCAAGGATGGTGACCATGCCTTTCTACGGGTCTCACCTCGACGAGGTTTGTGGAGATTTGGTCGGGGTGGAAACATATCTACAAGGTTCATCGGACCCATTCAGGTCCTCAACAGAGTTGGTGAGGTGGCTTACTGCGTAGCTCTTCCACCTCAATTGTAATGGGTGCACGCCAGTTTCCATGTATCCTAGCTAAGGAGATATGTAGATGATCCATCACATATCATTGACTGGGGTGAGCTGGACATCGATGATGGGGAGATGTTTTAAGAGCTTCCAGTGGAGATTGAGGATCGATAGGAGCGGGTCTTTCGTGGGTGGTCGATACCTATGGTGTCTGTACGATGGCAGCATGGGAACCTCTAGGAGAGAACATTAGAGCAGGAGGCGCAAATTCATGCTCAGTACCCCCCAATTGTTTCCCTAGATTGTGGTGTGGATTTTGGGGATGAAAAACCCTGATGTACGGAGAATGTAAAGACACATATTGTCCTTATAATGTTTTTAATTATATGAATATATTACGAGTTTGTGAATATTTACTGCGCATGATTCTGAGGCCTGGTGTGCCCGAAATGAATTTTTGACCTTTTTTCAAGTACGTTTAGTATACGCACGAGTGGGATTTTGTAACTTTTGAACCGGCGGTCATAATTAAAATAGGAGGACACTGTTGAACTCACAGCACTGATATTTTCTTAAGAATACCTTCACCTCGACTGCAGTAGGTCGAGGGTGGATGTTAGTATTCTATATTTTCGTGGGAGAGTTAAAATAATAAAAATAAAATAAAACAACAACTTTATTTTATTTTCTTGAAAACTACTTTTTGAATTGTGGAGGTGGGGACCACACAAGGGTGGTCTGGCAATTATGGTTGGGAATTAAATTCCCAGTTACACAAATTATGTAGCCAAAAATGTCTTTAATTAATAGGGTTCATTATATCTATATTAATGAAACAACTTGTTAATGAAGAGTTATTTTGTTAACACTTATTGGGGAGAATTAAGGGTTGTTTCTCCATTTATGAAAGGGAGAGGAGGCCTTTAAAGGAAGACCCTCTAACAAAGAAGATCCTTCAATGAAGAACCACCCCCAATGAAGAATGAGTACAATGCTTGAGCCCAGATAAGAAGTGTCTTGCTGGATCAAGGAATGCCGACATGACCATCATCATCTTCCTCCTCAAGACACCACAAACAAACGATTGTGGTAGGGGTTTTTAATTTGGTTGTTCTTGTTTTTTCTTCGTGGTTTCATGTTGTTTCCATCCTAATGAACCATCTACTTTTGTTCTAACGTGGAGGGGGTAGGACAAACAAACACGACCCAATCCCCTAAAATATTCATCATGGTATGATGTGTTCTTCAACAGCGGTGGAAGGAATGCATCCAACACACCAACCAGCTGCATAGAACTAGGGAGGCATGCATCCACGCCACCAATAGAAAAGGAGATTGTGGCTTGTCGGCCGTGGTGGAGGGTGAAGGTGGCCAACACCCCGACCAGCCACGTGGAACCGGGGCGGCGCACGTCTATGCCACCGGTAGCAGAGGAGGTCACAGCCTGTCACCCATGGCAGAGAAGGGGACGATGACAGCCATGCTGGCCAACCACGTGGCGAAGCGGCAGCACATGTCTGCGCCTCCAGGGATGGACACCATAATGGATTTGTTGTGGCGAAGATCGGAGGGCTGTTGGCATTCCAGCATGCCACGGTGGAGTAGTGGCACACGTCTGTGTCGTTGGGGGGATGACCGACCATTCCAAATAGCCACATCATGCTGAGTGGGACATATCCAGCGAGTCCTGCGCACCAGTAGGTGCTAGCCGAATGGTCCACGTACCATTCAGAATACCGGGGCCACCCCTCAGGTAGTGGCTCTGGCAGCCCCAACCACGACGGACCACACCAGCTGAGCATGTTTTGCCCCTCGGGCTACGCTGAGTAGGCTGCACCCCTCTGGATGCACTAAGAGGGTTGCGCCCAACGCGGGACGGGCCATTCCTAACAGGCCATGCTGCCCCCATTGTAGGCCAGGCGACCCCTTTGCGGGCCGGGCCAGTCTGCGGCCCAGCGGTCCAGGCTAGCCATGGTCCAGCCCATCTGGACCCATTTATGTCTTATTGTCCATATCATGAGAATCAGACGCCTGTTTGATGAACCATCTGTGACACTAGGATACTTTGATCAAGATTGTCCTTTTAGTTTACTGCACTTGAGTTTTTCATAAAGTTATTGTATGGTTGGGTTGGATCAAAGCTGAATCCAACGGAGACCCAAAAATGGAAACGTTAATAACTTTATACCGGCTGTCCGATTGAAGCTCCATCAGTTGCATTGGGTCCCTTATGATGCGGCTGATCTTTTGGATACATTTTTGTGGGAATTTATGGCAGTTGAAGAATCGACTAATAGATTGAGGATCAGAACCTACCATAATCAAGCATGCTTAGTGTGGGAACCCTACGACTGGCTTTAACATGAAGAAAGAACAGTGATCCTATGTGGGTCAGCATCTATTAGATCCTGTGTGGGTCCGTGCTCAGTGATCCTATGAGGTTCAGCGCATACCGATCATATGTGGGTCAGCACTCAACGATCTTGTGTGGGCCAGTGCATACCAATCCTATGTGGGTCAGTGGGGGTTTATTACCTATCGATCCTGTGTGGGTCAGGAGAAGTTTTCATAACATAATAAGATGATCCAAATTATGACTAATAATCTGTTATTATGTACTTAAGATATACCAGGTGTGAGCTGAGTCTTTACCATTGTGGTATTATTCGGTTTGGCATACCTTTGTGGTACTTACTTTCATGGTAATACCTTAGTGGTAATCATCTATGTGGCATACCTTTATAGCAATTACCTTCCTGGTGATACCTTTGTTATATTCTTCTATGTGGCATTAACATTGTGGTACATGCCATTATGGTGTTACCTTCGTGGAACAGTTGTTCATTTGGACAAAGGGTTGGGCCTTGAGTTTTCTCATGAATTAGATGGGTTTACTTGACAACTTAGGTCTATGTATGGGAATATACCTAATTAAGGGTTGGCTATTGATTCGTCATTTTTAATTGTGTTCATGCTTTGTGGTTTATCCTTTGTGGATTCTGAGAGACCTTCGCGGTGTCTCAGGGTCCCTACTGAGTATCGTTATACTCACCCCTGCACAGGCTACACCCGCAACTTGTTGTGTCTTGTGATGACAATGGACATCTCTGATCGATGTTGAGGGTAACAAGTTAGGAGGCTACTTGGAGGTGGACATTAGACAAGATGATTCACATAGATGACCGTGTGAGAGTTGTACCTACCCTTCAGGTAGGATCTTTTTCAGGTGTTCGCATGAGCTATTTTTAGTTTTACTTATACTTTCCTGTTGGGCTTGTATTCAGGCCCTTTAATTACTATACACACCCAATTTACTATATAGTTTACCTTTTTCTTGTATCTTGTTGTGTACTTGGTTAGAGTGGGATTATAGGTTTAAAGGCAATGCCTTCTCGGTTTTAGGGATATTCCTTTCCATTGCTAGTTGCTAGCCTCTGGCCTATAGAAGGTGGGCTTGGGGTTGTCACATCATGGGCCCCAGAGGATGGGTCGTGAAACTATGACACCGATATATTTTAGATAACTAGATTCAGTAATTTAGCTCTTGGTACCACCAAGATAAATGTGGTCCTGGCATGAAATAGACATTCAGATTGGGAAATCTATCATTGGAATTCCTCAATTTGCGACATCATCTGCATGGATCCTTCTTCTCTTTAGGAATATTGGAAGACGTTTGGGAATTAGGAATCACATTACTTTTCTTGTACTAATGGTTAAACCCACATAACGTTTAGTACTCAAGATTTAGTAAATGAAAAACCTAGAACTGCTAGGCATTGGGGTAGGGGAAAGCTTGTTTCAACAATCCCACACAACTACACTTCTCCCATGACATCCCAATCAACTTTGGTTATCGATATCCCACACCCTATATCACCCTATGATATCATACATAGGGTAGTGATTGACACCCTAATGTGATAATATGTGTAGGAGGGTGTAATTCCAACAAGGTATATGTTTTTTCAAGACCTGGTGGCATCGATGACTCATCGACACCAGTACCCCTGAGGGCTGCATAAGGGAAAACCTTCCCGCATTCTAATGATGAACCACTTTGGGAGCCTCTCCTCAGAGTGATCTAATGACTCACTCCCCTATGACGATGAGGTAGGGGATGTTCAAGCTATTCTTACAAAAACTACCACTTGAGATCCACCTACGAGGGATCCCACCAGGCCCCATCAATGACAACACTGACTGATCTCACATGATGATGAATGAGATTATTTCAACCTTAATCTAGTATCCTCAATCCAAAGAATCTGATACTGAAATTAGGGGCAGGATCAGGATTCTTTCTGATAAGGGACATCTTCCATATCTCATGTGGCCCCTTCCATCACCAGAATGTTATTCTAGATCCCTGAAACATGAAAAATAGGATCAATTTCTCCCATTTGCAATAGACACCCCAGCAGCCTTGCTGGCAGGATGGGATGACTCTCAATAACCAACATGACTGACTAATATTACGGGCCATCCTATGCCATGGAGAATTAATGAAATGGTCATATAACCACCAAAAATATCCTACATTAAATGCATCCTCGTGTTCCCACCAGTCATTGAGGCGGTCTTCCCCACACCACCACCGGTCAGAATAGAGGCCCTCCTTATTCCTCTACCAACTAGACTGTATGGCCTCCCCCACCATCAACAGTTAGTATATAGGTCCTCCTCATGATCCTTCGATTCAATACAATGTTCCTCCCCATGCTCTCATCGAATAAAGCAGAGGTCCTCCCCACTCCATCATCATACAACATGGAGGTCATCCCCATGTGGCTTATAACTAGAGCATAGGTCCTCCATGCCCCATTAATAGTTAGTACAAAGGTCCTATTCATGTATCTCTCAATTGAAGAAGATGTTTCCACTTATCCATTAATCAAAACAGAGTTCCTCCCTATGCTCCCATAAAATAAAGTGTAGGTCCTCCCAAATCCATCGACAACCAAAGAAGAGGTCTTTCCAAATATAACACCAACTATCATGGAGGCCCATTCCATGCCAAATTTTTACCATGCCCTAAATAATTTTTATCGGGTATGAGGGATACCACTTTGTAGAATGAATTACCCTAAGAAGATCTATTTTTTATTTATCTCCCAGATTTTGATGTGAAAAATGACTCAATGATGAAACCCACAAATAGATTCCAGAGTGTGGGTTAGACACTCAACATTTGAAACTCACGGTCTTAATAACCAAGGTCCACAATGTCCCCAAATCCCACCATATTTATCTATAGGAAGGGGATGTTCTGACTGATTTTTTGGGGATCTCAATGTAGTCATCTTCCTGACCATTAGTTTCTATCCTATCTACCTCCACACAAGAAGATGGAGAGATTTTAGGGTTTGGTAAGACACAATCATATGATGGGGAGAATTCCCTAGGGCCACAAATGGATGCTTACCCCCTTATACATAATTCAGTGGTGATCAACCCATCCTATAGGCATGCGGTTATGAGGTTGGAATTACCCGTAATAGACATTTCAACATGAAGAAGATATTTTACTCAAGAGGTGACTCCTCTCCTAGTAATCCAATAGTAGAATTGGTCTACATGGGTGCTACGATCCATATATCATCTAGAACCAATCAGTGTTTGGGCAGACAAAGTGAAGGACCCCTCCTATTAGAAATACATCTTGTGGGAGGTTTTTTTCACCAACCTGTTTTTAGTGATGTTATGAACACCTATAGAGTTATACTTTTAAATCCCAGGGTCCCTTACTAAGAACATGGTAATGTGTTTCTGACAGATTATCTAAGTGACATTTAAATAACTTCTTGATAGTCAGTTGACATACCTAGGGAGTTATGACCATGTCAATCACATCAACCAACAATTCATAAAGGTTGATATCACAAAGCTCCTGATAACTCAGTTCCATAAAATGAATTGCTACCACAAGAACCTCAACAATAATACTTCAAGAGCCCCATAGTGTGTCATCTAGTTATGAAATATATATTTTCACACAAACATATTAGAGGCTAGTGATTATATTATTCCCTCTATTTTATCCATACATTATGAGTGTCTAGATTATTTTCTGATGATGAATGTTCTCATCTGACTACAACCATGGAAAATACGGCCATCCTCGACCCAAAAGTTGATCATTGGAATAACACAATTGATACAAGGAATTTTAGGGATGATACCCCCTAAGGGACGATGAAATAATTGGAAGACCCACTGATAGGTTTACTCACTCTTCAATAGTGGTATCCACTAGGCTTATGTCCCCTCTAAGATATTTATGCCTATCCACTAAAACATCGAGAAAATAAAGGGACATGTCAAACCCATAGAACCATTTTTGGTTTCACCTAATGTATAGATGGAACCTAGGGTAGCCACTTTACTCTACCATATTGAGGAACGTGCAAGGATCATCACCAAACTCATTTTTGAGAAACTCCTTAATTATGAAAATGACATAAGAGACCCTATCTCTCCTATAGTGGGGCACCTTGTCCACATTTTCCAACCATCCCTATTCAAGCATGGTGGAACACATCTGATTAGGGTATAATCCATGGGATATTTAAAACAATCTAGGTACAAGTCTTAGACTATGCCTGAGTAGAAAAATTATCCTCCTTGGGATATAGTCCATGCAGCTCCCCGATTTAATGAGATATCTCCCTAAGTCGATGAGCCTATCAGTGTATTGGTGACTATATACCCATGCTAGAATGATGTGATAACAACTCTCACCACTTCCCCCAAGGCCTTGAAAACCTGGATGGTTGAAGGTACTGCATTCATTTTGTACAACAAAGCTTACCGTATAGTTCATTACTAGTTGGTAGAATATTAAATGATTGTTCCTCTACAAACTTCGTTTCACCGCACACAAGAAACGTCTTTAAAACTGATGAAATTTCAAATAGATTTCAGATGAGTGGGTCATAGACTTTTCCAATTGATAGAAAGGCCTCAAATATTCACTCGATATGTCATTGTCCTAAGAACAACTACTTACGATGTCTATGGGGAACATTAAGAGTGATATGGTACCTACTGTCATCACCTTGAACTACCTGGATGGATTATGGGAGTTCTTTGAAAAGGTTCATTATCTAGAGGAAAGCATACAGTAGATTAGACAAGAGTACTTCCCCTTTAACCTTCTATATCATAAAAGAAAACTGAAAAGAAGCATTTATTTAAACCACTATGCATGTAGAGATTCTGAATCTAATACCCATACTATACCCTTTTTATAAGAGAATTACAATGTGAATCTCTTTCATGTGCATGATCACCTTGAAAAACCAATCAAGAACCACCTCACCAAGTGCAAGCAGCTCGATGAGAAAATGGGGCTCTATCCCCTAATCAAGGCCAAGCTCCCAAGGTGACTTTCTCAGATAGAAGAAACATGACATATTCATTTCGAGATTCCTAGATCCTAGTGTACTTCATCAATGATCTAGAGAAGGGAATTGCGAAATTTCTAGAGCATAAGAGGCCCTATAATACTGGCCTCACTAGCCATGATGACCACTACCAATACCATCAGATCACTAAACACACCATCGAAGAAATGATTCATGTTTAAATATTTCCTCCAAAACTAAGTGGATCGTGGACTAGTCAAGTTGGGTGATGTCTAAAAATATATGATAAATGTATCCCTCATCCATGATAGTGATAGTGAAGGCTATGGTGAATAGAAATAGGTTTCTAACTAAGGGACACAAAAATATAATGATTTTTTGGCCCAAAAGCAGTCACTCATTCTCAAGGTGTCACCCATGCTCAATTGAGAAAGAAAAAATATCATGTGGTTGTAACTCCTCCTTTGGATACTGACTCCAAATATGTGTCTCACCCTTCCAAGAATATAATGAATAGAAAATTATGGTTTAAGAGAAATCAAAATCCCTACCGGTGATAAAGACATATCACACCCTTGATGACTTCATGCCTCTTGTATTAGGATTTAAACCCATAATACATAATGTTTTGGACTATTCTATAATGGAAGAAATGTAGCATGAATCTTTTAATTCTGTCAAGTTGGTAGACTGATTTATGATGCTCGATAGTGATGAATACCAAGTAAACCCCTTGTGTGCTTATTGATAATGTAATCGAAGGAAAGAACAAGGACATGAAATACATGGGAATGAATAGGCTAACCGAGCCATGTATTATACTAAGACCTAAAATCAAATTTAATTCAAAGCTTAACTAGTGATATCCACTCATTTTTCTCCGTCAGGTACACATCCATTGTCAGCTATATTAGCTATCTGAGATGATCCTCTATGACCACACCATGATAAACCACATCCATCTAAATCCCATACTTAAAAATCCAACAATTATGTGAATTTTGTTAAGAAAATTCCAACTAGTGAATATCATAATACCATTAGCACTATCTAGAACCCAGTGGTTCATCAGACAACATCAGTTGCACCACATTCCAATGAGTGACCCTCCATGGGAAAAAATATTTCCCATATACTAAAGTATGATGTATTGAAGAACCTTGATGCTCTACCCCTCAAGTATTTCAATCATATTGGATCTCCTATTATTGAAAGAAATGTGTGATTCCCTTATAGAAGCCTTGATAATCCCCTTCCAATTCAATGCTATAGAAGCTACTATTGTGGCCTACTATATAGAGGAAGTCAAGAAAGTGGAATGTCGACTCATCAACTAATTTTATAGGGAAGGATAGGGAGTCAACATGTAGGGGAACATACACCCATTATACATCACAATCCTATTTGATGTCATCGATACTCGTCACTACCTAGTGGATACTAGATCTTGGATCAGTCTCATCCCAACATGAACACTCAACAAGATGTGACGAATATAAGCAGATCTAACTCCATCCAACCTGATGATTTAGGGTTATTATAAGAGTGATGAGAATTCACATGGAATGTTATATCTAGATACTTATCATGGTGTCTTGATATCAAGAATTGAGTTCTTTATAGTCTCATAGGGTACCGCCTACAATGCGCTGCTGGGTATACCCAGACTTCATTTTCTTATTATGGTTCATTTTTCATATCACCAATTCCTAAAACACTTCCAAAATGGTTTAGTAGGGGTAATAAAAGGTGATTAATCCCACTGTGACTCATATGAATCCTTCTATATGGATTTCAGTCTCTATAATTGGGAAGGGAAGAAGGTTCATATCAATGGGGTCGATTGCTTCAATGTTTCCAATATCATAGCACCCATAACATTCAGTCCATGAAATGACATTAATTTTAGTTTCATTCTCTTGATTCAATAGTTATATAGCCCAAAACCATAGCTCATAGTATACATTACCATATATAATAAAAAGGGTTTCATTTTCCCTAAGAAAAAGGGGTACCAAAATATTACCTCATACTCTTGCATTGGATAGGTCTGACTGATACAAGAATCCACTACTCTAGTAAAGTTTTGATAGGTTCCCCCCCTAACCACCAATTCATAACATCAATTCATTTTCCTTATGGTAGGTATGAATCATAGAAATTTGACTCATCTTAATTACTTTGAAATCATGAATAGACCTTATGGTCATCAGTCAGATGAGATTGGATTGAAAACACTTGTCACCATAGTCTTAGTAGAATAGGAACCCCTCAAAAAGGAATCAATGTATTTCAATGTAGGAATTGGTGCTTCCCCTAAGCTGAATGGCCAAAAAGATTCACCTAATCCTTCTGATACAACATACATAGATGAAAATGAGGATTTAGAAGATACCCTTACTACATTTGAAGAGGGAATCTCCACCACTATTGATGATTTAATCTAGGTAAACCTTGGTACCAAGGAAGATCCATGGATGAAACTAATCAATGCAACCATGTCTCTAGATGAGTAGTAATATTATGGTCCATTACTAAACATAGAATAATATACCATGGTATAGACTCTATGACCATAAATTAGGAACCAAAGTCCAATAATCATGACCTTAAACTATGTGAGGGTCCCCTAAGGAATGTGTTGTGTGGCATCAGAACTTCTTATCCATGAATTCAATTTTAGTTTACACTCTACCATGCTATATATATACTTCTAGGATGCTAACCATAGGGTCCAACCATTATGACCATATACTAAGAGACATGGTCCAGGAATAATGATTTTAAACTATGTGAAATTAGTCTTGGAGATGATTTGTGTAGTGTCAGTGGATTCATGGGCCCCTCCATTCCTGACAGGTTACCTCTTCCCTATGAAACACATATATCCTTTGAGAAAAAACCTTTTAGTCTATTAATCATGAAATTAATCCCTATGAGACTCACCCTATGTTGTTTTTCTTGGTGTAGGGTCTTCCAAAATCCTATTGTTTCATAGGCCACTCTCTTAGGAGTTCCCTATTGTGAATCCATCATACGCATCCCACCACTTCACTTGGGTGGGTTTCATTCATGATGGTTAACACACCTCAATCAAACTATGTTAATGTATTCAATCACTTCATAATCACATGACATTAAACTATATTACTCAATGTCCCAAATACATGACATTAAACTATGAAATATCCCATCCTTGCCGTAGGAAGTTGTGTTTTGTGTATAGATTTCTTACTGTATGGTTTTAAACTATGGTTCTTTTTCTCTCATTGCATGATGTAATAGTGTAAAGTGTCTTAGGCCCTTTTCCAATAATCCCATTCATCTGGTTCATAACACCGACCACATAATTCATGTTTTCTGATCGTCGCTTGGATTCTATGGAGTTTCTCCCCTAGAGGTTGAGTTTGATCTTTGTTCAAATAAATATGAAATCCCAATATCCTAAAATAAACGCCAGTGTAATTCCAAGAGGTTTGAAATCTATTCCAACATTTCGTCACTTTATCTCCATGCTCCATGAATACATCAAATTGGATCCACATCCTCCTCTATGTATGAAATGTCCCCTTTCATGACATGGTCCCGGGACAAATGGATCACCTACCATACTGGTTACATTTCTAAAAAGAAATTGGACAACATTTTTGGATAGGTCCTATGTTTTGAACATGGTCAGTGGTCTTCCCTTATTTTTTGTCCCCATCCTCAAAAAAATGAAAATTGATGTTGTGTTTTGAACATTGTCATCACTTATCCTCTATCATCATTCCACCAACATTATGTTCCAAATATTTGGTTTATTGATTCAAATTAAACACTCCTTTTGTTTAGTTATATATTAACACCATTGAAATTACTTGATTTGTACACTAGAGCTTGTTGGAAAAGTAAGTCGGTTGTTCAAAGAGCCTTGTTCTCCTACCATGGACCCTATTGGCCCATACACTCCTAGTGGTCAGTAAAAAAATAACGACCATGATTTTTCCAAAATTGTATGAAACTCTCATATAAATTATAAATTACATGGTTTTCCCCTGTTTCCTACACCAAATATAACTTATGTGGGCTTAGGTATTGGTAACTAGTTTTCTTGTTATTGTGATTGACGTACGACAATAATATATGATAGAATAAACATTTCCAGGAATGTGAGAATGTTTTAAAAAAGGAAAAATTAGTAGTTGGTGAAGTTCATCCACAAACATGAGCCTTTCATACATCCTAGTGAAATCCCCCATTTGGATCCACCCTCGTGATCGAGCACTCTAGTCCAACAAGTAACAACATGAGATTTTGAGAATTATTATTTTTCAAATTAATTTAACATTTCAATATTTTTCATTTTGCATGAAAATGGATATAGTTATATATATATATATAAATAAACAATAATTAAAAAATTACTTTCACATGAAATACCAACTTGTCTTGTGCTACATGCAATACCATCTTGGGTTGAGCTACAAGCAACAATGACTTGGGACACGATGCACACAACATTGAGTTTATATGAAACATCACCTTTTATTGTATAAATTATTAAAATAATATAATCATAACCTACTAGTTAAACATAGTAATGACTAATCTTTATATATTGTAGTTTTATTTAAATAAAACATATTGATAATGAAAGATAATATTTTTGGTAAAGTCCTTTTATGTTAAAAATTTTATTTTATTGAATGAATTGATTATAATAACAAAAGTAATTTTAGACACATTTAGATATTTAATTGGATAAAATAAAATTAATTTTTTAATTTAGAATTTATAAATTTTCCTTGGGTGAATTATTGGTATTATTCTGAGAAACTTCATTTTTAATGAATAGTGAAAAATACTACTTTTTAGTAAAAAACTACCTTTTTGTAATCAATTATTAATTCCAAATGATATTATAAATATGTTTCAAGGTCACATTAGATGAAAATTAAATATAATAATACAATTAAATTCATTAGGATCAACATTACTTGAAACTAAATAAAAAACTTAACAAACTTTTTATCTTTTTCTTACTTTAAAACCCCATTATTTTTCCTCATCTACATAATTAACACTAGTCTTAATTTTTCCGCTTCTCTGATTAGAATTTCAAAAATCCAAAATAAATATTTTTATTAATTATAATATTTATAGTCTAATATTACCCCAATATTTTTTAAATAAAATGATTTTTAAAAGTTATTAAAATTATTCACTGTGGTTACGACCAAATTAACCTTAATTAGTGACTAAACCATAAAATTAATGGCCCAAATGACCTAGATACTTCTATAAAACACATTTTAGGTCCATATAATATCCATAAACCTTACATTTTATATTTTGGTAGGTTTTTAAGACTTTTTATAGTTAATAAAATGTGCACACCTAAATTGTTTCTAAAAATTCCATGTGAGTCCTTTTTCATCCCTATAAAAGGCCACCATATTTACCCATTCCTCACAGCTCACAATAATTTTAAGATCCTCTAGGATCTTCCCAATTAGACTCAAAAAAATCCTAACTTGAACCTTTAATCCTACATTTCACTAGAAGCTCTCTCGAGGAATCCTTTTGGCACTAACCAGAAGGATTTACCAGATTTAGAGGTAAGGTCTTCTCTCAAGCTCCTTTATTTTATTTTCCTTCTACACCCACTCCAATATCCTTATTATATTATTGTGTGACAAAATATTATCGTACATATACTATTTTTTTCATAAAAATGATATTATCTAAAATTAGACACACCATTATCTAATGGATGTTGAAAATATTGTTGCTATGTATGGTGAACTACTGCCTCACGAAACGATGATTGTTCATTTATCCTTTACCACCAATCATGGTGGCCATTATGATGGAAAATATATTTATATATGTTATATTTTATATTTATTATGTATTTAATTTTATTTATGACTTTTACAATGAACATCGATTTACCTTCCATTTTCTAGTAATATGATAATCTTGCTTGAGGAAGTGTGGACTACCAACCCCTCAATGTGACGTGATTCGTTCACACACTACATAGAGTGTATAAAGGATGGGTTTAATAAACATATATAATATATAAATTATAATTTAATAATTATATATATATATATATATATTTCATTTACATACTTTCTTTCAGTACGGCAATAAAAATGGAAAACAACATTTATGCATATGTACAACATAGAATCTCCATGAACGGTGTATTACATTACATAATTAATTATTATATATTTTATTATAATATAAATATACTATATTTAACTGATACTTATATGAGGTTCTACATTATTGAATCATGATATAGTATAAGGTCCAACGATATAACAAATTAACACACATGTGAAGAACAAAGCGAATATTATCCAAAGTGAAACATTAACATATGACCATTAAAAAGAGGGTAATATAAGGAAATAATAAAACCATATATGGTAATAGATAAATAATATTATTCTATAAAATATTTAAAATAATGATATATTTATTATATAGGAAGCTTGTATGAGTACGGAAAGAGTCAAGACACAAAGAAAGGGGATTTCATCTCACATTTAATTTCTATTAGATACAAGCTATGTTCACCACTCATTCATTTTTTCTTGGTGTTTTAACTTAATGAGATTGTATTAAATATATATTTTAAATAAATAAATTGGTATTAAAATTCAAATTTTATGATCCTTCTTTCATAGTTTTTAAGTTTCAAAAGTTACCAAATTGGTAAAAATGTTTTGTCTCAATTTTCCTTCTTTGAGACTCTTGTTTTGTTATTCACCTAAACTATTTCTCAGAGTGAATATAATTCCATTTTACATGAAATATCACAAATCTAATTATTTTTATTATATTATATGTTTCATGTAATTAAATTTCCTTACATGGAGTTAATGATTCCCAAATACCAAGTTATAAGAGTTTATTTAGGAATTCTCATTGCTTTTCCTGATTGTTTATGTTTATACTAACATTGATAAAATATTATGATCTGTATCTCAACAATATTCATGAATTTACTTATACTCTATTATTTCAGGATATAATCATATATTGTTACCATTTTCAACTATTTTCTATATTATTTAGTTAAGAAAGTGTTTTTAGGAAAACTTGAATTTAACCTATCTTAATTAGAAAGTATATGTTTTTTAAAAAGTGTTTCCAAGAATATTATAACAATCACAAATAATATATAAAATATATTTTTACCGTTTCCATATTTTACCATTATATCCATGGGAATATTCCAATTTCTTTCAAAATAAGGCACTTTTCTAACCTTTTTTGCTATGGAAAAGGAATGTTCTTTTAACCTCGTACGACATGTTCGGATTTACCTATCTTAATTTCTTAGAAGATCCATTTGAATTTTTAGAAATATTAATCTTAATAAAATTATTTTAAAAAATAATTTTGGAGGAGAATTATTTCCAAAATGGTATTATACTTCTTTTATAGGTTTTCATGGAATTTTTTTTTTCAAAATGATTTTTTGTATTATTTATATATTTTCAAAGTTCTTATAAAGAAATAGAATTCAAAAAAATTTCAAGCCTATTTATAATTTTTCAAGAAGTATTATTTTCAAAATATTTTAAATATTTATTTATATTTTTTAGAATTATTTTCAAATAAATGGTTTTCAAAACATTTTCCATCTTTCTTTAAAAGTTTTTAAGTGTTTTCAAAGAAAAAGGGTTTTAAAATGTGTTGATGTTTATTTTAAATGTTTTCAAGGAACAATGATTTCAAAATGATTTCATGTATTATTTATAAATTTTCAATGTATTTTATAGGAAAATTAATTTCAAATGGTTTTGTCTATTAAAAATCATTCTTCAGACAAGAAATTTTATTTACCATAAGTATTGTTTTAGAGTATATTTTAAATTATTTTTTCATATAAGATGACATATTTGATGATACTCATGAATTTCTAGGAAATGATCTAAAGGTTCCATAAATATTATTTCTAGGAATGGGTAATTATTAATTCCATGGTCTTTATGAAACACATTTATTCTTCATGGATAATATATTTATGAAACCCATTTCTATTTTAAGGGTTATATGATTTTGAAACCCGCCTCTTTTCATGAGTTATGTTTATGATGAAATGATTACGAAACCTGTCTCTTTCCATAGGTTATGAAATATTTACAAGTTTATGATACTCATTTAATTTCATGGGTTATGAGATTTCATTAATGATCTTGGGGCACATGTATGTATGATTTCATTATGTGACGGCTGGGACCTATATCTCCATCCAATGAATTGGGTAAAGATTTATATCTAATGATATTGACATGAAAGTAATGGGGGTTTAATCAGTTCAGTAATACAGTGTTGGAATTACTGTTTATTCTATTCAGTAATAAAGGTATGGAACGAGGGTTTACTCAGTTCAAAAACATAGGGCTAGAATGAGGGTTTACACAGTTTAGAAATAAAGGGATGGAATGAGGGTTTACATGGTTCGGTAATTCAAGTATAGATTGATTGTTTACTATATTAAGTAATACATGGCTAGAATAAGGGTTTACTCAGTTCAGTAATATAGGGATAGAATGAGAGTTTATGCAGTTCTGTAATACAAGGTTGGAAGGGGGGTTCACCAATTTAAGTAAAGGATTTTTTTCATCTAAGATGGTATTGGTTGTGATTCATTAGCAACTACGGAAATCATATTTTATTCTTATGTGTTTCTAAAATTCCATGTTTTATTCCAATCTCATGCTTTCATGGATTATGTTATTTATTTCATAGGATTCATATCTTATGAACTTCCAATATTTATTCCATGACCTTTTTTATGGTATTTGATATGCAGGGTATGAGATTCTATTTATTGGATCATGTTATCATACCCTTATACTCATGTTTATTCTTTTATGTCTCCCTTGTTAACCCTTACTGGACATTTTAGATCACCCACATTAGGTTTCCTTACCCCTAGGTTGTGATGATATATAATTTTTTTGATATGTCTAAGAAGGTTTTTAATCAACTATAATCTAGTGGGAGATGACATATCTCACTTTTGTACCAGTGTTTACGTTTCCAAAGGCACTATACTGACTACAGTCGTTGGGTGTCTATATGTATAATGTTTAAGAATTCCAAAAATTTTACATAATACCTATGTTTGGAATGTGAGGGTTTCTATAGTTGGTATTATAGTAAAGGTATAGTTAACCATTGGACACTAGGACGAGACAACCTTAGTGAGATCCCTAAGTTCATTTCTAAGGATATGTCTAGGTATGTCTCTAAGGATAAGTATACGGAGGAGTAAAAATTTAGTATAATGTCCTAGAATTTTGGTAAAGGATAGAGTGAGTGGTTTCATAGAAATAAATTCATATCTCGATACTACAAGTGGATGTGGCTATGGAACATATTTACCTTGGGGTACAACTTCTAAAAGATGTTTGGGGTTTGAATCAGGGTAATCTGGTACATGACAACGGGCCTTGATACACACCTAGTTTGATAATCCTGAGGGATATTCTATGGGAATTCATAAACTCTTCATAAACCATCATGAATGATTCAAATATATGTTAGATATGAATAACCTAAGACAAACCAAATGTTTCATAGATTTTGGAAGGGCCCATGATTTAGACGTACTATATGTAATTATTTTCATGACTATGTGGTTTTCTCCAATGATAATTAGTGCTCACACTATTATTTTGGTTTTAGTCAATGGCATTAACCCAAAGTATTTTAAATGATGTCAAATGTTATGGAATATTTTTTGATGAGCGGTCAATTGGTATGATCACCGGAGTGAATGATGTCGTGATCATGCCTAATCAGTTTTCATGGAACATGATTAATAATGTTTACCTTAACCAACTCTCGGACTCACCAAGGAAGAGAATGAAAGATTTCGCTAAGTGTTTGGGTAATGGAGACAATGAAGGAAATAATATTCAGTTTCCTTTGTGTCAATAATGTTGAAATAATCACCAAAGTGAATGCCATAGAGGAACAATAATGTTTTTTGATTGTGGAAAAGAAGAACATAAAGCAAGTGACTACAAGGGAAAAATTAAGAGTTCCGTTAATGAAATGGATGGGAATTTTGGGCTCCCTATTTTTTCATTGAGGGTTATGTTTTTTAAGTCTAGAATAAATGGTAATTATGAAAATCAATGTCCCATGAGGAAATTTCCTAAAGAGTATCAATTAAGTGGTGCGAGTAATGGTTACACTAGAATTGTTAATGGATTATGGATGATGTAATAAAAGTATTTATGTATTTGGATTCTAGAATTATGAATGGTGAATTATGTATGTATTTTTCATTTTATGTTTTTCTAATGATTTACATGAATATTTTGAATGGTCATGATAGACTAGAAATGTTTTCTCATGAATGTTAACATTTTTTCTAAAGGATGGTAACTCTTAACATGTTCTTTATGTTAGGATAATGTTTTATAGATAAAGATACATGGGATATGGATATGTAAATTGGATAGTATTGATTACCATGGAACTAAGTGAGCACATGTTAATAGGTGAATAATGAGTACAACAAATGAATTTTAAATCATTTTTTAATTTAAGAAGGAAATCCAATATATTCTTTAATGAGGAAGCATGCAAGTTTTCTAAAATTATTTATATAAATTCAAATTGTTACCATCCTTCAATGGAATATACAATACAGGTATTCAATATTTTGGAATTTTACTACAAAGAAAAATATTGTGATACATGGGAATCAATGTTAATATGATTTCATGAATCTCTTTTTATGGTTTTGGATTTTCATCTTCATTAAGGGTTATAAGGTTATCCATTCAGGAAAAGTTTATGTCAAAATTCAGAGGAAGTATTTCTAAAATGAGTTTGTGTTGAAACCCCTAGTTAAAAGGATAATCCATGATTAACCTTATTTCAAGGATGTCCTTCTTATATATAATATTAGTGTAGTTTAACAAAATGACATTATGTATGTCAGGCGGTAACCAATCACATCCGGAAAGGCCGCAGACCTTGATCCCATGACGGAAGTACAATAAGGGTTTCACGCATACCAAGGGCCTATGTGATGTGTTCGTTATTGTGTATAATTTTTGAATGAGTAAATATTTATGATAAACTACTTGTGTTACTTTTATTTTTATAGATTAATGCATGTTGTTTTTTAGACACAAATAGTTAGAATTTTTATTCTTTTTGGACCTTAAGATACATTAAAATCATATTTTAGTGCTTTATTCCTCAAGTATAATTTCATAGCACTAATTCCAAGAGGTAATGGATGTATTATAAATTTTTCATTGCATGATCCATGAATTAAATTTTGATTATATAAATTATCACGAATTAATCAACATTCTAAAATTGATCAGAAAAAATTATTGTCCTAATACCTTAAATTTCGTTGAGATGATGACCTTTTAAATCATCATAGATTTATGAATTTGGGGAACTCAACATTACTTTCATCATTAAATTTTTTGTGATTGATGACCTTAATCACTCCCAATAAATATTGACGCTTTTTCTTCCAGGTCCAATCATCACTCTCATTCTATGTTCTCCGATGTCGAAACCTAGTTATATATTACTTTGGGTAATCATTATGGTACCAAATTTCAATTTTTAATGGAAGTTTTTGTATCCATTTTTATTATTTGGGTTTCTATGAATGAAAATTTCAATTATTAAACCTTATATAACCCATATGAACTATTAGGGAGAAATTCATTTTAAGGGGTGTAGAATGTAACATCCTGAGATTTTTAAATTATTATTTTTAAAATAAATGTAAGTTTTCAATATTTTTTATTTCACATGAAACTGGAAATGTATATATATATATATATATATATATATATTTAAACACTAATTCAAACATTCCTTTCACACGCAATACCAACTTGGCTTGTGGTACACGCAATACCAACTTGGCTTGTGCTAAAAGCAACACCGATTTGGTGTACGATGCACACAACCCTGAGTTTTTATGAAACAAATATTATTATTGTTTTAATAAGTTAAATAATATAATTATATCCTATCCATTAAAATTAATAATAACTAATTTTCAAATATTTTTTATATATAAATAAAACATATATATAATGGAAGATAATATATTTGGTATAGTCCTTTCATGTTAAAAATATTGTTTTTTTGAATGAATCTCTTTTAATAATAAAATAAATTTTAGACACATTTAGAAATTTAATTGGGTAAAATAAACATTATTTTTTAATTCATAATTTCAAAAATAGAATATGCTTAATTTTTGGGATTTTTTTGAGAAACATCATTTTTTGATGAATACTAAAAAATAATGCTTTTTAGTCAAAAATTGACATTTTTTTCTAATTAATTATTAATGAAAAGTGTTATTATAAATATTTTTAAGGTAAAATTTTATTAATATTATTTCTAATAATAATATGATATTCATTAAGATCAACTTCACTTTGAAACTAAATAAAAAACCTTAACAAACTATTGAACATCTTCCTATTTTAAAACCCCATTATTTCGTCCCAGCTGTGGGATTAGAACTAATATTAATTTTTCCACATATTTTATTGGAATTTAAAAAATCCTAAATAAAACATTTTATTATGTCTAATATTTATGGTCTAATAATACCAGGTTAATTTTCAACCAAAATGATAAGTAAAAGGGATTAAAACTAATCTCCACATTTAAGGTAAATTAATCCATATTAGGGACTAAACCTAAGAATTAAGGTTCCAAATGACCTAGAAACATTTATAACACCAGTTGGATTCCTACGGTTCTTACATAAAACTACCATTATAGATTTTTTATTCTTTTTTAAGAATTTTTTAGCTTAAAACATTTGCACACCTAAGTTGTTTTGAAAACTTCCGTGTGAGTCCTTTTCCTTTCCTATAAAAGGCCACCAACTCCACCCATTCCTCACACCCCTAAAACCTTTTCTGTTTGACCATGATCTTCCCAAGTAGCCTCCAAAAAATCTTCCCTTAGTTACTGAAGCCTCTATTTTTTCATAAACCCTCTCAACGACACCTTTTGGCTCCAACTAAAAAGAGTTTCAGATTAAGAGGTAACAACTTCTCTCAAGATCATTTCCTTTATTTTCCTTCTACACCCATACACATTCCTTATTCCCTTATTTTGGTACAAAATAAGTATCATCTATATACTAGGATTCTGTTATGCAATGCTTCAAACCCTAAATTACACACACCTCTAACTAATGGATGTTGAACATACTATTTCTGTGTACATAGAACTATTGCCTCACGAGATGATGATTGTTCATTTCTCCTTTACCACCAATCATATTGGCCATTATGACAGAAAATAATTTTATATATGTAATATATTATTTTTATTATGTATTTATTTTTCTTTATTCCTTTTACAAAACACATCTTTTTACCTTCCATTTGGTGTTAATATGATAATCTATATTGAGAAAATGGGGACTACGACTCCCTCAAATCGATGTGATTTGTTCAAAAACAACATAGAATGTATTATTAATGGATTTAATGAAATTAAATGATATATATTATATATTAATGCTACTATAATAATTATATATATATACAAACATAAATATATATACACATGTCATGTACATGCTTTCTTTCAATATGACCATAAAAATTAAAAACATTGTCCATGCATACGTACAACTTACCGTCTCCATGAATTGTGTATTGAAATACATTCATTCTTATGAGATAGGTTATTATAATATTAATATACTAGATATAACTGATATTTATATCATTTTCTACATTATGGAATCATGATTTAACTATATAGACAAACAAAGAAACATATTAAGACACATGCGAAGAACAAGAAAATATTTCCCAATGGGATACATTAACATATGATCATTAACAAGAAGGTAATATAAGGTCATAATAAAACAATATATGGTAATATATATAAGAATATTATTATGTAAAATTTTTATAATAAACTTATATTTTTTATACAGGAATCTTGTACGAATATAGAGAGAGTCAAGACACAAGGTATGAGGATTTCATCTCAATTTTAATTTCTGTTAGATACAAGCTATGTTCGCCACTCTTTCCTTTTTTTAGTTTATATACTGAATATTATTGTATTCTATGTTTCTTGTACTTAAATCTATTTGTATTCAAATTCCCATTTTATTATCATTCATTCATGGGGTTTTAGTTTTAAAAGTTACCAAATTGATAAAAATGTTTTGTCCCAATTTTCCTTCTTTGATACTCATGTTTTGTTATACACCTAAACTATTTTTTTGGGGTGAATATAATTACATTTTAAAATCCATATCATGAATATAAATATTTTTATGATATTATATGATTCATTTAATAACCTTTTCTTACATGGATATCATGACCCCAGGATACCAAGTTATTAGAGTTTATTGAGGCAATCTCGTTGCTTTTTAATATTGTTTATGATTAAGATTCTTTTGATAAAATATTATGATCAATATTTCAATAATATTCATGAGTTTCATTACAATCAATTATTTAATTATATACTCATGTAATGGTACCATTTTATACTCATTGGTCCATAAGTTAATTAAGAAAGTGTTATTAGGAAAGATTGAATTTACTCTCTCTTCAGTTGGAAATATATGTTTTCTAAAAAGAGTTTCCAAGAATATTATACCATTCACCTATAATATATAAGATATATTTTCACCCTTTTTTATTTTATGAATATATTCAAGGGAATATTCTTGTTTCATTCCCAACAATTCACTTTTATATCCTTCTTTCCGTGAAAAATAAATGTTCATTCAACCTCGTACAACATGTACGGATTTACCCACAATCATATCTTCGAAGATCCCTTTGCATTGTTAAGAAGTTTAATCTTTATGATTTTTTTAAAAATTATTTTTAAAGGAAAATAGTGTTCAAAATGGTTTCAATCTTATTTTATTCTATTTAATGGAAAATTGTTTTCGAAATGCTTTTATGTCTTATTTGTAAGTTTTTAATGTGCTTTTAAAGAAATGGGTTTCAAAACATTTTCATTCCTCTTTATAGGTTTTCATGAAAAATGAGTTTGAAAACATTTTCAAGATTTCTTAATATGTTTTCAAATTATTTTCAAAGAAATGGTTTTTAATACTTTTTCTATATTTCTTCAAATGTTTTCATTTTTTTTCAAATAAAAAGGTTTGTAAAATGTTTTGAAGTTTATTTTAAATGTTTTCAATGAAAATGGTTTTAAAAATGATTTCATATATTATTTATATATTTTCAAGTTATTTTCTATGAAAATTAATTTCAAATGGTTTTATGTATTAAAATTCCTTCCTCAAAAAAGAAGAGATATTTTCCTTAAGAAATGTTTGTATAGTATATTTCAAAATTATTTTCCATCTAAGATGACATATATTAATGTTACTCATGCCGTTCTAGTAAATGATATAACGGTTCCATTAATATCCTTTCTATGAGTGAGTTATGATTAATACCATGGTCTTTATGAATCCAACTTCTTCTTCATGGATAATATTTTTAGGAAACCTATTTCTCTTTTATGGGTTATATGCTTTTGAAACCTACTTCATTTCATGGGTTATGTTTATGATGAAATGATTATGAAACATATCTATTTACCTTGGTTATGATATGTTTACATGTATAAGAAAAAAATTTAATTTCATGGGTTTTATTATGATATTTATGATCTCGTGGAACATATATGCAAGATTTAATTATGTGACATGTGGGACTTATATCTCCCTCCAATTCATTGGGTAATGTTTTATATCTCATGAGATGGACAGCGCAGAAGTGTGGGTTTAATCAATTCAGTAATACATGGATGGAATAAGGGTTTAAAAAGTTTAGTAATATATGGATGGAATAAGGGTTTACTTGTTTTAGTAATAAAGGTACAGAATGAGGGTTTTCTCAGTTCAGAAATACATGGCTGGAATGAGGGTTTACTCGGTTCAGTAATATAGGGTTGGATCGAGGGTTTAATCGGTTGAGTAATAGAGGGATTGAATGAAGGTTTACAGAGTTCAGTAATATAGGGATGGAATGATGGTTCTATTAGTTCAGTAATACAGGGCTAGAAAGATGGTTCACCTAGTTCAATAAAGGACATTTTACAGTAATATGGTCTTGTTAGTGATTCCATGTCTACTACGGAAATCATATTATTTGTTTTTATGTTTCCTTAATTCCATGTTTTATTCCTATCTTATGATTTCATGAATTATGATCTTTATTTCCTATCATTCATGTCTTATGAACAAGAAATATTTATTCCATGATCTATGTTATGATATTTGATATACATGGTATGATCATATATTTGTAGGATCGTGTTCTCATACCATTATACTCAAGTTTATGCTTATATATCTCCCCTATTAACCCATATGGAGCATTTTAGCTCAACCCATTTATGTTTTCTTTTCCTCCAGGTAATGATGATATGTACTATGTTTGATATGTCTAAGGAGGGATCTTGTCAAGAAGAACCTAGTGGGAGATGATGTTGCTCACTCAAATACCAATTTTTCTGTTTTCGCGTTTCGAAAGCCACTATACTAACTACGATATTTGGGTATCTGTTTGAATAATGATTAAGTATTATGAAAATGTTATGTAATGTCTATGTTTGTAAATAAATGGCATCTATACTACCACACATTGGAACATGGCCTTAAGGACATACTGCATCCTCATGAGATTTTTTGCACCTCATCATCCATAGGAAAAATCTCATCAGAACTTATCTGCACCAAGTCCTGCTCATCATGGTACACTACTCTCTAAGATATCACCTCCTAGGCTTGAGCATCAGGCTCCACCCCATGTCATAAAATGGATGATGAAATCATCTAAAGGATTGATGATGGAAGAATCATCATTCATCTTCTCCTCCAAATATTTAATTTATTGATTGGCTTCATAGAGCTTCTAGGTTGTATTAGATTTATCCTTTGTCAAGGATAAATGAATTTTTTCCCTCATCATACACCGATGTGGCAAGTTATTTGTAGACTAGCACATTGAGAGAACAAGCGTGCACCCCTTCATTTCTTATTTTGCATAGATTGTGGACGAGGGACCCCATCTGGATAACCGGGTTTGGATCCAAAGTGCGAGTGTTGAAATTCCACACTCCACCACTTCCTTCACATGATGATGAAGTTACCTTTACTGATGTTAGACTTAGAGTCTTATAGCTTCATAAGATTTAAGAGATAGTATTTTGGTAATTTCACCAGGATAACAGTAGAAGTGACCTCCTTTTAGATTCTATATGTTTGGTTAGGCTCCAATTCTATTGGTCGACCATATTTTTATAACCCTTTGTCGATATCACCACCTCTTCCAACTTCATGCTCTTCACTGAAAGTGGTACCACCTATGAACATATAAGGTTTCCCTCCCATGACCGAATTCGAGTGATTTTTGGTGACTGAATCCCCTGAAAACCCCATCTAGTAAGATACTCAGATCCCCCATCCATAGTCTCTTACTGGGAGAACACCCTCTCTAGCACTACTGGAAACAAAATCATGCCAGTCAAGTTGATTAATGATCATGTTTTGGTAAATCATAACAAATGTAAAGGACATTGTATTATAGAAGACCAGTGTTTGACAATGATTTGTCCATGTACTATCAATGGGGAGTTCCACCACATGGGACCCCTCAACCCTAGTTGACACACAGATGGATGGAACCATACCCCCTAGAGTAGGTTGGAAAGAGTTTCATGGGAAAAACAAAGAAGTTACTAAAAAAGGCTCCATAAATGTTTAAAAAGGGTTAGTTGTATTGAGATATAGTATAACATAAGATAGAGGGATATTGATATTAACCCTTCTTAGGTGACATGCATCCCTAGAGGTAAACGCCAATGTTGGGATGACATGGTGTTTTTCTATGTAGATGACTAGGAGGACCGAAGGCTATAAGGCCACCTCTTCGACATCCTCTACTATCCTTCCTGTTGGAAAAACCTTAGGAAATGGTCCTAGAGAAGTCTCTCTAAAACTTGATGAAGCACCCTCAACCCCTCCTATAGGGATCCATTGTCCACCTTCAGTCTGACCCCACACTAGACAATCGTAGTCAATGCCTCTGAAAATAGAGATTTTAAGCTAGAAGAGACTAGTAATTTAACAATCATACCTCATGGATCTCAACAAAGAAAAAATAAATTTTGGAGTAAATTTAACAATCTACGGGGGACTCACATTATCAATGATCAACCCCTATGATTCTCTATCACTAGATCCTTTCCTATCATCACCATCCAATTCCTCCTCAGTAGATTCTTAAGTAGATGAAATCTACTCACGGTCAGTATCACTACCAAAAATCACCAAAATCTGGTTAGAGGAAGATAAATTATGTCTCATCAGTGGGAGAATATATCCATAGCCTCATATTATTCAAACCTCTTGTAGTAGCGAACCTTGGATGTGATCCTGTCATGCCCCACCTCTAGAAGATTGATACCTTTTTTCAAAGAATCTTTCATAGATGTTCAACTGATTGGTTCATCCTCATCATTCTCCAAGACTCCAAAAGTGTGGGGAATGTAGGATCATAGTCTGTCTCTAGGAGATACCATATCTTATTTCCAGGAGCCTCCTTAGCTATGTAGTTTCTAGCCTGAGAGCCATCTATCAACTCCCATGGACACTTCTGTGGAAGGACCCCCCCCCCTCTAGGAGGTGAGGCGGAAAAATATCCATGGGTAACCCCCAGAATAACATTTTCTTTTTCTTCCCATTATTCTTAGAGATCGCATCATAGAGTATCTATCCTACCACCTCACTGCTGCAACACCTCTCTTGTCAGCACAATCACCCTCCCACACTAGCATAGAATTTCACCTGGGTATGCCACTACTGAGTTGTTGACACATGTCTAGGAAATGAAAACATTTACATTATTTCATGGTAGCATGATGGTCTCCAGAATTCCCTTTTCTGAGAACATCCACTGTATCTGAAGATGGATACATGGATTTTTTTCCACATAAAGACCCATGTAGACTCTCTTCATTAGATACTAGATGAATCAGAGCTATTGAGATAGTAAAGAAAATATGCAACGCTCAAAATATGTGTTACCATAATTTATGGAAACTAGGAAACCACATTGGAAAGTCTCTAGATACTCCCTTTACCTTAACTTCCATTATTAATTTTCCACCATTTCTCTCGAAGTGGTTGAGAATGGGTGGATGTTGAAGGTTAGTATTTTTTTTATATCGATCATGACTCTGACTTCATTGAGTGCCAGTAGCTGAACCTCAACATTTTTGAGTAGTGGGTTCCACAAAGAATTATATGGTTATTTAATGGTATTGAAAAACTTTTATCCGTTAATGTTAACTAGGATCCATCCCTGGATGAATTTTAATGGACCACAAATCCTCTTGGGCATGCTCCCCCTCACCACATGGCCTAGTTGGTTGTAGATCCGGGCCAACACCATAACCCACATATTCACCCAACTATCAAATTCCAGGATCTCCACCATGAAAAGAATCCCTAATTAGAAAACCATGTGTGCGACTATTTCCAAAATCATCCTTCCACTGAGGTAACATTCCAAGAATTTGGTATAGCGGACTAATAACTATCAGCACTCTATCATGTTAAAGACCCACTACTCATACATACCTTCATACAAAATCAACCAGTAGGATCCCATATTCCTCCTCTACTATGTCGTAGGACACAACTACATCTACACCATCATTTTCATGGCTAGTTCCATCTTGATGAACATACTCAGCCAGGTCATGAATACTAAGTCCTAGTGGAATGGGGGAGCATTCCCTATTACTTTCTATATCTAATCCAAAAGAATCTGCAGTGGGAGAGGGGTTTGACTCCTATCACCATAAGTTTTTAGCACATGGAGAAACTTACAATAATATAACACTATTAATTGGATACCTTCAATGCAGTGTAGATCCCATAGGCTGATTCTTACTATCCCATGGTTATGGTGGAAGGTATTGGGGTATGGATACCACTATCTGAGTATCTCTGGTAATATCTATTATCGATGGTATGCATGAAACAAGGATGTCCATACTACCTCATATAATCCAATATCGTGAATTTCGGTCCCATAATCATAATAGGTAATGAGTACCCAGTTTTCCTAAAACCACTCATCAGTGGATAGAACTACCACCTCATCCATCCGCCCATAGTTATACAATGGCAAGCGATTAATCTACTAATAATTTCTCTGGGATTTAGTTATAAATACTATGAGTGCCTATTTATTTTATATGACCATCATGGGTCATGTAATATTTGTGTTTCCCACCATCTCATCCCTCTGGGTGGAAATGGTAGCCTCGGTCTTAGCATGATTTTTTGGTTGGCCTTTTTAGAAATATTTTTGAGCATTAAGGATGGTTAATACAAGAACATGTTCCAGTTGGGATAATAATTCCATGTCATGAAAATATATAAGAGTTAACACAAAATTTATCCTTATTCTGAAATTTTTTTTGGAATAATATTGTGAAAATGTCAAAGCTGCAGATCATGATTTCCTAAAATGATGAGTTTCACACATGGGTGATTGTATGTCATGTTAAAAATTCAGAGTATTGTACAAGGGGCCCCTCCACTATTAATAAAATCTTCCCATGGGATTATAAAATTCAAAAACATAGTTATGTGACTCGAGATGAGAGTTGTGTGACAAAACAAAAATTAGAAACTCTTTTCAGTGTTTCCCTCATAACCTAATCATCCAGTCCCTTGTAATATCTGATTCCAAGGGGGGAAGTTTTTGGTGTTGAATATCTTCTGTGCACCCAAACAAATAATTTTGGATGAATTGAAAATTTGATTCACCCCAAAGGAACAATCTCAGGACATAGATAAAGTTGTAAAGAAGTTACAATAGCTACATAGAAAGGTGTTGTCCTGTGTGCAAACAACATGAGTGCTAATGGTCATATGAGTTCTTTAGATACCTGGAGGAAAGAATCATTCCCAAGGATGATGTATGAAAATATGAAGGTGTTTGTGAATATGAATAGTTTTTCATTAAACATAGTGTGATACCATCCAATTTTCGACCATGGTAATGTAAAACTAAATATTCTACATGAACAAATATCTGTGATAGAATAAGATGCAAAAAAAAAAACAATTTCTATGCACAAGAAGTTGTAAAACTCAAGTCAATGATTTTGGCTATAAATTGAAACTCTTAACCCAACCTTGAAGAGTATCTCTTGGAGATAAGTCAATCCTACCTTAAATGAAAAAAAATCTCTTCTAAGGAAACCAACAAAACTGGATGCAATGTACACTCAATAGTCAAGCACCTGCATGAACAACCTCATATGGGCCCAAACATGAATTTTAATATATTATAGTGATCCTAATACAACCACTCCTAAGGCTGGTTAGGTTCACACAAAGAGAATCCACCTTCTCCCAACCCTTATCTATGAAAAAACTCCAAAATATGCATGACACTATGCCTCTTGAATCAATAAGTTTCATTTATGATAAGGCCCATTTCTCATACAACCCTCACACACAACACAACAATGTTGCATGTAGCAATTTTGTGGTCCCATGGGAAGAATTCCATACACTTCTAGTAAATCCATTGCTATACCTCTTTCTCTTTAGTATAGGTACCCTAATTCCTCTTGCTCATCGAATTATGCACCCTAACTTTCAGCCTCTGATATCCACTTCACCACAGTAGTTCCAAAACCATGTCCAAACTATAGGAACATGTGTGTTGGTCATGTAAGTCCTATAAATGTAATCTTAAAGGAAACCCATGAACCCATCTTGGAAGGAGTTCCTTATTCTAGATCTTCCTCTAACATTGATATGGTCCCCATTAAGGAGTAACCCCATCAACAACTGAGATGTATGAAGTATAAATTCCTACATCCACATCCTAGTAATACAATGATATGATTCACGAAAACATCCTTAGAACATGACATAAAACAAAGTCCTTACACTTTAGATGAGCACATGATTCCATATGTATGACCCAAACGAGATGACCCCCCAAATCTTAAACTATGTTATAAAAATTGGATTCCCTATATACAATTATAATGGGTTGCCACCTTCTCCCCCCATAAAATGGATGATCCTCCTATAAGGGGAATCTTCCACCTATAAGCCCCATATCATATCCTATGGAGTGATCCTATTACAGTAGGTATCTCCCACATGTATGCCCAATAACATCATTTATGGTCCTAGAATTACCTCATATAACATAAATATTTAATCCCCATACCACCCCATTTATAATGATCATATTTCATTGGGAAAATTCTAGACGTAATCCCCATTCAGTTTTCTATAGAGTGATCCTCTTGTAGCAAGAAACATCCATGTATAATCTCCTAACAATCTTCTACAAAGTGATATGTTTGATGTTGGTAGATTTCATGCATAATCCCCATACAATCTCATATAGAGTTGAAAAGGTAATATTCCTTCCATAATACCCAGACCACCCCTCTTTGATGCTCCTTCCATGAAACGACCATCCTTACAACATGAAATTAAAGTGCATGGACTAGTCCTACCGCACGACCTTAAACTATGGAATCTAACTAAATAGGTTTAGATACATGTATCTTAAATAGGGGATGTGGGATAACTCATTATGTTTCAATCCCAACAACAAACATTATAGTGAGAAAGTATCCCCCTTGATGGGACACACTACATCATCTGAGTGTGAACCCTTCCCTCCTAGGGTCAAATCCCATCGATCCATCCCAACAGGTGTTCTCATCCATCTCCAAAATCCATTATACTCATGCCTTGATCTATCTAAATAGGAAATTATGATAAATCTTCACAATAAATTGAACACATCCCTTGATCTACCTCAATATAATTTTCGGATCCATCTCTACAAGATATTAAACTCATGCCTTGATCAATCCCAACTTGATGTTTTGATCCATCTCCACAAGACATTAAACTTGTGCCTAAATCCATCTAAAAAAGAATTTACAATCCCTAAATAAAATATGGTAATCTCATACCTCATTACATCTCAATTTTTTTCTGATTCGTCTTCAAAATACATTAATCATGTGCCTTGATCTGTTTTAATAGGATATTATGATCTGTCTCCAGATGATATTAAACTCATATCTCAATTCATCCCAGTTGGTCAGTCTGATCTGCCTCCATAGGATGTTAAACTCATGCCTTATTCCACACCAAAAATATTTTTTGGTCCATGTCTAAAAGATGTTAAACCCTTTACAAAATCCATCTCAATAAGTAGTTCTGAACCAAATACAAAAGATGTTAAACTCGTTTCTCAATCCATCACAATAGTATATTCTGATCCATCACCACAAATTGTTAAACTCGTGACCTGATCTATCTCAATTGGATATTTTGATAAATCTTTACAATATGTTAAACACATTACCTAACCCAGAATAGATACCCCACGAATCAAGTGTGGGATGCCTGAGGTATAAACCACTAGAAGTCTCATGACCCTGAAGTCAATTACATCATGATTGACATGTGATGCCTTAGGTTTCACGCCTTAGATGACTTATATGATCTGACCTCTTGGGGGGGGGTTACATGTTCCCAATATAATTAATGTCCAAAAATTCCATAAAGTGCATAACATGACTACTCACCTTGATCTATGATTGTTGTCCTATTCAGAGAGAGGCATCATAATTAATCGGTTTCCACCACGACATGGTGATAGGAATGAGTTTGATGGACATGACTTAATCTATGAGGGAGAACCAAAATAGATAACGAGATCCCTAGAGGAATCCATGGAAGGAAAAAATGATAAACCATATTCCCTTTTTGATCAAGGAGTAGACATCACTTACTATAGTGATGAATGACACCCACATTTGGAAAGTAGGAATATGGGGCAATAAGAACACGATGTGTTGACGCCAAGCAGAAAGACAGCACTGGAGCCCCGATAAAATAAATAAAAAAACAAATTATCTAATACTAATTAATCTTATTCAATAAATGTAATCAATTTTATTAAATATTAATATCATAAGTGATATAATTAAATTTAAAATTAATCAAGTGAAATGTGTCAAAATATGATTTTTCACCAAAGGAATTTATAAAGAAATTGATGATCTTATATTAAATCTATGACAAGAAATCACTATTATATGAATTTAAATTCATATATAAAGATGTAAAAAATATTAATTTCATTTAAATAATTTATTAATTGGGAATATATATTAATTAAATAAAATGGTTAATCTTTATGCACTTAAAAATAGTTTTCAAAAAACTATGTTTTTAAGCATAAAAATAAACATATACCAAAATCATGAAAATTGAGGATTAAAATAAAATTAACTATATTATTATAAAAAAAATTGATCATACGTAAATTTAATAAATAATATGAAATTTAATGGATCTTTTAAAGTACTTTATTTACTAAAAAGAAATGGTACCATTTGAAAAATCAGTAATTTTCATTGTCCACTAAAAAGTCAAAAATTTCAGAAAAATCCAAGAATTTCACCATAGGATAATTTTGGTATGATGATTTAAAAAGTGGTACTAATTTATAAAATAATTCTTTTAAATTTTCCATGGGTTAATTATGATATTTTCCCACAAAAATCAATAAAAATAACTTTTTATGGAAACTTATTTTCAGTAGAATAAAATATCATTATTAAAAGTTTAGTCCTTATTTAGTAAGAATTTATCAATTAAATTACATTTAGTTGGAACTTTATGTATATTTTATAATGTAATTAATACTATTAATATCCACAAATTTAATGGCTATGAAATATTGGTCATGTTTAAATAATAATAACTTAATATTATATAGAATTTATTCTAATCTGAATGTTGGATGTTGAATACACTATATAACATAGTGTTCTTTTTAAAATCATGGGTAGTTACATTATAAGCACTTAAATATATATTATCCTCTCAATTTGAACTTTTTCTAAATAATAAAGGGTTTGAAATTAAAAAACTTCTTTTTAGAAAACTCACATCTTAAAAAGGGTTAATAAAATTTTCTCTTAAAAAGCAGGGAAGGTAAATATGAAGGTCATCACATAACTAGGTTTCTACATAGAAGATCTTTGGTGGGAATTAAAAATGTGAATTTTGAAATAATATCCATTTAGGATATAATGATATATATTTTTAATGTAAAGGATCCCATAAATTTACCGAAAATGAATAAATTTTTTATTTCAAGACCCTTATCCTAAAATTGAGAGATAACTTTTACAAATAGACTAAGAAAATGAAGAAATATACTTCCTTGATGTGTGTAATTTATCATTTAATCATTTATCACCAAAATATATATTATTTCTCCAAATTACGAGTTTCTGAGATGAATGTTTCATGCCTAAATCAATAAAATAAAGATATAATAGATAAAATAATCCACAAAGGGTAAAAATATGTTAATCATATCATTGAATATTAACCAAAAATATATTTTTTAACATAAGGTAAAATAAAACTTATTACATTCATATTAATATCCAAATCCAAAATTCAGCTTCAATCATTCCATAACCTTAAATCCCAAAATACTTCAACATTCAAAAATTTAATTATATTTTTCCAAAATTATATTCCATGTTAAACAAACTGTTAGACATAAGGGTTAAATATACCTCAAGCCATTGAAATATTTCCCAAAAAACTATTAATCACATCAAAATCATAAAAATTAAAAATATTTTAAAATAAAATATATTTCTCAAAATCAATATAATATTTTTTGTCAAATATTTTATGTTAAAATACTATCATACTAACAGGTACATCACCCAAGGTAGTGGTAGGCGTTTAAACTTTATTTCCCATTGTTTTTGGGCTCACGACCCTTGGAATTTGTTAGATGCAATGAGTTTTCACTCTTCTTTTATATTTTCCTTTTCCTAAAACTACTGAAAAAAGAGATAATCATATTCATAATTCACCATGACCATATAACATTCTTAATAATATGATGAAAATCATCAAAAATAACATTAGTTATGAATAAATTTTTTAACCTATATGATTTTCAATATAGGTTTCCCTTTCCATAAAATGAAATAATTTTAATTGAATATAATTAACTCAACATCAATAACATCCCAATGATTATCTTTACCTAAATACTTTTTATAAATCAAATATCCTCTTAGTATTAAATATACTTTCTAGGTCATTAGTATCATTCAACATATTCTTGAAAATCATTAATGAAAAAGTAATGGAGAAAAAATCCATAGAAATTTCATGATTATTATGACATGAATACCATTGATAAAAATACTTCAACATCATGATTCTAACGTTAAAATACACAAGCACTTAAATAATTCAACATTATTTATTGTCATAACAGAGGACCTTAGGAATTAATCATTGTATTAGGTAATTAACTAGGATAGTGAACAATTTCCCTACATACCTGAAGAAAAAATATAAGTGGTTCCTCAGGATGAACTCTATTTCCTTGCATCTTGTTAACTGGACCCTTCATTTTTAGGAAAGTATCTATTCTGTTACCTACTTTTTCACCTACAATGTATCTTCCAGTTCCTTTATGACATTTTCAATTGTTCCTCTTCCCAAATTTTTGACTTATATAAAATTTCATCTTATTTTCTTCATCACCTTTGACTCTTGAACTTCCATGAGATTCCATCCTTCTATTATTTGATGTGTTTGAAAATTACACTATGTTGTAATGGTCAATTCTAATTTGAGATAACTCATTTGGAATTATCACCAGATTTTAATTTATATTCCTATATTGTTAGGCATGTCATTGGGGAAAATTTTATATTTCCCATTACATTGATTGTTGGCATGATTTATCATATTTACTACTATTAACTAAAAATAATTAACCAAACAAGATAAGAATGAATTAACATTCAAAATGGGAAACTGATTAATCTAGAAGGAATAAATTATAATTGATAAGTATAAAATAACTAATGAGTCTCTTTATTTAAATATAGGTTATCCATTGTAATGTTTTCTATTCAGTTTTCTAACCTAACAATTTTGTATATTCTTTTGTAATAGTTCATAAAGACACTTTTAATATTAAAACCATTTCCCATTGGAGTGTAAAACTAGGTGTACACAGAGGCCCATTTTCAAGAACTGGGTAATTATGGATTCTATTTCAATGCTAGATTTTCATAGTTATTTACCATATGTACAACTATGATAGAGGCACATCCACCTTTAGTATCTAAATATGGATGCATTTTCTTAGAAACCAATTACACTATACATTACTAAAATTTAGGGATTTTTTCCTATGTTTTGTATTATCCCTATTCATTTCACTAAAATATTCTAATACTAATCCCCTAAAAAGGCTAGAACATTCTCTAATACACACTATATATTCACAATCGTTTTGTACATTTTATTATTTGATTTTTAAAATAAAAAAACATTAATTATAACCCAATGGTCGTGAGGCCTAGAATCATTGGAAGACTAGGGTCATAATACATCAAATTGAAGATAAAATAAAACTTATATATTTTATACTAAATAATGAGATCTTAAATCCTTTTTATCTCATACAACATCATGGTATAACCTATGGAATACATGGACAAAAAGGATGATAAAAAATTACAGCAAGGGAATAAACATGACAAGAAAACACAACATGTGATTCAAACGTGTAACATTATAAAAAAAAGACAAAGCACATTTGTAATCACATGGGAGTATAATATAAAAAATATGACATTATATGATAATGGAAATACTGGAATTGTGTAAGTAACATATAACATGACATAAACATGAGTCAAGGATAACAACCTAGAAAATATCACATAGTGGAAAATGTCTAATAATGGATTTGGTACACTACCAAATCCCATACATGCATCTCATGAGAATAATGATTTAACCAATTAATTGTATTGATATATGGATGCACCCATCCAAAAATATTTATGAATATGTGTGCCTCAAAATAGGATCAATCATTATGAGTAAACATAATTATTTCACATGGAAATAAAATGGGTTATATAATCTAGCATCATATCATAATAAAAATAAATTTCAAAATGAAGGTAGTTTAGAGATGAATATAAGGCTTCGATTACCACATAAAAGTGAGAGTAATATATAGATAATTTATAAAAAATCCTTAACATCAATTAATTTTGTTATTGTTGAAAATGTCTATAAAATATCACATGGAATATTTCTTGAGGAAAATACCCTTTTAACATTGAAATAAATTCATAAAAATCTAAATGATTTCAAAACATTATATAAACTATTTAATTTTTAAAGAATAATGGAAAAATATACATGAATATTCAATGATTTTAGTGCCCTGGATGATAGGAAATTTCATATATGTAATATAAGTTAAATCAAAACATTATATTCACACATTCGTAAAAAGAGTCAAAAAGTACCTTGTTCGGAAAATGAAAAATATATTCATTTAAAAAAACTTGGAAAAAAACATGGGTAAAAATTTTCTTAATAAATAATTGTAGTTTATTAAAAAAATTAAAGAAAATATTAACATGGAATAGAATGATTCAAGATTTTAATGACTACATAAGATAATTATTATATATAAATATTTTCAAGACAATTATTTATTATATAAGAGAAGAAATGGAAACCAAAAAATGTAAACCAAATTAATTTCCAATGGATAATAAAAGGGGTGTGGTTCAATATATAAGTATAATATGATTTACCCCAATGAAACCTTAAACAAAAAACATTATAAAGGAAAAATGCAACATGAATCCTTTACCTCTTTGGTAAATATAAAATCAAATTCACTTAGATGAAGTAAAAAAACTGGTAATTAAAATACCAGTAAGTTTGAATGGACAATGACATTAAATATGAAAATATAAGTATATACACCATATGAAAGAAATTGGTGAAAACATTAAAATAAATCTCAATGAATAGAAATAGAGACAAAATCCATTAAAAAGATCGTGGTATTGAGGTAAGAATTAATCAATGATGTTATTATGTGTTTAAAATATAATTACAGTTAATACAAGTGTAAATAAAAAATAAAACAATTCTTGGTAATTATACAAATAATCATTAGAAATAAATGAAAATGAATAATTAATTTAACCCAATGAATAAAATTAATTTATAAAATATCTTACCTCTAGTTTCAATCTACACGTACATACTTTATCTTTCTGAATAATAAAATTATGTTAATTATTTCCTTTCATAAGAATGTTTTCAAATATTATTATTACATTTTTTTTGTTTTTAAAAAATATATTTATATTTACATAATCAATTAAAATAGGGTGAGCATCTTGATGGTATTTGGTTCATGTGTCAAAAATGACATTAGTAGGTTGGATATAGAAAAAAGCCTTTTTTCCATCACTAATGTAATAATAATCATTAAATAATTATTATTCTTAAAGAAAAATTATATTCAAAAAAATAACCATGAAATATGATTATGAAAAATGAACTACATTACAATAATGGAGACAGTAGTCCGTGTGTATGCATGAATAACGTTTCTATTTTTTGATGATCAATATTGAAATAAGGAAAGAATTATTTTACCTTTCAATAATTATCATTTTATCATTAATATAATAATATTTTTTTAAATACAGTTACATATATGATCCATTTTATGTGATATTAAAAAACAAATGACAACACATCATGATGTGGTAGTCAACCATAAACATGAAAATAATTATGAATTTTCAATGGATGGAAAGTTAAGGAGGAATATGATATATTAAATTTATAAAATATTATTAATTATTTTTATTCAAAATAGGGAATCAATTTTATCAAATTAATATCAAATAATTTCTATAATTAAATTTTAAATTTAAACCCACAAAACATGTCAAATAACAGGTTTTTAGGAAATGCATTTTTCAACCAATGGATGTTATTATATAACATCCATGATTAGAAATCATAATAATATAAATTAAAATTATAATAAATATATGTATAATTTATGAATCTCATTAAAATATTTAACTACTAGGTGTTATTTAAATTAATTAAAATAGATAAAATTTATGCACTTAAAAATAGTTTTAATGAAACAATGTTTTTAAGCATAAATATAAAGTAATAGAAAAATCAAAAAACATTCTTATTAAAATGAAATTATTTAGATTATTATAAATCAAATGGTTTATATGTAACATTAATAATAAATCCAAAATATAATTTAACTTTTTAAAATAGATTTATTTAGTGAAAATAAATTACATTAAATGAAAAATAAGTAATTTTATCTTTTCAATAACAAATTAGGAATTTCAAAAGAATCCTAAAATTTCACCGTATGTTAATTTTGATATGATTAACTTAAAAATATAGTTAATTTTAGAAAATAAAACCTATAAAATTTCTATGAAGTAACTATGATATTTTTAATAAAAATCAATAAAAATAATTTTTGAAGGAAACATATTTTCTGTTGAACAAAAAATCCTTACTTAAATTGAGTGTTTATTTCACAAGATTTTATCAATAAATTTTTATTTAGTAAGAAAATTATATAAATTTAATAAAGAGGATAATATCACTGAAACCTAAACAATTTAATGGCTATGTTATGTTGGACTCATTTAAATAATAATATATTAATATTATATCACGATTTGTTTAAAATCAGGGTTTTATGTTGAATAAAAAATCAAACCTAGTGTTATTGTAAAAAATTAAAGTGTTAATAGATTCCCATAATGGTTTATACTTATGTTAGGATATATATTTATAATAGAAGATGAAAATATAGGAGGTTAAAGTATCACTTTTGCGGAAGGAATCCCATCATGCTTATGGGAGTTGGGAGACTGCATGAAGGTAATGAGTTTCATGTGATTGTGTAATGGAACTAGGATCATTAAATTTGATGATGGATATGATGGTCTAGAAATCACCAGGAAGACAAGGGTTCATGTTATTTCATGAAGAAAGGGTTTCACACAACCATATAAAGATGTGTTGTTCATAATATTTCATAACTGATATAAAGTTAGATGATAATTTGACATGGCCACATGACCACGAGACCAAAACATGATTCCGTGACTAATAGGCCATGACACAATCATGTGATTAAGGGGTCATGATGAAAGATATCAATTTCTTGTACGCATTATATCGGGATAAATTCATTAAAATATAGTTAAAAAAGTTTTAAAATGGGAATCTTTGATGTTAAATGATTATCATTATATATACTCATGTTGATTTCTTCTCACCTTAATAATTTGATGCCACAATTTTCTATTTTTTTTGTTGTGTATGTGGGTTTTATATATGTATACCCCTAAATCTATGCATCTTCATATGGTATGTGAGTGATTTAAACATTCTTGATGTGGTGGAAGACATTTCCATAAGTAACCAGAGTCTCATGCACATTGTGTGACTATGCCGCATATCATCAATGACATCCTCCAGTGCATCATGTGACAAAGATTGATTAAAAGGGGGGTTTATAATGGATGGAATCCCCAAATAGGACCTTTTTATTCATCAAAGATTAAGAACCCACACATTCTTAGGGGGTGTCACATAAAGAAAAATGATTGTGATATCCTCCAGTCACTAAGATCCTTGGTCACATTAAGCTCCTTGAATTAGGAAATTATATATCTTCAGGGCATCACATGAAGAATAATGCCCATACGAAGCCCCCATCACATATATCCTTAGTAGAATGAAGATCATATAATTATACATTCATATATATTTGGGGTATCACATGAAGAATAATAACAATCAAAATTCCCAACCATGGAAAGACTCTTTCACTAATAATGGGGGCATTGCGTGATGTTTCATGGTTAATGTGATCATGTAAACTGATCACATGGACCAAAAGAGGCCATGTGGTCCATGCATAGATAATATCATAAAAATTATTTTTTTACCGAAATGGTACTTATATTTTCATTTTTTTTCACCACTAATTTTTTCCAATGTTCATCCAACAGGTTCCCGTAAATTCACCCCTTATGAAATGATGTCCAGAAAATGAAGGTTGTACTTAGTTCTAAGAAAGTGGATGCCTACATGAGTCCCTTGGGATTCAAAAAATTTTTCCCCCCAATTTGACTCTTGGTATTCTAAAAACCTCGAAATAAATAGAAGGTTGAGGGAAAGTATCCAATCCTACTTTAAACATCCAGTGCCATATGATTTCGAGCCTTTATATGAATGCTTTTAATAAGCAGAAACACTTGGATGGATCACATGATTGGGTCATGTAATAACCATTTAAAGAAACATTGTGTAACATAATCTCATAACAAATTAATAGAAATTCATTTGAACCATGTGGTCTTGTATCCATTTCACATTTAATAGGACCATGTGACAACATTATTGTAATGCAATCGTGTGACTATATATGGGTTATGTACTTTTAAAAATGTTTTATTTTTACAATTTTCCCCTTTTATATTTAAGACTTTTTTAATATAGACTTCCCTATTTTCATATTTAAGATGAATAGTCTCATTTCCATAAATATGTCTCCATGAAAGGATGTTTGGGAGGTTTTAAGGTACCAGGATGCCATGGGAAATAGTGTAGAAGCTGATCATCACATTTTTGTTAAATTTTATCATGACTATCTAATTGCATTAATACATAAAACCTTCTATAGTATTTAATATATGTTTATTAGGTCCTAAAAACTCTGTATGGAAGATAAAAAATTTTCACGTATTTTGTAATGGTAAAATAAGACCATATAATAGTTTGGAAAATTCTATAGATATCCAATCCAGAAAGAAAGGATAGGGTCTACATAGAAAACACAATACATGGACCACTGCTCCACATGGTGTCCCACAAATGAACCTATTTGCAGGACATGATAGTTTTTGTCCGAACTAGATAATGAATCCCGATCAATGGATGTCCTGAATGGTGTTTCATGTCCCCTGCAAATTTCTGTCCCTCATAAACAGTAATCCATTTTTTTCCTTTAATAGTTATCTTATTCCCCTGAAAAGAATACCCTTTGTGTTACTGGGTGTATGTATCATGATCACCTGAATGCATTACCTACCATAGATGTATAGTTACCCACATTAGTTATCCACCTATGTTCTTCAATAAAATCCACCAATGGAAGATGAAGAAAGGATAAACGAACTCTCAAAAAGGGGACAAGACATCAATTTTGGGTAGATAAATATACCTCATATAGTAAAATTCAATGCATAGGGATCCCTATACCACATAGAAAGATGATATGTGGGAAGAGTTGGAACATGCGTAGAATAGTTCTATGTGGAAGGCACGCACACCCACATTGAAAAGAATTACATGAGGGGGGACTACATCCTTCATATAAGTACATAAACACTATGTACAATGGGGTATTTTGAGGTGATCTGCTTTCCCACTCTCTTCTCCTTCCTTTAGTGTAGTGTTTGGCCCAACCTTGGAGATTCCACTAATTTTAATAATATTTTTCTCTATCAACCTCTTATATGGGGACCTCATTACATCAAATAGGCATCCTAACATAGTATTAGGCAAAGTAATCTTCCATGGCCATAAGATATATATGGACACATGTGAATGCCCTCTTGAGATTACATACCCATTGAAAATAGGGTCCTATTTATCACCTACATAAAAAGGCAATCCTTGGAATGATCTTAAACATACATTCCCATGGTAAAGAGGGCCTCAAACATAGGTATGTTTCCAAATGGTTCCTTAGGTTGGGAAGCCACATGAATATTTCATTGGCCCTTTTGGCACAGAAAACGTGCCCAAAAAATATTCCAAAAGCTTCCATAAATTTTCAAAGATTTTATCCCATTTGAAAATCTTCGATTTGACAGGTCGTAGGGCCCTAATGGAGTTATAGATTAGGATTTCGAGACATTTCATGTTGGGCTAGAAAATTGGTTCGGGGAGCCCATTCATGATGCTCCCTCCGCGATCGCAGAGCAGAGGAACTTGATCATAGACTCCGCGAGCACTATGAAGGTCAATGATAGTTGACTCCCCTATGACTATGAACTTGAGGGAACATGACTGGAGCCTCCACAAGGACCACGATGGTCGATGACAATCATCTCTGCAATTACAAGAAACTTGAGGGTACTACCTTCGATTGTGGAGCATGATTTACTTCATGGCGTGATTTTCACTTTGTGGAGTGCATTTGTGCTCCGCAGCGTGCTCCGATGACCTCCATCTCTTTTAAATACCCAACTCACCCCTTCATAAGGATGGCAATTCTACCCCTTTGGCGGCAGATCTCCCATTTGCAAAGCTCTGGAGTAGCTTGAAATGATACCCTTCACAAAGGGAACCACCCTTTGCAAAGGAGGTATCCCCTTCGGGTTTCTCTCAACTCCACGAGACACATTTGACCATGAGATTATTTTCTCCACGAGATGCTTTTCTCTGCGATCCACTTTTTTCCTGTGAGCCGCTTTACTCCGGGATCCCCATTGATCCACGAGCCTCTTTTCTCCGCGAGCCTGTTTTCTCTGCGAGCAACTTTACTCTGCGAGCCCCTTTGCTCCCCAAGCCCCTTTTCTATGCGAGCCCATTTTCTTTGCGAGCCCCTTTTCATCGCGATACCCCATGATCCCCAGGAATCATTCCTTTGATAAGCTACTTCGCAATACCCCATGATCTGTGAGTATAGTGGTTCATTCTTCCCTTCTATCTCTTCAAGCTTCATTTTACTTTGGGCAGGAGTTTGAGTCCAGCTATCGTACCCCTATAGGATGGGGAGCTCCTGGTCCCACTCCTTGTTTTACATTCTATGCATTAATCACATGGTTTTAGGAGTTTTGGTAATTCAATACCCACATGAGGGGTCATATGGATACAGTTGGTCGGGACTCCTAGCCTCAGGTTCCTCGACCCTTTCTTCCCATTGGACCAAGTTCTCATCTAGTATTGTGTGGTGTGGTATAGACTCACGTATTCATTCACATCAGGCTGTTTTTCTAAGCCACATATATCCCCTTAAGACATCCCTCCTTCATCTATTACCCTTTTCATGAGCACATGCCTCTCCATGATTCATGTGCCCCATCATTTGGGGTTCCATCATCTTTTATATACAATCAGACCCTCAAAAAATGTAAATGCTCGGACCATTGGATCTCCTACCATTACGGGCCAACGTCCTCAAGGATTTTGATTGAAAATTTGATATAATTCTCATGTTTCATGTGTGGTCAATGGTTGATGCTCAATTATTTTCCCTCAAAATCCAATCACATAAATACAGATATTGTGTTGCGAACATGGTCAAAATTTATCCTCTATAATTTTTCCATTTCTTGGTTTTGTATAGGAATGATGATTCTCCCTCTCCATTTAGTTTTCCCTTGCATATAACCTTAAACTAGGCATCTACGATCCGAACCATACGAACTTAAACTAAGAGCAACATCGTCCTCACCACAAGACGATTAAATAAAAAACTCATTGGGACTTTCCATTTAAAGTACCTTAACCTTTTTGTCCCCTTGGCCCAAGTGTTCATTTAGGATTTTATAATTTGTTATGATATTATGCCATCATTTACCTTAGTCTACTCACCATGTCATACACATCCTTCATTGGGGTACCTTGCCTCTATTTGCGTTCTTATTGCATGACGTTAAATTTCACAACATCATTCCTTATTACTATGTGTGGCTTGATTCCAATCCTTGTGGGATACAAAGGATCACCTGAACTTATATTCATTGGGTCCATCCCCACCTCTTAGAATCCTCCTTATCATTATGGCCTCTTGGAATGAGTCCTCCTAGGGGAGGGGTATATGGTGTGGTATGGTATTTTGTCCCCATTCATGTCTAGTTTGTAACAACAAAGCCACGTACCTCTCTCTCTTGATCTCCCTTATCTCCCTTACCCTACACTCATATTTTCAAGTCAGATGCTCTTAAGTTGGGAACCTTGACCCTCTTCAGTGATTCACCAATGTTCCCAGGAGTACTTTGATTCAGAACCTAGAGTGTCAGATTCTACTTGGAAATGCTTTCACGTATTTTTCAGGCATAATGTTCCCATTAATTTGGGGTTTCATTATTTTTCACATCTTAAGGGACCCTCAAATGTCCTGGATTCTCGTCCCAAGGTCTCTCCTACCATTATGGGACAACGCCCTCGAGGGTTTCAAACAACAAACTAATACAAGTCCCGCATTGCGAATATGGTTAGTGGTTGATGCTCATTTGTTGTTCCCATTTCATGTCACATGATATGGATGCTGTGTTTCAAACAAAGACAATAGTTATTCTCCATCATCATGCTAACCACATCAAGACTTAAATTTTTGTTTCATGATTCACATCATTTTCCACCTCATCATGCCCAAGTGGAATTTTGACACTCTTGGTACTATCCCTAAGTGCACATTTTCATGTTAGGAGGATAGAGCCATGGTAAGGCATCATTTGGGTATCTGCACAGACATAACCTTTACGTGTATCCTATGTGATTCAAATACCACCACTGTTCTTATTTACCACATCGAGTTTGACTCACATGGGATTAGGGATTAGACCAAGGTCTGTGCTAACATGGAAGAGTTTAGCTTCTTCATGGTCTGAGTTCTAAGACCTTTAACTAAGATCTCCTTATATGTCTTCTCTTTAGAACTATGTATGGATTGATTCCCATCCTCATCGGATACAAAGGAATGCTAAAACACCTCGTCTTTGGGTCCCGCTCAGATTACACTAATTATCTCTTCTATTCACCCTTTTAGGCCTCAAATCTTATAAGATTTCATGGTGTTTCATGTGCGGGCTTATGCCCTCATTCACATCGGTTTAGCAATAGTTTCACCATGTAAACCCCTTCTAGCTGCTAGTATATCCTACCTCCCATCCTACATGAAATTAAACTATATGTCATCCCGCATGACATTAAACTGTATATGGTCCTACATGATGTTAAACTATTATGTCTTTCATGACTTTAAACTGCACTCTTAGAACTACGTGTGGCTGGATTCCCATTCTCATGGGATATGTAGGATCACCTGGACGTTTCATCCATAAGTCCAGCCCCATATTTTATGACCTTTGTCGGCCCCTCATCCTAAGGCTTCTTCCTCCAAATCATGTGTGGTGTGATGTGGACCTCATCATCATTCACATAATGTATGATTTATCACGTCTGGCGCATTCCACCTATGGTACCACATGACATTAAACTATTATGTCTTTATTGCACAGTGATAAAATGAACTAGTTTGTCCTATCACACAACCCTAAACTAGAAATTATCATCCTGGATGCACGATGAAAAACAGAACAGCATCTTGATTTCCTCACTCGAGGGGACATCATGTTGGGCATTGGTCTTCCACCATACAATTTTTCAATGACAATATGAAGCTTGATTCTAGAGGCGATACAAGAATTATTTGTCCTAAGTTTTTCACTCCCCCAAAAAAACACGCATCTACCCTAATGGACAAAAAATATCTATCAACAGCTGCTTATTTTGGTAAGAGGGCCATACCCACATGATCTTATTATCCCTATCACTGGTACCATTCCATGCTATCTCTAGAACTACATATGGCTTGATTCCCATCCTCATGGGATACATAGGATTGCCCATACATCTCATCTTTGGGTCCCGCACCAAGAATTTTAAAATCCTTCCACCCCCTTTTTCTTCTGCCCCTTGTCCTATACTCTTTTGGGAACATGTGGTGTGGCAAGTACCTCTTGGGTTCTCATTCACGTTCGGTTTTTCAACAGCCGCACCATGTTCCTCCCTTGTATTTTCCCAACATGCTCTAATTTCTTTGACACTAAACTAAGATATCCTTATGGGAACTATGTGTTGGGTTTGGCTACATTGCCACCCTATGCATAGTCCATCAAACCCAGTACCCCTTAATGGTCCACTCTATAACCTTAATATAGGAGTGTGAAACCCCATTTCCCATTTCCTCCGAAAGGGAATCAACTTCCTCTATCTTACACATCTCATTGGCGTACTCAAATGTGGCGTGCCAAATAACCCAAGGTGTGGAATTTTTACATAAAAATCCTCTCATTACATGTCCATGATTCATGAAAAATTGATCTTGATCCCTATCCTCTTCCACGTCTAAAAGGGACCCCCTTTATGTCATGGTCTCATCCAACATTTTCTTACCAACCATATTGGGAAAACTACCCTGAAGACCTTAGATGACATTTGAAACAGGTCCCATGTTTTGAACATAGTCAGAGGATGACCTCATTTGTCTATCCCTATTCTAGCCTAATGAGAAACTGATACTATGTTTTGAACATGGTTAGAAGTTATCCTCTATTATCATGCCACTATCATTGTGCTCCAGATCTTTAGCATCATGATTCACATCATTCCACTCCCTTATATTCAAGTGGATTTCCAACATACTAAGCTTTACCCCTTCGCACATCTAGGTGCATTAAGTAGGAAGGTCGGTATTATTGGGACATAATTAACCAAGAATCCTATTTCCCCTAATTTGTGCCTCCAAGTAAAACGAAAATCCCATCACTAATCCTTGTTTCCCACATCATGAATGAATCGATAGAGCTTATTAGTTTTGGTAGGATGTGTATTGTTGTAGTCGGACTACACATTCCCTTCATCCTACATGAAGTTAAACTGAATTCTCAGAACTACATGTGTCTTGTTTCCCATCCTCATGGGATATGTAAGAACACCTAGAAAAACTGTCTTGGGCCCAGCCCAGTTTTCACCTTTACTCCCTCAACCTAGGGATTCATCCGAGAGTGTGTGGTGTGGCATGGACTCTTATGGTCCTCATTCACATCAGGGTATGTAACACACCAAACCTTTTCTTTCTTAGTATCCATGTCTTCAAGACATGAAACTAAAATGTGTATCTACCTTGAACAAGTTCAATATGCTTCATGTTAATCATGGGACACATCAACTTTCTCTCTAGAGAGGATTCTATCTACAATGCTGGTCTCTGGCGATGCTGTCTTTTCAAGAACTATGTTTGGATTGATTCTCATCCTTATGAGATATGTAGCAATGTCCAGGAATTTTTACTTGGGCCTAGCCCCAGGTTCCTTAACCCTTTTGAACCCTCATCCCCGAACATGGTCTAGTATTTATGACCTTATACTAGAAGCCTACAGTCCATGTGACATGAATTTAAATTGTTAACATTGGTCCAGGTAGTATGACCTTAAAACTATGTGCACTGTTCTCACTGTATGATGTTAAACTACATGTCTATCATCCTTATTGGTATGACATAAAACTATAAGGAATTATAGGCCTTTACTAGAGAGGTCATATTCAGAAGTAGGTATGATCCCTGATCAGACTGATGTACCCACCTAATGTGTTTCAACCACGGTGTCATAATTTCAATAGTGCTGGAATCCATTCGAAAAATCAATCACTAAAACTCTCATGATTTGTTTACCCTTTATTCGGACCCTCATTCTATTTCATACCTAAAGAAACCCCCTAATATTACGGATGATCAAACTATGGCTCACCTACTGTTCTGGGCCAACGTTCTGAATGACTAATGGATGAAATCTTGAGTCAGGGCCCATTTTTCGAACATGGTCAGTTGTCAACACTTATTTGTTATTCCCATTTCAGGTGAACTCAATTAGGATACTATGTTTCAAACACGGTCAAAAATTATCCTTAATTGTCAACCCATCTCTACAGTGTTCTGAATTTTGGGTATCGTGATTCACACATTCCACTCCCCTATGTTCATATCAATTTAGAATCCCCTGATGTTACCTCACCCATGCACTAGAGCACATTGAAAAAACAACAATTAGGCTATTCTGAGATATTTATTCTCCAGTTAGGCCTCCTTATTTCGTCCTAGAAATACTGATCGGCTATTCAGAGAGCCACATTATCTGGATGCAATCCCGCATTTAGGATGATTCTAATAGTGATTGATGTCCCATTCAAATACCCTCACATGTTCGACTGTTTAGCACCCTTGAATAGGTGAATGACCTCCTATTATCATTTTTTTCCTGCACCAAACATGGAACACATGGGATTATAGATTTATTTATCTATTTCCTCAATGCGATCAGGATACAATGGACTCCATGGCTTTCATTTTCCTCAGTTGTTTCCACAGAATGTGGTCCGCCTCTCCTTCTTCATCCTCATTGGACCCCATTCTTAGTAGGGGTCATTTGTATGTACTAGAAAATGCGTCCAAAAATTATTAGAAATTCTGAATACATGATCAAAGACTGTAGCCAGTTTTACAAGCTTCGATTTGACAAGTCGTAGGACCCAAACAGAGTTATGGATTATGTGTTATGGACAATTGAAGTTGGGCTAGAAAATTGGTTTTGAAGCCCATTCGGGAAGCTCCCTCAGTGATAGTGGAGTAGGGGAACTTGACTAGATCCTCCAAAAGCTTCAAAAAGGTATATTATGGCTAAATACATGGTTAAAAAAATTGGGGGACATGACCGGATCCATTGTGCATGCCACAATGATCGATTACAGTCATCTACGCGATTATGAGAAACTTGAGGGAACTCCCTCCGGTTGTAGTGCACAATTTACTTCGCAATGTGATTTTGTCTTCGCGGAGCGCATGTCTGCTATGCGGTGTGCTCCACCAACCTCCATCACCTATAAATACTGATATAACCCCCCTTAATAAAGACAGACACACCACCACTTGGGGGCCCGATCTGCCATTTTGTGGATATCCCAAGCACCACAAAGTGATTCCCTTCACAAATGGCTCCGCCCTTTGCGAAGGAAGGAGCTCCTTCAGGTTTCTCTTGGCTCCATGAGATGCTTTTCTCCTCGATCCACCTTTCTCCATGATCCACTTTTCTCCATGAGATGCTTTGTGAGCTACTTTGCTCTATGAGCCGCTTTTCCCCATGAGCCGCTTTGTTCTGTGAGCCGCATTGCTACGCCAACCCCTTTTCTCTGTGATCCCATTTACTCCGTGAGCCACTTTTCACTGCGATCCCTTTTTCTTCATGATACCCCATGCTCCGTGAGCAGCTTTATTTCATGAAGAATCTTTGCGAGACCCCAAAAAATGGATATTCGCACCGTGAACTTTTCAGGCTAGGATTTTGGCATTTTCCATTACGCCCTTAGGTGCACCCACCATCCACCAATGGAATACCATGATTTGAGATACTCATCTACACAACATGGAACACCTGGAGTCAAGATATTACTCTTATTTTTTCCCATTTTGGGATTTGGGAGTCTCATCATCAAATCCCTTAACACCTTGAGTTGAACCATTCCTCAAGAAACTCCTCAAAACCCTACCACTTGGCTCATATTCCAGGTTGAACCAGTAAGGTCCACTGTTTCATAAGTCCCAACACCAGCCATTATTAGGCCCATTAGGCCATATAGTCATATATACATGACTATAAACTAGTGTACACCCTCTGTTCCAAACATAGGATGCCTCTTGCTCTAAATAATAGATGCCTAATACTCCAATCATAACATTCCAACAGTCCTCTCTACATGACTATAAACTGTAGCACTCCCTTTGTGCCAAATATGGGATGCCTTTTTCTCCAAAAAAGAGATTCCTTATGCTCCAAGCATAAGATTCTAATAGTAATATCTACCTGACTATAAAATGTAGCACACCCTATGTGCCAAATATAGGATGACTACTGATTCATAAAAGTGATGTCTTATGCTCCAAGAATAAGATGCCAACGGTCCTCTCTACATGACTCTAAATTGTAGCACAACCCATGTTCCAAATATAGGATTCCCTTGATCCAAACAAGAGATTCCTTATTCTCCAAGAATAAGATTCCAATAGTACTTAATACATGAATTTAAACTGTAACATTCCCTATCATTCAATAATAGGATGCCTCTTGTTCCAAAAAAGAGATGCCTTATGTACCAAGCATAAAATTCATCATGAAATGATTATAGTGGAGAAATTTCAAGAGCGTTGAAATCCGTTCACTAACTACACCACTCCACCTCATGCATTTTGTGTCCTACATTTTGATCTTAATCCACTTTAATATCTGAAGGGACCCCCTAATGGCATAGTCTCATGCCACCTCGGCTCACCTATCCTCATAGTCCAATGTCCCGGAAGACATTGGATGGAAATTTGAGGCAGGTGCTATGTTTCGAACATGGTCAGCAGTCGAACCTCTTATGTTTGTCCCCATTTTAGTCTAACGCAGTATGGATGCTATGTATTGAACACGGTCAATAGTTATCCTCCATCTTCATTCCACCCTCAACACGTTACAAATGTCAGGCATATGTTTCAATTTTTTCATCTCTCATTGTTCGGAATGATTCCAAAGCCCTTGGAATTATCCTTCTTGTGAACTAGTGCATATGTGTGGGCCACAATAAAATGCCTCAACCAAGCAGGGAGTTGGGATTCCCTCATGGATACACATGAGGAAGAAATTATTGGAAACTTCTATGCATAATCCCCATTCACCATTTTAGCTCTTTGAGGCACTGGGGAAGCTTCCATGCGTAATCCCCATTCACCATTGTCACTCTTTTGTGGAATCCTAGAAGCTTCCAAGCATAATCCCCATCCACCATTGCAGCTTCATAGTGGAACATGGGATGCTTAGATGCGTAATCCCCATCCACCATTTTCACTCCATAGTGGCACCCGAGCAACTTCTATGTGTAATCCACTTCCACCATTTCCACTCCATAGTGGCACCAGGGAATCTTTTGTGCATAATCCCCCATCCACTATTGTTGATCCATAGAGGCACACTAAGGACTTCATATTATTCACATAGTCGCACAACCGTGTTTCCCTAAATGGATCAATCCACGAAACACCCACACCATGACATTGATGATGCCTTAACCTTCCAAAGTGTAGGAGAGTATCAATTATGTAAGTCCTAGGGGTGCGACGTGAAACCCCTTGCCCGATCTATAGGATGTTAAACTTCCAAGAACCATCATCCTCAGCACACGACGTTAAACTGTGGCCTCAACCTGTTACTTCTATATGGGGAGACCCATCTTGGACATTTTCTATGCCTGATCGTCTCTACGGGAGTGATATCTGCCTCACATGGATTGAGATCCTCTTTGCAGGAGCGGTGTCTATCTGCAGGGACGATAAACCATATTGGTGTAATCCCCTACATTTTTTACAAGAGGTAGTACCATTACACATTCTTTCTTCTTCCATGGAAAATACAAGATGATAGATGGTAAACGAGATCATTATTATCCATTCCCTCTCCCATTGGGCTTTATTTCCACCCAAGCCTCCATCATAGAGTAAGTCCCAATCTCCATCTCCCTCGGTTTCTAACCACGCGTAAACCCCTATTTCTTCTTTGGGATTCTAACCACGCGTAAGCCCCTATTTACTATTTGGGCTACTAACCATGCATAAGACCCTATTTCCTCTTTGGGTGGTGAACTATGCGTAAGAAACTATTTCTTTTTTGGTGCACTAACTACATGTAAGCTCGACTCCACTTCCCACAGATGCACATTTTGTGATGTGATTGTTAGCTCTTATATGCCTCTTATTTCTCACACCGAACATGAATCACATGATCTTTGAGTAAGAATCTACCATGACATGATCTCTAGGACTCCCTAGAGTGTAATCACCAAAATATCCTGAACTACGTGGACTTTGATCCCTACCAAGGAAAGGTATATAGGAAGCCTCACTGAGGTTCAAGCCCAACACCTACTCATCCCGACCCATTCATGTCAGCTCACTGACTATTCCAAACTATGTGGACTTTGATCCTTTCCAAGGAAATGTATGTAATAAACCTTCTAGAGGTTGAAGCCCAAAAACTATTGGTCCTGACTCCCTTCACGTCAGTTCACCAACCATCCTAAACTATATGGACTTTGATCCCAGCCATGGAAAGGTATGTAGGAAGCCTCCCAGAGGATCATGACCAATGACTATTGGTCCCGACCCCCTTCATGTCAGTTCACCAACCATCCTAAACTAAGTGTAATTTGATCCATTAAATGTCAAGGTATGTAGGAAGCCTTCCTGAGGATCAATCCAAACACACACATTGGTACCGACCACTTCCCATCGGTGCACCATCATCCTGCATGACGTTAAAATATATTCCCCTTTTCTTCCTGCAAGACATTGAACTATGCCCATAGAACTACATGGGATATGATCCTTCTCTCTCTAATAAGGTATGTAGGAAGCCTCTTTGAGGTTCAACCCCATCCAGCGGTAAGCTATTATGATCCCTGATCGATGGAAAGCCATTGTACCCCAATCATCGGTAAGCCTTTGTACCCCAATCAGTGGTAAGCCATTGTACCCCAACTAATGGTAGGATATTGTGATACTCCAACTGATTGTAAGGCATTTCAATCCCCATCCATTGGTAATTCATTGTCATCCCTTTTGTTGGGAACTATATCTATGGTCTGTCAAAGTGGTGTCAAAGCGACCTTAGGGTGCTCACCACGCGTAAGCCCAAGTATATCATTGGGTCGCTATCCTCTATCCACACCCTGATCCTATACCTCCATCCTGAACTTCATGGACTTTGATTCCCTACCACGAGGATATGTAGGAAGTCTCTTCAAAGCTCAAGCCCAACATTATCGTCACTTTCATGATAGTTCCATATCATTCCCCCACTACTTAATTTAACTCTTAATATCTATCCTAATTCTTACCCGGGACACCACATCTCGGTGAGATCATGACAATCACCTCTTCACTACCCCTAAGAGTAATCGGGTACCTAACCATGTATTAGCCCAGGAATCAATGTCCCCTCCAAGGGTTACACCCATCTGATCAACACCAGTCAGTGTTCTAATCAGTTCGATCTTTCTCTACTAGACGTTAAGCTCGTGACATGCCTTGTGTTAAAATTGAGACGCCAAAGAAAACCTCATAGATATTACTATGGAATATAATTCCTCACATTTGATGTGTGATTACTCGGGCTTCCATGCCCTCAAGAAGCCCAATCATAAGGGGAATAAACCCAGACGCACCGGTATTCTAGCGTCCAGACATGATAGTGATGTCCAACGTGACTACTCCCCCGAGCGAAGGTTTCTGACCTGAACGGACCCCATGAAATGTCCTGATATATGCGACATAATTTACTGGTGTCCATGAAACATGGAAATGGGAAGAGTTTCATGAACAACATCTTAATCTATAAGGGAGACCCAGACTAGGTGATGAGTTCTGAGGAGGAATCCACAGAAGGAGGAACTAACATCCCATCATCTCATTTATATTAAGGAGAAAACGTCCCTGAATAAATGAAAGATGTCACTCAACATTGGAAAGTGGGAATGCGGGGTAATAGTCAGTTCGCCCTCCATAGATGGATGTGCGCACCCCATCAAAAGCGTGGGAAATAGGACAAACATTATCCTCTATTAAAATGTTTGAATGGGGAGGTGGGGAAGATCTGAGTAGGGAAACACTCTTGAAGTAATCCCTAATCATTTAATGATGGAGGTCACAAACCTCCTCCTATTTTTCTACATGAGTTATGAAAATAAATGCAGAAACAACTATACTAAATCCCTTTGTCTCTCCCACAACCTTGGAAGGTTTACCAAAAAAATAAAGGAGATGAGAATCAAAAATATATATATCTTTCCCCCTTCTTTTAGTACCCTAACTCACCATCAATGGATAAACAAGATTGTGTGGTTTCCAGATTTACTGCTTTAAATTTTTTCTCACACTGAGCATGACTCACATGAGATTGGAGGTCAGTGGTGATCTTAAGATCCATATTGTCTGTGAAAATGGGAATCATTATAAGTGTATGTTGTAACCAAAAAATCAAATCACAATGAGTTGGGACATTCCTCACGGTTCCCAAAAATTAGTCTTCCCCCTATGTAGTGTAAGTTCCAAAACCATGTTACCATACTCTCAAAAAGATATATTCCCCATTAGACAAACCATCAATGGGATACATTTTTGATGAAGAAAGAGAATGGGAATCCTCCATAGGTTTTAACCTCAACCAAACCAAACAATGTGGGGTTTGATTCCCAACCAACTAGGATATGTCGGAGGACTCCCTGAGGTCTAAACACAACACCCAAAGTTAACAATAATGTTCATTCGGACATATTCCCAGTAGGATCTCATCAAACTCAGAGGGCCATATTAAATTTTGATTTCTTTCATAATAATACTTTTTGATCCATACTCTCGATAAGATCATGCCCCAACCAAGGAGACCACATTTCATCCAGGTATCTCTCGCTACCTCACTGCAATTCCCACATCATAATTTGATATACACCTTTCAGCTCAACATCCTTTCTGAATGACATTAAATAGAATGAATTTTTCCTTATCACATGACCTTAAAATGTATGATTCATCCTATTAAGTGTCCCTAAACTATATGAGTTATTATTCCTTTCTCAAGGATTCGTAGGAAGACAACCTTATGGGTTAGATCCTAACATAAACTCAACTCGTGTTTTTGTGGATGACAATAAATTTTAGATCACCTTTTCATGTGAATAATAACCAAGAACTATAATAATATATTATATAAGGGTATCTAGTTTTTCTATCAAAAGGTACCATTAATAGAGAACCTCATATACATGAATATCCCAGCATTAATGGAGAACCTCAGATACATAGAGATGATTCGAAATCTTTAAATTCTTATAATTCATCATTAATTCAATGGTGAACTATGTTATACTTGGGAAAGAACAAATTATTCATAAACATGTATTAAATTTAATTTATAAAATAGTCTGAGAAAAGGGAATAATTCCACCCAAATAGGTGTGATGAGACCGACCTCCCATTACCTCAACCAATGATAATTATTAAGTATCATTGGCCAAGTTACTCAATATGACCCTTCCATTTGATGGTAGGTCTATGAGCCATTATAGAAACGAGCACCATCGGTTTTTTTCAGTTCCATGAATAAACCCAAGTGTAAATTTACCCATAAAAAATAGGCTAGAAACAAACTGGAGTATCTGACATGAATGATTGTGCAATATTCGAACCCCATAAATCATTCATAATGGGAACTATGTTCTTTTTTCAAAAACAAAATAGTGAACCTAACATGAATCCTTAACCAAGGTGATAGTGTCTCCCATGAGTCAAGACCATTTTTCTCTCACAAGGAAAGAGGTATAGATGAAATTTTTGATCGTGCATGTGCTCATTTATATATTTTAAACTTTTATAGTGTCTTCTTGTGAGTGTCTATCATGTATATTATAGGAAATTTTAACCAGAACACCTTTCAATCCAAATGGAATATCACCAACTCTCATAGACATGTGCATCATTAACTACACAGTCTAGATCCTCAACCATACAGAGGATTCCATCACACAACCAACATATTTAATGCTTGGTTTCATATATATTGGTGAGGGAGTACCAAAAAAATAATATCTACCAACCGTAAAGGTAGCATGAAAGCCCATACAACTTGTAAAGCACCATCATCTATTTACTCCATGAAGGTTGGTGATCTAAGAATAGGTAGAATCAATAGCTATCTCAAACCATATTAGGATCCTTTCACCAAAATGTGACAATGTGTTTCTCCCTTACAATTTAGTGGTAGATCAAGATGTCTCAAGAGACTTCATTCTAGTGATACTAGAGTCCCACATGAGGGCTCCAATCAATATTCTATTCCACCATATTTTCATGGCCCTCGTCCTCTACATGAAGAGGAAATGACTTCATGACCCCCAACATAAGACATATAGACTCAGGCCCTCAGGGTGACCACCTGAGGGAGACAATTGAACAAACATGGATATAACAAAATTCTAGTTCTTGATACAGAATTTCATAAGTAAAATATGGTGGAAAAAAATTAGAGGATGAAAATCTCGTCATGTGAATATCATGGTCATTAGTAAAATATGATGGAAAACAACAAGAATATGAAGATTCCTACTCACACATAGCATGTATGTCAGTCAAATACGGTGGAAAACAACAAGAAGTTACAAATACTTTATCACACTTATCAAACTTGTCAGTCGAATACGTAGAAAATTCATGAGCAGATGAAAATCCATGATAATGTATATCAGGGCTGTCTGTTAAATATGGTAGAAATCCATGAGTAGATGAAAACACTTTCATTAGAATATCAAGGCCACTAGTCAAACATGGTGGAAAACTATGAGAATATAAGAATCTCAGCTCATGCATATCAATCATGTTAGTCACATATGGTGGTAAAAATTGGGTAGATTCAAATACATACACAATCATATCAAAACCATCAGTAAAATACGATGGCCAAACATGAGAAGATGAAAATAAATTCTCATACATATCAATCCTGTCAATAAAATACGACAACAAACTACAAGCAGATGAAAATACCTACATACTAACATCAATCTCGTTAGTAAAATATGATATTAAACCATGAGTAGATCCAAATACCTACATAGGAATATAAATCCCATAATTCAAGTACAATGATAACTTATGAGAATATCAAAATATTTTCATTCACATATCAAGCTGTCAACAAAATACAGTGGAAACCACAATAAGATGAAAATACAAGATCCCACATATCAAGATGTCCAGTCAAATACAACATCAAACCACAAGAATATGAAAATACTTACTCTATAACATTAATATAATTAGTAAAATATGATCTAAAACTACACATAGATGATGACCCATGCTCAGGCATATCAAACATATCTATCATATATGGCAGAAACCTATGAGTACATGAAAATATATTCTCACATATATCAATATTTTCAATCAAATATGGTTGAAAAACATGATCATATGAAAATAACTTCTCTAAAATATCAAACTCATCAGTCAAATATGATTACAAACTCTAATATTATGAAAATACATTCTCTCACATATCAAGATCACTAGTTAAATATAGTAGAAATTAGAGGACTTGGCTAGCATGCCTCATCTTTAGATTAGGGAAGGACTTGTATTCCCACCCCAACACCGGGATGGTATTATATCCTCATTCCCAATATGGATGGTTCATATAATATATTGTAAATGATGTAAGGTTAGAAATCAATTCCTGAAGAAATCATGAAAATTTTCCAAAACATAATCTCATTATAAAAAAATCTAGGATTCAGGCCTATGACCCTACCTCTTCATGTAGGTTGAATTATTCACACAATTTTTTATGTAACTCAACAGTAGAAATACATTCTTGATACCAACCAATAGGGTCTTCAGTAACATTCTATGATAAATGGATAACAAGATTGGTCATAAATCCATGTTTCAATTGGGGATTACCAGCCCATTTCAGGGGATTCTCCAGGGCTGTCATTTATCACTGCTGATATTATATAAAGTCATCAGTATACTCCATCGTCAACATGGGAGTCACTTAAACTCATTATCATGTATGGGGCCCACCATTCACAACACATGTTTCCAGATTCTTGAAGAAGAACCTCTAAAAATAAATATAACCTCAGGTAGTTTAAGATTATATAGAAGGCCTACAACCGTTAACTATAAAATGTTGGAGTTCTTGATGCTATCCAACCACTATCATTTCTTCCCCATGGTCATTCTAATTATTTACCAAATTAGAAAGGTGGTAGTAGAATTGGTAAATTACCTCCCCATAACACTGCTACCTACATCATTTAAAGTCCTCCCTAAAATGATTTCCATAAATGAATTTATTTCTAAGAATGATCTGATCAATTAAGAGATCACATCTCCTAATGAACACCATGAAGATCCCCCCAGTGTCTAGAAGATCAGTCAATAAGAAGGTCCACCACTTACCAGATTAAGTAAGTGGAAGCCCTTATATTCTATGGGGATTATAATGATGGGATTAGTCATTTTTGAAACCCTATTAGTGAAAGAAAAAATTCTTTTTTATTAGATGATAATTTGAGGCAACAATCATCCTTTGAACCATCTCTAGACTATTTCGATGAAATCAAGACACCTTATAGCTTCGTTACTTGTGAAAAAACATCCATGAGGTGCCATTTTTTGGATGGTCAAGTGGAGGAATCTCTAGCATAAGAAGAAAAAAATAAATTTCTTATGAGAAGATAAATATGAATGGATAATATAACCATCATGTTTTGGCTATCATCCACTTTCAGTTCAAAATTTTAGATGTCTTGTCAAAAGAGTAAACTCAAAAAATTCTTCAATACGACTGAAAAAATCTCTACCACTTTAAATCAATGATCTTGACTTATTACAGGTATGAAAAAAATGTTAGAATATTTTGGGTGCTTAATTATCGAATCAAATTAGAATCCCTCTCAGCTACCTACTGACCATTATCAGAGAATAATCATAAAGGTATTCATCTGGCATGCCTTAATGCATTTCAAACATTACATAATCTAATATTCCACGCCCCACTTGGAATGAAAATATATAGATAGGGTTTAAATGAATATTTTCAATTAATCTCATGCCCAATAAGTAAAATTCACCAGAGATGACATTCAATAATTTCGTTAATCCATGGAGTCTACTAGAAAATACTCTCAATCAGGAAATGTAGATCAATCAATCAAAATTGAACCTGAATAAGTCTCAAAATAATCATTCCTGTTGATATAAATCTATCAAAAAACACCTCAACTAGAATAATAAGAACATTAATAAGGACTATCACTTATGGGAGGCCAATCATTTGTTACTAATTATGTTCTCTAAGGAATGAATTTCACATTAAAATCCTTAATTGAACCCGAATCATGCTCAAATGAGGATGCACAAACCATAATTCTAGGGGTATTTTTACCTTAACCTCATATTCATTGGGAATTAATAATTTCCTGATTTGGGTGGATACTAAGAAATGAGGTCCACTAATTTTTCCCATCTCATGACCTCAATCTCACATAAGGGACACATATTGAAATGTCATTTTGTGGTTCAATTGAATCCACTCTTTTCCAAGAATCTTAAAGTGGATACCAGAAAGAAAAAAGTGGTCCAAAAAAGGGAATTGAAGACCATTCAATAATTTGGTGGTCAATATGACACCTAAAATGTAATATAAATCATTATGTTTCAATGGAGTCAACCCTATGGATAGAATTAGAGTTAACACTAAGGCAGAGCAGCAAGGAGAGGATGGATTCATTCAGAACGTTATCCACACTAAGGTAAATGGTGGAGCTCTGCATACCTGGATCCAAAGACTTCCTATGAATATGGGGATTACCTCGAACTATCCTCTATTGTATACCTAGTGAGAATCCAATAAATAAATTGGTAATGGAGAGTCCACATACAACCCACATCTTGAAGATATTCGATCACTCACACTCAATGAAGGATTCACTAAACAAGATGATGAAATGAAGGAGTTGAGAAGACTCAATGTTGAATTAGTTTTAGGTAGCATTATTACTAAATATGTTCCATGAGAAGAGCCTCAACCAGCACTTCTAACCAATGTGCCTCAACAATGAGGGTTTTCCCAATTGTATTATTTAGATCTAAGACATCCACTCAACCTAGACCGTAGAAAATCAGTTCACTTTGACCTGATCATAGAAGGATAACTAATTCCCTCTGTTAGGGAATCAAAAATAACTAAATCATAAGACCCTCAAAATATGTCTCTGATTATAAGTCATCCATGGATAGTCACATATCTAATGTGTCATATCTTTTATATTTCTTCCCCATTCAATATTCTATCCAACCAAATATTCATTAGGGTCTTATTGACACCATAAAATCAGTAATAACTCGATTGGAAGCTATGAAGGAATGATGTACACTAGTATAACCATAACCAAAGCCTTACCCTAAATGGGTGAATAAAATACCACACTAGAAAATTTTGTGATCCCTATGTTTATAATATTAAATGGATTCAGAGACTTAAACCAGCACCCGAAAATTTTTGCATCCCATTGGGGTCCCATTATGGGAACACCCACACAACAATAAGTAGTAAAACATAGATTCTTTTTGAAAACCCCGTAAGGACCGATCTTTGTATAGTACACCAATTTTTCAGGACATTAAATCATGGGGTGGGATGATCTTAATCAAAAGATTATCTTCCAATTTAGCTCAAATATGAATATTTCAACAATATTTGACATCTCAAACTAATAATATTGATGTAATGAGGGGGTCACAAATTTCATTTCTAGATGGAAGGGTATGCCCTATAACCTGAGACTACATATTCCCAAGATCATTTTATTTTTCTATTTATAGAGATTATACAAGATGAGTTATGAACAATGATCATAGTTCTATGGAATATAGGATGGTTTTAGTTTCATGCCGCAATTTCTTAAACAAAAGAGAATTATATACAGGGAACTAAGCTAATGTCCCGAATGATCCCATGAACCTCAAGAAATAGAACAGGATAAAGGCATTACACTTAATCCATCCAATGTATTAACTCCAGCTCCAAAACCCACACCATATCATGAGGAACCCTCTAGACATAAACCATATCCCCTTCCTAACCAAGATGAGTGAAGGTTACTCTGGGAAAATTAGTTTATGGCTATAAAGAATAAGATTTATTCATTATGAGATGAGAAATTTCATGAATACGTTATAATAGATATGGAAAATTATTTACTTTGCCTTATAGAGCCCAAAAGGTCTTACTAGGTGGGCCTAGATGACCAAAAAATTTATTTAACATTTTACCAGACATTGGGGAATTTCATTTAGGAATGATCCATTTTCAAATAAATTATGAAAAAGATGGTAGACTCTAGGAAAGTGAAGTTGGGGAAAACTACTAGCATAGATAGTTTGTGTCTTTTCCAATACTCTAGAGGATGATGGTTAGTGTCATGATGTCTTTAGTAAAGGTGCCCATAATCTTGGTGACTGCATGAATTAGAAGTCAATCATATAACTATTTCCACCCTATAAACACAGTTTATACAACCAAAATTTCCCCCTTTCACTCCTCCTACAATGCGGTTGATCCCCCCAAAATCGCATTTCTACAAAATTTGGTCTTCTAAGAAAGTACAAGGCATGAAGGGTGGAGAGCATATACAAGAAGATGAACCTTCACTGATACCAAATCTATATTTGATTGTCCTTCACATTATTCCCCCATTTTCAAAACAATTGGCACCACCATGCCAAATGGTAGTATCAGAAATGGTTAGTCAAATAAGATTTTTATAATATAAGGAATTTATATTTGGTTCCCTTATGTTAATTAATTTAATATACCCTTTCACTACTGATGTGTATGGTTATGAACCCGAGCTTCCTTCACCTGATTGGGGAACCAGAGGAAGAAGTCACATGAGTCAAGGGTATAGGGTATGATACATTATTTGAAGAAGATAAAATTGTATCCATGTCCCTAATTAGACTTTAAATGCTATAGATAATCATAGAATAGATTTTTAGTGAGACTAATAAGATCATGGAAATCCCCATGAACATGTTAAAAGCTGCATGAACCTATTATCCTAGAGTATTAATTAGGGGAGAAACAAGTGTCTGATCACCCTCAGTAAAAATCTAGGCATGTTAGATCTAACCCACCTAGGACAATAGCGACCTCAAATACTATTTTGAGGTTCAATCTATCTATTAACAGTTCCCTCTCTCTAATGTTCCTGTGAAAGAGAATCTACACACTAGGAAGTGCAGAAATTTATACTTGATGTATGAAATATTGAAAAAATATCATTATTATGGAAAAGTTATTGATCATGGACACCATTATTTTATCAAAAGACTTCATGGATGCACTCATAGAGGCAAGGCTCACACTTAAACATAAAAAGTGTTTTTAGAAATTAAAAAATATGTATTGGTGGTGGTGGGGAACTCATATAGGCTATTCTAATCACTCAAGAGTTTTAAGATGAATTTTCCACTACTAAGCTCTACCAGACATAGACTGATTCTATAAAATTTCATGTGGTGATATCCTTTATGGATCAAGATAAAATTCCATTATAATAGGACTAGTGAAACCCATGTATGTATCTGGTGGGATAAATGGTATTGAAGTTCAATATTCTTTCATGGAAAATGGATCAAGAGTTAATCTCATTCCAGCATGCAAACATTACCGGCTCGACTACAATAAGACTAACTAAGTGCACTATTTATTAATGAGACATGGATATAAAAAAAGAAAAAAAATACCCTAGGCCAATTCAAGATTAGTGCTCAATTTTAGGACCTCTTATCCAAATTTGATTTTTTTGGTCACTTCACTTGATATGACATTCAATTTTTTCTAGGAAGGACTTTATTTCATCAACATGTGGAAATACCATAATCATACAATCAATGCCTCAAATGTTGTATTTATGGAAACATCTAGACATTTTATGCTACTAAGGTATCATTCAAATCTTATGACAGTCATTATATTAATTTAAGATTATATCAAAGGGAATGGAAATAGTCCATGGTTGATGGTGTCACTTGGGTTACTACCCCTAATGGTCTAGAAATGACCCCATCCAACCCATTCAAATAGACCATTGAAGTGTACATGTTACCCATCAATTAGATAAATAATATGAGTCTAAATTTACATGAATATGTTACGATGTTTATGATATCAGTCATGATATTGAAGAAAAAACCGAATTGAAAATTCAATGAGCACTCCATATAATGGTAAAAGCTAAATGAAAATTACTTCATTTAATCCAATGAGTTTCAATACCTCATTGCTTCATCAACTGAATTAGAAAGAGACATAATATTACCAAGGTCACTTGAAAATTCTCATTCATTATCCATCGTCTCTCACAAGGAATTTCAAAGTGACCCCAAATAATCTGTTAGGTTAGACAAAGTCACTTCATCTTGACTCATTTCCGAACTCTTAAGAACTTCCTTCAACATATACCACCCTTTTGGGTATAGTGGAATAATAGAAGGAAGAGTAATGATAAGAAGAAGAAGAGGTAGGGAAGATCCATAGGGAAACCCCTCTATAATTTTTTGAGATAATATATACCACCAGTAATTAACTAAGACAGATAAATCTTGGTACAAAATAGGACTCACAACCCACCTTGATCAACATAACCATGTCTTATCAAAAAAGAGGTACATACATCCTTTCTGATACAAAATTTTTATGTGTTCACCAGAAACTACACAAAAATTCTAGGCCTGAGTCCTGACATGGACACATACCACTTTTCTTTCTAGAGTAACACTAGGGTTATAAACACACATCCATATGGAAACACCCGACTCATGATACAGAAAATTAAAGATGAAGTTGGAAATATCATTCGGGAAAACATTATTTGGGAGGTACAATACCCAATATGGTTGGACTATTTATCCCCCATCTAGAAAAATAATGGAGAAAATAAGAATGATCAATTATTTTACATATCTCAACCGATAACGTTTGAAGGATGATTTTACTGTCGTAATCATAAACCTTCAATTTGATGAAAATGCAAGATATCATGACTTATCTTTCATGGATGGTCATTCTGGGTACAATTAAATCCTATTATCCCAATAAGATGAAGAATCAATCACATTTAGGGCCCCTTAGGTTGTATTTTTCTATCTATTAATTCACTTTGGTTTAATGAATTCCTTCTCTAGATACAAACATGCTATACATTTCATTTTTAACCCTTCCAATGGATGTTTGTTGAATACTATGTTGAAGAGAAGGTGGATAGGTCTTGATGATATTTTGACAACTTTTAAAATATTTTAATCATCTTTATCAAATTATGACGACACATCCTAAAATTGATCCCTTGAAATGTTTTTCAGTATTACCTTATGGAATTTTCTCAGCTTCGTCATAATCCATAAAGACATCAAAGAAGACATTGAAAAGATAAATTTTATCCTAAAAATTGAACCTCTTAGAAACCTCAAATAGTTGAGAGGAATTTAGGGAAACTCATAATTCAATCAACTCTTAATATCCAACCTTTCTATAATTTTTTCCCTTAAACCGGTTGATGAAAAAGCGTATTACAAATTTGTTCAATAATGACTATCTATATGAATTTGATAGTCTCAAGAAATATATATTGACTCCACCAGTGCTGATGACAACTACCAAAGGAAGACCTCTCATTTTATATATGATATAATTTTATAGGTCAATGGGTACCCTCATCACACAATATAATGACACCAGATGTAAAATCTTCCTTTATTACCTCACATGAACTATGCTAAATTCTGAGACTCATTATTCAAATATTTAGAATAGATTTATAACACTAATCATTATAGTTCATAAGATAAGGCATTTACTATAGAATCATGAGTTCTGTTTGTTCTCTCATAGAGACCCACTCAAATACATTCTCAACTGTCCTATTTTAACCAGACAACTGTTATGGTGGGTGGTGATCCTGTAGAAGTTTGATATTTAGCTCATTCCTCAGAATGTTGTAAAAGGAAAGGTGTTGGTAGATTTCCATGAGTTAAACCCCTATATAGAAATGAAATAATTAGATATATAATTATATTATGATTATTTTTTCGATATTCACGATAGAATCTAGGCATGAGAGATGTATTTTTAGGATTCTTCCAAAATCCCAACAAAGAAATAGATGGAAGAACCCATATTTTACAATGTTGGGTTGGGATTCATTTTCATTTCCCCAATAAAGGTAGCCTATTTTTAGGAAAAACAAAGATGTAGAATAACATGCCCTTATCACCAGGATAGAGTTAGTACTTCATGTTCTGGTAGTTCACATGGAGATCAGGGGATATTCAGAATTGTTCATCGACATGGTCAGAGGTGGTTATACTCTAAAAAAGGAAGCTGAAATACCCATACTATACTATGTCTAAGTGATGATTGAGGAATTTCCATTGGATTTGATAATGGTTCACATACTATGGTCAAAAAAATCCCAAGATGATGCACTAAAAAATTAATCCACATCTCTTGTAGATCCATGATAGGATGAAACAATCATCCACATTGTGAACTATCGAATGTTCTCAACTTTTGTTTGAATCAGCATATAAGAGATTGATGATGTTAGTACCATCCCCAAACCATATAGTCGAACCACCCTGTGGATGACACCCATTATAGAAAACCTTTAAATTGGATGAATCCCATCATAAAGAGATAATAAATATAAAATATGATGGTAATACATTAAATTGGTTATTTATGATGAAATAACTCATTAAAAGTTACACTATAAGAGAAGCTGAGATGTGTTCCTTCATAGGTGTATTGATGGGGAAGAGACCATTGATATCATTAAATAAGTGTATTCTATATCCTATGAAACAGACATTCTAGTGTTTAAGAATTATCATCAAATATGAAGGATTCAACACCACTGGAATTCCCTGACATGGGATTGCAAAAAAGTTCACCAAGAAATGCCATTTCTGAAATGTACATTCTAATATTCATTCACTAACCACTAGAGCTTCTAAACACAAAAAAAATAATTCTAAACATTCTCTATATGTATAATGGATATTGTGGGACTACATCCTCTTACCTGATGAAATATTTTTAGGTATATTATTACTAAAACCAACTTATTTTCCAACTGGGGAAAATTTGTAACCCTCAAGTATGTCAATGAAATGATTTATTTAATGTTTGTGAGAGAAAATATCATCATAATATTTTGTGTCCCACATACGATACAAATGGAAAATGACATCAATTTCTATTTTTTGTAGTTGGAGAAGGTATATGAGGACTATATCATCAAGTATAACCTTTTTTCCTACTATCATACAATGATTAATGGAATTATAGAGTCCTTCAATAAGACCATATCTAATATAATATAAAATATGTTAGATAAAGATAAAAATTATTGGATGAAAATGATTCTACTTTCACTGTGATCTTACTATACTATAACCTATACTACCACATGAGAAACACCATGTTTTCTTTTTTACAGACCGAAAGAGGCCTTAACCATGATGGTTCAATTTCCCTCGCTTTATATTCTCAATTCTGAGCAGTTTTCCATAGATGAATAGTCCCATAAGTGGTTAGAATAATTAGAGAGACTCGATGATAATATATTTATTACCTTGCATCATTTGAAAGTCCAAAAAACTATATTGCATGAGCCTATTAAAAAAATATTCACCCCCAATCATTTCTTGTGGGAGATATGGTGTGGGACCTTAGGACCCAAATGATACCCAAGAAGAAACTTTAAAAGATGGAACCAAAGTGGGAGGGGCCTTTTTTGTTACAAAAATCCTACTTCAATATATCATATTCTTTGATCTCAATGGATGAATAGTTTTTTACATCCCACATTAACATGAGTTTTTCGAAGAAATATTTCACATAATATCATGATCATCATCTATATTTAATGATGATAAACATTGTGACACCAGCAACCTCGATGTACGTAGTTAAACTACATAGCATCATCATCCTGATCACATGACATTAAAATTCAGGGTAAAAATTCCTTAAACATGATGTTAAACTAATTTTGTGCACCATGTAATAATCCCGGGATACCACATACAAAAAATGTGAGGTTTTGAGGTCCTCACGAGAGAGGGAATCATCCTCAGAATTGGTATTCTACCATGATAGACATCATAACTATGTATTCATTGGTTCTCATTCCCATGGTATAGGTAATACAACTCGGGTAACTTATCCTAGTCGAATCCCCATTGTCAACTCATCACGAAATCCTCCCTTCAAAATCATTATAGTGGCCCTTATGAAATATGTCTTGAGAGTTTCTATGGAAAAGGCCCACTGGCCCTACATTCATGTTGGTTTAAAACTTATTATCCACAGAAACCCCTATATGACACTATCACCCCATCATGGAAAAATATATGCAGTAATGAATTGCATCATTACCTCAGGGAAAACATGGGATGCCTCATGTGACCAATATGAGTAGAACAAATGAAAAGTTCCTCAAAAAAATGATAATAAGGGTAGTCTTAACACATTCCTTATAATGGGATTCATCATGATAATTGAGGGATTCCACAATGTGCCCACCGAAGAGGACACCCGCATTTCGGAAAGCAGTTTTCTCCCATGCCACTTATCAGATCTACATGTCGACTATTTTCGGTTCACAGAGGATACATAGAAGCACTCACATCCTTTTTCCATCCCCAACCACAACTTACAAAAAAACATCCCCTTCCCTATATATGAGCTAGATATCTGTAGCGATATTTTCATTTCATGGATAATTCCATTCAGAATGATTCATGTATACTCAAACACATTCTTTTAACCCATTATACTCTTTATCTTGGTAAATTTTGGATTTCCATACACTACACATTCATCCGTGATGGAAATCAAGTTTCCTGAGGACACTTTTGTTTTACTATGTATAATATTTCATCATTTGGATTTATATAAACCTCCCTCCAAATGTCTATCAACCAAATGAAAATTCATCATTAGGAGAGTCCTCTTCTATCCCTATAATCCAAAAAAACATCATGTTGGATGTCTCTTATTGAACATGGTCTACAATCACTCACATATTTTTTCCATATCATTCATTCTGATCCAAGAACCCCCAAGATCATGGATTAGGATTTTTGCCTTCATGTTTAAGGAATGTCAAAAAAAGTGTCCCAATAAGTCTTTCATCAGCCATTGTTTTCATCACCTTCTTCCATAACACATGACGCTAAAATACATGGTCAACATCCCTCTTACACAGTGTTAAAATTCAAGAACCACATTTGGATTGATTCCAACGATTACAAGATATATATAGTGACACCCAGATATCCATGATGGGGTCTAGTCATATTTTTATTTCACATTATTTCACATTCATCAATACCACGTTACATTAAACTACATGGATGATGTCCTCACTGGAATATATTAAACTACATTGTTTGGAGAACTATATATGGCTTGATTCTCATTCTCATGAGATATATTGCATCAATCAAATCCTATATCTTGGTGTAGCCACAAAAAAATAAAAATTCTCACGTCCATTTTTATTTCTTTTGTATAGTGGAATAAGCCATGGCCATGTTAGGAAAATGATGATGATGATGATGTTTTGTGTTTTCTTTTTTTGAAAAGGTACTTTTTGAAGGAAAAGAAATCACTTCTATTTGTTTCTAGAAACAACTGTGAGATTGATAAAATTATAACTCAATGTGGTATTAGTAAAAATCATACTCATTATGGGATTGATAAAAATCAGACTCAGAATGGGATTGATAAAATTCAAACTCACCGTAGGATTGATAAAAATCAGACTTACGGTGGAATTGATAAAAATCAAAATCACTGTGGGATTCATAAAAATCAGACTCACTATGGGATTGATAAAAATTATAATGATTTTCTATAAATAATCTGATTTGTTGAAATAGTCCATCATTATTAGAAGAAGTTGTTTTTAAAGAAGTATTTTGTTTGTTGGAGAATTGGTTCTGCATGACTATGATGTTTTAAATGTGATGATGTTTTTTTTGATTTTAATTTCACATAAATCATGAGTTGAAAGGGAGACTTGTGATGAAATCTTGATGGATTAATAGGAGAGTGAAATAGATAATTCCCATCCAAAAAAGATAGTATCAAGATTTATCATATCTGGGTGGCAGAGAAAATGAAATGATACTGTTTTTTATTCAAAAAAATCATATCCGGGTGGAGGAAAATAAAAGGTGATGACGCTTGAAATATAAATGCCGATTTACTGTAGCATTTTTTTTCCATCAACCCCTTATATAACGATCTAAATCAATATAATTGTACCTGTATTGTCCAAAAAGATGGTATTGATAAAAAATATGTTTTTGATCGAAAAGGTGGTATTGATCAAAAATGTGGTATTGATCGAAAATGTGGTGTTGATAAAAATTGTGGTATTGATAAAAAATGTGGTATTGATCGAAAAGGTGGTATTGATTGAAAATGTGGTGTTGATTGAAAAGGTGGTGTAGATTGAAAAGGTTGGTACCAATTTACTATAGCATCATGTATTCCATCGAATGATATAAAATTTTTTCATACCTCGTCCAATCGTACCTAGAAATATCAAACTATGCATATCATAATAAGGTTGAGTAGACGAGTTGTTTGAATTGCAAAAGGAAGTGATTGGTGAACATAGATTTACTTTCAAATTTCATTTCCAAGTGGCTTATGAGAAGAGGGGAAGAATATGCTTTGTATTTGAAGTGGATCAAGAGAATAAGTGAAGAAGGTGATCAATAATGTAGTAAAACATTTCAAAAGGGATTAATTACATTTTTTGGATGAGTTGTTTGAAGAAAAGAGATTTCTGAATGATTTTTTGAGGGTCATCTTAACATTCAAATAAAATATTTTTATTCAAATCGATTCTGTAAATTTATTCAAAAATTAGATAAAGACAATCGGATTATAATGATTAGATCCATGTATTTGTCATCAATTGAAATCAGAATATCAATTGAAATGGGAGTCTAGAGATGAATATGTGAAAATTCTAAAATATTTGAGAATAATTGAGAATTATAGAAGAAGTCATAATTCCTTTGATATTTAAAGATAAATTCAAATTTGGGTGAATTTTAGTGAGTGGGATAGTTTTTGGGATTCCTTCCCAAACTTGTTTATGGTTCACCTGTGAATGTAAAAATGTACATTGTACATGATTGACGATGGTGTACTGTTATTCATAGTAGAGAGGATATCTAAGTATTTAGTGATAGAATGTGATACCATTTTTTGTATCGAAGTCATTTAGATTGGAATTGTATTAAACTGATATTGTTATCATGCTGAATTAATTGGAATGTGATTTTTTGATGGGATTGATGTTATTGAAGATTTCATGACTGAGGAAGTATAGTACTAGGTTTTATCATACATAGGGATGGAAGTTGTTCAAATTAATTTCTATTTTATTCATTTAGAGAATCGTATTGCGATAATTCTATCAAGGAGAATCAAACTTGGAGAGTCAGATTGATGAAGCAGACACATGAAATGTCATACAAAATGATTCATTAAAAATTCTAGGTTGTTCTCAGTTTTCTTCTACGTAAGGAATAGATGAATTTTATTTTAGTTTAATACACTTTGTGATTTGAAAATAATCATAGGTAGCATGAGTAGTTACAAAATAATTGTATTACCCTATTTGTGCTAACAGGATAAACACAAAATTTTGGATTATCCTTAAACTGCCACACGAGTGTAAGGGTATATCATACTCATTGTAATCCAAGGAGCGTTTTCTAGTTTATTTAATTATATTTTATATTTTCCAAACCATAATAAGGACCTAACTATTCATATCAAATAGTGAACCTTGTAAATCATTATGTTCCTATGAATGTGTGTCAGATTTTCTTTAGGAGGTAATTGAAATCTATAATAAGAGGAAAAGGTTGTTTCAATTGAAAAGAAACATACAAAAAATAGTATCACTTATTCAACCCTCCCCTTATGAGTTATACAATCATCATCCATGTGCACTTATAAGTGGTATCAGATCCATGCTGTACTTGATATTCTTTGCTGATGGAGAATTTGAACAGTGTGAATAGTAAAGGTGTTCTCATATTTGATGGGAATAATTATCATATCTGGAAGAATAAGATGTTTCCATATCTTATGTAAATCAGTTATGATGTTCTTGAATCTGAAACAGTTGATTTACTCTCATTAATGAAGATGCTCCACTTACACCTGTTGATAAGAATCATCTTGATAATGATTGAAGGGTGACTAATGCTATATTGCCATTACATTTTTAAAGTTAATTATTGAGATTATAAGGTGTTTCCACATCCAAAGGTATTTGAGAAAAATTGAAATGAATATATAAAGGTAATAAAAAATTCATGAGGGAAAGCCCACAAATATAATGATTGTTGTATGAAGACTTAAAGACGGGTGATTTTGAATCTATTGGGGACCAATTTACCTGGGTGAGATGTCTTGGTGAAAATATGAATGGCTGTAAAATTATTTAAAAGATATTGAGAGCCCTACCTGAAAAATTCAATACAAAAGTTTTTGTATTGGAAGATATTGATACTGAAACATTATCTCTTGAAAGTCTTCTTACAACTCTTATTTCTTATGAAATTATAAGAATGAAATCTATGAATAACAAAAAAAAGTTTATAATGAAATTTATTTCATGGATGTATAGAACAAAAAGTCAAAAAAATTCATTCTGAAGGAGAATATTGCGATTTTAACTCTGAATATGTGGTATGTAAACACTCATTGATATTTTATCCTTATTTTCATAGAATGTGAAAAGAGGTAAATGGAAATAAAAAAGGGAAAATCCCTTTAAATGATTCAAATATGGACACATTGGTCACTTTACAACTAATTATCCTCATCGAGAGAATGAAAAGGATAATATTGAAGAAGAAATAAATCCAAGAAGGACATGGATGAAAAATGGAGACAAGGAAAATTGAAATTCATAAGGAAATAAAAGAAACTATTTAAATCCAAAAGAAGAAGTTTCTTTTTTAAAGATAAAGTATAATAATGGAATTATCCTGAATCTAAAAAAATTAGTTATGTATGATATTGAAAATAATTTTATTGTGACAATGAATGATGAAGAATTCAGAAGCAGTAGTTATGAAGAACAAGAAACTCAACATGAAATTCATTTGAAAGAAGATTTGGAAGAATGTAAGAGAAATATCATAAGAATTCATAAGAAAAAAAAAAAAATGGAAGATGAGTGCTTATGAAAACAAGAATATTTTGCTGATGTGAAAGAAAAGTTTGTGAAATATATTCATGATTTGAATAAGTCTCTTAAAGATAAAAATAATCGTAAGGGGCATTTGGAAGTCAAATGATAGAAAAAGAATAAGAGATATAACTTGTCAAAAAAACATTCCAAATATTAATTGATAGATAAAAGATTCCAAATCACTATTAATAAAGTTGGGGAAAATTATCATAATGAGAAACTGGAGAAGGATCAACAAATGTTACCTTTAATTGGTGAGAAGAGGAGTGGAGTTGTTTTCGAAAACAAGAACGTAGGGAAGGTTATGCATGTGGATAGAGTGAAGAATTCAGATGTTACAACACATCCTAAGTCTGAAAAGGTGTTATTTGGATCTAGAAAGGTTTCAAATACATTTGATTCTATCAACTCTGAAATGAAGAAGAAGAATATGATTGAAAATAAAAAAGATTATGGAATAGAATCATACTCACAATTACGATCAGTATGGTGGTTTTAAGGAAAATACTCTTTCTATGGGTATTGCTGGTATTGTGCGGCATTTGATCACACCCAAAGTACGTTATGGTTTAACCAAAAATATTTCTATTATCCCATAGGATATAGAAGGAAAATACTGATGGGGAGTCAATATCCTCAAAGAAATAATTTTGATAAGGTTGTCATGAATAAATTTGAAAAGAATGAAGTAATGATTGAAAATTGGTTCCAACCCATTGAAACTATTTGAGAAAGATGTGAAAAAACTACAAATCTTGCAAAAGGATGAATTTTTTTTGTAACCTACTCAACAAAAGATATTTAATTCTCAACAGAAAACGGTGTTGATGGTAAAAGGATAGGAAAGATCTCTTTTTGTGGAAACTGCATTGAAGGTTTCAAAGGGTGAACGACCCTAGATACATTATAGTGGGTGTTATTATCACATGATCAGAGATTTGAAATTGTTGAAGAGTACGAATGATTTTAAAGAAGGCACAATGACATTTAGATATGATGAATCCCTAAAAATAAAAGGTGTTGGATCAGCCATCATTGGAAGAGAAAAAATGAAATCGAAGAATTTTTTTTATGTTGATTGGATGAAACACAATCTTTTAGTGTTTCGCTATTGTGTGTTGTGGATAACAAAGATATATTCAAGAAAGATGTGTTTTTTGTGAAAATTGAATAATATGGAAATATTTTTACAGGATGAAAATGTATGAAAGGTAATTTTTTTAGGTTGATGAAATAAAATACTATTATTAAATGAGTATGATAGAAGAGAATGAATTGTGGAATAAAAGGATGAGAAACATGGGGTAGAGAAACATGAGAAAGTAATTTAATATAAATAGTGTCTGTAACATTTCTGATTTACCAATATGAAAAGATTTGTGATGCTCTATTTACGAGAAAGGGAAGATTCTAATTGTTGTGTATAAGAGAGTTGAGATTTGATCAATAAAACCCTTAGAGATAATTCAGTCGGATACCTGAAGGCTAATGATAAAGTAGTAAAAAAATAAAGATAATTATTTCATCACTTTCATTGATGACTTTACTCACATTACTTGTGTTATGTATATGAATCATATGTTATATTCTTTGAAAATATTATAAAATTTTATAAGGAAAGTGGAGAAAAATGTGAGTTTTATGTAAAGAATTTGAGAATCGACAATGGTGGTGAGAACATAATGAATAATTAGAAAGTTACCTAGAGAATCATGGAATTCAGAATGAGTATATTCCATATATACTCCTCAAAAAATTGAGATTTTTGAGAGAAATAATTGAATATTGGTGGTAATTTGAAGAACCATTTTACTTGATCATGGCCTTTCTCATTATATTTAGAGGCCAGCCATTAGAACTACTATTTATATTCAAAACTAATGTTTCTAAAATAATGATTCTGTTATGACCCCATATGAATTGTTTTATCTGAAAGATCCATGTTTGAAACAATTTATAGTTTTAGAGAGTCCTTGTATCATAAAAAAGATAGGTGGAAACTCTGGAATGTTTTAGAAGAAAAGCGAATATGGAATATTTCATGGCTATGCTATGGAAGGAATAAGATACATGGGTTTCAAAAAAGAAAAAAAATAAATTTTGATTTATTTTATGTGATAGTAATTCAAAAGGAAAATGGAGATAGACATTCTTAGGTAGATAATGATTTTGATCAAGTTAAAGAAAACAATTCTTATAAGCATACATACAATTGTATTCCTTCTCAAGAAGAATTATTGGACTCAACTATTTCATGTGATGATGTTTATTCATGAAAAATCCCTCCCATGAAAAGGAAGAAAGTGGAAGATAAATATATAATTTATGATCAACATCATAAGGTTCAAACAAGGAGAAAAACAATTATATCACATAAACTTATCTGTATTCAAAAGTTGATCCAAATGTTGTGAATTATTCTTTTGAACATCCAAAATGGTTTCAAGACTTTAATGAAGAATTTGATTAGATTAAAAAATTATTACATGGGAACTCGAACCCAATCCTAAAAACAAAAAAATCATTTGCACAAATGGGTTTTCTAAAACTCATTGAATGAAGAAGGTTAGATTATAAGAATCAAAGAAATATTGGTCTGAAAAGGGTATTCAAAGTTTTAAGGAATTGATTTTGATGAAACCTTTTATCTGGTGGCTAGATTGGAAACATTTAGAATCTTTTTTTTTCAATTTCTTCACAGTTAGGCTAGAAGATATTTCAAATTAATGTCAAATCCGCATTCCTAAATCATGATCTTGATGATGAGGTTTATATTGAACAACATTACAGATTTATTGTTAGGAAAGATGAATGTTATGTGTTCATATTAAAAAAAATCCATGTATGGTATAAAACAAGCTCTGAGGGAATAATATTCAAAATGCGATACTTTCTTAAGAAATATGGGCTTTAGAAAAGGAAAATTGGATAATAATATTTATATTAGAGAAATTAATGAGTATTCCATCAATGTAATTGTTTATGTTTATGATATAATCTTTTGTGGGAATAATGAGAGTTGTTGTGAAATATATTATAAAGAGTTGAAGAAGTTTTTTGAAATTCCCATTCACAGGGAAAAGAAATACTTTCTTGGGTTAGAAATCATGAAAAAAAAGAATACATTTTTCTCTCTCATAAATTTTTCTAAATAAATTCTTAAGAAATTTGGCCTGGAAAATTCAAAACCTATTTCCATACCCGTTTTAGTGGGAAAAAGATGAGTAAAGGTGGAGATGGAAAATAAGTGGATCAGAACGAGTATCAAAATTTGATTGGAATCCTATTGTATTTGACTACCTCAAGACCCAACACTATGTATGATGTTACCATATGTGAAATATTTTATACTGATCCGAAATAATAACAACTTTTTTTCTAGAAACAAATTCTCAAATATATCAAGGGGACAATAGAATTAATAATCAGGTATTACAGCTCAAATATTATTGATTTGTTTGGGTATTCAGATGCATATTGGGCCTGAAATGTTTACGATAGATGATCCACATCGGGTGGTGTATTCTTTATGGGAAAAATGGTGTCACTCAGTATTAAATGAAACAAAATTTATTAACTCTTAGCACAGCTGGTGTTGAGTATGTTGAAACCACTCAATCTACTAATCAACTCTTGTGAATGATAACACAATTGGAATATTTACTTATTGAGGTGAAGTTACCCTTGATCTTGGGTTGTGAAAATGAAATCACAATAAATATCACTATAAATCTAGTTCAAAATTACCATTTAAATAATATTTAAATCAAATATCTTTTCATCAAAGAGATCGTGGGAATAATGAATTGAGTATGGAATATGTTTTGAAATCAAAACAAGTTCCTAACATATTCACAAAAACCTTGGTCAAAGAAATAATTTTCTAAATTGGGGTCGAGCCTGGGTTGTCAACAGCTTTCTCTTCAAGGGAAAGGTATGTGTCAATCCCCTCTATCATATCACATTTTGATTGTTTTATTAAGGGGGATAATTTTCTTGTTTCATAAATAAATTTAGGTGATGCATGTAGAAAATGGGAGTTGTGGGTAAGATATGAATTCAAAATTGTTTAGTGTGTACACATTTATTACTCTTTGTTGGGGTGGTTTTAGGAAATAATCTATTTTTTATTCCAGGGAGGTGGAAGAAGAGCTAAGGATAAAAGTTGAAGATGTTTCCATAATCACTACATTTGGATAATATGGTATTGATTTCAATGATTCTTGTTTCCTATAATGACTTAGCTCATCTAGTCTTAGAATTTTTGATTTTTAATCGATTTATTGAGGATGCAATGTTCAGTGATTTATGAAACATAGTCAGCAAAAAAATCCAAAGGGGGGAGATTGTTAGGAATAAGATGATGATGATTATGTTTTGTGTTGTCTTATATTATAAAGGTATGATTTCAAGGAAGTAAATCACTTCACCATTTTCTATAATCAATTTTGGGATTGATAAAAATATGACTCACTATGGGATTGATTAAAATTGGACTAACTATGGGATTTATAAAAATAATACAACCTATGGGATTGATAAAAATAAGACTCACTATGGGATTGTTAAAAATTGGACTCACTGTGGGATTGATAAAAATCATAATCACTGTAGGATTAATAAAAATCAGACTCACTATGGAATTTATAAAAATTAGAATCAATATGGGATTGATAAAAATCAAACTCATCCTCTAATGAATTGGAATTGCTGTGATTGTCCATTGTAAAGAGAATAAGCATTTTTGAAATAAGTGTTTGTTTTTCTGGAGAATCGGTGTCATCATGACTATGATATTGTAAATGTGATGATACTTTTCTGATTTATATTTTACATAAATTAGGAGTTGAATATAAAACTTGTGATGTAATCTTGATGAAAAAATGGGAGAGTGAAAGAGATTATGCAAATCCAAAAATGATCATATCCTGATTTATCATATCGAAGTGGTAGAGAGAATGAAGTGATACTATTTTGATTAAAACAATCATATCCAAGTGAAAGAAAATAAAAGGTGAATCCAATTGAAATAGAGATGCCAATTTACTATAGCAATTTTTTCCTCAAACCCTTACATAATGATCAACATCATGATAATTTCACCCATATTGATCTAAAAGATGGTATTGATCGAAAATGAGGTATTGATAGAAAATGTAGTGTTGATTGAAAAATTTGGTATTGATCGAAATGGTGTTATTGATCAGCAATGTGGTATTGATTGGAAAGGAGGTATATATTGAAGAGGGTGGTATCAATTTACTATAGAATTGTATATTCAATCAGATGATATAAAAACTTTTTATACCCAGGCCAATCACACTCAAAATGATCAGACTTTGTATATCGTGGTCATGCAAAGTTGAATGGTTCTTTGAATTAATGAAGGAATATACATGTGAAAACTGATTTACTCTCAAATTTATTTTTTACGTGGGACAAGATACGAGGATAAGAAGATTATTTGTATTTGATTGGTGTCAAGATAAGAAGTTTATAAGGTGATCAATAATGTAGTCAACCATTTCAAAATGGTTTATTTACATTGTTTGGATGAGTTGTTTGAAGAAAAGAGATTGGTGAATGATTTTTTGAGGGGGAGAATAAATTTAAAAAAAATAAGATGATTCAAATAGGTTCTATGAATTGTTTTCATCAATTGGATTTTTTCAATCAAACATAGATGATTAGACCCATGTATTACTCATCAATTGAAATCGAAATGACAATTTAAATGGGAGTCTGGAGAAGAAGAGGTGAATATTTTAGAAGATTTGAGATGAATCTATAAGTGTTTATGATGTCATAATTGCTCGTATATTTCAGGATAAATTCAAATTTGGGTTAATTTAGGTGAGTGGAAATGTTTTCTGGATTCCCACCCAAGCTTGTTGTGGGTCACCTATAAAAGGAAAAAATTACACTGTACTAGACTGACGATGATGTACTATTCATCGAAGTAGATATAGGAGATCCATGTATTCCTTGAGAGAAAATGATACCATGTATTTGTATTGATGATATTTTGATGAGAATTGTATTTGGATGATATAGGTATTAGGATGAATAAATCAGAATAAGATTTGCGTACTGGGTTTTACCATTTGAAATATTTACAGACTGTGGATGTATCGTACCGTGTTTTATCATACTCAGGGATTTATGTGATGATGATTCATTTCTATTATATTCACTCAGAGAATCAGACTCAGTGAATCAAATTGTGGAATCAGAATCAGTGAAGATCAAACTCTGTGTTTCATTACAATGTAGAGGTGGTTCTCAGCTTTCTTCTGGGTAAAGAACTGATGAATTTTATTTCAATTTAGTAAACATATTTATTTTAAAAGATGAACATATAAAATGAGATTTTACAAAACAATTGTATTACCCTATTTTTTCTAAGATGGTGCACATGAACTTTTGGATTGTCTTAAAAGTACCACATGAGTGTAAGATTATATCCTACACATTGTAATCGAAGGAGAGTTTTCTAGTGGATTGTATGGTATTGGTTTGTATCCAAACCATACCAAGGATGTTTCTATTCATGATAAATAGGGAACCATATAAATATTTGTGTTCCGGTGGATGTGTGTTGGATCTGTTTTTAGCAGGGAATTGAATTATCTAATAGGAGGTGAAGGTAGATTCAATTGAAAAGAAACATAAAAAGAGTATCACTATTTCACCCCTCCCCTTCTTAGTGATACAATCATCCTCACAGGGAACTTATAGGTCACTCTATGTTTCTCACACTGAGCATATCAAAAATGGGATTATGATTTTTTGTAAATGGATTTTCTACATAATCATGGTGTATTATTCCATATCAAGGTTACCATGGTCCTAGTAGAAATACCTAAAAAGGTACAAGATATGTCTTTACCACTTGATGTTAAACTAGATGGTAAACATCACTTTCATGGTGTAAATTCAAGAACTACTAATGGATTGATTAATGATATTACAGGATACAGAGTGATTCCTAAGTCATCTATTATGGGTCTATCATAAATTAATAATTCTCCGACTCTTCATTGTATGATCAAAATATATATAGGGTGTATATTCTAGGTTCTCACCCTGATTGTGAGACCATATTAAAAAAATGCTCCCTTTATATATATGAGATCAATCAGTTTGGGAAATCTAATGTAGAATAATATATGAGTTGATTCTCACTTTGATGGGATATGTAGTGAAATCTAGAACATATATCTTGAGAACATAAAATAAAAGATGGATCCCGTTCTCTATTGTATGGGCTAGACCTGTATGAGGGAAATAATTCTACCAATTCATGGATAATTTTGATTTGAAATGATCCTTCCATATTTGGGAACTCTCATTAAAAAAATGAAAATATGTGTTTAGGGAAGTCTAAATATCTATAATATTTCTCTGGCCACCAATAATAGATTGTCATATTCTCGAGGACACCTTTTTTGACTATGAATTGAGACCACCCTAGATGGATTTACTTAAATTTCCCACAAAAATCCCATCAACCAAAGGAAAATTCATCGTCAAAAGAGAAATCTTCTATCTATACAAGAATCAATGATGTTTTTATCCCGTGCCAATCCTCATATTTGGATGCCACCAAGAAAAAAAACTCACAACCATTCCCCAATATACCTAAGTATGAAATACCATTATTAGATAAATCCCCATTGAATGGAAAGATAATAATATATTAGTCCATGCGAAACAACCTTAAATTGTAGACACAATAATCTTAACTTCATGTTGTTAAACTGCATGGTCCATCTCCTAGTCACACGAAATTAAAATGAAATATACTTAAACCCTAATTTATGCAAGAAATTTTTTGTCAGATTCATTTCCCATTTAGGTAAAGTTCCAATATATATACACATTCCATTCTCAAAAATCATCCTTGAAAAATAACCCTTTGTGCTAATTCAAATTATGGATCTTAAAAAACTACCCAATAATCAGAAATGGAAGTTCAGTTTCTTCAGGTCTCCTTTTCCTAACTATGCATAATACACCATAGTTGGGAATTTCATAAATCACCAACAAAAAGGACTCTCGACCAGAGTTAAATTCATTATTGGGAATGAAATCTTCTATCTTTGTAAGCCTCAAAATCATCATGTTGGATACCTCATTTTAAATTCTCTCTATGGTTACTCCTCATGTAATTTTCCCACATCATGATTCTAATTAAAAAATCACAAAATTAAGAATAAAAATCACCTTTAAATGATTGAAGAGTATTGGGACATTCTTGTATATCCATCATTTATTAGGAAATCGTTCCATAACTAACGGTCAACATAGTTCGACTTAAAACACCAGTCGCATTAGTTCATGTTGAAAGACTCTAAAATAGAAACGGAAAGAGACACCATACTCAGTATGTTGAATACCATCATTTCTTAAGGGAACCCATGGTTAATTTCAAGTCATTCCCACATGGTCTTCACCATAGTGGAATTAGTAAGAAATTATAGTAGAAGTAGAAAAGATTCCAAATTCGTAGGGTTTTCCATGTACCCTAACAATATTTAAAATGGTGGTCCCTGATTTCCTTTGACTGGGAAAATATCCCAGTATTACATGAACCATTATCCAAATAAATGAACCTTGGTATTATTGTGATGGTAATTATTCATTTATCAATCCATTAGAAATGATTTGGAATAGATTTTTTCAACTTGATTGTCCTAATTTATTATTGAGATTGATATCATGTATTAAAAAAATTATGTTATATTGGATAATTTCTTTGAAAATACATCAGCTTATAATAGATTGGTACCACATATATTATTTTAGTGATAAATTATTGTAATCAAATAGAAATATGCTAGAGAAGTTTTCCAGAATAAATGACCCCTTCATCGAGATGTTGGCTTAGAGGATGTTGTTTTTCATGAGTATCCATGCCGTGAATTTATTTATTCAGAATGACATTTGGATTTAAATATCTAATTGAATCTCAAATCCATAAATAGGTTTCCTGTTTGAGATCAGATATACCATTTTTCCTACACTCTATAGTATTATTAGAGATCGATGAATCATGTCAACATTGATTTTTAAATTATGATTATCAGTAGAAAAAATTAAGGAATTATTCTTTTTGTCATCAATGAACATTATGTGAGATGGATCCATTAATTATATTTTCTGTAAAAAATTAGAGAATAAGGGTTAATTTTCAATAAAATGTAAAGTATAATAGTACAACATAATAAGGTTTGTGGTCCACAATGAATGGTCTATAATTTATTGGTCCATAGAGTGTCGAAGCCACCATGCGAAAGACAATATCTCCATGCAGAAATCAATGAGCCACAAAGGAAGAACCATTCAAATGAAATGACTTAAGCTCATGGAAAATTCATTTTCAAAGTAGGATGCTACACGAGGAATGGTGAATTATGGGTGTATGTAAATAATTAGTTCACAAAAAGTCTCAGTAAAAGAAAAATGTAGATGAAACCCCTGTTATATGCATTTTTCCCTTTATGCGTCCACATGAATACCATAAAATGGTTAAAAACTGGACCAATTTATTCCTTAGAATAATCTCATTTTTATCATGATCAAAATGAATTCTGATGGGGGAATTTTTTGGGTTCTGAAAATTTCACATAGAATTTGAATATAATTTCATGAATTTTTATTTGGGAAAATTAACCCAAAGAAGATTTTGAAATATTATAAAGATATCAAAGTTGCAATGAAGGGTTATGGTTTTCATATAAAACTCACAACATGGACCGCCACTCAGCATGGGATCCCACAAACAAAATCGTTTGAGGGACATTAAAGTGCTTACTAGTGCTGAAAATTGAAACTGGATCATTTATGTGCCCATATAGTGTTTCTTATCCCTTGCAAATGATAATTCATTTGTGGGATAGGATGGTGATCTCTATCCTTTACAAATGAAATCATTCATGGGCCTGTACATCCATATCAGGGTCCCATGAATGAAGTCCCCACCATGGATGATTGATTATCGTAGTAGTTCGTCCCCTCTTCTCCTCTATAAAACCCATGAGGGGAGACAAATATAGGATGGATGAAATCTAAAAAGGGGAAAGAGACATAGATTCTAAGTTGTAAAATTATCCACATAACATTAAAGAAGAAAGATAATTCACCAAGCCATCCAAAAACCCAAATCCTTTTTGAAAACCATTCTATGAAGCAGAAGTGGATGGAAATCTTGAGGTCCATCACCCCATATAGTTAAATTCTTTATGGAGGAATACCTACCCCCATGTATAAAAATTATACATGGATGTCACCCGCAAACATGTAAAAAAATTTATATAGAGGGAAACCCATCCCACAAATACATACTTATATTCCTTGTGGAATGGGGAATCTTGAGGAGCTGTACTTTCCAACTCTCAGTACCTTCATCTGGTGTAGTTTTTGGACCCTCATTGTCCCTTCTACTAAATGTCCAAATATTCTTCCCCATTAGCCTATTCTATGGGGACCTCAAATCCAAAAATGGGACTCCCCAAGATGTATTAGGTCAATACCTCTTCCAAAAAACTATATATATAAGGACATGTCGGAATGGCCTCTTGACAAAGATACCCATGATAAATGTGGTCCCATTGGTAACCTACACAAAGTGGAGAATCCTTAAAATGATCTTAGGCACAGATTCCCATGGAAATGATAATCTAAGCCTAATGTATGGTTCCAGATGGTTCCTCGGGATGAGAAAACATATCCAATTCCTGTAGGCCCAACCTATTACTCACTTCCATGGGTCAAATGGGGAGGAAGGGAAGATCGACGTAGTGAATCCCTCTTAGTGTAATCCACTAGCCTTTTCCTATAGGTCACAAACCTCATCTAATTTGTATATTTCATTTATGAAAAATAAGAGGAGACATATGCCCCAAATCTCATTCTCTCTCCCATAACTTCACTAGAATTACCAAAACTAATTAGGAGATGATAATCATATATATATCCATTTTCCAACTTCCTTTAGGACCCAACCTCACCCACTAGTGGCCAAGTAATTTTGTATTGTTTCTTTATCTAGTTCTTCCTATTATTTCTCACACTGAGAATGACACACATGGGCTTAGAGGTAGGAGGTGATCATGTCATTCACAATATATATTAACCTAGAAATCCTCATAATTTTAATCCCAAACAAAACCTTCAATTCACCATGAGTCGAGACTTTTTTCACAAGTACAAAATATTGGGCATACCCTTTTGTGATGTTTGTCCCAAAACAATGTATCCCATCCTATAAAATGGACACATTACCTTTGAGACAAACCATTAAAGGGATAATTTTTTTAATAAATAATATGGGAATTCTCCATATGTGTAATAACAAAAAAATTGAAACTATGTGGTCTTTGATTCCTGACCATCCTGCATACATAGGAAGCCTCCCTATGGTCTAAAACCAACACCCCAAATTCACCCTAATGTTCTTCGGGTCATATTCCCAGTAGGAGAACATCTAAATAGGAGGATCATAATCCATTAAACAACTTTTCATAAACATATTTTTTGGTTCATAATCTTGATAAGATCATGCCCCCACTTGGGAGAACACATCTCTTATAGGTCCTTCAGGACACCTTGACATAAGTGCCAAACCATCCATATCTAGGCACCTTCAACCTTGATTTCCTTCCAAATGAAGTTAAGATACGCATTTTGGTCCCTGGCACATGACCTCAAAAGCTTTGATGTGTCTTATTAAGTGCGAAAAACTGTGTGGGAAATGATTCATTTCATAAAGAGACATGAAAATACCATCTTATGGGTCATATATCAACATAAAATCAATTCCAGTCTTCTTGGGTGATAATAAATTCCATATCACCTTTTCATGTGTCCTAAAATGAAGAACTATAATAATAAATGACATTAGGATCTCTGGTGCATGTATTAAATTTTACCATTTATAGAGAACCTCAGATACAAGTAACCCCCCTTTGATGGAGAACCTTAGATATAAATAGATTATTCCAAATCCACACATGATAAAAATTGGTTTTTAATTCAATGGTGACCCCACTCATATGTGGGTATGAACACAAGATTCAAAAACATGTTTCAAATCAAATTTATAACATATTCATAGAAAAGGAAATAATTACCCCAATGGGGTGGATGAGACTTCCCTCACATTCACTCAAATAATGTGAGTTCTTAAGTCTAATTGGATAATTTTTCCAATCAGTGTCTACTTTTGGAAATAAGGTCCATGAGTTATTATAGATTTGAGCCCTATTGGCTGTTTCTGGTTTGATCAACAAACCTGGTTGGAAATATAACTTTAAAAAATGTGTGGGAAAAGAAATAGTGAATCCGATTTAAATTACTGTACAATTTTCAAACCTACACAATCAGTCAAAATGGGTTCCATGATCTTTTATCATAAATAATGACATAATGTATTTTTATAGTTTTGAACATCATAACAATACTTCAATCTTTCCACAATGGTTAGGTATCATATCACCATCTTAGATTATCTTGACACACAACACATATGGAAAAAAATTCTCATATGTGGTCGATTTCATCCCCAAAGGGATCTAATATGACTATTTTATCTTGAAATATCTTCTAATGTATTTTTAATGGGGTTGGGGTAAGTATGAGCCCACTACCCATATTTATTGTTCAATAATGGGGAATTCGATATCTAACTAGAAATTTGTAAGGTCATACATTTAGTATTACTGGTTAGGTGAGTGATTTGGGAAATATAGGGTCTTTCCCTTCCATGTGAAGCATAATTACAAGAAGTTTGTAGAAGAGCTAAAGAATATAGGCTTATGTGGGGAGATTTAGAATTTATAGACACTTGCGAACAACAGAAAGGATATAATGGTGGGACTTATTGTCTGATGGAGTCTGTACACCAACATGTTTCACATGATTCATAGTGAAGTGGACATAAGTATATAGGATATTGAGAGAATCAATCGAATAATGATCTTGGGGGATTCGTATGATTACTTTCTTCCTCCCCCATCTACTTGGGATGATGCAGATCAGACTCCTCTCATCAAAAAATGAGCATATCAATATATCCTAGGAGGCCATTTTTAAGGACTTCTTTCAAGGAAAATATATCTCTTTCAATAAATGGGATACATTTTTCATTGATAAAACACGTCATAAATCTCCAACCAAGAATCCAAAGTCCATCTAATTGTGTGAATCTGATGGGGAATAGAGAACTTATTAGAAAATAGTTTAAGAGGGTAAATTCTATTAATGGGGATGGAAAATCACCTTCTAGGTCCATCACCTTGTCTAGATAGCTGAATTCATGGAGATTTACTTGACCAAGTATCTTTTCATAGTTTAGTAGGGGTGTAGTATATGTGTCCAAATACATTATATTGGTAGGTATGGAAGGAATTAGAAGCATCATCTAGATTATTCTTTTGTTGGACAAGATGTAAAACAAGCCTCACCATATTTATAAGGGGAAGGCCCCATATAGGATTGTAGGCCCCATTCAACTGTTTTGGGTTTTTATGTCTATGAAGATGGGAGGATATGAATTTATAAACATATAGGGCTTATCTATTCTCCGATTCAGGTAGTTCCTCCAAGTAACCAATTGGGTCCAAACCACTAGTCTGAATAATGGGGAGATTATACAATGGATAAAAAGAGATGATCAGTTTCTAATTATTCCATATGGATAACAATAATCCACTACCATTGGAAATGTTATAGGAGAACTAGATGAACAGTCTTATTTAATAACTTTTCACAATGGTGATTTTACAAATCAGAATAATGAACATATTTTCTATGAGTTTTGTGTACCATGCCTATTTGGGGGGTAGTTCCAATGGTTCTGAACAAATTGCCATACTCCTCCTCACATCAGTTTTGATAGGAACAGAAGGGTTTTTCACTAGTTTGTATGATTTTTACTAGGGAATAGATCTATTTTTAGTGATATTTCTTCTAGATAGCGTGGATATCAATCTCTCTATGGATTACTACAAATTATATATCCAGTAATGCTTGAATGGTCAGGTTTCTTCATTGGGTATGAGATCTATATATCTACCGATGGTGGAATAGGGTGGGGTTATGGGGGATTTAGAAACATCAAAGAGTTAAAGACCTAGTAACCAGTCATCCTCCAATTGACCTTTGGATATGGAGATTCCCCAAATACAAACCATGTGCTTGGATCCATCTTCTTCATTGAGTTGGGGAACCAACATATGTGGAAACAACATATGGGATGCTGATAAGAAAAGTATTGGTTAGTGGGGAATATACTCTAATCATAGAAAAATATGGTACTGTGTTCCTACAATGGGAGGATTGTATGAGTAAAATGTTATCCACTGAGGTATGAAATTATATATGCAAGGCAGAGATAGATATTGATGGATTTTTTAATGTAATTATACCAAATGATATCTCCCATGGAAGAAAACTAGTTGAGGTCAATACATTTACCTATGGTGTTAGTGAGTAAATTCAATCTATAAAGGGAAATGTCCATTACACACTTAATGAAATTTAAATGATAATTACTAGTACACTATTTTTTTTAAATATAGGGGAAATAACCATAGCTTCATCGAAGTGGAGAGATAAATTTCAGAATTTCTGAAATATTTTTTTCTTTCCATTAGAACCATGCATATTATTTTATTTGGATGTCTTGCAATTCTAGAAAAATTCAATCACTGATTTCCTCCCTGTTATATTTTATCATGGTAAAAAAGCAAGATGTTAATTCTTATAATGGATTGGAGGCTAATGAGAAGGGTTCTCATGATTTAATGGAGCATATAGAAGTATTATGTGTTAATAAAAAACTCATTCCATAGAAGTTTTCTCCAATTCTTACATTGATACCTCAAGTGTCTTTCACTTATAAGGGTCTTTCCTTAGAAATTACTAGGGAGATGAAATGGGAATGATCATCGATGGAACATCCTCTTCTAGAGTGAAAAAGTACGTTATACATTTTGAATACTTTTCTACTTAAAATTCTTAAGTAGCTTGTACTAACTTGTTTTTTATGAAGGTTATCATTAGGTTCATTTGAGGACACAAAAATCTACTATAGAGTAAGGCACACCTTCCATCCCTCTAGTGGGGTCTAAGACATTGAATGAGATCCATTTAGTTGAATTAATGGTTGGGTTTGAAATAGGATTAGCTCCAGCGTCTAATAAGAGAGAACTAATACACATTTCCTTTGATCTAGAATAGGTGAGTGTACTCTTAGAGGATTATGATGCATAAAACAATTCTTCTGTAAACCTGGATATGATGCATTAATCCTTTGGTGTCGGTATGATTTTTATTTTCCATGAAAACTAGGTTTAAAATCATGTTTGAATCTAATGTCTTACCTCTATTTATTCTTAGTTCCTTTCATGGTGATATTCCCAAAAATCTCCATAAACATATGGAATTAGTGGAAGAGACATTACCCATTCTATAGAATCCGACAACACATGAATACATTATTATTGAAACTGAGGTCGAGGATGAGGTGACTAAAATAGAAGCTTCCATGGATCAAAGCATAAAGATTATATATACTTCTACATGTGGGTCCCACCACTTGGAAAAACTAAATTATAAGTCATATATACAATGTTCCCTCTAAGAGATGTGATTAAGGGACCCACAATAAGTGACCTAGATCCAGAATACATCATTATTACTCTAGTAGGCCAAATATGAGGATTGAAACATGAAGAATTTCTTCATAAACAGAGGTGATAAGTTTGTGTGGGATATCTAGAGATCGACCACGGAGGTCCCTTTCAATGAGATCCGGACCAATTGGGTCACATCTGATATATGTTCACAACTCTCAAAAACAGTGGGTTTGACTATCCAGAACACTATGCTCAGTTAAAGGAGTTGCTCTAAAATAATTAGTAGAATATGACCCTCTAATTGAGGGTATTAATGGTGGAGTCCTGAGATTTATCCATTGAACATACCAATGAAGATTTTAAAGAAGCTTCATAACATGAAATTGAAACAGGGAATCTTAAAAAATGGATAGTTATATAATATATAAAATTAAGAGGGTTCATTACGAGTATTACTATCTATAAAACCTGTCAAATTATATGGAGAAAACAATGATAGAAAATAATAAGATCATTTACATTAAATAGAAATAAAAAATCAATATTATTGAAAACAAATATACATTGAGATTGTTTATGGAGGAAAATACCACATTATTAAATCCACCATGCCAATCTATGTCCACTATAGGAAACATTTAATAGACCATAAGGAGTATTTTGATCGCATTCTTCTATTGTATTGTATTTTTAGGTGCCCCATTTTTTTGTGTGGATCATGGGAGGGACTAAAATATATGGAGGGTCCTCGCATATTTTGAACTAATAATGAATAAAAATCAATTCAATTCCTTGTTCTATTATCTATAATTATTCTTATATCTCTTTTTTTATTTATGGAATCTTGATGACCCAATATTTTACAAATCACCAAGACATATAAAAAATTCTAAAGTGTGATTTCCAAAAAAAATATGAACTCAAATACCCATACCATAATATACTCCTCCCACTCATGAATAATAGATATATATCAGTATAAAGATAATCACTAACAAAATAGATCTATTCTACCTGATATAGTAATGATTTGTTTTATCAAAGGGGTGATCTTGGTGAATATTTAATGAAATGAAGTGTAAGGAATTTTTATAGGCTAGGGGCCTAGGGAGCATAACCTGTATTTTTTTGGACCATATTGTGTCCTCCATTATCCTTTTGTCTCTTTTATTGATTTCCATTATTTTTCATAAGCTTCACTTGAGTATGTATTAATGGGAAGGGTATTTTTTTTCATTGGACAACCATTACTAGTTTTTGACCCAATAATCCTTTTTGTATTACTCATTTATAAGTGATCAATTTTTTCTAGATCATATGAGGTGCATGTCAAAAAAGAAAATGATCAAATTATACCTAGATTCCCTATAAAAATTTATTATCCTATGTCCCTTACAATGGGTATTTTTTGTTTATGAATGTCATAATAGTGGGTTTTTGATGTGTTAGATCAAATAACATTAGACTAGTGTAACTTGGACCGTATGATACTATAGATAAAGATTATATATTTTAGACTATATGTATACATAGTTTAAGTTCATATAGCTTGGAGAATATGTCTCTATTGTTTAAGGTCATATATCTTGGACCATATGTTGTAGAAATTTATGGATGTATATATTTGACCATATTTTACTACAATTAATGTTCAAATAGCATAAATAGTGTGTCGTGGTAGTTTATGTTTTTATATCTTAGACTTTATATTTAAGAAGAAAGAACTGTGTATTGAATAATGGGCTCATGGAAAAGGTATATCAAATCTCAAGGATCTTGAATTGTGGTGATGATATGAGATATAAATTCTTGGGATGATCAAAAATCACATTAGGGTGATGAGTACTAATTCTATGTTGTCTAGAATTATGGAAATTAGTAAACCTTTTTTGAAGGTGGAAGTGAATCTAGTTGATGGGATGGGGATCATATAAAGGAGACAATATGGGGAATATGTGAATAGTCAAGGAGATGGTCCCATGATGATGGATACACTCCATTCCAATGGCCAATGAATATTCATTAGTGGGATTCAAAATCTTAAGAGATGAAGTGGGTCATTAGATATGAGCATTCAGGAATGGTTATGGATCTCGAGAGATAGATCATACAATAAGGGATGTTTGAAACATATAATAAACATAGATTCATTTTCTTGTATATACTAACTCAAATATGGGATGAATTCATATTTTGGTCTTGGAGATCAAACAGTTGAATCAGGCACCAAACCATTGTTTGGTTAATGGGTATGATATATGGTGATATATATCCTTGGATATCGACTCCACAAGAATAGTTTGAATATAGGTTTTTTAAATTAGGAATCAAGTAGGTTAAACCAAGGATGATGTGATTGGGTAGGTATGTAATGGATTCTCATGAATCACACTAGAAATACAAGATTCACTATGATGTTTATAGGGAACCCAAGGATTATAAGACCTTTTTTAAAAGGTTATTACACATCTGGTTAATAGGACAGGGGTTCATATACATGATCAAATGTGGGTTTTACATGCATAGTCAAGAAAAGAGTCCCTTGAATTCATAAATGGTCATTACCAAGGGAAATTAATGATTTTTTAACATTAAATCACTTTAGAAATTGGGTAAGTTATGGGGAAAATGATATCCAAGGAGGGATGTAGAACTTTATAGATAATATATACAAAAAAGGTTGATTTAAAGACATCATTATCAGAGGGAATATTGTTGGTATAGACTTCCTTGGGAAAGAGAGGCTTTCAAAATATGGAAATATGGTACCACACCCTTTCATTATGAATGAGTATGGAATATGGTTATCTATTTTCAGATGTCAAATCCACTTGAATAGTTTGATTATAGTTTTTTTAAAATAATTAATAATGTGGTTATAATAAAGGGTAATGAGATGGGGAATCCTTGTTTGGGATACTCATGAATTGCATATGGGTGTCAAGCTCCACTACGACGTCTCCAAGGAACAAAAGGTTAAGGATCCAATTTTACAAGGTGAATACTCATCCGGTTGATAGTTCAGGGTTTCATATATATGAGAGAATGTGGGGGAATACATTCATACTAAAGAGTAGAGTCCCATGAGGATAGAAAATCTCCATATCAAGGGAAATATAATATTATAAAATATAAAAAAAACATGATAAATATAGTAGGATATTGGGAAAAGGCTAACCAAGGAGGGTTCTAGAACCATTGAGATAATATATATAGGATGGTGATTGAAAACCGTCACAAATACATGACCCATTTTCAGTATAGAGAAACTCAGGAAAGTGATGCTTTCAATTTATACCCATGATACTTGACCATGTAAATGAGGTACTACACCCATGGTTTGAGGACAGTTATGTTATGTGGGGATTTAATGTCTAAGATGTAAAATAAACATGAATAGTTGAATTATAGGTTATGTAAATCATGACCCAAGGGGTTTGTATTCTAGGATACTCATGAGACAAAATATTTTTTTGAGCTCCCATGGGGTTTTTCCTTGACACATAATGATCATAACACCCTTTTTCCTGGAAAATATGCCTTTGAATGGTAAGCTAGGGGATGATATGCAAGATAGAACATGGGTCTTACATGTATAGTCAAGAAAAAATTCCCTTGAAGCAAGAAACTCTCCTTAACAAGGGATATAAATGATTTTTAAGATTAAAAAACTAGATAAATGAACTAGGTCGTAGAGGAAGGGATATCCATGGAGGGTTTTGGAACCCTAAAATTTACATCTTCATGTGTAAAACATGTTATAAAGTTTATGGTTTCTTATGATTAGATCCTCTATCCATTTCCTAGACTAGAGTATCATGCAAGCACTGATGTCCATTTTCTAGGGTTACAATGTAAGACCTAATACCCTTTAACCACTTTTATTTATTCTCCATATTGTTTACTTTGGAATGTATATAAAGAGCACAAAGAGTAGAGATTTTACTTTTTTTCAAAACACCCTTTGTGACGTTTTAGCCTGAAAAGTTTATGTCTCTTTCATTAGAATTTTAGGGTCTTGTGATTTTAACTATCAAGTCTTAGAGTTTAGGGTTATAAAAATTTTACCAATGTGAATATAGTTTTTGGTCATGATACATGTATCCAACACGAGAGAAATATGTGATGAAAAAACACAATTAGGATTCTTAAAGCCAAGATTTTTCTAATTATATTTTTAATAAGGGATGAGGATGATACAAATTGTGGCTCAAGGTTCTCGGATCACGAGTAATGGTATGGGATAAATACGTAAGGGATGACATTCACAAATCAAACCGGGTTGAGAGACTTACTTTCCATGTTTATAGGGCTCATGAGGACCCAAGGATACTATTTATAAGGTGAATATTCCTCTAGTTGATAGGTTAGGGGATCTTATTTATGATCATGGGACATTCATGTATAGTCAAGTAGTGGGTCCCTTAAATCTAGATATGCTCCTTAGTGAGGGTTATGAAAGGTAATGGTGAGCCAATATGATCAATAAATTAATTGTGGTTTATGGACTGGGGTGTTTAGAAAACATGATGTTGGTATATCAAACCTCAGTTGATTAGGTAAGTCTATTGTTGTCCATTGATTAGGAGCAATGATAGATGATGTTATATGATGTTTAACATTTTTCCATGAGGATTATATTGTTATATAGTTTCATCATAACATGATAAAAAAGTCATGCATTCAAAAAATTTGGATCATGAGATGAGGACCATATTCGATGTAGTTTATCATCATATGTCAATTATCAAAGTCATACAATTTATGATCTTTTTTATACTCACCAAAAAAGCATTAGATAATTGGAATTGTGAAAATACCCAATAAAAAAGATCCAATTTGATGAAAAATGAATTTAGAAAATAATTTTTATTTCAATCCAAGATTACATGAATACTTATGAGTTTTGTGACTAGGTAACATGATCTAATAAACCCATATTTCATACACGATGTCATAGGGACCTATGGATCTATGATGTGAGATTTTATGTGATGATTCCATTATGCAATAATTATTTTTCCTGTGATTTCCAATAGACATGTGATCATTTAAAACCAAATATATTAGGAGAAGAGTGTTTTACATGATGGGGGTGTCATGTGATAACTATTTTTTACGCATTTATTTTGCTTTCATGGGACCGACCTTTGATGAACAATTGATGTGACCAACTCTATGTAAATGAATTATAAGAAACGAGTGCCTCCCAATAACTTTTATTTATGCGATTTCCTCATAGAATCATGTGATCACACCTTGATAGATCAATCTCATGACATGGATATATGATGTTTTCTATGAAATACTTATCTCATGATTATCATTTTCTTGTGATACATCGTGGAATTTCACAGATCATGTATGAACTAGTCGTGTGAGGCCCATAAGAGACCTCTAACATATATAGGTGTTATTTCAATTAAATAACCTATAAATATGGCTCATCCACCTTATGAATAATCACTAATAGATGAAGGGGGACCTTTATAAAACCCATAAAACTCCATGAGTAGAGGAATTAAATAAAAAAAGGAAAATAATCCAAGAATATAAGAATTATTTGGATTTAATGGAGTGATTAACATCAAATGTTTAAGGAGAATCATGTGATTTCAATTACCCTCACTTTAAATAGCCATTGAATAAACTAGAATGAGTTGAGTAATAATGGATGATATCTAAATAATCACATGAACATTGACAAGAGAGTTGATCGTGTAATAATCCCTTACTTACGCAAGAACGTGATTATTTCTTGGTCACGACATAGTGGGTTTCCCCTTGGTAAGGTTACCTAGTTACAAGACTCGCATGCCTTTAAATACATGAAAAAATTACTTTCATGTGATAAATATACATCCTTTTGATATTGGGATTTCATAAACCCACTTTCCTTACATAAATCACATGACACTACTTTCTTCATGCAATGTTCATGACCCTGTGGAATTCATATGATCACCCAACACCCAAAGAGTTCCACCCAAACTCTTATAATACCATGTTTCACTTCTCACCCATGCGGTCATATCCATTAATATCATTTAAGTTTCTCTATCACATGGGGATATAATCCTTATGGGTTTGATCAACATTCATTTTCCAATAGGGAACTTGGAATATTATAAACAATGCAGACTCTTATTCCTCTTATAAATGGGATACAAGGGACACCTTATCAAGGATTCATTTATATATAAAATTCTAGAATTATTTCATATATATTTATGTATTTTGTCTCCCCTTATAGACATATTTCTCATGGATTAAAAAAAATCCTCGATATATAATCTAATTTCTATATTTCTATATCCCTTTTGGAATTTTTTTCCTAATAGTATGGTTATAAACTACATCATTAACATCCTTTTTGTATGAAATAAAACTAAAAAACTTATGGGGTTTGAGTGATATAATTCTTATCATAAATTAGAAACGTAGGATTCCTTTTTGAAGATTTAAATCTATATCCAAAATACTTATATTGTTACTTCTATGACATTATATTCCTCATAAAGACCGTGACACTTTGATGAATGTTTTTTCAAATACCCCTTATGGATTTAAAATTTTATTGTTATTTATGGATGCTTCCAAATATTCTATTATAGAACCATACCCCTCCATGAAACTCATTACCACTTTCATCCTAATGTATCCTCAGAGTGTATTCCCAATTCAAATTTAATCATACAACCATATTTATCCTATATAATATCTTATCATCTATTTTTTCTCACACTGAGAATTACTCAAGTGGGCTTAGAGATTTTTATAGATCATGCCATTAGAATAATTAATATTCTCATTATGGAAATATTCCCTACAAAATTAAATAGTGAATTTTTTTTAAATAATTTATTAAAAAAATTTGGGTTGAACACACTTTGGTCATTTTGTTTTTCATATACTAAAACACTAAAAAATAGTGACCTCAATGTGAATCTTTCATCAAAAAGAATATACAAATGTGACACATGTATAGATAATTTATCATGTTTCTTACTAGTGATGTTTCTATGATAGGTGGAGTTGTTTCTTATTGATGTTGTGACCATTGACACATTTCTACACCAAATTCATTATATTCTATGTCAATGACATTGTGATCAATAATGAATTATATTATTATAGGTAACATAATAGTTGATGTTTTCGTTAATTTAAGAACAACATCCCCTACCCAACATCTCTAGAACCTTGTGGAGAGCATGATGGATATTTAATTTAATAGGAATAAAGACATCTTAACCCCAAAGGCTATGTGAAAGGGTCAACAATTTTTTTGGGATCATATCCTCAGATTGTGACAATCATTACCTTCTTTACCATAGGAGGGTGGATCAGTGTGTCCACTACAACTCTATTTTTATCCAGGAGTCACCTAAGAGGAATACTATTAACTAGAAGTGGTAGAAGTGCCATGTATCTATATCCACAAAACCACATAGTAAGGGTGTTAACCTACATGTCACCTCCATGGCCACTCATATCCAGGAGTTTAGGAGGTGTCTCCAGTCATGTAAATAAATAGACCTTTGGGAGTTGGCCCATTTTATCACTTAGAATGATGTATCACAAAAACATATCTCAGTGAGAAATAGTGAGTTGGATAATACCCTTGATCATGCATAAAAAGTCTTCCAACACAACTTGAAAAAACCTGATAAAAGAGGCTCATATCCCCACTCATGCACTCCTTGTTTTCTATCATATTACAGAAGTGATATGGGGTTATGTATATATTCCTACCCCCACAAAAGAATAAAATTTGATGAAACTGATAGAAAATGGAGGACATGATTAGGAATATATCCCAACATCAATAAAAATTGTTTTTTATTATGTCATATAAACAGAAAACATACATGACTATATTCTTTCTCACCACATTCTAATGGGACAATATATTAGGGTAACAATAGAGGAGCTTCTCTAGAATATATTGATGATGATTCTGGGGTAGAAACATTGTCTTTTTTCTAACCACCAGATCATCATATCAGTAAGATAAACCTATACAAGAAGATACTCCAAATAAAAATTCTTGGTCCCATCTTGGAGGATTATCACCATATTTTGGTAAAGATATAAAAAAATGTCCTAGCTCATATCCCTTATTTGATTGGTGTTGTCAACCCAACTTAAAAATCACCATAGGACATTATTGTTATCCTATCAGATAAGTTTAATGAAATATTATAATAGGAAACTAGGTTTATTCATATATTCCCACTCTATATTTGATTCTTCAGCACATTCTCGATGTCACCTTCTGGAAGAACCACATCCTTACCAAAAATTCATGTGATACTAGGAATAATTTGGTAGATGATAAAATCCAATATTATATTTTTACTCATACCAAAGAATTATTTTGTAAACATCCCTAAGAGCCTATATAGTTTGACGTTTATATTCACTCTCCTATTCCAGATGTCCATAGGTATATTTTTTTGGGGAATGCACATGTGAATCAAGATAATGTCCATTATTCAACCAAGGCTAGTTGACATATTCTAGTTGACACCTAATGTTGAGATAATATTCCTACCAATAATATATATCTTTTCCCGCATACTTCAATAACATTCCAATAGTGACCCATATTCCAATTTTAGTGGACTTCCACAATTACATTATATTGACTTCTAGATAGTAGGATCATATTCAAACTAAACTATAATATAAAATTATCCTATTTTGACCATGACACAAGATGAGGCTAATATTACTACCTTATATAATTCCATCATCCTTAAGTCCCAAAAATTCATTTCAATAAATTCTCAAGGATCCACAAACTCTTTATTCGATGAAAAATGAGAAACATAACATGATAGTCCTCCCTATGGTAACATTGAAAAGGATTATATAGATATTACCCATGACATCCACCATAGACAACATCACATAATCCCATTATAAAGGAGCCATAATATATATATATATATAGTATATCTAAATACAATGTTTTACTACATATACCGCCCCTTCAACCACCAGAATCACCCCATATCATCTTAAAGGAAACCCAAAGTAGTGTCCACTATCCTTTCCATTTACGGATGTGACTCATTTTCTATAGAAAAGAATCCTATGTGGTCTGAACAGGTAGATGAATATTCCTTATATTAGGAATAAAATGTAATGAAAAATTTGAAATAGTTGGGTGAGAAAAACCTCTTTACTATGTTCTGACCCATCACCACTTCCATCTGTGACATCTTAGATTAGTTAGTGGAGGAACACATGACATAGTTATGGTAGAACCCATGGGTTAAAATTCAATGGATAAAGGCTAAGAGAAAAAAATATGATGGATATTAGAATCATCTTTGAATTGTAAAAAATCTCTACTAATAGGAAAACCATGCTTCTTTATCCATAGCTCGGGGCCCAGGGTCAAAAAATAATTACAATAGCCTATGACATGCATTCAAGTACATCATAATGTTACTCCCACAAATAATTGTTGAAACCTAATTGAATATTCACCTATGAGTGTGGAATGAGTATGGATAATTTCACATCACCACATCCCCATGTTGGAATATCTCCTAATAGATTATATGTTTTATTGTTATATCCCCATGTGAGGCCATAAGTCTAGTAAATAAAAATACCAGTTTGTAAATATTACAAGATCCTCCAGTCTCTCAGACATAATGATGTTAAGAGTCGAGGGATAAGGATATTTATAGGATTATCATCCATGAATATCAACATATTGAGTACACCCATCACATAAGAAGTATAAAATACTAGGCCAAAATACACCCCTATGGAATGTAGTTTACATTCCCAATAGGAGTTACACTCAGCCCATGCAAGAGTGAAAATCTTCCAAATCAAGAATATTACATTAGAATCTAAAATAGATGATAGTCAAGAGAATCCCATCATGTAGGTAGGGGTATTTTTGACCAACACCTATACCCTTAGTGTTATAAAACTCTTAGTGGGTCTATAAAAAATAATCAGGGTCTCCAAATAAAACGTAATCCATTTGTATAGGGGAATTTTTACCATGACTACCACACAATAATTTATTATATACTCACTAGGATTATAAATTACTAGTGTTGGCTCCACATGATCCACAACACTTATGGATTTTTATATTGTTTTTATATTCTCTAATAAAATTAGTCTTCTGCAGGCTGGGTAGTAGCTACAAATAGCCAACACCCAAACCATTCTTATAACCATACGATACACCCCTTTCATTCATGGATTTATCGACTATCATGGTAAGAGAATACCTTAATAAAACTAATCATATGATATAACCATATTAATTTACATCAATGTAGAACCCCCCCCCCCCACAAGGGATGCAATACAAAATGTCCCAGTGATAGAAAGGGTTAGGGAGAAGATCAAAATATTACCCTTTAAGGGGAAGTGGGTGGAACACAATAACTCTATTACATATAGAAAGATGAGATGATTATTACTACCCGTTATGCCTTGGTAAATTATGTCACTATCAATCCAATAGATGATATAGATCAAGACTTGAAAACTAAGGCACCCAATTCAAAGATATTATTATGAGTGACGAGTTACTCTAATGAATAGATAGAGGCCACACACTCTCAGAATCAACGGAGGAGCTATAATTTGGAACCTATAAATGTAGATTTTCGACCACATTCATTATATTACACTAGTTATAAAGGGAACGGTATAGATACATCCCACTCACCACCTATAAAATATGATCTTCCCTTCATTGAAAGGAGGTTGGAAGTATATATGAATAAAATATAATAACATAGGTGAGTTAATGATGAATATATAATGGGAATATCCCGAAAAATAATCTCCTTTAAAAATAATTATTTATTCATCTCCCACATATCAATAGGAGGTAAATTTTCAAACAAGAGAGGAAACTAAAAATAGAGACTATGTTGGATCCAAATATATGGTTTATTTGAATATGTGAATTATGTAAGACCATGATTTTCCTACATTACAGTAAAAACCTCGCCCATATCAAGATAATAATCTAGTATTATCACAAATTGGTGATCAAAAACCAATGAATGTTGGGAGACCACATCATGTTTCACCTGATCCTACCACTTGGGAGGTTTCTATGGTAGTATTATCCCTATAACTCTTCAACACCATTGATTTTATTACTAATCTAATGAATCCCTATTAGTATGGTGTTCTATTTTGTAGATTGAGAAAAATCTATATATTGAATTGGAGGATGCCACTCTATGCTGTCAAATTCTTGAATCTTGACTTATTGACCATTAACGACATACGAGACCAAGAGAATCATCTCTCACACTCTATGTCCGGATGTGGTCTAATGGTGGGACCACAATACTAGTAAGAGGTAGATTAAATATGGTTATGTTTTTAGACTCTGTTGGGGATATCCTTAATTAGGGATTTTATGAAGGTCCTGAGAGCAGTAGCAGTATCAGATGATGCATGCCCAACATTTATTTTTTATCATGATTGATGATTAATCTAAGATTTACATGATGATATACTTTATGATCAATGGAACTGAATCAAAGTATATTCAAAATGGATAAACACTGTAACCAAAGAACATTATTGTCACATATTATATATAATTTATTTATGAAATTAAATAATTACCTTATGATAAATTCATTCTTCATTAATGGATATGCAAGATTCCCTTTGTGGAACTATCATTACATTGTAGGAATAGATAATTGATTCCCTCCAGCAGTGATCCACATGTGTTCCATGAACCTCTATGTGTCGCCATATAACCATCAGGTACTATCATGATAAATCTTATTTCATGTGTCATTATACTCTGATATCTTCAAGAAAAACTTAATATAAAGGTTCTATTTGATCATTATATATTTTAGAGTGGTGGAATAGAAATATCTCTCTTTATTCAGGGGATTATTCTAGGGGATGGAGATCTTTGGGGATTTGAGAGGATTCTCTCCACATCTTTTTTGTGCACAAAAGAAATGAATTTTCTCTCTTATGAAAATAATATATATAGGTTTATATATCAATAGAATTTGAAGATAATAATTCCACATGATCTTTTTATTAAATATGTAATCTATATGAAATCCCTTGGGTATAATAATAATATTATTATTTATTAACATTCCCTAAACACGGGAATTAAATTAAATATTTTTTATTTTAATAATATTCAATTTATATTATTTCTCACTATACCATTAAACACGATCCACCATTACTCTATAAGATTCATCCATCCTTGAACAATAACTATTCATTTAATAAATAAATATCGCAACAATATTCAACAATAATGAAATAAATAAATATATTCACTAAATACAAAATAAATATTTATTTAATATTTTTTTTGCAAAATATTCTCTCAAATATCTAGTGATGGAATATTTTTTATCAATAAAACATGAATAATTATTAAAACCTGTATGTGAATAATTTTTATTAAACTTGTTAAATAAAAAATAATAATATATTATTTAACTCAGATTCTGGATATACATATTGTGTGACCCTTTAGGTTCCTTTCTCAATGGAATTAGGTGAATCTGCCTAAATCAAAATGATAGAATATTGAAATGGTACATCCTGAGATTTTGTGAAATATTATTTTTTGAATTAATTTGGTAATTTATATATTTTTCTTTTCTCACAATATAGAATATATATTTTTTATAATAAAAACACCATGTTCTGATTACGTTTAATGAACCACCATGTTTTGTTTTCACGACATGTAACACTTAGATTAGATTTTGGTATATGCAACATTATTCTTGTATCATGTTATACAACACTGTGTTCTTTTGATAGCTTTCATTACATGTTATACCAAGTTTTACAGAAAAAATAGTATATTATTAAAATATTATACTTTAATATAATAATATATAAACTATCCATTAAATTAGTTGTAATGAATAATGTTAAATAAATTATTAAATAATAAGGGTTATTATATGAAATCATTTTTTACTAATTAATTAGAAATGAAAATATATTCCAATTGATTATAAAGGAAATAATTTTATTTTTATTTTGCCAACATCATTTTGTCTTAGTAATTAAGCTAATTGCATTAAGTGATTGATATTAATGACATATATATATGTCACATATTCAATCAAGTATCTTTTATAATCATCCAATATATTTTATTGGCATCATATAGGAACCAACCAAATATTACGCATAAAAACAAATATTTATCAAAAGTGTAATTTTATAACCATTTAATGGTAACCGCATTTTATATATAATTATTGAAACATATATTTTTCTATTTGAATATATAAACTTCCTATTTTATCTAATAATATAAAAATTTACTTTGGTTTAATTTTTGATACTTTTTTTATAAGTTTCATGTTTTGATGAATAGTAAAAAATAATAAATTTTAATTGAAAACAAATTAATTCATGAAATAAATTATAGTGTTAAATTATAATATTGATTTATTTTAAAGTATAATTATATAAAATTTTAATCATTTATTTTAATATAGGTCGTTTAAATTAATTCTACATTTAATTTAGATATAAAAATGTTTTAATGGTTTGCATGTTTTAACTTTAATAACCTGTTTTTCCCACCCCATTAACAGGATTGATGTTAAATTAATCACTGTAACTTCTATGTTTCAAATTTTGAAAAAATAAATCATAATTTTTAATAAATGGATACAAATTATGTAAATACTTTTTCTTTTACTTTATTGCATTATGAAAAGAAACTTTACCTATTTTTTTATCAACACGGTAAAAGGTAAATTGAGTAATTAAGGGTAAAAAATAATATTATAAATAATATAAAATTACTCTAGCACTTGTCATAATTAAATTTTAAGAGTATTTTTAGAAAAAAATAATCCTTGGGGTGAAATTTTAACTTTTTGATTCTATTTTTAGGAGAGTAAGACATTTATTATATTTTATTTAAAGTAAAGTTAAACATGTCATATTCATATTTTCAATACCTATATAATTTTTAATATAGAGTTATATAGAAGATAATTTATACACTAAATATAAATTTTAAATATAAATTTTTTATATTTATCATGGTATTTTTTTTAAATTTTTAGGAAACAAATAAATACCTTGAAGGCTTCTACAATAATGATACAATAACTGTTTAATTAATGAAAATTCAAAATAAATGATATTCAAAATAATAAAATAAATATAATTTTATATAATCAATGTCATCGATAATTTTTATTTATGGATTTTTAATGTTATGGATTATTTAATATATTATGTTCTAGGATATCTTGTTGTTATGATATTTTTTAAAAGACAAATAATGAATAGTTTCAAAATTTACACTAATGATATTTTATGAATGTAATATTTTATTAAATTTTATAAAAATCATAAAAATATTCAATAAGTACATGGGGAAGATATATATTCTAATATATAATTAATTTAACATTTATTGTACAATTTAAAATTTAAAAGTAAATATTAAATTCTCTTAACACTAGAAACTTTGTTATCATTGTTAAAATTAAAATAGGTTAACTAAGGGTTAATAAAATTATAACTTTTAAAGTTACATAAAAACCTATATAAAATTTATTATTTGATGATATTATAACCTTATATTGTCTTATATTCTAATACAGGTATTTTTATACCTATTTTTTGATATTAAAAATATTATAAATTAGTAATTTGATAGTTTCCAAAACTATCCCTCTCTCTTATAAAAGGGAACCACTCTTTGTCTTTTATTGACACCAATAAATCCCATTGGATCAGCCAAAATATACCCAATTATTCTTCCAACATCTTTAAAATCATTTGAAAATCCTTAATTTGTTCATAAATCTAACCAATGAAGTCCTTTGTTTAGTGGGAAAAACAGATACCAAACGAAGAGGTAACATTGATCAACAAACATTTTTATTTTATTTTTTCCATGAAACCATTAATTATTTTTATTTAATGTTTATATAATAACCATAGTATCATAAATATACTATTATTTATTTATTTTTGGAGTTTTATCTACTTATCCTCAAACATACATCTAAGGGGTAATGATATCACAATTCCCATGTATAGAAGATTACCACCCCGTGAAGCGACGATTGTTTGATTTTCCATTGACACCTATAATGGTGGGAATTATGATTTTAAAAATGTTATTTTCTTATGATATATATGATATATATGAAATAATTATAATTATTTAATTATAATATCATGTCTACCCTTTTTCCATCTAGTCTTTTGGGAAATGATAACATCGCTCGTGCGTGCATATAGCTTACCATCTCCATAATGCGGTATGATTTTTTTAATCCATATTTCACATGGATTGTAACATAGATTAATTTTATGAATATATATAATATATATGAAATAAATAATTATTATTTAATTATAATATATCATATAATGATTTTATTTTATCCCGACAAGAAACTGAAAATAGTTTTCTTGTGTACATACGACCTACCGTCTCCAAGAATAGTGTATTGTATTTTCTATCTCCAAATATTATGAATAACTATAGATAAATATAATAAATATATATATATATATAATTTTTATATCATGATTATCATTTTATAGATGATTAAATCATGATCTATGTAAGAGGAATACAGATAAGAAGTCAAAACATGAATGAAAAACCTAGTGGTTATTAACCAAGACATAAAATTAACATGTTATTATTAATATGTGTGTAATATAGTCATAAAACATATATTTTATTAAATATATTAATATATTTATGTTATATATTTATATTAAACTTATATTTATTATATATAAGGTTTTAATGTCTGCGAAAGAGGTCCATACTTAATGTAAGAGATTTCCGTCTATCTTTTATTTTCTGTGAGATACATGAAATTTTTGCTATATAACTAAAATATATTATGCATGTACTTCCCATTAATGTATTATAGTATCGTTATCCTAAAATTTATTGGCACTTACATATCCATTTGATGATATCTCTTTCATTATGTTTACAGTTTAAAAGTTACCCATTCGGTAAGGTAATTTTGTCTCAATTTACCTTGTTTGAGACACATGTTATGTTCTGCACACATATTATATTAAGAGATGTATATAATTCCATTTTTCATGTTGTATCATGAATATCCTCATTTTAATTATTTATATGTACCATGTAATTTTATCTTCTCTTCGGTCAAATTTTTTTGTTCCTTCAAAACAGTGAAATATAAAAATGTTTTCAGAAATGTTTTAAAATGGTATTTTTTCATATTTAAGGAAAATTATTTCAAATATGATTAAAATGTTTTTCCAAGATTACTTTATAATTTTTATACATAATTATAAATGAAAATGTTTTTCTAAATGGATTATTATTTAAAAAGTGTTTTTAAAGAAGAAAAGATATTTGAATCATGATTTAATCTCATGTGATCTATCAAAACTATTTTATATATTAGATAATGTTATTTTATGTTACAAATTTTTTACTTGTGATATTATTTAATTATAAAAATATAATTATTTCTATGAATGGTATATATTTATGATGGAAGGATAATTTTTAAACCAATTTTTTTTCCATGGGTTATGTTATGATTGAATGATGTTTATGAAACCCATTTTATTCAATGGGTTATGATATAATGAAGGATATGTGTTATTGTGTTAAACATATGTATGATTTTTTTATTTGATGTCTGGGAAATATATCTCCCTCCAATGCATTGGGTAAATATGGATAACTCATGATTTATACATTTTATGCGTGGACCTGATTTCATGTTCACAATTCTAAGCATGTGCCTGATTTTCATGTACATTTTTATATTCGTGGATGTGGTTTTCATGAAAATTATTTTATATGTGGACCTAGATTTTAGGTCCATATGATTTTTTGATGGCCTTATCTCATGTCCTTAATTTAATGAGTGAACATATTACTATTTATACATGTTCAAAAAGTTACACGTTTCTGTGTATGTAACAATTGTTTATCATTTGTTAATGACATGACCTCATGAATTATGTTATTTGATTCCCTTATGATTAATTTCTTATGAACTACCAATATTTACTCCATTATTCATGTATTTGATCTTTGATATGCAGTGTATGATCTTCTAATGTTATGACCATGTTCTAATACCATTTATTCTCATCTTTATTCTTAAATATCTCCCCTGTTTAAACTTACTAAGAATATGAGCTCAAAATTTTATTATGTTTCTTTTCCCAAGGAAATGAAGAATCATTTTATGTATGATATATTAAAAGTTGTTCTAGATATGAAGAAATAAATGAGAGAAGATGAATATGTATTATGAACTAGTTCTTTATGCTTCCAAGTTTCCAAATGCACTAGACTAATACGTAATTTGGGTTCCTGTTTGTATAATATATGAAATGATCCAAAAAAGGTTTAATATCCATGTATTAAAATCATTGGTCATCACAGTTGGTATCAGAGAATAAATTTAGTTATCCTTTTGAAACTAAGAAAAGAAAATATTAGGGATATATATATATATTTCTAAGGATATTTCATGTCATGTATGCAAGGATAAGTATGTGTATAGGTTAAAATAATAGAGTTTTAATAATGTTCATGAATAACCATGTATTAAACCTAAGGAATCATATATTGAAATATTATAATAAATTTTCATTGACTATTTATTTTCCATATATGATAGGTGTTCCTCAAAATTTTATTTCTTGTCTTAGTCAATAGCCTAAACTAGATGGAACATGGTTAAAGTTGAATGTTTCAGGTGTGGAAAGCATTGGAATTATGAAAATTGATGTCTTAAGTGGAAATATCATGAATATAATTAGGAATGTGGTACAAGTATTGGTTATACTATTGAATATAAAGAGATCCTAAATGACATGTAAAAATTATGGGATGATCTAACCATATTTTATAGATTAAAAATAAGGTGTATAATTAGAATAAGGTTAAAGTACCTTAATACGTGATTCATTTTTCATATTCTATGAAATAATAATATGATGAAGCCTAATTAATGGTTTAAGAATAATAACATAGTATTGAAGTGTATATGTTTTGGAACTGAAGGATTATGTAATATGAATCATGAAATATATAATTTCATTCAATATAAAATTTTAATTAATGATTGTATAAGACATGTTGAATGTTGATGGAGAATTTAAAAATTCATTTAATCGAAATTTGGTATATATGTTAAGTGAAGGTAACCCTAAATGTATTCTTGATGGTGATAAGATTTTATTTTTATTGGATAAAGTGATGATCCATATGGATAAAGTAAATTGGATAGTGCTTATTACTATAGAAATGATTTTGGATTTTTTGAAAAATTAGTATATGTTATCATGGATTAATTTTACAAATTATTGTTATTAATGAATATATCAAATAATTTTTTGAATAAGGAAGAATTCAAGGTTTCCAATTGGATTTATAGTAATTCAGGTTATTTCTGTGTTTCAAGGTAATACATGATGAAGGTATTCACATTTATAGAATGTGACCACCAATGTCTACTATATGATATATAGGAGATAAATGTTACTTTGATTTTATGAAAATAATTCTATTGTTTTGGTTTATCTAATTTTGGAAGGATTGTATGGGTGTTAATTAATGGAATGATTAATTTAGAAATTGAATGATGTTTGTGAGATGAAAGTATTATATCACCATTGGTGTGTTTTTACATATTTGACAATAGTGATAACCTTTTATGAAAAGACATATTGAATGACCTATCATCCTTTTTATGGATCTCATGATTTGTTTAGTAAATTTGGAATGAAAAAACCCCATTTATTTACTAGAATAAGAGATGAAGTGGAAATTGTTCAAGGCAAGATGAAGGGTAAAATTGTGTTGAAATCAAGTAAGTATATTCCCATGGGAAAATTCATCATCATTAAGAAAATGAAAATGAAAAGAAATTTTGTTCTATTATCATAATTGGTGATGATATCAATGAACTCTTTCATGCTTCTTACGTTTTTTATTGTTAACTTTATCAGGATCACCCACTTTCTTATGATCAATGATCTTTATCAATCACTATAATTATTTTCTATTTTTCACAATGACCAATTCTTCCCCAATGTATACATATTTAGAAACCTATTTTTTAGTTATTTTGAGTAACAATTATTTTTCTATCATTTATTTTTTAAATGATGTTTTATTATTAATATTTATAAAGTGGGTTTCCATAAATGAAAATTTAAAATTTTAAAACATTGATAACCTAGATTAATTTTTAGGCAAAAATTAATTTTAAAGGGGACAGAATGTAACACACTGAGAATTTGAAAAATATATTTTTTCAATTAATTTAATCTTCTCGATATTTTTTATTTCACACAATATTGAATATAGTATTCATTATACAAAAAAACACTATGTTGGTATTTCATTAAATATACATATAATTTATGTATGTTCTATACACAACACTTAGATTAGCTTTCATTATACCCAATACTATGCTTGGTGGTGTTACATAACACCTAGTTCTTTTGACAGCTTGTATTTCACGCTAAACCGAGTTTTACATAACAATAGTATATTATTAAAATATTATTATTTAATATATTAATATTTAATATAGCTGTTAAATTATATGTTATGAATTGCATTAAATAACATAAGAAAATATAAGTTTTATAATATATAATCATTTGTTACAAATTAACTAGAAACGAAAATATACACCAATTGATTATAAAGGATACCATTTTATATTTATTTTCCTAGTCATTTTGTATTAATAATTAAATTAATTTTAATTAGTTAATGATTTTAATAAAATATATATATTACATATTCAATAAAAGTTTTTTATATTAATCCAATAGATTCTATAGGCATAAGATAATAACCAGCACAATCTTTTGCAGAGAAACCAATATTTTTAAAATGGTTATTTTATAACTTTTTAAATTTGATGGAATTTTAAATCCAATTATTGACACTATTATAAAATATATTTGAGAAAAATAATATTTTTTTAAGGAGGAATATAAAAATTTACTCTGGTTTAATTTTCTATATTTTTCTAACAATTTTCATGTTTTTATGAATAGTAAAAAGATACCAAATTTTAGTTAAAAACATATTTTTACATCGATATAATTCTTTCTGTCAAATTAAATATTTAATTGAATTTAAAGTATAATTAGATAAAAGTTTTATAATTTAATATAAAATATGTCATTTACATTAATTTTAAATTGAATTTGGATATAAAAACACTTCAACCTTCTGCATGATTTAATTTAATAACCCTTTTTCTCACCCACTTAATGAGATTAAATTTAAATTAATTATTAAAAAATTTGACATTATAAATTTTGAAAAATGGATTCTATATTTGGAATTAAATTTTCAAAATTATGTAAATAAGTTTCTTTTTATTTTTGGGAATTATGAATATTAACTTCAATAATTTTGTATTAACACATTAACAAGTAAATTGGGTATTTAAGGTTAAAAAATAATATAATAAATAATATAAAATTATACAAAACATGTACTAATTTCATTTTATGAGTATGTTTTTACCAAAATCATCCTTGGGAGAAAATTATATCTTTTTTTAAGACATTTTGATGGGAGAAATAAATTTATTATATTTTATTTAATGAAAATATAAAGATGTCATACTCATATTTTCAATACCAATATCAAATTTGTTATAAGATTATATAAAATATAAAGTATCATATAAATATTAAAATGAAATATAAAAGTTTTCTCTTTATCATGGTAATTTATTTTTATTTTTTTTAAATAAATATATACCTTGAAGGCACTTATAATGATGTTGTGGTAATTGTTTAATTAATCAAAATACCAAATAAATGATATTAAAAATATTAAAAAATAAATAATTTGATATAATAAATTTCATGCAAAAAAAATTATAGATTCATTATACTTGTTATGAATTATTTAATATAGTTTGTTCGAGGATATCATGTTAGGAAATTTTTAAAAATATTAATAATGAAGAGTGTGAAAATTTACACTAAGGATATTTTATGAATGTACTATTTTATTAAATTATTTAAAAACCATAAAAATATTAAATATATAAAATGGGATTATATATTGTCTAAATATCATAAATCAATAATTTATTCTTTAATTTACATATTATTTTTAATGATTACATTCTATGGACATTAAAAACATTGTTAGCATAGTTTAAATTAAGATAGGTTTACTATGGTTTAACAAAAAAGATAAGGTTAAAAATTATTTCAAGAACTACGTAAAATTTATTTTTTGATGTTATTACACCATATGTAATATTATATTTCAATACATGTACTTTTGGATGTATTCGTATTGACATAGGATTTATTATAAAATAATAATTTGAGTGTATCCAAAAGTCCCCCTCCCATCTCTTATAAAAGAGAACCTCTCCTTATCCTTTATTCACATATCTCAATACCATTATATTGGAAAAAATAATCCCAAAAAACCTCCCAAATTCTTTATCTTCACCATATAATCATTTATTTGGGCATAAATCTGACCAAATAAGTCCTTTTGTGAAAATAAAAAATGTCATACCCAAATAAGAGGTAAAGTTCATCAACTAATGTTTTTATTTTATTTCATCCGTGAACCCACTAATTTTTTAATTTCATATTTTTATAATAACCCCATTATCATAAATATAATAATATTTTGTTATGTTAATGTTTCAACCTACACATTCTCACACTTCCATCTAATGGGTAATGAAATTACCGTTCTTGTGTATGACTGATTACCACCCGGCGAAATGATGATTGTTCATTTTTTGATTTACCACAACTCATGGTGGGAATTATGTTGCAAAAAATATTATTTTTATTATATATATTATTTTTATTACATATTTATACTTATTTAATTATAATATCTTATCTACCCATTTTATCATTTGATCTTTTGGAAAATGAGAACATCACTTGTGTGTACGTATGTATTACCATCTCCATGTTGCGACATGATTAGTTTTTCAAATATATTTCACATAAATGTTAATAAGTATGAATTTTATGAATATATATGTTATTTAAGAAATCCAAAAATTATTCCAGAATGATTATATATCATATAATTTCATTCCTTTTAACCCAACAAGAAAATGGGAACAATGTTTACGAAAATGTATGACCTACCGTCTCCATAAAAGACACATTTTTTATTCTATCTCAAAATAATATGAATCACCTTGAATAAATATAAAATGAATATAAATATATATGATTTTTATATCATGATTATCATTCTAGAGTTGATGAAACCATGATCAATGTAAGAGGACCTTTGATATGAAGTCAAAACATGAATGAAAAATAATGTAGTTATTACCCGAGAGATAACTGTAACATGGAATTATTAATAATTTAGTTATATAAAGTAATAAATCATATATGGAGTTAAATATATGAATATGGTTCTTTGTTAGATGTATAATAATCTTATATTTATTATACATGAGGTTTTAACGTGTGTTAAGGACGTCAAGACTTAAGGTAAGAGATTTATGCCTCACATTTATTTTCAGTGAGATACATGACATGCTCAGCACCAATTTTTTATAAGTGATGTATATAATTAAAATGAATTTATTATTTTGTAATTATCGTTAACATTATGGGTATTTACTTATCTATTTGGTGATATCTCTTTCTGGGGGTTTACAGTTCAAAAGTTAACAATTCAGTAAGGTATTTTTGTGTTAATTTTCTCTCTTTGATACACATGTTTTTATATGAACATATATTCATGTATGAGGCGTAAATAATTCCCTTTGAATTTATTTTATCATGAATATCATCCTTTACATGATTTATTTGTTCAATGTAATTTTAATTTCTCTTCGTTCAGATATTTTTGTTACTTCAAAACAATGATTTCTAATTTTTTATTTCAAAAATATTTTTAAATGACCATTTAATAATTTTCATGGAAAAGGATTTTAAAGATGAATAAAATGGGTTTTAGATATTCCTTTATAATTTTCTAGATAACTTTCAATGTAAAGGTATTGTTAAATGTTTTATGATTAAAAAAGTGTTTTTAATGAATTTATGATATTTTCCTCCAGAAATATTTTCATGTGATCTATCAAAACTATTTTCCATCTATGAGAATGTTATTTGATGTTACTTTTGTTTTAATAGGGATATTATTCAATGATAACATTATTATTCATTCTAAAAATTGTTTATGTTTATGATGGAATGATATCTATGACACCAATTTATTATCCAAATGTTATGTTATGATTTAATGATGTTTATGAAAACCATTTCATTCCATGGGGTCTAACATGATGAATGATTTATGTTCTTGTGGATAACATATATATTATTTTCATTATGTGGTGTTTCAAACCTATATCTCCCTCCAATTAATTGTAAAATATGGATAACTCATGAGGTATATATGTTATGCATGAGCCAGGTTTAATGTTCATAATTCTATGTGTAGACATGGTTTTTGTGTTCATAATTATATATGTGGACCTAGTTTTAATATCCATAATTATATGCATGGAACAGTTTTTCATTTATATATGTGTATAAAAGGTCTTGATTTTATGTACTTAAATTAATTTGTGTACCAATTACTATTTATATATGTTCAATAAAGTTACAAGTTTATGTGAATGCCAAAATTTTATGTATTGTGTCGATGTTATAACCTCATGAATTATCTTATTTATTTCCCTTATGATTAATGTATTTTGAAATACCAATATTTATTCCATGATTCATGATTAAGATCTTTGATATACAGGGTATGATATTATAAAGTTATGATCAGATTCTCAAACACATTATGATCATGTTTATGATTTCATGTATCCCTTATTTAACATTAGTGAGCATATAAGCTCAAACATTTATTATTTTTTCCCTAGAAAATGATGAATTGTTTTAGGTATTATTTGTAAAAAAAGATTCTAGATATAAATAAATAGTTAGGAGAAGATGTAAATGTATTATGAACCAGTTTTTTATGATTCCATGTTTATAATGACACCGAACTAATATGGTATTTGAGATTTTTTGTGTAATCTATGAAATAATATACAAAATATTGATGTAATGTCAATTTATGAAATGAATGGGTTGCTATAGTTGGTATCATAGTAAAATATGAGTCAACCATTAGAAACTAAGACAATTAAATTTTAGTGACATCTCTAATGATACTTCTAAGGATATGTCTAGGCAGGTATCTAAGGGTAAGTTTAAGAATAGGTTACAGTCCTAGTGTTTTCATAATGATCATGAATAACCTAGGATTAAACACAATATGTCATGTATTGAAACATTATAAGTAATCTCCCTTGATTATGTGCTTTCCAGCGATGATAAGTGTTGATGAAACATTTATTTTTTGTCTTAGTTATTATTGACAACTAGATGAAACATGGTTAAAATTGATTGTTTCAGATGTGGAAATAATTTTCATTAAGTAAATAGATGTAATCAGTGGAAATATCATGAATCCAATCAAGAAGTTGGCACATGTATTGGAAATAATATTGAAGATAAAGAGACCGTGAACAACATGTGAAATTTAAGGGATGATCGAACCATATTGTCTAAATTAAACATAAGATGCTTGATCAGGGTGAGTTTTAGGAACCTTAATATGTTATTTATATTTCATTTTATATAATATAATAATATGGAGAAGAACGAGTAATTGTTTAAGAATAAATTTGGATGATTGAAGTGTATATTTTTTAGAATTCAAGGATTATGTAATACAAATCATGAAATTTATATGTATATTCAATATAAAAATTTCATTAAGGATAAAAACGTATATATTGAACAATGATGAATACATAAAAAAGATATTTAAGGTAAATGTGACATTATTATCTATGGAATGTAGCCCTTAATATATTCATGATGTTGAGAAAATTTTATTTTTCTGGGGTAAAGAGATGATTGATATGGATAAATTTTATTTTATTTTTCTGATTAATATAGAAATGATTATTGTTTTCTTGAAAATTTTTCTATTTTATCACATGTCAATTTTACAACTTATGTTATTTAAATAATATATCAAAAAATTTTGGAATAATGAAGCATAAACAGTTTCCAAATGGATTTATTATAATTCAGGTTATTTCCATATTTCAAGAGATTATATAATGAAGGTATTCACAAGTTTGGAATTTGACCCCTAATAGATACCTTAAAATATACAGAGGATAAATGTTAATATAATTTAGTTGACTTATTTCTACTATTTTGGATTTTTATATTTTGGAAGGATTGTGTGGTTATCTGTTTATAGAATGATAATGTTAAATATCTAATGATCTTTTTCAGATTAATGTATTATCTCACCATAGGTGTATTTCTTCATATTTTATAACTTGTGATAAGATTTTGGTGATAAATATATATGTAATGACCTTTAATTCTATATATGGATCTCGTGATTTGTTATGTACTTATGGAATGAAGAATTCACCTTTCTTTCTTAGAATAAGAGATGAAGTGGAAATTGTTCAAGGAATGACCTAGAGTGAATTGCACTAAAATCAAGAAATTATATCCCCTTGTGAAAATTAATAATATTTAGAAAAATGATCTTGAAATAAAATTTTGTCCTATTATTATAATTATTGATTACATAAATGACATATTTCCCATTTCTTCAGTTTATGATTGTTATCTTTCTACGAATCAACCACTTTCTTATGATTAGTGATTTATATATATCTCTTTGTCTATTTATTTTTTTCCTCCATGCCTAAATATTCACATATGATTTCCTATTTTTAAACAATTTTTTAATTTATTTTGAGTAAGTGTTATATTTCTAACATTCATTTTGAAAAGGAAGATTTATTATTAATTTTTAAGATGTGGTTTTCTATAAAAAAGGTCTAATATTAAACATTTTATAAAAAAGATTAATTTAGAAGGTTAATTTAATTTAATGGGGTATAATTTAACAACTTGAGAATTTTTGAAATATTATTTTACAAATTAACTTAATATTTTAGATATTTTTCATTTAATACAGTACTATATATAAAATTTGTTATATGAAAAACACTAAGTTAATTTTACATTAAATGAACCACCAAGATATGTTTTCATTATACACTACATTATATTATCTTGTGGTATAAACAACACTATGCTTATCTTGTGTTACACAATGCCATGTTCTTTTGATATCTTACATTATCAAAATTATAGAGATTTACCGAACAAAAGTATATTATGAATCTATTATTGTTTAATATAATAGTATAGAACCAAGCCATTAAATTATTGCTTATGAATATAATTAAATAATTTATGAAAATATAATGTTTGTAATATGAAATCATTGATTACCAATTAATTATAAATGAAAATATATAAAAATTAATTATAAAAGTAATATTTTATTTTTATTTTCTCAAAATAATTTTGTCTTAATATTTAAATTAATTAACAGCAGTGAATGATATTTATGAAATACATAAGTTAAATATTCAGTCAAATATTTTTGATATTCATACAATTGATTTTATAGGAATATGATAATAACCAAAACAATCTTATGCATAAAAACATACCGTTTTTAAGAGGGTACTTTTATCACCCTTTAATGGAGAGCCAATTTTAAATCCAAATTTTGACAATTTTATATATCATATTTGGAAAAATAAAATTACTTTTTAAATCAGGATATTAAAATATACTTTGGTTTAATTTTTATATTTTTATTATATGTTTCATGATATGATGAAAAGAAATAAAATTACTAAAACATAATTGCAAGAAAAGTTTTTCATCGAAATAATTTATAGTGTTAAATTATTTTTTTAATTTGTTTTAATGTCTTATTAAGTCTAGTTTCTATCATTTAATCAAATGTAATTCATTAGAATTAATTTTACATTGAATTTAGATATAAAAGTTTTCTATCTTTTTCATGATTTAACTTTAATAACTTGTTTTCTCACCCCATCAGGGGGATTAATTTAATATTAATTACTAAAAATTTTGTTTTAGGAATTTTGAAATATGGATTCCATATTTGGAATTAGAGGGTGAAATTTTTTTAAATATTTTTCTATTCTTTTTGTAAATTTGGAATAATAAATTTAGAAATTTTTTATTGTCATGTTAAACGATAAAATCATTTAATTAATGGTAAAAAAATTAATATTATTAATAATATAATATTACCATAAACTTTTCTTAATTTAATTTGATGTGTATGTTTCAATCGAAATCATTATTGGTCCAAAATTATAACTTTTTTAAGCTACTGGGAATAGAGTAAAACATTTATTATATTTTATTTAATGAAAAGATAAAAAAGATAATTTGGACAAGACTTAATAAGTGAGTAATGTAAATTCATAAATAATATATGGTATTAAATATATTAATATGGTTCTATGGTATATTTATAACAATCTTATATTTATAATAAATGAGTTTTTATCACGTGAGAAGGAAGTCAAGACTTAATGTAAGATATTTCTATCTCACTTTTATTTTCATTGATATACAAGACATGTTCACCACCTTTATTTTATATTTGGGTTATATAATGACCATTAATGTATTATATTATCCTTACACTTAATGTTATTGTTGTTTATATATCCATTTGATTATATCTCTTTAATGGGGTTTATAGTTCAAAAGTTTCCAATTTGGTAAGGTAATTTTTTCTCAATTTTCCTTATTCGAGACACATTTTATGTTATGAAACTATATTCTTTTATGTGGTGTACATAATTCAAAATTTATAAATATATAATTTATATTCCCATTTTTCTAAATTTATATGTTTCATGTAATTTTATTTTCAATTTAGTTGTAAATTTGTCTTCCTTCAAAACAATGATTTAAAAAATGTTTTAAAAAATGTTATTAAATGTTTTTTAGTCATTTTTAAGGAAAAGTATTTCAAAGATCATTAAAATAGGTTTTTAAAATTACATTATATGTCTTAAATATAATTTTAAATTAAAAATATTTTCTAAATTTTCTATGATTTAAGAACTTTTTTCCAAAGAAGAAATGCCATTTTCCTCCACAATTTTTTTGTAGGTGATGTATCAAAATTAATTTCCATCTAAGATAATGTTATATCATGTTACATAAGTTTTTCCCGGGATATGATTTGACGATACCATTATTATTATTTATAATAATGGGTTGTTTTTATGATGGAATTATATTTATGGAACCAATTTCATTTTAATTTATTATATTATGATTGAATGATGTTTACAAAACCCATTTCATTCCATGGGTTCTGATATAATTAATGATTTATGTTCTTATGGAACACATATGTATTATTTTCATTTATTTACCTCTAATTGATTGGGTAAATATAGATAACTCCTGAGGTATATATGTTATGCATGAACCTGATTTCTTATTAACAATTAAATGTGTAGACCTAGTTTTCATGTCCATAATTCTATTTATGAATCTAGTTTCAATGTCTATATTTTTATGCATAAACCTTGTTTTCATGTCCATATGTTTATTCAAGGGCCAAATTTCAAGTCCTTAATTTAATGAGTGAACTTTTTACTATTATTCATTTCACAAAGATATAAGTTTATGTGTATTCCACAATTTCATGTATTATGTCAATGTTATAACATCATGAATTATGTTATTTTATTCCCTTATGATTCATGTATTATGAAATACTAATATTTATTACATAATTCATGTTTATAATATTTGAAATGAATGATATGATATTCTAATGTAATGATCATGTTCTCATACACTTTTATGCTTATGATTATATTTAGATATTCCTCTTGTTTAACCTTACTGAGAATCTAAGCTCACCCTTTTAATATGTTTCTTTTCCCCAGGAAATGAAGAATTATTTTAGGTATGATATGTCTGAAAGGTTTAAAGATATGATGAAATAGGTGGGAAAATATGAAAGTGTATCCTGGACTAGTTGTTTGTGCTTCTATGTTTCTAAAGACACTGAATTTATATAGTATTTGGTTGTGTGTTTGGGTAATGTATGAAATATTCCACAAAAAATGATGTAATATCTATGAATGAAAAGAATGGGTTGTTATATGAAACACACCATGTCACCCATAGAGAAATAATTTAGTTCAAAAATAAAATAATACCTCATATGGGATCTTACTTTGAAATATAATCCCTTTATATTGATATCTTTAATCATGCAGGTTGCATGATGGTGCCATCAATCTATGTGTTAAATGTTTCTTTCTTTGAAATTATGGAAATAAAACTTACATATAAAACCCCATGGACATGGATTTATTTAGGCTATATAATTTACATCAATATTTCTTGATATATCAAATTTATTTCAATTACCTAATGGAAAAATACCTTCTCGCATTATTCATTACTGAAATATTAATCATAATGCACCAAATGTATCATATATCTTCATGCAAATATTTCATCATAGAATTTGTCAATACATCAAATTATGTGACTTATAATACTAATTAATAATAATAAATTCTAAGGGTCAATAAACATGTTTGTAGATAGGAACACCCAATGGCATATATAAATATGGATTTCTTAATGTAGGGTCTGGTTCTTATAATATCCAAAACATGGTATTACCAATGGTGTACACCATGAGAAAGTGATTAAAAGTTATATGAGATTAAAAACATTATATTAATTATTATTTTTCCCTAAACTTATTTCATCTGTATATAGAACATATATTTAAGTGTACAATCACGGAACTCAGGGTTCCCATCATTGTAAAGAACTATTATGAACTTTTAGTGTGATAACTACCCGTAGGAAATTATCACATACTATTATATGTAGAAGAATAATTATGATGTGATAATAAGTTTATCAATATTAAAAAATTAATACATGTTATAATAATGTACATTGAAGTTGGTTCTAGGGAACCTTGTAAAATAAACCCCCATTAACACAAGAGCCAATTGCTAACAAATTTCATTTATCTAGATCTCATGTGATACTCATTTTTCTATTCAGATATTGATTTTTTCAAGCGGTACACCACGTTTTCTTCCATGGGATCTCTTATTATATTAACATAACCCATTTAAAAATTATATATCAATAGTTGATACTTATGTAGAATGTTATTTTCTCATTGGTGTGACACTACCTCTATTGAAAGATCTATCGTTGCATTATTATCACAATACAACGTGAATGTGTCATTACTAAAAGGTACCACTTCAAGATCTTGGACATATATTAATATCAAAACCATATCATTGGTTGCATAATATTCATATATATACTAAAAATACATTATAAAATTAGCAACTACTTTCTACTTTGAACTCTTCTAACTCATATTTCCTCGGTTGAGATTGAAAGTCATATCCAGAATATGAATTCAAATCATTTTGATCTATTGAATATCTAGAATTAGTATAACCCTTTATTTACAACTCCTAATCTCTTCAATACACTGGGAAAATATCCTTAGTTGTTTTTAGATACATAATGATAGCCTTAATAGCACACCAATGTTGTTCACCTAGATCAGCTTGATATATACCATCATGATCAATGCGTAGGAAACATCATGTCTATTACATAACATGTCATACACAATTTGTCCTATCATTTATGTTTATGGGATATTATTCATTATCTATATATCTTGTTGTGTCTAAGGAAAAATTTTCATTGAATGTTGTATACCGAGTGGCACTGAAACCAATCCCCTCTTGGAATTTTGCATAATAAATATTTTTAGTAGTTGGTCAATGTATATAAATTGACATAGTCTTAGTAGCTTCTTTGATAGATCACAAATGATATTGATACCTTTTATATACTCCTTCACCCACACCCTACATGAGAAAACACATGTTCAACTTGTCCTTAATAAACTATATGACATGTATGTCATTTATAATAAGTAATATGACATCAAAAAATACTACTAAGATAACAACTGTATTCCCAAATTCCTATTTGGAACACACATATCACATTTTTTTATTGAAACCAAATTATTTTATAGCATCATCAAATTAAATGTTCCATGTCCTAGATTATTTCTTCAATCCATAAAAGGATATCTTCAATTTGAAAATATTTTTCAAGTCACTTGGAGTAATAAATCCCTCTAGTTGTGTAATGTAGAAATCTTCATTAAGGTTTCCATTTTAGAAATTTCTTTTCAAATACATCTTGAAATTTTCATAGTCAAGGTAATATACTATATAAAGTAGAATCCCAATGTATTTAAATATGTAAAAAAGTAAAAAGGTTTCATCATATTCAATTCATTGGTGTTGTTTGAACCCTTTATCCACTATCCTTGATTTAAAGATATTTAACATAACATACATATTCAATTTTCATTTGAATACCCATTTTCACCTTATAGGATATACATAAACATTAAAATGGAAAAAAAATTGGTTTTCATACATGGAATCTATTTCAGAAATGATTTCCTCATTCCATCTTGAAAATTTTTAGCTCTTTTCTTCCTCTTTGTTGTAGAGAGGTTCATCATTATCAACCAATAACGAGTCAACATTTTATGTTACTAGAAAAACATATCATATTAGTTCTCTTACCCATATAGTACTTATATACAATATTTATATTTTAGGAAGTACCTATTCCATGGAGACTAGTGGAATCTATACCTATACCAACTATTATATATATTGAGAATCAACATCATTAAAGAAAATATTACTCCCAGTATGCTTTTTGAGGATGCGCTCCCTCCTAAGAAAGAAACTTGTCTGGTGATAGTCACTTTTTTATCTGAGGGGTTATATAGTAAATATCCATTTATTTCATTAGGATACCATATAAAGATACACTTTGTTCTTTAGGGTTCTAGTTTATTCTTGCAATGTCCTTAAAAAATTCCTCAAAACCTCATACACATGTATGTGATAAAATGAGATTCTTTACACTCCACGACATGGAGTTAATTCTGTTTGATACATTAGTTGGTACTCATTTTAGTTTTTATTAAATATTTCGTAATTCATATCCCAAAAAAGATAATGGATTATTTTCAGGATGCATCATTGACCATACCATGTTTAACAAAGTAAAATTGCTCCTTTAACTAATACCATTCCACTGAATTATGTAAATTTGAGTGAGTTATGATAGAATACCAAACTCATATAGAATTTAGATAAACTCATGGTTAAGATTATCCACCTTGATCCAATAAAAGATTCTATATCTTATTTCTATATCTTTTCTCCACCTCATTCATGAATTATTGTAATTTATCAATGCCCTTGAACTTATACCTCCTTAATTAAAAATAGAAATATCTACTCAAGTAATAAATTTAAATTATGAATTAAGAATACCCATATTTATATTATACTATAAATAGTTCATATACATTAGTGTGTAAAAATCCTAAAATATATATGTCCCTTTCACCCTGTCCACAAAATGGTGGTTTGGTCATTTTACCTTGTAAACATGAATGAAATCATTCAAGACGTCTTAGCTTAAAAGATTATAAATAATCATCTTGAATTATCTTTTTCAAATTATTATCATTTACATGACCAAGACTATGATGTCATATATGGGTGTTTTTTGAGTTGTGTGAAAATTATTTTTTATCTATTTCCAATATATTGTTTATGTAATTTAATAAATAAAGGCCATTTTTTAAATGATCTGTATCATAACACATGTTTTATTTATAAAATATGAATTTTTTTCCAATTATCAAAAAACCATATGCATATAGGAATGATACATAAATATTTTTTTTGTAATAGGTGGTACCCAATAAAAATATCATAAAACAAATATCATTTCTATTAGAAATGAAAGGTAATAGTCACCAATGGATAGAGTAGCCACTCTTGCACCATTAGAATCTATAAAATACACCTCTTCACTAGAAATGGTTTAAAATATACTTGATTCCTCTATTTTTATATCTATGTGAGCACACAAATATTTATCTAATTCCCAATTTGTAGATATTTTATGATTAAGATCGATAATGATCACAACATTAGATTTCCCCTACTTTCAGGTGTATTTCTTATTACATGACCTCGTTTACCAAATTAACAACATAATACTTCATTTTTATTTCACTACCTTTTAATCTTCCTCTTCTCGTAAGGAATGTGTTTGGTATCTCTTGTATTTTTTTACTGTTGTTTCCACATATCTTGTTCTCCATTTTCTTATTAACCATAAGGATCATGGGTTTTTCACACCACATATTTTTATCCACTTAGAGAATTATAGTATTATGTTCTAAAATAATTTTCTCATTATTCCACAAGTTATAACTAATAATATAATAATATAATGACTTCTTTAGTGAGAAATGTATGAGATTTGCGAGAAACTCATCTGGGAATTTAATCCCTATGACATATAAGAAATTAATGTAAGTAAAAATTCTTGACTATATAAAGCCTAAATGAAACCAAATATCAAAGAATAGTTGTAATAGAAACATTATAGATCACAAATATTTCTTGTATCACCTTCTATTGATAGAGATCCCAAAAGCAAGATAACATTTTATATGAATTCATGTCCTCATGTTTCTTCAGAAGCTCATTATTCAAGGACGATAGCATGAAGCACAGAAAACATGTGAAATCATTAAAATATTTCTCATAGATAGATATTTCTTCCATACTAGCCTCATTACCAAGAACATAAAGAGTGAGTTCTTGCATCAAATATAATTCGCATTCATGGAATTGGATAATGTGCAAACACGTTTTCCATTCATTGGATTTTTTTGGTGAGAGGTATATCTTACGAATTATGGTTCATAGTGATATGTATTGGAGTAATTTTTATTTTTGTTTCCACAAGTATGATGAGCATAATTTTTTAAATTTTCTGATAAAATTTAAGTAGATAAATAAATATCATATTTCTTAATCCCCCACTATATTATCAAAACCCAATATCCCTCACCATTGGATTTAGAATATCCCATTTATTAGACATTTTTATTTGAAAGGATTTATATTCCACTTCTCATTACCCAAAATTTGGCTTGTTATTTGATTTGAAGGGTTTTAGGTAGGAATTCCAATTTCCAACAAGATCAACATAAAATTACTTGACATGTTGAGTGGAATCCTCAATTTTGATATCCTTAAATTGGATTTGTACTATGTTTTCCTCTCAGTTAAACAACCTCTTTATTTATAATTTAATCCTTAATGTAAATTTTTTTAAGTCAACCGAAAACTAAAATGTAGAATTCCTAGATAATTGAAATCACCCCAAATTTGGCCAGTTAGGCACTTTGACATGTAATTCAATTTTAATTGAAAGAGTAGATGAATATATTGATTTATTATATTTATTTGAGTGATTCAATCTTTTATGTGTAAATTTACAATTATTTTCTTTATTACATGATTTCTAAATTTAAGTGGGTTTTCATAAGTTATTAACCATGTCTTAGATAATATTTACACATTATTAAATTTATATTAGTTCTGTCTTGCATGATTGTTAATTCCTTAATTCATGTCATCATGATAAAACATACATAATTAAATAACCATGAAACTTGATAGGAATAAAATAATAAAGTTGTATGATCACGAGAATTTACTAATGGTTTATTTATCTCACATATGATAAACTAACCACAACATAGTGGAAAACACCTCAAACAATTTATGGTCCATGTTACATCTTTCTTCTTGTCCACCTATATATCACTCTTAGATTAGTTTCACCTCATCTCTAAACTAGAAAAATCTCCACTAGCATGGGATATCTATCCATTACATATGCTTTTACTCACATGTAGGTGAGGGGAACCAAATTATTGGTCAAGGGGTTTACATAAACGAAACCATGGGAACACATTCCCATACATAATGAGAGGAGGGATGACATGCATGGTATGAATTTAATTTAATAATAAATTAGTTGAAAATAATTACATACAAGGGTTTATTCCAGTGTCATAGCCATCCACATACATGTAATAAAATAGGCATTTAAAAAAATTATCATTCAACTCCATTCTTTCTTATTTATGATAAATCACACTGGAATTAGTTAAATATCTTCTTTAATTAATAAATTATTTTATCTTAATTCTCATATGATATTTCTTGATATTCGTAACCATAATAATTTTAGATAATTTAGATAAATTTATTTAAAAGAAAATGTGTACAAAAATGCACTTGGGATGCAACATGGTGAGTACACATCCAAACCACCCAATGCGTATTATACTCATATATTGTTTACTCTTTCGACTTATGGCATGAATGAATAATCGTGTAATTTAATGGAATTTATTATCAACTTAATGATCACATGAAACACATGGTATTTATGTAGCGTAAAATTCGTAAATATTCATAGATTAATAACATCAATATGACTAATACTGGATATGAAGATAAAAACACTATAATTAAATTTATTAGACGTCTCTATATATAACCTATTAGTTGGAATCATTTATTAACTTAATGACCACAGAAAATTCATGTTTATAAGGTATGAAAACAATGATAAATTAATTTATATTCTATTTATTTTGGTAAAAGTACACTATGTGTACATTTCAATTTACATGAAATGTATCATTCTCAACATCTATCTATGTCACACACCTATGGACTTATCATGTAATTGTGTCATATAATATATTAGAGTAGATGGTGTGTAAAAGGGATACAAAAAATATGTTCTTTGATTCACATGTTCACCAGTCATATTGACCATGTAAGAGGATACATGGTTCATTAGTGACATAAGGACCATGTGTCATGTATAGATGTCACATGACATGTATTACAGCTGACCATGTGCCAGGATGACCCAGTCAACATGGGGTGTATAATTAAATTCACAATGTGTAATAAATTCACACAGATTTAATTAATTCTAAATTAATTTATGTTGAATTTAAAACTATTACATGGAGTGTACCTCTAAGTTTCCTGGAATATACTATTGTGTTATCCAACTAGACTCTTTAGAACCTCAAAAAATATCTTGGAATTTATTTCATTCGTAAATTCAATTTTTTTTTTATATTTTTAATAAATTTAAAAAAATTTAGAAGATCTAAAAATTCATATCAAATACGATTAAAATTAAATTGAAAATTAATGAAAAATGTGTAAATTAATCAATGACATTCAAATAATTATAAATAATTATGAGACCACTCAAATACCACTTGATTTTTTCAGCTGTAGTAGAAGCATTAGATGGGAAATTCAAAACATTTCTTTTTGTCATGATTGATGATTAATTAAATATTTTCAAGATCATAAAGACCATGATCCATGGAATTATATAAATGAATATATAAAATAGGTATATTTGAGAATCAAACAATTAGATTGTGTCATATTAATTTTAATTAATTTAAACAAATAAAGAATGACGTTGAATGATATTAATTCTTAATTGTTGTATTTTACAATGTCTCTATGTCGCACCGGTGTGCGTTATTGGAATCAATAATTTCTTCCCTCTAATAGTGATCCACATGTGTTCCACAAACATATGAACAATATCATAGGAACCTTCAAGTTCTTGCATGTTAGATCATAATTCTTGCGTCGTTCACCTTTGAGTGCCCCGAGAACTTCTTCAAGGATGGTTTCTGTTTGATCTCCATAGACTTGAGAGTGGTGGAGGAGGAGGGATTCTATCCATTCATAGGAGAATTATTATATTGGGATCTCTCTATGGAGTTTAGAGGATTATTTTTGGATCCCATTGTGCACAACAAAAATGATATGGTCTCCCTTACGAAAATAATATTATTATATTTATATACTTCTAGGTTTGTAAAATAATAATTTTATATATTCCAATTATTATTTATATAATCCCTATGAAACACTATGTATATAATAATAATAATATCATTATTTATGTACATGAACTACACTCAAAAATTAATTTAAATATTATTTATTCAAACAATATTTAATATATATTATTTCTCACCATACCATTAAACTTAGTCCTCCATTCCTCTATAATATTTTTTGGGCCTCGGATAATGACTTTTTATTTAATAAATAAATATCACGGCATTATTTTCTAGTAAATAAATAATCATTTTTTATTCAATGAATAAAAAATAAATATTTATTAAATATTCTGACCAAATTATATTCATTTGAATAAATGGTGATGTAATATGTACAGTCATGAAAACATGAAAATTTATTAAAAAATTCAAAGGAATAATATTTAATCAATATATTAAATAATAAATAATAATATATTATTTAACTAATATTCTAGATACACTTAAAGTGTGACCCTCTATGCCTATTTCTTAGTGGCATTAGGCTAGGTAGCCTAATGTACAAGGTATCATTTTGATAACATGCCGAGGTACCCATAGAGAATGCAGTTAATTTCAAAATGAAATATTACATAATAAGGATATTTATTGTGTTATATAATCCCTTTATCGTGATATCTATAATCAAATAGGTTTCATGCAAGTTCCATCAACCTAGGTGCTCAATGTTTCTTTCTCTTACTATATGGGAATTGATCTTACCTATAGAACTCTATGTCAATATTTTATTTATGATATATAATTTTTATCAGAGGGACTAAGATATCAATTTTTGTTAATGAATAGATAGTTCACATCCATTCTCAGAATTTTCATTATTTAAATATTAACTATGAAACATCCAACACATCTTTCCTGAATAGAAACTTATGTCATCAGAGTTTTCATCGATACATCAATGTATACTGCCTATAATATTAATTAATAATAATATTAATGTCTAAGGATCAATACATAGGTCTGCATATTAGAACATCAAATGACACATATATATTGGATTGAGAATTTGTTGGTATCATTCTTATAATATCCAAAAATGGATATTCCAAAGGGAGTGCACTATGACAAGGTGCCTCAAAGTCTTATGAGTCTCTACCCAAAAAATTTTATATTATTTGTATTCATCAAATGATTTCATACAGCTATAGAACATATATATAAGAAAAAACTTCATGGCACTTCTGGGTTCTCATCATAATAAGGAATTTCTATAACCTTTTAGTGTGACATATACTCTCAAGAAATTATCACATAATATCTCATGTAAGAGAGTAATCATGACATGATAATGAGTTTATTAATATAAAAAACAAAAAATTTATATTATCATAAAGTAAATAGTTGTTTTCTCTAGAGAACCAAATATAACATAGTATCCTCCCAACGAGGTCCATCATAGGTTTGGAAGACCTTCATCGTAAATTCAAATACCGATTCTACTCCATTGAATATAATATGATTTTAATTCGCTTCACAAACTAGAAAAATGTTAAAATGAATGGGCCACTAACATTATCTCAATACGGAAGATCTTGGAATACTCACTCAACATCCCACTCCCAAAAGTGAAATTAATGAAAGTGTGTGTAGAAAATCATTATGAGAAATTATAGACATCGTTTGTTATATTGAAATATCTTGGAAGGTTCCATGAGTTCACATAAATGAATTAATATACAGAGGAAATCATTTGGTGAAACAATTCTAAGTCTAGGGAAATGCAAGTGATGGAAGGAAAATGTCGAGAAATGAAGAAACAACCATGGTCAAATGAAAACATGTGTTTATTACTATTAGATCACCGATATAGGTCCTGGATCACCTATCAAATGATATAGAGTTGAAACAACATCAAAACTACCTCTGAATAGAAGAAAAGATAGATCAAATCCTCACACAATTTGAGCAGTGAATGAACAAATATTCCGTCTAAAATGAACATTATCATATTTATTTTCTCTCCTATATGAAAAAATAACCTCAAGATTCCTAAGCCCAGAAAGCCCTCTCAGGCTAGCTATAGTGATATCCATAACTATTTCTCTTTTTATAAGAGGTTGGAAAACACTATATAGGACTACAATATCATTAAGGTCATCATCCAGCGGATGATTGATATTGGATATGTAATAATGGGAAATTCCCCAGGTAAAATGAACCATGTGTAAAACACTAAAACATAAAAAGTGGATGACTAGAAAGAATTTTCATCTAGGAGTAAACAAATGTTCAATAAATAGATAGACTGAAGGAAAATCGATCAAGCTCACACCATTCTTAGTAAATATCTTTTTCAACCTATTATAATCTAGGAAAAACTATATTTATCCAAGGGGATGTTGTTAGACTCATCCTATGTAGGTAGTCAAAATCCTTAGAACTAGGTTAAGGCATTGAAATAAGAGTGTCATCTTATTCCTCAACTGTCCCTTACTCTCAAATATTTTTAACCTCATCATTCAGGAAATGGGAACCATCATTCCGAACTAAATATTAATCAGTTGAAGAGAGGATATTGGGTCATGTTAACATAATTGACCTATCATATCCATTAATTGATAATTTATATCCATATTATTTTGAGTTACTCATACCTGATCAGGGAGCCCGAGGCAAAGTCCACAGAAGATGCAGTATCATGGGAAGGTGAAGTCATGTATTAGACCAATATCTAGGATTAATCACAACTAAATACACATATAATAACAAATATAATGGATTAGAGCATCATGGAGAAAATTATTGAGCCTTATAAGAAAATGGAGACACCCTATAGTCCTCTTAGAGTCGTCCATACCCAATTGTTTTGGATGAATTTCTTGTAGGTGTGTAGATTTCTAACCAGCCCGGACAAGTGAATAAACTGTCTCAAACCACTCTATCAATCAATGAAAATGATCCAAATATCCATTCAGGCAAAAAATTTATCTACCTAAGGTACTTAATTCTTTAAATAACATAAATAGGATAAAACACATATTGGTAGGTGTAACGTCCCGGTTACGGAAGCTACCTAGAGGCACCCCATACCTGGTTGGTCACATGGCCTCAAGAACATTTCCACGAATGGAAGAGGCTGCCGACTAAAAGTGAGGGACCTGGGTGTGATAGTGGGGAAACTATGCTCTCATTGGTAGAGTAACACTGTGTAAGAGAGGGAAATATACAATTGCAGAAGAAGTAAATATCCAACAACAGTAAACAACGGAAGACTGAAATAATAAACAACTAGAGCACATATATATAAAATGATGCATGATGCATATGATTGGGAAAACATCCAAACAAGTCACAATGATGAATATAACCAGTACCAAACCAAAGTAAAAAATAAATAGATAAATAGTTCCTCAGCATCGCAAGACTAAGCTTGGTCCCATGCTCTCCATCTCCAGAGCAAGTCAAGTACCAGAAGTAGAAGGGAACATTCCATTATCTATACATGCAACAATATAATTTGTTTGGGACCAAAAGCATGGCCCAAATAGGGTGTGAGGCTAAATACTAGTAGGAAACCACCGAAAGTTCTGTGCCTAATAGTTAGTGAATACATGGAAGGTAAAAGTACAGATGCAGTAAACAAAAAAATACTCAGAAGAAAAAATTCCACATATCAAAACAACTAATCAATCATCGTAACCCTCAAGGAAGTGCACACACCATCTCCCCTCTGGTTCAGTTATAGGAATATATATAGACTCTCTAAGGAAGTGCTCATTGTCAATTCCCTTTATAGTCAAAGGTAAAACAAGACTCTCTGAGGAAGCTCACATAGTCAATTCCCTTTATAGTCTAATGTAGTCAAGTAATCTATAACGAATATCACACAATCAATTCCCCTTATAGCCCCAAGGTCAAGGACTCTTTGAGGAAGCTCACTCGGTCAATTCCACTTATAGCCCAAAGTCATTCAAGTAATTCAAAGACACTCTATTGAAGCTCACTCAGTCAATTCCCCTTATAGTCTAAAGCTGTCAAGGACTCTCTGAGGATGCTCACTCAGTAAATTCACCTTATATCCCTTAGTGGTCCTAGGATCTTCGTGGAAGCTCACTCAGTCAATCCCCCTTATAGAATAATGTTCCCCAAGACTCTCTCAGGAAGCTCACTCGGTCAATTCTGCTTAAAGTAGACTACACCAGGTTCTCACGACCCAATGTAGGTCAATGATAATGGTAGTGCAATATGGACAAAGTAATCCTATAGAAATACATGGCTAACCAGTATACAACATATCACGTATGTCAAAATACAAACTATCCAGCTTACAACAACAGGCATAGAAATAGGTAGGCAGCCAAAAGGCCAAGAATGACCAAGGGTCGTAAACAGAACATGCATGGGAAACACAACCAAAGCATAACAATCAACCCTATTCATATCAAATTAACCTTTACACAAGCATACAAGCATGGAAGGAAATCAAAAGGGGTAAAAAAGTAAATACACAATTCCCTGTTTAAGGGTATTGGTCAAAATTGCACATAATACTCAATGAAATTTAATGGAAAGGTACAAACCACCTACCTAGGTGTTGTGAGATCAATATAATCTGATTTCGGCCCTTGGATCATCCTAGAATGCGGTAGATCTACAAAAATGTCTAAAACGTTCAAATAAGGATAACTTGATGAAGAAGAGAAATCATGAAACAAATATCAAGAAGAAGAGAGATCTTACCGAGGCATTCCCAATGAAATCAACGACTATCGAATTGAAGATCGGATGGAGGCTCGGGGGCTCGGAGAAGTATCATGATCGTATGGGGTCTCTCGGATTAAGAAATACCTAAAATAAGACGGTTCTAATAATTAGACGTGTCCCCAGTGCATTTTATGAAAAAAATGGAATTACATAGTACATACTTTTGAAGTACTCGGTGTGTACATTCCATTTTTGTACTCTATTTAGGTGGCCTCCAAGTCACCCCACATGACCGTGTGAATGGCCTCTACATGGCCAACACCCTGCTACCAGTGGTAACCGAGTCCACTACGTGTACTCATAAAGTACATTGTGTGTACATTGAAAATTTCCAGAATTTCCTCTTTTTCTAAAAGATGAACAGAAAAGAAAAACATACCTGAAAAGAAGGTCTTGGTTCTTACAGTAGGTCTATATCTCAGTTGTAAAATTATGAAATTTTTAAGAAATTATAAAGATGTTATGGGTAAGATCTTGATATTGGGTACTCTACATCTCTCGAAATAGCATAGTGTGGTGCTTGTCGATTCCCTTTAGATTTGGAAAGAGTTTTCGATAAAAAATTTAAAACTATGGTTTATCAAGCAAGCTTGTCTTTAGAATAATTTCATGCCACTATCTCCTTTATAGAAGAAGATTGAGAGGAAAACATTCAAGGGAATATCAAACCACTATACATTTTAGGAAATCTTGATAACATCAACATTCAATAGTAACTTTTTGATAATGGATCCAAGATTAATCTCATATTGGTTCTTAATATCTTATGTTTTAGACATAGTGAGAATGATTTATCTCCAGTGAAGCTGACCATTCAATTTTATGATAAGAGTGAGTAAAATCCCCTAAAAAAGATTAAGATCAAGGCCCAATTTCGTGACTTTGTGTAGATTTTCATGTTCTTGGTTATATATAGGGATACAAAATATAATTAATTACAAGTGATACCTTGGCTTTATACCTACATGAAGTTCAATAAACATTCCTCCAAGGATTTAAATGCCCCATCAATGGAATTTATGAAATTTTATGTTGCAATAAAACTCCTTCTGAATCTCATAAATCCTATTATACATAGGTTGGATTATATGAGAGGGAAGGAAAATAAAATTCGACAAAGGTTAAATTATAGGTTTTCACTCCCTATGGATTTGTAACCACACCAATAAGACCTAGGACCTTGATCAATAATGAATATGTTCTGCCCGTAATCCAAATCAAGGAAGTGGTCCCATTACTATATGGTTCACCCAATACACCATTGAGATAAAAAAGTATCACCGTTTCATTAATTGATATTAAAAATTCCCTTTTGGAATCTCCCATAACATATTATTTTCATTCTTCTTCTTCCCCCAATAATAATAATTTGGAAAGAAATATTACATAAAATTCTCTTGTTCATGAAACCTATGCTTTAACACTCCTAGGGCCCGATGGTAGATTTTTATCCCTCATGAGGGATAGATATTATTTTATATGAAAACAAATCATAATAAAACATCCATCAATAATGAGATTGAAGAATAAAATGTTTCCCATAGAGACACCCCTCCACTATTTGAGGGAGGAATATCCATGACCACTGATGAGATTAGACAGGTAGATCTAAGAATATAAGAGGACATGATACCCATATTTAGTAGTGCAACCATGCCTCTATAAAATAAAGATATTCATATATATTCTTTGAATAAAAACTAATATGTGTTATCATATAATTATATACGAAATTCCATGATTGGACCTAAATGGGACTACCCATCACCTAGAATTCCATTTGAACATTGAGGTTTCAATTATGCATCTAGGAGAATTCATCCCTCACTTGCTTAATATGTTAAATCTAATGTTAAAAATATTAATAAATATAGCTTCATCCAAGAGGATAATTGCATGAAATAGTTAGCCAATATCTTCCATATTAAGAATAATAATGGGTAGATTGATATTTTTATCAATTATAGGGATCTAAAATGTCATTTTCTAAAGGACTATTTCCTAGTAGGTATCATGGAACTCTAGATCTAAGAAATTGTTTATTTCCATGAACTATATTTTATAGATGGGTACTCAATATATAACTAGATCAATATGGACCTTGAATATGGGGGTGAAAATACTTTTTGGGAACCTCATGGGATATTCTACTACTAGGTCAATCCTTTTGAGTTGAAAAATTATGGTTCTACATATCATTGCACTATGTATCGCATCTTCATTCCCCTTCTGGGATGAGTCATAGAGTTTTGTGTTGAGAACCTAGTGGTTAAGTCCAGCTAACACTGTGAAAATATTTCTAACCTTAAAAATATCTTTGGAATGTTATAGAAAAACACCTTGATGATGATCCCTCTAAAGTGTGCATTCGAGGTAACATTAGTGAAGTTATATAGCATTATGGTATGTGACCCTAACATTGAGGTTGTCCTAGAGAAGAATAGTATGATCCTAATAATAAAAACTCATTTAATACTTAAGGAGGTGATAGGTATTTAGGTATGACTCACTAATATAAAGAATGTTATAGCCAATATATCCACAAAATAATGCCTTCCAAAAATTGATAAAGAATGGGGGTCTATTACCGATTGGATAAATATTTATAGTAATCCTTCAAGAACCTCAAGAAATATATGATGCCCTGATCAGTCATAATTCCACCAGTGTAAGGGAAGCCACTCATCCTATGTGTGTCTAATATGAATATTTTACTCAACACTCTTCTCACATAATTGAATGATGTAGGGGATGAAAATACTCATTACTATCTTAGTTGAATGATTCTAGATACTAAGAGCCAATATTCCAATATCGATAATTTTTTTTCACTAATATTCATAGTACAAAATTTGAGGAACTACATGAAACCTCATGAAGTCCATAGGGTCTATCATATTGACTTTCTCAAGTATATTCACAACCTCTCTATGTGGAGAAAGCATCTAGTTCAACAGGTAAATATTATTCAATAATTTGAAATCCAATTTTTATAAAATTATGAAATTAAAGTGCATGATTTAGTTTATTTCCTTTAAGCACATCCTACCCTCGAAAGCGTGCTCATAAACACTGATCTCCCTGTTGAAGAGGTATTCTATACCCCTAACAGTCCCCAAACATGGGAGATATATCTTTACTCGTCCTGTAAATGTCTTATTGTAAAATTAATATAATTTTATAAGATCAATAAATCTTGTTTGGGATTTATATTTTTATCCTTATCCAATTATATTCAACTCTATTCTATCTTATTATCTAAAGTTTTAACAAACAATGATCTATAATAAAAATCCCTTATTTCAAGACTGGATATAGCCCTATAACTATAGATTGAATATCTAATTGTCAATGTTCATTAAAAATGAAGAGGATCAATGTAGAATATGGCACAAAAAGGAATATTTGACCCTTACCATTGGCCATGTGACGTGTATAATTTTAATATGTTGGAAAAAACCTAGGTAAAATTTGTTTTTTTTTTCACAAAAAATAATTTTGTGATGACTTTTTTCATTTTTTTCATTACGAAAAATATAAATTCACTTTTTAATTTTTAGTTAACATAAAAAAATATCATCATAATCAAAATATTATATGCATTATTGGTAAGAAAGGACAGTTTCTAAAGATGTTTTCTAGGTAATGTAGTTTTCAAACTCAACATGTGTCTAGAATGATAGTTTTGATCAGTATGAGAAGTTTTATTTGAGTCTGAATGTCATTAATGACATTAGATACTAAATTTTCCGATTATTTTCTATTTTTTAATTCTTAAAAATCATATGTTATTCTGAAACTGTGATCGATTATTTTTAAAAGAAGGGGTGAAAATATGGAATATTCATTCTAAGTAGTGTAATTGAGATTATTGTTTGGATAGAAATATAGAAGGTTCAAGAAGGAAAGGAATTCACAGAACATTCAAATATAAGTCAAATGATGCTATGTCGAAAATTATGTTTTTAATGTTATTAAGAATTAATGATACAAGAAGGATTTTGTAGAAAAATAAATGTTACAAAGTTAATGTCGTCCAATCACATTTGATTGACATAAGTGGAACGATACATTAGATGTTTTAGGTTACTGAGAAATTTTGATGTTTCCCAAGATAGAAGGTTTATAAAGGAAATGATTGACCAATAAATTTTATTGTCCAAACCATTTCACTTTCTGATACACTAGAAAAACAAATCATATATGTGAATTAACAGTTACAGAGAAATCGGAAGAAGTAGGTTGTTGTTGACACTAGTACATCTGCTGTAGTGTTCCAATAATCCATCAAAGTCATATTAGTGAAGAAACATAAGTTTCATGGGACAAATAATACAAAAGGAATAATACACCATTCAACCAGATGATGAAAAACTATGTAATAAACCATTTTCATCAGGATGTATTCTTCTTCTTTAGGGTCGATAGAAAAAGTAACTCCGATTTTTTTAGTGGATCTAGTGGAAAAGAATAACTGGTTATTATTTTCATAAAAAGAATATATATATTTGTTTCAATTGGATAAAGAGTGTTCAGAAAATAAGTGGTAGCTATTCATCATATGGAACTATAGATCAATCTATCAGTAATAGGATGACACCGATAAGTCAATAACTATTGTACTTTTTCATATGCACTATAAGTAATTTGCGGACAATTGAAAAAAAGGTTAAAGGACTTGAATTTATTATCAATGTTTCATAAATGGGGTCTTTAAGTTTGATAAAATAATTCTAAGGGTTTTTGGAATATTTATAAGTATAACTATGTTTATGAAAATAAAAATCAGCCTAATTAGGTTAAAAAAATGATTAAGGAAGAGTGGTTTCAATTATTTTTGTTTCATCTAATATGAAGATCATAATAAGAAGTCATCAACTCTAAATATGTTTCATCATAATGAGAAATAGTATTCGAAAAAAATTTGGTATCAAAAAGAAGAATTTTTATTAAAACAAAAGCTGGTTGAATTTGTGATAAGATTAAAGAAGATTTGAGAAAAATCAAGAAGATGCGAGAAGTAATAGAAGAGTTTAATTTAAATTTTAAAAGAATTATAAATTTTAGTTGTTTGGAAATTTCGGTGAGCAGGAAAGTGAAATTGGTTTCCTAACCAAACCAATTTTTGTCACCTCTAAATAGTAAAGAGTAAAATGTACTTTTTTACAATGCTTGTAATATTCACTTGTGTAGAGATAGGGAAATGACTGAAGTAGAGAGAAGAAGTTTCTAAAAATATATTTCCTGATGAAATTTTCAATATAGAAGAATAATAATAAAGAGTTACAAGATTATATTGAGCCTCAATATGTAGGTTTTCAAGAAAATTTTGAAGTGGTTCAAAATTATTTCCATGATATTCTTTTATTATCTATTTTCTAGATTGTAGTATCAGATATAGGAATCATACTGAGTCATTTGACTATGTTTTTATATGAATTCCAAAATATTTTTTCTTCATATTGTTGGATTAGAAATTGAATATTTTTATTTTGAAGAATTTCAAATGTGAAGGTTTATAGGGCAACACCATTACACATTTTGAACCGACCTGTGAAGGAGATTAACTTTTTATAAAAACATTATTATATATAATATGTGATAGAAGAAGTGCATTCACTATTTTATTGACCATAGATCTACACAAGTTTAAGGGTATATCCTACCTGTTGAATCCACACAAAAGGATTATTTTATAGTGTATTGTGTGGTATTGGATTATTTCTAACCCATAAGAAGGATTTATCTACTCTTATTGAGTAGCGAACCTTGTAAATACTTGTTTTCAAGTATTCATGTGGATGTGTGAATGTTTTTTCATCCAATTGATAGATCATTAATAAGATGAGGAGTTTTTATAATATTTTTATAATATAAAAGAAAAATATTTCAATGATTTACCCCCTCCCCTTCGATGTGATACATTGATCATGACTATAAATGTTCAACTTGCATTAGATTGAAGGTTCAGTTCATTTACTATTTTCTGATATTTTTTGACGATATTTTTATAGATAATCTTAATTGTTTTAATAGTACAGGGATTCTGGTCTTTTATGGTAAGAATTATCATATCTTGATATTTGTATTAATTTTGTATCTTAATTCTCTTGGGTATGATGTTCTTGAATTTTTTACATATTGAATTCCTCCTCTTATTGAAAATTATCCACTTACATTTATGGATAAGATAAATCTTAAAAATTATGTTAGGGATAGAAATTCTTTACTCTCATCACTTACTTAATGTCAATTTCAATGATGTTATAGATTTTCTAATTCTAGATGTATCTAGGAAATGTTTAAATACATTTATGAAGGTAATTTGAGAGTGAATAAGGGAAGGTTAAAAATATATGGGCTGAAGTATGAAGAACAGAAAATGGATGAATATGAATATGTTGGCGACTTCTTTATAGGAGTGAATGATATTGTTATCACCATTAGATGTTTTGGTGAGAAGTTTAAAGAGTCCACTATTTATGAAAATATCTGGAGAATTATTCCAGATATTTTTGGTGCTAATGTTTCATATTTAGAAGAAATATATCCTAAAACACTATCATTAGATGACCTTCGTAGTACTCTCATTAATTTTGAAATGATGAGGGAGAATTTTATCAAATGAAAAAAAATTGATCAAAAAATTTCCTTCAATGCTTATATTAAATGAATGTCTACGAAGGTTCTTGATGAAGAAGAAGTTACTGACTCTATATCCAAATATGTGTATGTAAAATACTTAACGAATTTTTATCATTTTGTTTTCTAAATATGTGAAAATAGGTGCATAAAATTAAAATAAGAATATACCCCTTAAATTATTTGAATGTTGAGCCATTGGGAAATTTTTTTTGAACCCCCTAGAAGAAATAATGAAAAAAATAGTGTTGAAGATGATACAAGGACAATAATATCTAGGAATAAAGATGGTGATAATTCTAAATCTTATTGCAAGGGGAAAGATAGAATGTTATTCAAATCTAAAAGGAGATTCTTTTTGTCTAAATATGATGAAGAGAAAGATAGTGAATTTGAAGCTAACACTATCACTAAAATTGTTGGAGAAAATAATTTCATTGTAAAAGTTAATGATAATGAGTTTGGAAGTTGAATTTCTATAGATGAAGAGAAGTGGATTTAATTTTATCTTAATAGAGAATATAATGAATGTCTGAGAAAGATTGCAAGAATTTTAAATTTAGATCAAGATGTTTGAGAAATATAGTCCTAAAAAACCATCAATAATGTATCCCTATATAGAAATATTTTTAACATGAATAGATTGATTATTTGTAGAATTATCTAAATAATGAAAAGAATCAGAATGATCATATTGAATTAAAGATAAAGGTAAAGTATGAAGAGTTTAATTTTTTTTACCAAAAACTATCTTATGATAATCAAAGAGTTACATGTTCTAAGAAATCTATTTATAAATTCAATGAATTTCATGAAATGTGTGAACCTAATCTGGATAAAAATTTCCCTTAAAATGTTATAAAGATAGTTGAAGATATTCTTAATAAGGATAATGTTAATAAATTGGTATTTTTGCCTAAAACCAATAATGTTGAAATATTAAATGTTTAAAAAAATTCAAATATGTAAACTAAATTTTATATCAATTCTAATTCTAATAAGGATTAAAAGAAATAAAAATTGATGATGAAGATTTACTCTAAAAATGGAATGACTGGGGAACTATAAATTTATGATGTTAATGATGCTAGGAAACATGTTCACAATTCTGGATAGTATGGATGTTATAAAGTAAAGTATTCATTTTATAGTTAGTGTTGGTATTGTGGTGGATTTAAAAATATCGAAAGCATGTATTGGTTTAATAAAAAATTGTATTATTATTCCATGAGTTATAGAATAAAAATCACAAAGGGGTGTTAATAATATGATAGAAATAAATCTAAGAAAGATGTTTTTAATGTTGAAAATAGGTTCCATCCTTTGGAATCTGTTTTTGAAATATTTGAAAAACATTGAAATCTTGTAGTAGAGTTTATTATTTTGATACCGACAAAATAAATTTTTTATAAAAATTCCATGATGTCAAATGTGAATAAGGTTAAAGGAAAAGAAAATTATCTTTTTGTATAATCCTATATTAAAGATATAAAAGTTCAATGGCATTTTATTTTGGATAGTGGGTGTTCTTATCACATGACATGATATTTTATGTTTTTTAAGAGTGTAAAAGAATTAATGTAAGGAAAAATAATGTTTGGGAATGATTAATCCCTCAGAATTAAAGAAGTTATATCTATTATTATTAGGGAATAGAAGTTGAAATCCTTGAATTATTTGTTTGATAATGTGTTGAAATAAAAAATTGTAACTGTTTCTCAACATTTTGATATTGAAAATAATGAATATTTTTGAAAATATTTTTTGAAATGAGTGGAATATGGAAAAGTTCTTACAAAAGGACAATGGACAAATGGAAACTTATTTAAAGTTAGTGAAGTTTAGAACACATATTATTTATACATGGATAAAGAAAATTAGTTGTGGTATAAAATGTTGGGACACATGTGCTTGAGAAACATGAGCTTGTTATCAAAGTGAGACAGTGTCCATTGTATTACTAATATGTCAAGAAGAATATATTGGTGTTTTAAAAAATTAATGAATAATAATAAAACTAACTATGTATGTAATAATGTTTATATTCATTCAAATCAACCCCTGGAACTTATTCATTCTGATATCTATGGTCCAATGAGGAAACATATACCTTTTAAAGATATGTACCTCATTTCATTCACTGATGATTTTACTTATATTAATTGGGTTATGTATTTGAACTATAAGTCAGATTCTCTGAATATGTTTAAAATTCTTAGGATAAAATATAAAAAATAATGTGTCTATTGTATGAAGAATATGAGAATTGATAATGGAGTTCAGTACAAGAATAAAGTGTTCATAAGTTATTTTAAAAACAAGGAATCCATCATTAGTTCAGTAAAACATACAGCCCTCAAAAAATGGTAATTTTTAAAGGATGAATTGAATATTTGTTTAAATGGGGATTTTTATTCTACTTGAATATGGTCTTTCTCATTACTTTTGGAGGAAATCTATGAGTAAAACAATTTATATTCAAAACCATTTGTTTCTAAAGTCCATACTTTGATATGAGTCCTTATAAAATGTTCTATGACAAAACTCATTGTTTGAAACACTAAATATTTTTTTGGGATTCCCTTCACCATAAATAATAAATGTCGAAACAATGTAAAATTTGACCAGAGAGGTGAAGATGAAATTTATTTGTCTACGCTATAGATGGAGGTGTATACTATTGTTTGAATAAATAAATAGGGAGAATTTTTTAATCTATTAATGTAAAAGATCTTGAGAAATATGATGATGATACAATACAAACAAAAGAACATGAGGAAGAAATAGAGAATGAATGAATTATTGTTATGAAACATGAGAAGGATTCTAACAATTGTGATCACCCAAAGGTTGAAGAATGAGACTAAGTAATTTCTAGTTATGAAGAATATCTTCATAAATAACATCATAGTATGAGGAAACAAGTGGAAGCACAAAACATAATTAGTGATCAACTTCAAATTTTTTGAGACACTAAGAACATAAAAAGTCATTACACATACTTATTTGTATTCAAAATTATATTCAAATGATGTTAATTAAGCTTTTGATAATCCGGAATGGGTTTAGGATGGGAATGAAGAGTTGGACCAAATTGATAATTCTAATACTTGGGAAACCATACCCAAGACCATAAAAAATAATATTATTGGTTCAAAGTGGTTGTTCTAGAACAAGTTGAATGAATTTGGTGACGTGATAAGAAACAAATAAATGTTAGTGTTAAAAGGTTACTCACCGATTAAAGGTATTTATTTTGATGAGAATTTATATATAGTGGGAAGGTTAGAAATAATTAGATTCTTTCTTGCTATTCCTATGAAAAAAATTGATAAATTTTTTCAGATGGATTTGAAGTCAGCCTTTTTAAATGGATATCATGATAAAGAAGTGTGTGAAAAAAACCTTGTGGTTTTTTTATTATAAAGGATGAATGTTTTGTGTGAAAGTTGAATAAAGCCTTTCATGGGATAAAACAATCTCTGAGGGAATAAAATTCCAATTTGGATAATTTCTTAAGGAAGTTGAACATATAGAAATGTAGCATTGATAGTATGATTTACATAAAATAAATTTATGATATTTCTCTCATTTTTATTGTTTATGTTTATTATATTATCTTTTTTGTGAATGATGAATGAACCTACGAATGATTTTTAGGGGAAATGAAATGTTGTCTGATATGTAAATTCATCGTAAAATTAAATACATTATTATATTACAAATATCACAAAAGAATAAACACATATTTATTTTTAAAAACTATTATGCTAAGGATCATCATAATAAGTTTGTCATAGACTATTTTAAACCTATTTCCACACCAATTTCATAGGGAACCATGTTAAATAAAGATAGAGAATGTAAGTAAGTTGACTCTAAAGAGTTTTAGATTTTGATAGAAAGTTTGTTGTATCTGAATGCCTCATCACTAGAGACTATTTATGCTATTTTATTATGTGAATGTTTCAAAAATTCTCCAAAATAATAACATATACTTTCTAGAAAAATAATTCTCAAATATACAAAAGAAACAACATATTTCTGAATTGGGAATGATATCTTAGACGAAATTGATTTTTTTAAACATATGATGATTGGGAATGAAGTGTTGATGATAGAAGATCCACATATGGTGGAATTTTTTTCTAGGGAGTGTTGTGTATGTTTGTATAATAAGAAAAAAAATCTAGTAACACTTTGCTTGGTACAAGATTATTACATTGATTCAACTCAAAATACAAAACAACTTATGTGGATGAAGACTTGATTAGAAGACATGAAGTGATGTTACCTCTTTTATTGGGTTGTTATAATCACAGTGTTATAAATAATAAAAGAAACCTGGAAAAAAATTCTCATTCAACACACATTGATATCAAATATCACATCATAATAGAGTATGTGGGGATGAATGAACTCAAGATGGATTATGTTCCTACATTAGAACATGTTTCTTACATATTCATAAAACCTTTACCAAAGTAGGAAATTTTCCAATTGTGGTTGATTGTGGGTGTCCAAACTTTTACTCTATAAGGTTGAGGTATGTATTTTCCCCCTCTCATACTGTATATGGATGTTGTTGTAAAGGGGGATAATTTTTCCTAAATGTATTAATTAATGTGTGGTAAACCTATTAAAGAATCATATAGATTGGGGGAGATGTGGGAAGCTGTTTACATAGTGTGTATGTGTGTGAACTATTCAAATAGGTTGTTGATTTGGTTTTAGGAAACTTTTGATTGATGAAGTAAAATATGCCTTGAATGGTGAAATAATATGAAGCCAAGAAAAGTTTCAAAGTTGAAGATGTTTCATATGTCACTACTTCTATAAAACATGGTTTTTTTGTCAATAATTATTGTTTCTTACAATTAGTTTTCTCATGTAGGATTATAATTATTGATTATTAATCTATTTCTTGATGTTATAAAGTTCAGTGATTTATGAATCTTGGTTGGTAATAAAATCCAAATGGGATAACATTTTGACTATGTTGGAAGGATGTTGTTTGTGTTGGTGAAATATTTTTCTACTGATTAATTTGTCTTTTATTATCATTACAAAAAAATAAATTCAATTTATATGCTTTAGTGAATAGAATAAAAGTAAATTTATCTCCGAATGTTAGATTCATTCATGATAAGAAAATTTAGTTTCATTTATTTCCTGTTCTAAAAATGGTTTCTAGGTAAAGTTCTTTTTGGAATCACCTTGGCCTATAATGAATATTTTGATTAGTATGAGATAATGAATCAAAGTCAAAAAATACTTCAAGACATTTTATACTTAATCTAATGAATATTTATTATTTTTAACACTATAACATCATAATTCAATCAAAACATCTGATCCCAGATTTGTGAATGAAATAGAGAAAATATGGCCGAGTCATTTATTGTGGTGTAAATCAGATTAAGGTTTGGATGGAATTACATGGGGTGTTGAATGTATGGGAAGTCATAAAACATTCTAATTTAAGTCAGATGATTCTATGTAAATCCTTTTATTCTCCATGTCTTGAATAATTCATGATACAAGCAGTAGGTTGTATCAGAAAAAGGTTATGAAGTTAAAGTATTATGGTCATACTTCATCGATATAAGTGGAACTAGACACTGGAGTATTTAGGCGACTAAGGTGTTTTGATGTTTCTAGAGCCAAAAGGTTATAGGAAGCACTGACCAACCAATATACTAGATTTTCAAAACCATAAGATTTTACAATTCACTATATGAACTTCTCAAAAGGATCAATCAATAGTTGTAGTGAAAACAGAAGAGGGGAGTTACTGCTGAAATCAGTCCATCATATTCGGCATCCCATTGATGCATTGGAAAAATATTTTTTTAATAAAGACAGAGTTTATTAGACTGATAATCCAATATGAATCATAGATCGACCAACTAGATGATGATCAGTTATGTAGTCTACCATTTTCAATAGGTTGTAGTGATCTACTTTTGGGTCAAGAGAAAAGGAATCTCTAGACTGTTTTTCAGTGGGTCAAGTGAAAAATAATAACTATAGTTTGTTTTCATTAAAAAAATTTATTTTTCATTAATCGGGTCAAGTGACATTGGAAAAAAGTGGTTCTAATTCATCATAAGAAAGAATAGAACAATCCATTACCCATAGGCTAACAATGATAAGTCATCAGTTGTTTTATGTTATCAGATGTGGTATAAGGAATTAGTGGAAAATTTATGAAAAGGTGAAATGATATGTTGATGTTTTAAAAGTTTTTTCATAGGGTCATAAGGTTGATTAAAACATGTTTCCATTTAGTTCTAGAATCATTATATATTTCAACAATGTTTATGAAAAGCAAAAGAATATTAAATAATATAAACAATTTTTAATGAAGAATGGTTACAATGTTTTATGTGTTTCATTATATATGAAGAATGATAATAAGAATTATTTATCTCTACATATGATTCATCATAATGATAAATAGTTTTGGAATTTAATTTTATATTGTATTGAAAAATTTTTAGGTTATCCAAAGCTAGATGATGTTTTTTGAAGATTCAATAAGATTTGAGAATAATCTTGACGAGTTAAGAAGTGTAGAAAGAGTCAAATGATAATTTTAAATAAATGAAAATTTTAAGTTTATATAAATTTTCCTAAGTAAGAAAGGGAATCTTTTTATCCCAAACATACCACTTTTTCTAACATAAAAATTGTAAAAAAACATTTTTCTTTCTAATGACGCTTCTACTATTCACATGTGGAGAGAGAGAAAAGGTGTGGAATTATATAGAATAATTTTCTAGACATAGATCTTAATGAGGATATTTTCAAGATACAGGAGGAACAAGAATATGTTACTAGATCAGACCGAGAAATCGGATGCAGGTTTCCTAGAAATATTTTATGTGGTTCAGTATTTTTTCTAGTGTAATATTTTCTAATTTTTTTTATAATTGAAGTATTTGACATTGGAATTTGATTGAGTAATTGGAATAGGTTTTTGGATGATGTCCAGAAAATGTTTTTCTACCTACTCTTGGGAAGGGAAGTGAACGTTTTTGTTTTGAATAATTTCATAAGTGGAAGTTGATAAAGATGAAAAATAATATGTTTTGAACCTAGCAGTGGTGGTTTATTAACTTAATAAACAAACTTTTTATATACAATTTATGATAGGAGAAGAAAATAAACTAGTACATTGATCATAATTCAACCTTTAGCATGCCTCCCCATATGCCATATTTGGACAACTAGTAGTGTGGGTCAAATGAGGTATGATGGGTAGATTATACCTAATTATTTAAGGGATATAACAAATAAAAAATAATACCAAATAGATACAAACTAGTATAAATGGAAAATAGGATAACAAATGGAATGTGATAATAATAACTAGAGTGAAGCATGCTATAATAATGAAATTAATACACTAAATGTTAGTCATTCATATAATAAAAATCCCAAATATTAAACTTTGAGTGCTCCTGAACATAGTCTCAAGTCAAAAACCGGTCATGAAGTCCCATACTCCAACCCATCGGTAAGTTCTTAAAATGGAAATTTGGTCCCTTCCCTAGACTTGTTCCTGAAACAAGTAGCATCTACTTGGGTACCCATGTTCCATGGAGGCCCGAGAAGGGTGAGAGTATAATTCATTATGCCACCAAAAATATGTTCTAATGATGTAACTATTAAAAACAATAGTTTATGAAGATATCTAATGGATAAAATGAATAATAAAATAAAAGAATCATGTTTCACAACTATATATTTAAAATTTAGTCTATTTAATCTCATTGTTCCACTATGTCATCCAATCGACCAAACCAACTTCATCTAAGCTCAGGGACTAAGAAATATAGCATAGGGTTCATAATATTCAAGTCACAAAAAGGCATTAATTTATCAATTAATCACTCATATACATTGGAACATCAGTCCAGGTACTTAAATTGGGGATTTCGAACACCATGATTGACCACCCCAGTATAAGGTGTGGAATACCATGACCGACATCATTAGCATGGTGTATACCATCATGGACCACACCCAAACTACAATTTGGACCCCCATGACCACCATAATTATCTTTGTTTGGACCATCATGACTATAACCCAAACCACAATGTGTACTACCATGACCACCATCGTTACCATGGTGTGTATCTCCATGGAAACACCCAAAACTATATCTTCATATGTAAATATAACATGTGTATTAAATTTTCATTAAACCCATTTAACACATAAAAATACCCATCATTTAATTTCATAACACACCATTTAATACATCATGATAGGCCCAAAAAAACTTTTCACATCATTAAATCTTTCAAAACTACCCTTCAATAAGGGTATCTCTCTTTGTAAAACTAATATAGAGCCAATGAAATTCTATTTTGTTAATTTCATTAAAAATAACATGGAATTTATAGAAGGGGTAATTCATACACACATTTCAAATCTTAATTTGAAATCTAAAAAGGAATCCCTTTACAAATAAATTTGAGTTCAACACCTCATTTTGTAACATTATGCCCTTTAAAATAAGTTTTCCCCCATTGAAAATTATAATCAGATAAAAATAAAAAGCATATTTTTTAAACTATATCAAAATCCACCTTGGAATTAACAAATCTTTCATAGAAAAAATTTTAATCATCTTTTTAACCATTCCATTATGCCAAATAGAATATCAAAATTTTTATCTTAAAAAATAACATTATCATCATTAACCAATTAATTTCATCATTTTCAAGTTTTTGACATTCCCAAAAGATAGCCCTAATTATTGTCTCAAATAACCAACATTCCCAATGGGGTATCTGAAGGGTCCCTCACATCAATTTCAAGACCCATTTACATTATTTAGTCAAATATACAAAGAAATGGAATGGAAGAAAATTGCAATAACTACATACACTTATGAAACATAAAGACTATGGAAATATATTATATACCACCTACCTCATTCTTGTATACATCTAGTCATTCAACCATAGAACATTATTTAAACTAAAATAGTCTCAAATTCGAAGATGAAGAACCCCCTAGAAATAGAGATCAAGAGAATCAGAAAGAGAGGATAAAAGAAACAATGAATATTCCATAAAATGGATGGAAAAAATGTCAAATAATTACTCAGAATATTATTTTAACTAAATAGAACTCCAAAAACATATGAATCAAAAGAGTATAATCCACATAAGTGAGAGGAGATATTGGTTTTTACCCTAGGATATTGAAGATGAAAGCAGGGGGAATGATGAGTGAAATTGAATAAGGTTCAAGAAGAAAAAAAATATAATTTTTCCATCTTTTAATGAAGTATATGGTTTGGGTTCATTATTTTCCAAAGTATACACCAATTGAGTGGTTCCCTCTATTCATGAGGAAATTGAGTTGTTTGATTTTTCATGGCCACCCATAATTTTTGAAAAACCATGCGGTGGATATTATCTTTCCACTATCCAAATGGGAGATGGAGCTATATGGTCTCCTCGGCCACCCACATGGTTTCCCTAATTGTGAACCTCCTTCTATATGCCCCATGGTTATGGAAATTGGTTAGTACTAAACATGTTATAACCATCATCTCAACACATATTGGCCTCTTTCCATATTTTCTATTCAGTAAACCCTTGAGACATCCTCAAGAGCTTCCCTACCAATGGGAAATAATTCCTTAACCCATTTCGGGAGAGTTTAATGAATATTAAAATGAAAATGAACCCCATCAAACACTAGAAACATACAATTCCCCCAACATATAACATATAATCCTCAAGATGATATACTGTGAATAAATAGGCCTCTAAGGAAAAACGTATTAGTCTATAGGGACCAAATACCCACTTACCTCTCCCATGTTTCATCTTGAACACGCCAATACCATCACAACACTTAGATCAAAAGCATAGTCGACATAGTAAACCTTCACACTGTGATTCAAAACACAAGTTAGATGCTTCTAAAAACATTCATCAGACCCAAGCTCATCACTTCCAATATAAACCACATGAACCATGTATAGAATCCAATATTATTCCATAGAAATTATGGAATAATAAAACATCGATAAAATAACATCTCTTCTATGGAAGATCCAATATTCACATCAGCAGTATGATTTTGTACCTAAACCCAAAAATACCATAATACTTGGTGATAACCTACCGTATTTCCAATCCAACTAAACCTATTCAGAGTTCTTATCCATCAAACTAAATATTCAATCTTTTTTAAATTTTAAACATTTTTTGTTGATCATGATTTATCAAACCACGTCACCCGAACATCATCGGTCCATAACTCAAGGCCCAACGACCTCATCCCATATTCGAACACCTTCAACACAACCCATGAATAACCTTCTCCTCAAGAACTCAACCACTCAAAACCTAATCCAACACCAATTATGAAAAACAAAAACTCCAATATGGATCATTAATAATCCCATCCAACACAAAACATTGAATACCACATCAAAAGACCAAAAATAATATGTGGTTCTCCCCACCATATGCTTTAGATTGCAACCACAAAATTCCAATAGTTGGTACATGAACCACCATTAAAGGGCCACTAGAACCTCAAAATAAAACTTTATAAAAATAATTACTATTTTTACCAAATCACTATGACTAAACATCTATGATAACACTCTCCAACATTGACACGTATCCTTACCATAAAATCTACCATAAATGGATGCATACCCACCATCTAACCATGAACCAAGAACTACCTAGTTTTACCTTAAGATCTTATTTCCTATCTGGAAGTACTCACTCCATGTACAAAATTTCAGGCTGGATATGGTTTGAAAATATTCACAACTACTCTATTCACTAATATGAGTTGAGCCATCCTAAAAAAACTCATCAAAATTAAAAATGAAAAACTCCTACTATTGGCACATTTCCACTTTACCAATCCACAACACATTATCACTTAAAGCATAGTTCACCATCTTAACTCACATACCAGAGTCTATCCATGACTTACAATTAAATTAAACTATTGAATAATCCAATACTACCCAACCCATATTTGTGTTCTATAGTATCGACATACACATCTCCAACAAAAACATTACATATTAATTTTAAGACCACTCCAATCCGTGTTCCAATGCTTAGACCAATTAACCAACACATACAAGGCCCACCTAGAATTTTTTTAAGAATCCAACATGTACCTAAAAAGTTCATTTTTTACATAATGATGCCACCACATCCAAACCATGGGATTTTCCACACATCTTTGACTAACACAACACCACCAATTTATAAGTATTGTTGTCACCACATCATCCAAGAAATTCTAACAACTATGGCTCAAACTCCCATCACTACAGCGGTTAATAAGTAGATATGTCCATATCTCCCTCACTTGAATTAAAAACTAACAAGTTAACCATCAACTATTTCTTTATTTGGAGAACGGTACCCATAAAATTCACCAATATGGAACCCACCATAAGTTCCTCACTCAAAACTGCTCAGTAGGGAACTTCCTATCACACGACAACACTTATCTTGATCCAAGGGTGAATCCTCTGAGAATGGCCTTTATTAATAAACAATTTACACATAAATCGAATATAGTATAGATATTTATCTCAAATTTTACTCAAGATGATGTTATTATATTGGGAATGATCATATTTAAACTAGAAGTTCACTAAGATGTCATTGATAGAAACCAGCACATCGTCAACCACATATAACGTCACCTTTAGCTAAACAAATATGTCAAATATCCAACAAATCTTTTATTATCCCTATCCACAATCGTCTCATCAACACCTAATCTCCATGATTCAAGAGGAAATCGTTAACTAAAGATCACTATAGAATAACTAATCTCTTATAAGAAGTCATACACTAACACTCTTTGTCGAACAACCACCGTTACACTACTCGTGTTCTTCCAACACAACCCAAATGATTATTAATAAAAACACAATTATATATCACACTGATCCAAAAACAAATTTTCTCAATCACAACCCATTCTACCCACATTTATTTCACGACAAAAAACTTATTATGTTACCTAAGACACCTATTAACACAATCCAAATGTCATCACACATCGCTAGTATGTTCTAAACATCTAGACCACATATGAACTATCCAAGTCATTAAATTTTCTATGACAATTAACTAAACCTGGATCTAGATCCAACTATTCATACATCACTAAAACTTGAACCAAACACCAACTCTAAAAATAATCTATTCCACTTGGTCTTTGATCCACATCAGTCTTTAGTAATTTATGACATTCCCATATAATATCCTAACCTTATGCTTAAGAAATACCAACCACATGACCATCCCCACCCTATTTATCACTTCCAGATAAAAAATCTCATTCAAAGTTAACATTTATCCCCATATCTAATGTTTCCAAAATAGCTGGGTCATGCACCAAAATTATCCTTCCATTCAAAACCAACCTTACAACCAACCACTATAACTCAAGTGTTTCTCTTGAAAATAAATGAAAGGTGTGACCATGCATTTCACTAAATCTTTATTTAACCTAATTTAAATCATTTACAACTCTAAATTACTGACATGGGAATCAAATTCCAATAAAACAATAATATTGGGATAACCTCCATCAAGTATACCCTAAATTTCCCAAAAAAACTATTTTCCCATTTATCCATCTAGTCTAAACCTTTAATAGTTTGAACTCTATTCATTCCTCTGGAAAAACCCCAAAACTTAATCCTACTACATACACACCCAAAGGAACTAAAAACATGTATAAACCCTCTCATAGATGAAAATTTTTGTTAAAACTACAAAAACATCTTAAACTAGAGTCATATCTTCAAATGACCACAATCTCTCCCTCTAAGCCATTCACATCAAACCCCAAACAAGTCCTTGCTCTTGTGTGGAACTTTTTCCCCCATTCTAAAAAAACATGGAGTCTAACACAAAATTTCGACCAATTTAACTTGGTCTAACACCCATAGATACAAAACCACTAATGATGACCCCGAAACAATGAAATTCATTCCAGTGTCCCACACACAACCCAAAAGGGTCAACATATTCAAATTACTAAATGAGATTTCTTAACCACAAGGTCACTAGCTAAATGAACGAACATTAAGAAACATCTTGCAAACCAGAACACCTATACCCACCAAGACCTCACAACTCTAGAACAAGGGTCTCAAACTAGGGAACTCTCAAAGCCCAAACTGCCCACACACAAGCTCAAACAACAACACAAGGGATATGATTCTACAATGTCCCTAAAGGTTCTATAATTACAAATTCATATTTAATTAACATTACCATTTTATAAAATAATAATTAACATTTAAAAACATTACATTTACCCATCATTGAAAAAATACCACTTTTATTCAATTTCATAATTCATTCCTTTTTGTTAAACAACATGTCATTCACAAGTCATTCACATGAAATATATGAGTGACCTATAAATCCTATGTACCTAACATGATTCTTGACACCACACACCCTATCTTTAAATTATGTTCCAATAGATAAAACTTTATAAACCAATAACATTACATATAATAGAACAAATCAAGGTGGAAATATTAACCAACAGTAAAATAAATACAAAACAGAAATTCACTCCCATGGAAGCTTAGGTTTTCCCTAGTACATGGGGCTGTAGGAACCTATGAATGAGCTCATTAACAATCCCTAAGAATATCATAGTATCTTTTCTACCATGAACCTAGTAGTAAGAAAAAAATATAACCACTCATATTTCACATTGTATCATATTATCCTGAGATCCAATAATTCGGTGCCCCGAGTCAGTTCACCACATGACCTCAGCTGATCCTTCGTGTACCCAAGATGATTTAGAATATTAGCAATGGTCAAAAGAGTTATGATGGTGAGACTATAACCACTTATTGTACTAATAAAATAGATTAAAATAATATCAAAAAAATAAAAATCTGTATAAATGGAAAATGGAATAACAAATGAAAAGTAAAAAACAACAACCAGAGTGAACCATGATTGTAACACCCCGAGATTTTATGAAAAATATTATTTTAATTTCATTAACGTCTTATGTTGTATTCTACACCAAGATTACCTTGCGCTATACGCAACACTGTATTAGCTTGCAGTATACGCAACACTATTCTTGGACCGTGTTACACACAATTTTGATAATAGTTATTCTACGCAACATTGAGTATATATATATATATATATATATATATTAAATGTATAAATGAAATATGGTTGGATTCTGTTATACGAAACAATGAAGGATTCTTTCACAACACGCAACCCTGACTTGGCTTGCATTACACGCAATCGCGACCTTCCTCGATAGCGTGTGTTGTACACAATACCGGGTTTTAATAAACAATGTTATATTATTATAATATTGTCATGAACTAGCCGTTATGAATAGTATTAACTAAATTTTGAATTTTATAACATTATTATTCATCTTACACATTTCTAGAAAATGGTATAAGAACAAAATAAATTTTTCCGGTAAAATAAGTATTTTTCAAAAAAATGCAGTTTTGCCGCCTTTTGATGGCGCACCCACTTTAAATCTATTTTTTTACATGTTTATAAGTTCAATTTGACAAAATAAAATTCTTCTTTGGAATCAAGAAATAAAAATTTACTTTGGATAAATTTTTCATATTATTCTGGTAACTTTCACATTTTAATGAATAGTAAAAACACGCTATATTTTAATTAAAAACAACTTTTTTCATCGTAATATCTTATGTGGTTAAATTATAATATTGAATGGTTTTAAAGTATAAATAGAATATATTTTTACCATTTAATATAATGTATGTCATTAGCATTGATTTTACCTTGAATTCGTAGGTTAAATCAATTCAATCTTTTGCAATGTTTTAAACAAAAACCCGTTTTTATTCGACAACGGGATTAATTTTAATTTAATTTCTGCAACTTCTATGTATGGAATTTTAAAAAATGGATTCCATATTTGTAATCAGTGGGTCCAAATTATGTTAATAAGCTACTTTTTATTTTTGGGAATTATGAATAGTAACTACGGTAAATTTTATTTACCATAGTTAAAGGTAAATCGGGTAATTAAGGGTAAATATAATATTTTAAAATTACCCTAACAAATGTCAAAATTCATATTGGATGACTAAAAGTCGACCCATATCACCTAAGGGTCAGATTACAATCATTTAATGAACATTTGTCCATGAAAATAACTTAATTATTATTAAAACCAAAGAAAGTGACAACATGTCACTCTCTTAAATTTTATAAGTATATTAATTTTATTTTAGTGATAAACTTCATGAAACTTCGAACATTAATAGTCTACAGAAAGCTAATGAAATTATCTACATCATATAAATTTATTTATAATTTTTAGGGATTAAATAATTATCATTAATTATGACACAATAGTGATGGAGAAATTGTTTATCTAGTGAAAAATCAAGAATAATGTTTTTTTAAACTAATAGTGACCATAAAATGCACAAATACCTAACCAAAACTTATTGGAAATGTAAATGTAAACCATAAGCATCCAATGGTCGAATATTTGACCATTTGGAGCCTTATAAAAGCGATTATGAAACTTATATTATTTTATTTTAAATGATGCCAAAGTTGTCACCTTCATAATTTAATAAATATAACAATTTAAATATTGTGATTTTAAGATGATAAATTAGAGTAAAAGTGTTATTGTGAAAGGTAATATATTTATCTTCATCATAGAATTTTATTTTAAATTTTATACACCAAATAAGTATATTAAATAATTATACAAAAATGATGTAGTAATTATTTTATTAAGAGATAAACCAAATAAATGGTTTTAAAAATAATAAAATAAATATTATATGAACTATTTAATGTGATACACTAATTTTATAGACACATATGACCTTTTATTAATATATTAAAGCTTTTAGTTCGAACATATCTTCTGTATATATTTTATTTAAATTCAAATAAATGAATAGTGTCAAAATTGACACTATTGTTATTTTACAAAAATAACATATTATAAAATCGTTTAAAAATCACAAAAATATTTAAAAATTATAAATTTATATTTATATGGTCTATAATGTTATAAAGTAAACAATTATGGAAAATTCACAACAAATAAGTAATTATTTGTTATAATTTTAAATTTAGAATTTTATTACCACAAATAAACTTAAATAGATTAAATAAGGATAAATAAAAATGATAAGGTTTAAAATAAGATCCAAACATGTCTAAATTTGATTGGTTGATGAGATTACAACCCTATCTCATCTAATCTTCGAATATGAGTCATTTTTGGAGGTTTTTATGTGGGGTTAGATTTATTATAAATTAATATTTTTAAGAATTCCTAAGGTGCCCCTCTCCTCCCTTATAAAAGGACACCTCCTCCCCCTCCTCCTCACACCAATTTGAGCACTCAAGCTCGGCCAAACCCTGACAAACTATCTTCTCCACTTCCCTAGAAACATCATACAGGTTCTGGTCTTCCTCAAAGACCAATTTTAGTGCCCTAAGAGGAGGTCTCAAAGAGGCGCTTCAAAGAAGAGGTAATTACCGTTACCAATTCTTTCATCTTTATTTCTTCTTCCACTTCTTATTCTTAGGTTGTTTCATTATGAAGTAATAACATCAGTATCAATAATATACTGATATGTTATTATAATTATGAAACAACCCTATTTCACCATCTATCCATCCTACGGAAAAAGAAATCACTGTGCGTGCGTACGTACGGAATACCGTCTCCACGACGCGATGAGATTCATTCTCCATGTTAACCATTTAAGAATGATTATAAAGTATATATAAGAAATAATAATGAAATATATGACATTATAAAGCTACTGGATTATGTATATATATATATATATATGTATGTCATCTACTTACTTCCATTTCAAGACAATATGGAATGGAAAACAGCGTTCATGCGTACGTACGGACTACCGTCTCCATGAATGGTGTTTTTCATTTTATTTATCTATCTATTATATATATATATATACTGAATATATATGATATATAAATCAAATTTTATATTGTGGAAGTAAGTAAATCATGATATAAGTAATAATAATGTCAAGAACAACAAGTCAAAACACCTACGATAAATGAAACGATTTTACCCAAAACGCTTCTTTAACATGGAATTTACAAAAGAACGGGTAATATAATGTCATAAGTGAACCATATATGATATCATAACAATGAATATGATTCTATAATAAGTCAATGACATTATTTAAATCATTATACAGGAGGTTCGGACACATACGAAGCAAATCGGACCTAAGGTAAGGGAAATATCACAATCTCATTTTTATCCGAGATTGTTTATTCGTAAGTATTTACTGGGGTGTATTTTATCATCCACATCCATGTTTAATCAATATGTAATATTATTTCCATCCACCTACAATTTTTTAAATCCATTTTTACCCTTCGGTGAGTTTTTAGTAAAGAATACGAAAGGAATCTTTTGTCGCTTTTTCGTACGAGGTGATTTTTTGACTTTTCCGACAAAAGTACGAAGAATGTTTTTTTATACGGCATGAATGGATTTTTAAAACATTGTTTCCAAGAAGCTTCCTTTACAAGTTTTCAAGTTTATTTTTAATCAACTTATTTTATTTTAATGTTTTATGACATTTTATGAAAGGAAAAATGTTTTTTAAGAAGAAAGGATATTTTCCTCAAGAATGGAGTTCAAGTGTTTTATCAAAATGATTTTCCATCTAAGATAATAAAGGGTTCTGTTTTTATCCCTATTATTAAATTGATTTTGTTTCATGTTGTGATGAAATTATTTTTATGAATTCCTTTATCTTATATGAATTGATTTATGATGTCATGATGTTTCAAGAATCCCATTTTTGTTACATGTGTTATGCGATGATGTATGTTTTATGATTATGTGGCACACATAAGAAAGGATTCATTATAAGATGGGTGGGACCTATATCTCCCTCCAATGCATTGGGTAATGATTTTATATCTCATGAGATAGACAGGGCTAGAATGGTAGGTAATACCGGTTCAGTGAAACAGGACTGAAACGAGGGTTACTCGATTCAGAAAGGGACTTTGTCCACTAAGATAGTCATGGAAATTAGTCTTGACTAACAAGAAATGATTATCTATGATTATGTGTGCATGCCACAAAGTTTCAAGTTTCATGTTATGATTATGGTGATCTCATTTTCACTTCTATGATTTGTTCCATGTTAAGATATTATGATCTCTTTTGCAGGTTATGATTTTCAAAAAGATATGAAATGATTTTTATTTCTTTTGTATACCCTTACTGAGCATTTGATCTCACCCTTTTATGTTTTCTTTTCCCCAGGATATAAAGAAAGGTTTTAGGTAAAAAAAGGAAGATCTTTATGGGAGATTTTGAAGATCTTTCACCACGATTAGAAGATTATATTCCGAGTTTCCAAAGACACTAAACTATTACGGTCCTTGTGTGTGTGTTTTTGTTATGTACTAAGTATTCCGCAAAAGTAATGTAATATCCATGTACGTCAAGATACGGGTCTCTACAGTTGGTATCAGAGGAAAGGTTTAGTCAACCTTTGGAAACTAGGATGCGAGAACTTTAGTGAGATCCCTAGAGATATTTCTAAGGTATGTCTAGGGATTTCTCTAAGGTTAAGTATGCGTATAGGTTATAGTACTAGAATTACGCTAACGATCATAGAATTAAACCTAAGATGTTATATATTGAAGTTACTCCCCCTTTATTATGATTTTTGCCTCTCACACTATTCTTTTGGGTTTTAGAAAATGGATGGAAACAAGATGATTCATGATAATGGAGGATATGATGGACAATGGAATGATATTCTTCATAATGAAATGGGATTTGGAAGTCCAAACATCATTATTATGCCGAATCAGCAATCTCATAATATGATCAATAAAGTAAAATTTGGTAAGTTTCCTGACTCGGCTAATAAGAGAAAGATGGAGTTTCATGATGATCATAGAGGAAAGAAAGTTCAATTTCCCCTATGTAAATCATGTGGGAAGAGGCATCAAGGAGAATGTTTCAAAGGAACTGGAAGATGCTTTGGGTGTGGAAAAGAAGGACACAAAGCAAGTAAATGCAAAGGAAAAGGTTCAGTTAACAACATGGATGAGGATAATGGTATTGCTACGACATCAACAATGGTTAAATGTTTTAAATGTGTAATGTACGGGCATTATGCAAACCAATGCCCTAAGGGAAAGTCTCATGAAGATAATCAGTATGGTCGTATGGGAAGTATTTATGTGGATGATGATGAAGAGACTACAAATGATATGTGAGATGAAAGAATTGTTGAAGCTCGGTCAATGGTTTAAGAATGTAGTGGAATGATTACATGTTTATCATGTGTAATGTTGTATAAGTAATCTCATGGCACTATGGAATAAAGAGACATGTAAGGATTGTTACATTGTTGTCTGATTAATGTTACCAGTATCCATGAAAGGTTATTCAGATATTTTTGGAATGTAGATGATATGCACATAATGAAGGGATAAGGAGAAAATAAAATGTTTGATAGTATTCATGAGCTCATGACTGATATAAGGAGAAGGTTATATCATGGTTTGAGTATATTGAATTTTTGGATTTTGGTATGTGGAAAGAGTTAACTTTTGACAGCATTCATGTTTTCACTAAGGTTTAATGGGTATTCATATTTTTCAAGAGAATACATCATTAAAGTATTCACATGATTGGAATGTGACGAACAAGATATATGGGGGATAAATGATGGTATTCACATGCTTGGTTGGCGACATTTCAAGTAATCATTTTCTTTATACTATGAGCTTGGACCGAAGTATTTTAGATAAGCCTAAAGATTGTTATGGATTATGTTAACCATAAGTTAGTATTGTTTAAGTATAGAACTTTTTTTTGATATTATTTATGTGATGTTATAGTAATGTAGTTTTAGAAAAAGGACAACCTGCAGGACGGGCGGCAGCCCATCGCTTCGGACAAGGCTGTGGGAATCGAACCCACAACCGAAGTGCGACTGGCCTTTATCACCTACCACTGGCCTACAAGAAGTCCCTGTTTAGTAGAAACTAGTTTTATTATATTAAGCAGTATGATATATGAAGTATAAGTCTATTTTTGGAACCATATATGATTAATCTCACTATAGATCGACTTATGCATATAATTTTTGCTAACCTTTTGTTTGAGACAGATGGAATGACCCGTCATTCTATCACATGATCTGCTAACACTTCACGAATAACAAATTCAACTTCATTTAATTAAGAGATGAAGTGGAAATTGTTCAAGGCACGAACAACAGTGAGATTGTAACAAAGTAAAGTAAGTATTTATTGTAATTAAAATTTTCAACTTTAGGGAAATGATCTTGAAAACCAAAAATGTTGTTCTAGTGCCCTTATATCCGATGAATTAGATGATACCCTAGATCATCACAAATTTATGGCTTTGTGATTGCTAGTTTTTCCATAGCCATGTTCTCTACCACTCTCCATCAGAACATGATGGTTAGATTTCTCTTCCATATCCATATTTTCACCTATGTGGAAACCCAGTGATTAGTTTATTTGGGTAACTGTTATGTTTCATACTTTTGTTTTTTAAAGATAAGTTTGGGTATTCCTTTTTACGATGTGGGTTTCTATCAAAGAAACTTTCAAATAGTAAACCATTTATAACCCCGACGAATTTCGAGGGCGAAATTCATTTTAAGGGGGGTAGAATGTAACACCCCGAGATTTTATGAAAAATATTATTTTAATTTCATTAACGTCTTATGTTGTATTCTACACCAAGATTACCTTGCGCTATACGCAACACCGTATTAGCTTGCAGTATACGCAACACTATTCTTGGACCGTGTTACACACAATTTTGATAATAGTTATTCTACGCAACATTGAGTATATATATATATATATTAAATGTATAAATGAAATATGGTTGGATTCTGTTATACGAAACAATGAAGGATTCTTTCACAACACGCAACCCTGACTTGGCTTGCATTACACGCAATCGCGACCTTCCTCGATAGCGTGTGTTGTACACAATACCGGGTTTTAATAAACAATGTTATATTATTATAATATTGTCATGAACTAGCCGTTATGAATAGTATTAACTAAATTTTGAATTTTATAACATTATTATTCATCTTACACATTTCTAGAACATGGTATAAGAACAAAATAATTTTTTCAGTTAAAATAAGTATTTTTCAAAAAAATGCAGTTTTGCCGCCTTTTGATGGCGCACCCACTTTAAATCTATTTTTTTACATGTTTATAAGTTCAATTTGAAAAAATAAAATTCTTCTTTGGAATCAAGAAATAAAAATTTACTTTGGATAAATTTTTCATATTATTCTGGTAACTTTCACATTTTAATGAATAGTAAAAACACGCTATATTTTAATTAAAAACAACTTTTTTCATCGTAATATCTTATGTGGTTAAATTATAATATTGTATGGTTTTAAAGTATAAATAGAATATATTTTTACCATTTAATATAATTTATGTCATTAGCATTGATTTTACCTTGAATTCGTAGGTTAAATCAATTCAATCTTTTGCAATGTTTTAAACAAAAACCCGTTTTTATTCGACAACGGGATTAATTTTAATTTAATTTCTGCAACTTCTGTGTATGGAATTTTAAAAAATGGATTCCATATTTGGAATCAGTGGTTCCAAATTATGTTAATAAGCTACTTTTTATTTTTGGGAATTATGAATAGTAACTACGGTAAATTTTATTTACCATAGTTAAAGGTAAATCGGGTAATTAAGGGTAAATATAATATTTTAAAATTACCCTAACAAATGTCAAAATCCTATTGGATGACTAAAAGTAGACCCATATCACCTAAGGGTCAGATTAGAATCATTTAATGAACATTTTTCCATGAAAATAACTTAATTATTATTAAAACCAAAGAAAGTGACAACATGTCACTCTCTTAAATTTTATAAGTATATTAATTTTAATTTAGTGATAAACTTCATGAAACTTCGAACATGAATAGTCTACAGAAATATAATGAAATTATCTACATCATATAAATTTATTTATAATTTTTAGGGATTAAATAATTATCATTAATTATGACACAATAGTGATGCAGAAATTGTTTATCTAGTGAAACATCAAGAATAATGTTTTTTCTAAACTAATAGTGACCATAAAATGCACAAATACCTAACCAAAACTTATTGGAAATGTAAATGTAAACCATAATAATCCAATGGTCGAATATTTGACCATTTGGAGCCTTATAAAAGTGATTATGACACTTATATTATTTTATTTTAAATGATGCCAAAGTTGTCACCTTGATAATTTAATAAATATAACAATTTAAATATTGTGATTTTAAGATGATAAATTCGAGTAAAAGTGTTATTGTGAAAGGTAATATATTTATATTCATCATAGAATTTTATTTTAAATTTTATACAACAAATAAGTATATTAAATAATTATACAAAAATGATGTAGTAATTATTTTATTAAGAGATAAACCAAATAAATGGTTTTAAAAATAATAAAATAAATATTATATGAACTATTTAATGTGATACACTAATTTTATAGATACATATGACCTTTTATTAATATATTAAATCTTTTATTTCGAACATATCTTCTGTATATATTTTATTTAAATTCAAATAAATGAATAGTGTCAAAATTGACACTATTGTTATTTTACAAAAATAACATATTATAAAATTGTTTAAAAATCACAAAAATATTTAAAAATTATAAATTTATATTTATATGGTCTATAATGTTATAAAGTAAACAATTATGGAAAATTCACAACAAATAAGTAATTATTTGTTATAATTTAAAATTTAGAATTTTATTACCACAAATAAACTTAAATAGATTAAATAAGGACAAATAAAAATGATAAGGTTTAAAATAAGATCCAAACATGTATAAATTTGATTGGTTGATGAGATTACAACCCTATCTCATCTAATCTTCGAATATGAGTCATTTTTGGAGGTTTTTATGTGGGGTTAGATTTATTATAAATTAATATTTTTAAGAATTCCTAAGGTGCCCCTCTCCTCCCTTATAAAAGGACACCTCCTCCCCCTCCTCCTCACACCAATTTGAGCACTCAAGCTCGGCCAACCCCTGACAAAATCTCTTCTCCACTTCCCTAGAAACATCCTAGAGGTTCTGTTCTTCCTCAAAGACCAATTTTAATGCCCTAAGAGGAGGTCTCAAAGAGGCGCTTCAAAGAAGAGGTAATTACCGTTACCAATTCTTTCATCTTTATTTCTTCTTCCACTTCTTATTCTTAGGTTGTTTCATTATGAAGTAATAACATCAGTATCAATAATATACTGATATGTTATTATAAGTATGAAACAACCCTATTTCACCATCTATCCATCCTACGGAAAAAGAAATCACTGCGCGTGCGTACGTACGGAATACCGTCTCCACGACGCGATGAGATTCATTCTCCATGTTAACCATTTAAGAATGATTATAAAGTATATATAAGAAATAATAATGAAATATATGACATTATAAAGCTACTGGATTATGTATATATATATATATATATGTATGTCATCTACTTACTTCCATTTCAAGACAATAAGGAATGGAAAACAGCGTTCATGCGTACGTACGGACTACCGTCTCCATGAATGGTGTTTTTCATTTTATTTATCTATCTATTATATATATATATACTGAATATATATGATATATAAATCAAATTTTATATTCTGGAAGTAAGTAAATCATGATATAAGTAATAATAATGTCAAGAACAACAAGTCAAAACACCTACGATAAATGAAACGATTTTACCCAAAACGCTTCTTTAACATTGAATTTACAAAAGAACGGGTAATATAATGTCATAAGTGAACCATATATGATATCATAACAATGAATATGATTCTATAATAAGTCAATGACATTATTTAAATCATTATACAGGAGGTTCGTACACATACGAAGCAAATCGGACCTAAGGTAAGGGAAATATCACAATCTCATTTTTATCCGAGATTGTTTATTCGTAAGTATTTACTGGGGTGTATTTTATCATCCACATCCATGTTTCATCAATATGTAATATTATTTCCATCCACCTACAATTGTTTAAATCCATTTTTACCCTTCGGTGAGTTTTTAGTAAAGAATATGAAAGGAATCTTTTGTCGCTTTTTCGTACGAGGTGATTTGTTGACTTTTCCGACAAAAGTACGAAGAATGTTTTTTTTATACGGCATGAATGGATTTTTAAAACATTGTTTCCAAGAAGCTTCCTTTACAAGTTTTCAAGTTTATTTTTAATCAACTTATTTTATTTTAAAGTTGTATGACATGTTATGAAAGGAAAAATGTTTTTTAAGAAGAAAGGATATTTTCCTCAAGAATGGAGTTCAAGTGTTTTATCAAAATGATCTTCCATATAAGATAATAAAGGGTTCTGTTTTTATCCCTATTATTAAATTGATTTTTTTCATGTTGTGATGAAATTATTTTTATTAATTCCTTTATCTTATATGAATTGATTTATGATGTCATGATGTTTCAAGAATCCCATTTTTGTTACATGTGTTATGCGATGATGTATGTTTTATGATTATGTGGCACACATAAGAAAGGATTCATTATAAGATGGGTGGGACCTATATCTCCCTCCAATGCATTGGGTAATGATTTTATATCTCATGAGATAGACAGGGCTAGAACGGTAGGTTATACCGGTTCAGTGAAACAGGACTGAAACGAGGGTTACTCGATTAAGAAAGGGACTTTGTCCACTAAGATAGTCTTGGCAATTAGTCTTGACTAACAAGAAATGATTATCTATGATTATGTGTGCATGCCACAAAGTTTCATGTTTCATGTTATGATTATGGTGATCTCATTTTCACTTCTATGATTTGTTCCATGTTAAGATATTATGATCTCTTTTGCAGGTTATGATTTTCAAAAAGATATGAAATGATTTTTATTTCTTTTGTATACCCTTACTGAGCATTTGAGCTCACCCTTTTATGTTTTCTTTTCCCCAGGATATAAAGAAAGGTTTTAGGTAAAAAAAAGGAAGATCTTTATGGGAGATTTTGAAGATCTTTCACCACGATTAGAAGATTATATTCCGAGTTTCCAAACACACTAAACTATTACGGTCCTTGTGTGTGTGTTTTTGTTATGTACTAAGTATTCCGCAAAAGTAATTTAATATCCATGTACGTCAAGATACGGGTCTCTACAATGATATAAAAAGAAATGAATAATCTACATGTTATGTAGTTATATAATAAAATAAAAAAATATAAAACTATGAAAATCCCCAATCATGGCCCTATGTCAAAAAAAATTCCATACCATGCACAAACACCTCGACCCATGAAAAAACTAGAAATTAGTTCCCTGTCTTAAACATGTACCTGTTATAAGTAGTATCTATTGAGGGTCCCATGTTCCATGGGGGTCCATGAAGGGAATGAATAAAACATATTAGTCCACCACCAAAGGAATATAAAGAAATAATTATTTTGAAAAATATTTTATGAAGATAAATAAATGATCAAATAAACATGACGATAAAAGAATAATGTTTCACAATTAAAAATTTAACACTTATCATTTCTAAAATATTGGTTCCACTATGTCACCCAATAAACCAAACCCACTATTATCAAAATGTGGGTTATAGGTTATGTTATTAACTTATTCAAAACTTTTTATATACTCACTTTTCTAATTTTATATGAAATCTGCATAATTTTTTTGAAATATTAATGTTTAAATATTCAATATAATTTCTGATCACTATTTGGATTCATCCAAATTCATCTTTGTTTTATATTTTAATAATAAATATCACCCTAATGATACAAATTGTGTGTTTCTTATTTTTGAGTATTACTTATTCCATTTACAACAAATCCTTAGATGGATTCATTGTCCAATTCTTCCATTTGAAGGGTCATATGGACTACACACAAAGGCCCAAAGAATTTGTCATGAAACTGAACCAACTATGAAGACTGAATTATTAGGATCAATATAGAATTCCAAATTACTTTATTTTCCGTCAATATTCTGTGAACAATGCAAGGAGTCTTGGATAAAAATTTCAGGGTGCAAACCCAATAATAAGGTCCCCAAATTATTCTATTAATTCCATCCCACCATTCTGTCCAGGAAATGAAATCAACACACAACAATTGAATTTTCTCCTAATCTACATATCAATTATATCTGAGATGTTTCAGTGTGAAATAGGAGATATAGGTGGATGACTTTGTGATGAATGAATTCAGAATTGAAGGCATATTACTATTCCAAAATCCATTCACATTTCATCCAACGAAAAAGCATGGATAGAAATGGGTAGTTTAACATTATTTATGAAAACCACCATAACTTGAATCCATAAGTCCAAATGACTCCAAATTTTGGGAGTAGACTGGAAAAGTTAATATCTAAAACTTTTAAGAATAATATTTTTCCATATTCAGCTATTTAAAGTATCAAATTGGCGATGCATGTGGATGGGTAGTTTTGGAATGCAAACAGTCCCCTTCCATGGGCTATAAATACTTCCCCTCCTCTCCTTGAATGTGTTTGGAAATTTAGAATAGAGGGGGATCAATTATCACATCCAAGGCTCTTCCAAAAGACTAAGGGTATATGCCAAACTCAATTTTTTACTTGGGATACCCTTCTTCCTCTCTTGGATTTCATTTACTTTTGTGTTTTTCATTATTTATAATCTCATAAGTGTTATTTTTATTTATCTTTTAATGAAATATTCTTATATATATTATTTTTTAATTATAAAAACTATGTTATTAATTAGTAATGTAATTCAACTAGTTTAAATCTAGTAAAATTCCATTTTCTATTTTTCTTTCTCATTCAATTGAAAGTCCGTGTTTATTTATTTTCGTCGATCATGTGTGTGTTCGGCACACCACTCTTTTCTTATCCCTTTATTTTTATTCTCTTTTTAATTGATCAATATAAACATAATAAACTATAGTAATAATCATTTCAATGGATAATTAAATCATTCATTGTTTTGAGTCAAAATATAGATATGTTAAGCGATTGAGAGCATTTGCTCGATTTATATTCTTTGAATTAACATTGTGTATGTTGGACTTAACATGTCATTGATTAATGACTTTTTTTTTTGTTTAAAAGTGGTTTCCATTGATTATTGGAACCATAAATACAGTACCATAAACAATATATGATTAATATTACAAACTTATGTAAAGTTACTTCTTGTATTAAAGGCATAACACATTGGAATTACAATAAAAACCGTCTTCTTCTTTCTTCAAAAATCTCTATGAATGCCAAATAACCTCCCAAACGATCCCTTAGATTTGTTTGACCCTGAAATTGAGAAAACACTACTCCAATGTAGGAGGACAATCAGGGATAATCAAAATCTCATCCAACCAATTTAATTAGGTATGGATAAACCTAGTGGAAAATACTTAAAGAAATTTCTTCCCTTGTTATGGACTATCAACCCCTTGGTAATCAATATCCAAACATAGAGGCTGACTTTGAACTCAAATTAGGTTTTATTCATCTTATCCCTAATTTCCATGGGATAGCCAGTGAGGCTCAACATCTCCACCAAAAAGAGTTACAATTAATGTGCTCTACCATGAAGCCTCAAGGGGTTTCTAAGGAAAAAAATCAAATTTAAATCATTCCTTTTCTCCTTAACTAACTCTTCCAATTCGTATCTCTATCACCTCTCTCATAGTTCCATAAACTAATGGATTGTAATGAAGAGAATTTTTATTTGGAAATTATTTCCTTCTTCTCAAACTGCTTCCATCCAAAAGAAAATTAGTGGTATCCATCAATTCCACAATGAATCACTCCATGAGTATTGGGAGAGTATTCAAAAGGTTGTGGAAAACTTACCAAAGCAACAAATACCTGACCAACTCTTGATCCAATACTTCTATGAGGGGTTATTGGCTATGGTGAGAACTCTCATTGATGCATTAAGTGGTGGTGATCTTGTTTATTAAACTCCCACAACTTCAAGAGATCACATAAGTAACATGGCTGCAAACACTCAAAAGTTTCATACTTGAGCACATTATCATGTCAAACAAGATAAAGATAATCAATCAATAGTGTAAAACAACATTACCATGTGGATGAGTGAACTTGTAGGTCTTGTGAAAAAATAGTTGTGCCATCCAAAGCCCAAACCCCATATTCTCCACAACCTCTGTTCCCTAGAACTATAAAGAACAATGGAATCTGTATCTCCCCATCTCATCCAACTGACACATGTCCACAAATTCAAGAGTATCAATATGATTCATTTAGAACAATTGAGCTCAACGCAGCATATGCTCATAGAAACACCAAACCTCAATAATTAGGTTAATTCACTAGAAACTTCAACAAACCCCACTCCAATCCCTTCTATTATACCTTCAACCAAGGATTGAGGTATGGTAATATCATTAATCATCCCCCACAATTACCTCCTCAAAACCCAAACCAATTACAATATGGTCAAAGTATTGGTAACTTCCAAAAACCTAACCCTTTTGTTCCTCAACCTCATAGGATCAATCCTCCTCTTCCTTCTCCTAGATTCCACTATCCTAGTTATCCTTCTCAATTCCCTAACTAATACAATCTCTTTCCCAGGAAACAAAATCATATTAATACCAATATGGGAAAAGCCTCTTCTTCCAAGAAACTAGGGGAATGTGTAGTGGAAGATCTTCCCTCCTTCACCAATTCCAGCCTCAAAAACATTGAAACACTAATTGGTCAACTTGCATCCCACCTAAGCCGGCAACAACAATCAGATTTATCCTAACGTCAGGCTCAACCATTACGTAACACAAAGGGTAATGTATGTGAAATTTCAAATAGATCAGGAAAGAATTGATATGCCTCACGATGAGTCCTCAAAATTCCCTTTGAATGATGATCTAGAAAATGAAATGAAATGGAAATTAGCAAAGGAATCTGAATCCATTATGTCGCCTCATTCCATTCCACTTAGGAATCCAATTCCTTTTACTCAAGATATTTCTAAGACAAGGAAGTCCTTTGAACCTAATCCTAACATTCTAAACATGTCTAGACATGTTGAAGTCAACATTCCCCTCTTATATGCTCTACAACAATCCCTAAGTACGCCAAGTTTCTTATGAAATTTTCCACACATATGAGGGAATCTAGTTGATTAGAAAATGTTTCCACCCAATTGTCTATTCGTAAAAAGGGTAAAGATACTATAACCTTTACTGTTACATTCCAAATTGGAAGTTCCAACTTCAATGATGCACTCATAGACCTAGGAGCCTCAATTAATTCCATTCCCAAATCCATATTCCATAACCTTGGTCATGGTCCCATACATCCAATGGGTGTGGTCATTCAATTGACCGATTAAAGCACTACTAGTCTTGATGGTATAATCGAGAATTTTCTTGTTCATGTTAATGATCATATATTCCATACATATTTCTATATACATGAAATGGATGGAGAGAAAAAATCTTCTCGATCTCCCATAATTATTGGGAGATAATTCATAATGATGGTGATAACCAAAATTGATGTCCACTCAGGCATCTTATCCATGGAATTTGGTGACCAACTGGTCATGTTCAACATTTTCCAAGAAATGCGATACCCATCAGAGGATCACTCTGCAATCTCAAACCATTATTATGAGGAAACTACTAAGAGTCAGTTGAACCCCATTCCATCATGTTCATCATGCTCTAAGGATAGTGTATCTTGTGAAATCTTCACCATGATTTAGAATTTCACAAATGGTGAAGTTCATGAGGAACTTTCATTCATAGACATCATCAATCTAGAGGAACTTAAAAACTCTCTTGAATCCCACACCAACTCTGATCTCTACTACTCGACCTTGGATAATATTGATGAAAATGAATAAAAACCAACTGAAAGACCTTTCCCTATTCCTAAGTTTTCTAACCCACAATTGAAAGATGAGAATTATTTGAAACCTCTTCCTGTACACCTAAAATAAACTTTCTTCTTACATGATCACTCTAACCCTATCATTGTCTCTTCTATACATACTGAAACTGAGGAGTCCAAACATGTTCAGGTGTTAGAGGAAAACAAAAAGGCCTTAGGAAGGACCCTAGATGACATACCAGGAAATAACCACCGTATTTTCATGTATCACATCCATCTTGAGGAACCATCCAAAAACATTATACAACCACAAAGAAGACTCAAACCACTCATACTTGAGGTAGTTCGGGAAGATATAACTATGCATCTTCAAGCTAGTTTTATCTACCCAGTTTTTAATAGTGAATGGGATAGTCCAATTTAAGTTGTACCTAAGAAGGGTGGAATAACTGTTATAAAAAATGATCATGGGAAGGATGTCACAACTCGAGTGATGAACAAATGGCGTGTGTGCATCAACTACAAAAAACTGAATGTAGAAACATGAAAAGATCACTACCATATTCCATCCCTAAATCAAATTCTATAATTATTAGCTATAATGGCACACTCTTTATTTCTTGATGGATATTTTGACTACATTAAAATACCAAAAGCACCTCAGGACCAATAAAGGACTACTTTAACTTCCCCCTTTGGAACATTTGCATATAAAAGAAAGAATTTTTGGCCTTTGGAATTCTCCTGAAACATTCTAGAGGTGTATGATCAGTATCATTTCTAAATTCATTTAACACTGCATGGAAGTCTTCATGGATGACTTTACCATTTATGGAGAGTAATTTGAATTTTTCTTGCATTCACTCTCTCCAATCCTTCAAAAGCGTGTCACATGTAACCTTGTGTTAAATTTTGAAAAATGTCACTTCATGGTTGCAAATGGGATTGTTATAGGTAATATAGTGCCATAAAGGGTATTGAAGTTGATCCTACCAAAATTGAAGTGATCCAATCAATTCATAAACCCAAATCTATTTAAGACATATGTTTTTTCATCGGTCATGCCAGTTTCTATCAGCGATTCATCCATAAATTCAGTAGAATTTTTCTCCCACCCACCCGATTGATCCAAAATGATGTCACTTTACATTTTGATGAGGTTTTCAAGATATCCATCCTTGAACTCAAAACGGATCTTACATCTACCCCGATTATTCAACCTCCAGAATGGTACATACCCTTTGAGTTGATGTGTAATTCTTCTGATAGATCCCTTGGGGCTATTCTTGGAAAAAGAAGTTAAAATAATTTATCATGTGATCTAATATGACTAAAAACATTGGATGAAACACAATCTCACTACACTGTGACCGAAAAGAAAATTTTATTTGTGGTTTTTGCCTTAGAAAATTTTTAGCCCTATATTTTAGGTTCCAAAATCACCATCTTCATATACCATTCTGGTATAAAGTTCTTACTCAAGAAAAGTGATTACAAACTGAGGTTAATAAGATTGATCCTAATTCTCCAAGAGTTTGAACAATAAATCAATGATACAAAATGGAAAGGAAAACCCTGTGGCAGATGACATTAGTAGATTATCTAATTATTCTTATTCATAAATCATTGATCTGGAATTCACAACTGAGAACCTTTCCTATATCACTCCAAAGTCACCATGGTATTCCCTAATTGTACATTACTTTTTTCGGGTGTTTTCCCTAAACTTTTTTCAAATGAACAAAAAATTAAGTTAAAAATTGATTCGGAAAATTATTTTTGGGAATATAATAAACTTTGTAAAATTGAGGATGACATGGTAATCAAGAGATGTGTTGATGAAAATGAACATTCTTCCATCTTAGAATTCTGTCACTCAATGCCTAGTGGTGTCCACTTTGGACCACAAAGGACCTCGCAAAAGTTCCTAGACTTTGGATTATTTTGGACTTTACTCCTAAAGCACTCACATGAGTTCTGTCAATCATGTACCACTTTCCAAAAGTTAGGCATAATTTACAAAATAAATTAAATTCCCCAAAATCCTTTAATATTTTGTGAGATATTCAATGTTTTGTGAATCAATTTCATGGGAACTTTCCACCCATCCCATGGATTCTCAAAAAATTATCCTTGAGTTTGATTAAGTTTCTTGGTGGGTCGAGGACAAACCCACTAGAAAGAATGATTCAAAAACTATTAGTGAGTTACTAAAGACACACATCTTTCATAGATTAGGCACACCATGTGCCTTTATAAATTACCTAAGAATACATTTTTGTATTAGAACCAAAGAATCTCTTTTTAAAAAGAATGGGGTTGTACATAAAACTTCAACTACATATAACCCCTAAAAATGGCATGGTTTAACTTTCTTAAAGAGAAGTGAAAATAGTGATTAAAAGAATTGTAAAACACACCAGAAATGACTGGCCTGAAAGACTTGGTGAAGCACTTCAGTCTTATCAAACTTCCTATAAAACACCCATTGGGATGTCTCCTTTTAGGCTAGTTTTTGGTAGAGCATGTCATTTTCTAGTTGAAATCCAAAATATGTCATTTTGGGCTGTCAAAACTTCTAATTTTTATTTTAAAAAATATATACAAGAATGATTGTTGCAATTTGTGGAACTGCAGGAGATTCAACTTGATTATTATGAGAATTTCAATCTCTACCAATAAAAGGCTATGGTTCCCCATGAAAAACACATCATATTTAAGGTATTTAATGATGGTGAAACTTTAATGATCTTCAATTAAATTTTTTTACTACACCCAGGTGAGAATAATTCTCATTGACAATGTCTTTTTCAAATTACTAATGTTTACCCATTTGGTGCAGGGCAATTCCAAGACCCCTCTTCTAAAAGTACATTCACGGTTAACGGACATCGGTTAAAACATCACCAAGAGAGGAAACACATCTCTGAGAACCACATTAAATTCTATAAGATCCAAAACATTTACAATAGACCCACCACTAGATGGGGACGATGACCCACCAAATCCAAACCAGGGGGAACGTCTTTCCCTTTAACTCTCCCTCTCTTCCTCTCTCTCCATAATTCTTCTTCTTCCCGTCTTTTTCATTTTGTACCACTTCCTTCATCAAACCAATTCATTTTCTCTTTCTCTTATGTGTGGATTTGTATTTAAAAAAACACTATAAAACTAAAAAAATATGAAAAATGCATAAAATAAGATTCATACGTACTCACCATCCACTTTTTAAATTTTTTCCAACCATTTTCAAGAGTCAAAAAGACATGTTTTCATCTAA